>OX402057.1:6030853-7230853 GCA_947859365.1 Archips crataeganus | reverse complement strand
CGCGCCTCCGCAGCCGCAGCCGCAGCCGCAGCCACTCCAATCGCTCGCCGTCACACACAATAAAAAACCCACCTCCTCCGGTAAGACCGCGACCGCCCTCTTTTGTCTGCATTGACTAATCCGCCGACACCTGTCCCTACGAACACAAAGAAAAATAGCTCAATGTTATTTACCAAATCTTTTACGTTGTTTCTATACTTTGAGTCGTAATGAATAGAATTGTTAGTGTTTAGTGTTAGCAAAAACATTGCTCCCTACTTGTAATGCACTCGAGTCGACCTAGGTTACTAAGGTAGATACCTACCCGTTTCGAACACGTTTAAGATAACCCGGTATATGCCGTATCAGTATTATGTCATGTTTAGTTATAAATCTGACACATTATAACTAACTAATGGCCTTTTAGACGGTAGCTTAGCCTGGATTATTTTTTAAATAAAAATGTCTTTGTAACTCTTCTTTTAAAACTTAACAGTACATCAGATAAATAGATAATATTACAAAATGATACTCATCATCATCAATCCTAACTACACTGCCTCAAAAATATCGAGTTGTTTTTCATACAACTTTGTAAAGAAAGTGACTGGTTATTTTTGTTAGTCAATATATTATTTGTCGTCAAACTAGAAAATATGTATGTATTTATGAATAATGCAAAAAGTGCTGTATTGTTTGAATTAATTACGCAGCAGACATTTGGCGTAAGCGCAATGCCGCCGGGCGGCCTTCGCCTTCGTTGTTCTTCCAAATTCGTTAATACCTATGTATTTACGAGGGGCGTTCAATATAAAGTGAGAATGAGATGCAAACTCTTTTAATATTACAAAATTAAATACTGGCCGGTAAAGCTAATCTATCTAGCTGATTACTATGAAAAAAAAAACTAACTGTCTTTTGTCTAAAAAAATATACGGTAATTTCTTTGCAATGCTATTGAGTACGTTAGCGAAAATGGAGAAAATTGAACTGCGCGCCGTTATCAAATACTTGTGTTTGAAAAATTTTTCTACGGACCAAGTCAATTTGGATTTGCGGGACACTTTAGGGTCTAATGCTCCTCCGTATTCGGACAGTCGCACGTTGGTGCGCCGAATTTAGACGTGGAAGAACATCGACAATGGACGACCCCCGCTCCGGACGCCCTACTACAGCAGTAACTGAAGAAATTGTGAAAAAAGTCGAAAACTCAGTTTTGGCTGATCGTCGTGTCACGGTTCGTTTTATTGCTGAAAATGTAAAGACTTCAACGGGGAGCGTGCATAATATTTTACATGAACGCTTGGGTATGAAAAAGGTATCTGCGCGTTGGGTACCAAGAATGCTTACTGACACGCAAAAACAAACTAGACTAGAGATTTGTCAAGAAGCTTTGAACCTGATGCAGCAAGACCGGGAACTTTTTTTGGCGCGATTTATAACAATGGACGAAACATGGCTCCATCATTACGACCCAGAAACGAAACTGCAGTATATGACATGGAAAAGGCCATCATCTCCAACTCTGAAGAAATTCAAGGTGAGCCCATCTGCCGGTAAGGTCATGGGCTCTGTTTTTTGGGATGGTAAAGGGGTATTAATGATTGAGTATCTCGAGCATGGAGCCACTATTACGGGCACATTATACGCCAAACAAATAGCAACATTGCGCAATGAGATCCGCGAAAAACGGCGAGGTAAACTCTCGAAAGTTGTGCTGTTCCACCAGGACAATGCCCCGGCACACAAGTCCGCCGTTGCAATGGCTGCAATTCGTGATGCTGGGTTCGATATCCTTAAGCATCCTCCGTATTCACCAGATCTCGCTCCCAGTGATTTCTACCTATTTCCGAGATTGAAACAATACCTGAGAGGCCAAAAATTTGAAGACGACGACGCGGTAGTCGCTGCAGTACAAGATTTTTTTAAGTACTCAAGATGAGACCTTTTTTAAAAATGGAATTTTAAGTTTAGAAAAAAGATATACTAAGGGGTTGTTTCACCACTTTTCTTAAAGTTCGGATTAGCTTAATCATAACCTTATTTGACAGATGGAATTAAAATTTCCGTTTCACCAGTCTCGATTAGCGCTAAGTGACGGACAAACTGTTTCTTAATTTGACCATCAGATCAAGAGGCATTTAGCATTTTTATCCGTCACATAAAGTTAGTTTATTTTTTTGTGGCCATGGTTGGAGAGCCCTTCAGCCGGTTTCAGAAAAATAAATTAATTATTTTTTATTTTTTAAAGAAAGAGGTCATGCTAAATTGCCTAAAATAATTTAAATATCAAGATTTGAATAAAAAAATGTAGGTACACTTTTAGTATTTAAAAATAAATCCAAAATTTCGTAATATTTTTTAATAACAAACTTTTTTTCAGCGGCTCAATCGTTTGTATGTATGAACTTGTATGTCGCCATTAAAAAAAAGTTTATCTGTCAAATGGTTTGGCGCCACTTTTCGATTCGTTTTACGTGATTTTATTTTTCTTTGTTATTGTTAACAAAGTATCGTAAATAAATACCGTTTTTGGATCAATTATAATGTTACACATTTGTTTATGCAAAAAAATAGATGTATTTAAAAATTACATAGTTTACGATTTCTTTTGCTTTAACAATGAGCGACTCTTTGAACGAAAGTGTGCGAACAGGAACGCGTGATCGTGAAATGTGACGTTGCCATTCCCCCTCTATGTTAAACCGACGATTAGTTAAGTGGTACTTAGTTTGCACAGGACCGGAGTGGTGAAACTGAAAAAAAACTAGCCGACAGATTTGTCCAGTACTTAGTTTATTCATTGGTTACGTGACCAGTAGTTTGACAATAAGGTGGTGAAACACCCCCTAAGTGTATTATGCTAAAAGGTGACTATGTCGAAAAATAAAATGACATTTAGTAAAAGTTGTTTATAACATACTCATTCTCACTTTTTATTGAACGCCCCTAGTATATTTTTACATAATATTTTATCTTCATTATACAAAAAAATATATATAAAAATATACTTTGTCAATTTACTTCCCAGTATGTAGTTGATTTATAGTTTATCTGACTTTAACCTTGGCGCGTTTCTGTTTTTTCTCAGATAATCTCACAGGCATTATAGGCATATGGTTGAAGCTATGTTTGTATTCACTATAATATCCACCTAAGCAGTTTTTATGAAAACAAAACAAAGAAGTTATGTTTTTAAATATCTAAATGGTTTATTTAATTACTTTTTATGTGAGTAGTGATAAGACTAACCGTTATTTAATAGTTTATTATTAGAACACTAACTAGTTTAGATCACTAACGCTGCTTCCTATGTAGCGACGGTAAGAACCATTGTTGTTAATAGATTGTGATCGCTAGGCCTAAATAATTAGCATACAGTAGAACCGCACGATTCGTTACAGAGACAAATTATTTCACCAACTTTGGTTTGGCTCTCGATCAACTGTTACAAGGTGACCCCATATACATGTATACTCCGAATTTATTCTCATTGCAGATATAGTATCGGACGATATTACGACATATCAAACCCTTATTCGTAACAGAAAAAATTGTTTCTAGACAAATTGTAGTACACAACAAGTATGTAGTATGTGTCGTCGATATTTTTTGTCACTCTCGTTAGGGTATGTCACGAGTTTGCCAAAATATTAGTCAATAAAAAATAAAAATCTATCTATTTCGTTTTTAGACAGTGGTGAAGGTGGTCTGCTTTTTGATAGCATTCAGGACATAAAATGCTTTTTGCTTAATACAATTTGTTAATGCATACCTACTATAAAAAATATGTCATACATAACCTCAGCAGCTAGTACAGAGATCCCCGAACTTTTGTGTCCCGTAGGCCTCTGGGCATATTTTTAAATTTTAAGTAGACCCCCCTGCTTAATTAATATTGATTTATCGACTACAAATGTGTTTTTTTTCGCATACCCTTGGCAGGTCTCCGTCGACCCCTGGGGGTCAACCTAGACCACTTTAGGTATCACTGGGCTAGCACATAAGCCATTTATTCGCTTGTCGACATACCGTCATATATGAACGATTGAGCGCTCACAAAGATTTGCACACCACTATCTTTTGTCGAGCACGTATGAGTGATTCTCAGTAATAGTTTAAAGGGGAAGGAAGAGAGAAGACATACCGACTACTTACATGTCACTCGCCCATGGTTCCGCGATGATAAAGTCGTGTCGTTCCACGGCTAAATATGTACCTACAGGGGCTAGGGCTATCACCTGTTTCTACTGCTCAGTGGAGTTTGGTTTGCTTGGAGTTGACATAATATTTGACGCGATGACTGTATATAAATACATATTTTATACATACTTTCCGAAATTCCCGCGGGATAGATTACTATCCATTTTTTTATTATTCCACGGAAATTCCCACGAGAATAGATTACTATCCAATTTTTATTGTTCGCTATCGAAAGCCACGTGATAAAGCTAGTACGGAAATAAATGAGGCCATTTTTGTTTACCAACATTTGTGGTCCAGTTTGGATTTGAAAACGGTTTATTTTTATTACAGCAGAGTCGGATGACGTGGCGTGGGCGGGCGAGGAAGACTTCGTGCTGGTGGAGGCGACGGAGAGCGGCTCGGCGGAGTGCTCGGCCGCGTCCTCGGGCTCCGAGGCCGCCTCGCGCCCGCGCTCGCTGCCGCTCAGCGACCCGCCGCCCGACGCCGCCCCGCCCGCTAAGGTGCGCTACTGACACTACTGCACTACATCAGTGTTGCCACCTCATTATACTTGGTGCTGGTGGAGGCGACGGAGAGCGGCTCGGCGGAGTGCTCGGCCGCTTCCTCAGGCTCTAAAACAAACATATTTAAAAAAATACAAGAAATTAAAAAATTAAAAAAAATATATCTGAATTTACCAATACTACCACAGAATAGATATGTTTCCTTTGCCTTTTTCACCAGAAAAAAGAGCTGTAATAATTTTAAATTTGATAACAACCTCAACGTCAGATTTACGTCATCACTAAGACTAAACAAAAGTAATGAATCTATTGTGTGGTAGTGGAGTTAAGCCATTTTAGAGTACCTAAGCACATCTTGAAAAAATTGTAATAAATTAATTAATAATCCTAGTGAAAATTTAAAACTATCAGCGTCTTTCTCTTTCCAACGAATCAAATTATAGTCTTAAAAATATGAAATGTTATCAATTATTGCCACTACAGTATTATGTATGATGCAGAAGTACAATCGGTCGCACACCGGACGGATCTTGCCACGAACCTTTAAGGTTTATTTGTAATCGCGTCAAGTTAACAACAATATATATTTGTTTTTATAGCAAATAACTGATGCTTGCCACAAATTATTATGTTCTTGCTTGTATGATCTGTCAATGTGATTTTGAAATGGCACGTAAAACTCCTACTTATTTATACAAGTGTCTATACAACCGATAGCAACAGTATAACTTATAATAATGTTGCGGCTTCATATTTAAATTATATTAAGGTAATTATTAATTTAATAAGCGTATAATTAAAATATCTACTCTACACGAGGCATACACAGTTATACGTTTCACTCGACACGCGACTTGTGTTACAATTTACTAAACCTGAAAATAAGTAGCAAATACATGTGCATTAAGATTAATTTTATTTATTGCAGAATTCTACGGCTCCGTCCAATTCGAGTATTCAACGATCACAACCCATCACAATGATGCGTTCGAATCACTCACGAAATCCGACCAACCCTATCGGATCACTCTCCCCGCCCACTGTAAGTTCTCCGACACATGCGATTATTTAGAGTATGCATGATCATTTAATGTCAAGATTTCCACCTAAAGGGCCTCTGCACGCAACTGCAGGAAAACAAGTGTACTAGGGGCGTTCAATAAGAAGTGAGAATGAGTATGTTATAAACAACTTTTACTAAATGACATTTTATTTTTCGACATAGTCACCTTTTAGCATAATTCACTTAGTATATCTTTTTTCTAAACTTAAAATTCCATTTTTAAAAAAGGTCTCATGTTGAGTACTTAAAAAATCTTGTACTGCAGCGACTACCGCGTCGTCGTCTTCAAATTTCTGGCCTCTCAGGTATTGTTTCAATCTCGGAAATAGGTAGAAATCACTGGGAGCGAGATCTGGTGAATACGGAGGATGCTTAAGGATATCGAACCCAGCATCACAAATTGCAGCCATTGCAACGGCGGACTTGTGTGCCGGGGAATTGTCCTGGTGGAACAGCACAACTTTCGAGAGTTTACCTCGCCGTTTTTCGCGGATCTCATTGCGCAATGTTTCTATTTGTTTGGCGTATAAAGTGCCCGTAATAGTGGCTCCATGATCGAGATACTCAATCATTAATACCCCTTTACCATCCCAAAAAACAGAGCCCATGACCTTACCGGCAGATGGGCTCACCTTGAATTTCTTCGGAGTTGGAGATGATGGCCTTTTCCATGTCATCGACTGCAGTTTCGTTTCAGGGTCGTAATGATGGAGACATGTTTCGTCCATTGTTATAAATCGCGCCAAAAAAAGTTCCCGGTCTTGCTGCATCAGGTTCAAAGCTTCTTGACAAATCTCTAGTCTAGTTTGTTTTTGCGTGTCAGTAAGCATTCTTGGTACCCAACGCGCAGATACCTTTTTCATACCCAAGCGTTCATGTAAAATATTATGCTCGCTCCCCGTTGAAATCTTTACATTTTCAGCAATAAAACGAACTGTGACACGACGATCCGCCAAAACTGAGTTTTCGACTTTTTTCACAATTTCTTCAGTTACTGCTGTAGTAGGGCGTCCGGAGCGGGGGTCGTCCATTGTCGATGTTCTTCCACGTCTAAATTCGGCGCACCAACGTGCGACTGTCGAATACGGAGGAGCATTAGACCCTTAAGAGTCCCGCAAATCCAAATTGACTTGGTCCGTAGAAAAATTTTTCAAATACAAGTATTTGATAACGGCGCGCAGTTCAATTTTCTCCATTTTCGCTAACGTACTCAATAGCATTGCAAAGAAATTACCGTATATTTTTTTAAACAAAAGACAGTTAGTTTTTTTTTTCATAGTAATCAGCTAGATAGATTAGCTTTACCGGCCAGTATTTAATTTCGTAATATTAAAAGAGTTTGAATCTCATTCTCACTTTATATTGAACGCCCCTCGTAAATCGGTGTGAATATTATAATTGGGCATTAACAACAACAATTTACACACAAAAAGCTCTCGATCAACTCACCCGAAAAACTTGATCGCTTGCATACGCCAACATTGGTGTCGCAATCTATCGCAATCTATCGCAATTATCATCTCCTACGTTCAAAATTCCACTGGAAGGGCGTAAGAAATTGTTAGCACACTTGTCGCATATAACCAGGAGATCCGGGTTCTAATCCCGTTCGTCACACCCGAATTTTTTTTCGTTTTTAAAATTGTCGTAGATTTCTTTGAGCAAACGTACTGCTGGTAAAAACAAATAATATTGATTAACAACCATTGAGATGTGATATATCACAGGTCAATCATCTCGAAGTCGCACAGCAGACTTGAATGAAACCTACGGTGTAGAACTTTTTAGTGTATAACGTAACACCGTGTGACTCACTGCAATTACTTACAGGAAAACTCGTGTGATGCTTCGGGTCATTTCCATGTTTTAATGTTTGTGTTTATGCTAAAATAGCATAAATCGTTGCAGACACAGTTTTAATTCTTCAGACATTCGCCTCATGAAAGCTGTTAGTTAGTTAATTTTCCTGGATAACTATATAGACTACAATTTCCTCGTACTTTGGCAATCTGGCCGAGCAAATGTAAACTTTGTATCTGGCACGAGAAATATCAAAACTGCGTAGAGTTTTCGCAATACTTAAAAGTTTCAAGGTTCGGTTTTCGGTGAGATATAACTTCCCACATTCCCATTTCGTCTTTTTCCCACTTCGTCCACATTCCCACTTAGTCAACATTCCCATTTCGTCCGCATTCCCGTTTTGTCCACATTCCCATTTCGTCCACATTCCCATTTCGTCCACATTCCCACTTAGTCGACATTCCTAACCGATTTTAATGCGGTTTTCGCTATCACTTAACACTTAGCTTAATTCTCAGGGAAGATTTTATTTTGTGATTTAGGTAATCATGTTAAGAAAAATACTGGCTAAGCACGGTGCTGGTCAATACTATTCAGATACACTACCAATTTCGTTACTATTTTGTTACGAAATGGGAATGTGGACGAAATGGGAATGTTGACGAAGTGGGAATGTGGACGAAGTGGGAATGTGGACGAAATGAACCTAAACGGTCTGTACTGGCATGGTGATGGTCGCGGTGCCGGTGTAGTGACGGTGAGGTGTGTGTGTGTGCCAGGTGCAGTTCGCGATGGGCACGCCGCTGTCGACGCGGCGGCGCAGCGCGTCCGGCAGCT
Source organism: Archips crataeganus (assembly GCA_947859365.1). Taxonomy (NCBI): domain Eukaryota; kingdom Metazoa; phylum Arthropoda; class Insecta; order Lepidoptera; family Tortricidae; genus Archips; species Archips crataeganus. Next base: position 7,222,465 of record OX402057.1, on the reverse strand, counting down.
CGCCGCCGCCCTCGCTGTGGCAGGTCTCGCCCACCAACAACAGCCCGCTGCGCAGATCCGGTAAGACGCTGCTACATGCTTTAAGAGGGTTTATACCAGCTGAGCTGGCAACGTTGCATTTTTTTTTAGTTTTTCTCCATTATTTCATAAAAATTAAATGAAAATTAAAAATGTTTTGAATACAAATTGTTCTAATATATAAGTTAATGTGTCTACTGCAATAATAATTCGTAATAGACTTTTATTTTCTTTAAAAACGAACAAATTATTACCTAACGGTTTTTAAAGAAAATAAAAGTCTTATCACGAATTATTATTGCAGTAGACACATTAACTTATATATTGGAACAATTTGTATACAAAACATTTTTAATTTTCATTTAATTTTTATGGAATAATCGAGAAAAACTAACAAAAGTGCAACGTTGCCAGCGCAGCAGGTATAAACCCTCTTAAACCTTTTCAACACCAACGACGGATATCTTCACGCAATGACATAAGGTTTAAACTAGCTTTACGTTTTGGCTAGGCATGATATTGAAAAGGATAAACTTCTTTTTTTTACTAAGGCCTTGCGATTGAATCTTTGTGATGGATAATTTGTTTTGTGATATATATTTTTCTCAGTTCGATATTTACAATTTGGGGTGTAAGGGGGTCAACCCCCATCTATGGACCCCAAGCCAACCTCACCTGCCCGTGGTGCACCCTGCCGTCCAACAAACGAGGCTCTGGCAGCCGGCTGATTGCGGCATAGCGCAGCCAACATCGGCACAGTTAAAACCCCGGACCCCGATGGGCAGCAGCATCGGCGGTTTAATAAACTGTGCCCTGCGATCCCCAACCCGCATGCCCAGCGTGGGGATTATGGGCAAAACCCTACCAATTATGAAGCGCACAACAAAAAGATGGCCCCCAGTTCCCGGTCGCCCCGCTATTCCTGGCTATGGTAGCGGTCATGGTAACGGCGGGGCAGGGGGTGCTAAGAATCCCCGGGCGATCCAAGGCTACCTAAGTAAACTGACTCTGGCTACTTACAACGGACGGACTCTAAGGCTCGACGAACATCTGGCGCAGTTGGAAGTGGAGCTGGAGAACATAAGGTGGCATATTCTGGGGTTGAGTGAAGTCCGTAGAGAGGGAGAGGACACCATCACTCTGGACTCGGGCCACCTTCTGTACTTCCGCGAGGGTGAACAAACATCACAGGGTGGCGTAGGGTTTCTAGTTAATAGAGCCCTCTCTAGCAACGTTGAAGAGATCTCTAGTGTGTCGACCAGGGTAGCGTACCTGATACTTCGGCTATCAAAACGATATAGCATGAAGATCATCCAGGTTTATGCACCGACCTCGACACACAGATGACGAAGTGGAGGATATGTACGAGGACATATCCAAAGCCTTACACAATACCACTAAGGCTCACTTCAATGTTGTTATGGGGGACTTTAACAGCAAAGTGGGAGTCCAGATTGGCAACGAATCCAGGGTGGGCCCGCATGGTTTTGGATGTAGAAATCACAGGGGGCAAATGCTTGTCAACTTCCTAGAGCAAGAGGGGCTTTTCTTAATGAACTCATTCTTTAAGAAGAAGCCCCACAGGAAGTGGACGTGGCAAAGCCCCGATACTGTGAGCAAAAATGAGATTGACTTCATCATTACGGATAACAGGCACATATTCAGAGACGTCTCAGTGATCAATAGGTTTCACACCGGTTCAGATCACCGACTTGTCCGAGGCTCTCTGAATATTGATCTAAAGCTGGAAAGGAACCGTCTGATGAAGTCCACGCTCCGGCCCAATCTACTCCAAATCATGGCTGGTACCGAAAGTTTCCAGAAGCTTCTCGGTGATAGATTCGTTGCCTTGGAACCCACCGATGATGTTGACGCGGCCCTGCACAACGTGGTTGAGACGCTGAGGGATGTGGGCATCAAATTCTGCCAAACGCAGCCTAAAGGCAGGAATTCCAAGCTCTCGGCTGAGACTCTTCGGTTGATGGCAGAAAGACGGGAAGCTACTCAGGCCACTTCGTTAGAGAGGTCGGAACTAAACAAGCGGATTGCGAAGATGATACGGCGTGACCTTCGGAGCTTCAACACACGTCTCATTAAAGAGGCAATAGAGCGGAACCGAGGGTCCAAAGTATTCACTCAGCAGCTTGGAAGGAGCCACCGCGACCCGTCATCGTCAATGGAAACCTTCTTGAAGTTGTTTCGGAGTACACATACCTCGGGCAAATTTTGCAGCTAGGTAGAAACAATTTTGAGAAGGAAGCCAAGAGGAGGATTCAGCTGGGCTGGGCAGCATTCGGAAAATTGCGTCAAGTTTTCTCGTCATCCATACCGCAATGTCTGAAAACGAAAGTTTTCAACCAGTGCGTCTTACCCGTCATGACATACGGAGCTGAAACGTGGACACTCACAGTACGGCTAATCCACCAGTTCAAGGTCGCTCAGCGAGCTATGGAACGAGCTATGCTCGGAGTTTCTCTGAAAGATAGAATCCGCAACGAGGATATCCGACACAGAACTAAGGTCATCGACATAGCTCAGAGAATTAGCAAGTTGAAGTGGCAGTGGGCTGGTCATATTTGTCGAAGAATCGACAACCGTTGGAGTAAACGAGTTCTTGAGTGGAGACCGCGTCTTGGCAAACGTAGTGTAGGACGCCCTCCGGCCAGGTGGAGTGACGATCTGCGAAAGGCTGCTGGTAGAAGCTGGATGCGTCTAGCCGAGGACAGGGCGCAGTGGCGCTCATTGGGGGAGGCCTATGTCCAGCAGTGGACTGTTATAGGCTGATGATGATGATGATGATGATGATGATATTTACAATATTTGAGAATTTTCGAGACGTACTTTATGACATCGATGGGAACCTTAGGGTGGGTGGTAAAGGATTTTCTTGGTCGACTATACATTATTTCAGTAAATATATATATAGCACTGGCCCTAATAATAAATAATCGGTCCATATTACTTCAATAAATATTAAGTTTTTTCTTAACTTAAGTTTTTGCTCTATTGCAAAATTGCAATTCCGTTTATTATTCACTATAGCCTTAGAGAGTTCTAGGTTGTATCTGTCCGGAAATTCAGACTATGATTACGAAAGCCAACTGCATGCGGGCTATAATGCAATGGAACTGTTACCGATTCGATACCGATATATTTTTTTTAAATAACGCAAAAGTTAACAAGGTAGGTATGAAGTATCTTTTTGTATTTATTTTTTCAACTTCATTTTTTTATTACCATATATTTCAAACTAAATACAAACTGAAAATATAGATGCACAGAAAAAACCCCAGAAAATAGACCAATGCTAGGTGAGCGGTTAGTTCCGAAGGAGTGTTAAGTCTCTCGATAGAGGGCATAACATAGATGCGCGCTTTATCACTGCATAAGGTGATTATAACAGACTGAAATGTACGATGTATGGGAAAGATTCGTCGCTAACCTCTAGACCAGTGATGCTGTAGGGGTAAGCACGCAGCACGGAATGCTGAGGACCTGGGTTCGATTCCCAGTATTGGTCTTTTTTCTGGGGTTTTTTCTGTGCATCTATATTTTCAGTTTGTATTTAGTTTGAAATAAACGCAAAAGTTTTCTGCTGTAGATTAAACATCTCTTACCTCTTGTATGCGGTCGGGTCTAGGAATGCGGAATACGTATAGTCACTATCCAACCAAATGGACGGTTACATTGCTGATTTGTACAGGGTGTAACATTTAGATCGGTCAGTATGGGAAAGTCTGAAACTACAAGGTCTACAAGTGTTGTATTTAAAAAAAATGGTAGTCATTACGAACACCTACTAAAATAAATGAAAGGATATGAAAACAATGCATTTTATTAATTTTAAATAAATAAAAAGGGTAAGATAAAGGTTAGTAGTTTTCGCCAGAGGCGGCGCTGGGCGTGGGCGGCGTGGGCCACCGTCCACAGGCCTCGCGATCTGAGGGGCCTCGCGCCTCGAAAGTTTTCCGTTTTTTGCTCATTTAAACATCCGTAATCTAATGTGTGGCGCGCCATCACAGGGCCTCGCAAAATGTTTCATGCCCACACCAAATTTAGGTCCTGCGCCGCCACTGGTTTTCGCTACGACTTTACCTGAAAAAAATTTCACGCTTCGCCACTGGTTTGTAGTAATATGTTTTCGAATGTAATACAATAAATTCAAAGCTTAATTACTATCTGGGTTTACGACTTTTGCCATATTTGTCATCACTGACATTACATTAAAATTTAGACAACTCTGTGCAGATTCCCCGCATTCAGGCGTCGCCCGCAGGGGATCGCGACCCACGCGTTGAAAAACACTGCGCTATTCTAACACGGCTTTTTCTGTCAATCGCGAGTGTCGAATCTGTTAGTGTAATATGCAAAGCCCGGATGACGGGAGCAAAAATGCACTTTTCACTAGTGCTTAATTAACTTGCTTGCTTCTTGTGCTTTTTTATCGACTATTCTATCGACATCCATTGTTGACGTTGGCGTTTCAACTTTATAAATTTCAATTTGATATCTGGAAAAGAAGAGGGACTGTTTAGTACAGATCTACATAACCACTATGAATTATTTAAATTTGCCCCAATTACTACAGTAGATTTGGAACGGTCCTTTGGTTGGCTGAAATGGATTTTATCACCTAGGCGAAGAAGTTTAAAATCAGAAAATGTAGAGAAAATACTAACTGTTTATTACGAAATTTATATAAAATATTAAAAAAAAAAATACAAACAGCTCATTTTAATTTTGTTTATATGTATGACCTATAATTTTTCTGAATTTGGTAACGGTGGTCCAGTACATCGTGCTTTTTATCGACTTATAAAATGTGTCCTCGCACTATTGAGACGTGAACACATAATTTCACCCGTCATCCGGGCTTTGGTAATATGACGTGACTGGTGTGGCAGGGTCGTCCCCGCCGGTGCCGCTGGCGCTGAAGGGCAGCGGCGGCGGATCCCCGCGGCGCGCCGCCACGCTGCCGGACGCGCTGCTGCGTGGCCTCAAGATGCACCACGATCCGCCCGTCTACATACCCAACCTGCAGGAGGAGACCATCCTCGCCGTCAGTACACTACCATAACATAACCTAACCTAACCTAACCAACTCTACTTTAGCGTTACCATTACTTTTTTTTGCTAGGTTTTATTGTCCCCCACGCAAAAAGGTGTTATAAGTTTGACATGGTGAAATATTATGGATAACTCACGCCTTTAATCGAATCTAGCTTGACATGATAGGGACTAATCCGTAGCCCTTCTTCCCGGAGTACACGCCACGGCGGCTGCTGCTAAACGCGTGCTACGCGCCACCGCTCTCCTCGCGCGACAGCTTGACGAAACCACAGAAATAATAATAAAGAGGATAGAAATGCCTTAGTTCCTATTTTCTTCCGGAACTCGTGTCGCTGCTTCATCCCCTCTACTTACTGTGTTAATGCACACATGCAAAAGACCGGAACCGTACTACGCAATCACGCACACAATTACTAATATTTTTGCTTACAAACAATTATGAACCTTACACCTTAGAGATAGCGTTGAATAACACTCAACGTAAGTCATACCCACATTTACACAACGGCGCTCTTTATTGGCCGCGTCGGCATTATGTCTGTACTAGTCGTAACCTGTTTTTTTGTCCGTACCACGAACTTTTGTGCAAGACGGAATGGTTATCAAAAATTACTTTACATTGCTGCGTATAATTCAAAACGATCTGCGTTTTTATGGGCATGAGTAGCAATGGTATATGAAGTTTCGTGTTAATAACGTGTAAACCAATATTTCATAATGAAATATTTTCTCAAGTTGTATTTTGATATAAACCGCATTATTACATTAAATTAATACATACTAATGAAATGTAATCCCCTTATTAGTGTAATTACACAGTGTGGACGAGTTTCCGCAATTGCTAATGCTGCAAAACACCATTTTAAAGCACTTGTTGTCATACCCACGTTTCAAATAGCACTGAGCCACAAGTCGCGCGCTTGTGACCTACGAGTCACAAGCGCGGCGCCAAGGTCACGCGTCTAAGGCACTTCTATCCTCTTTATTATTATTTCTGTGGACGAAACCGATACCGGCGCACAACTACCCACGTTTCATTTTTATTATCATTGTCAATACTAGGGTAGTATCGTCACCTTCTAAAGGCACGTTTACACTCACCGTTGAAGCAGTACGAATGTTCAACACTGTTTCATCTCACGAAATTCGCTATCTTTACTACAAATTATAAATTGAAGGGTATACAAAGTTAGTGTTGTATTATCGCAGGAGGAGCACAGCAAGGTGTTCTCGCAGCTGAACTTCGTGATGATGCTGGGCGAGCTGCTGACCGACCTGGCCGTCTCCTGCGGCGCGCCGCTCGCCGCGCTCATGGACACCTCTGACGGTCTGCATCACACCACTTATCATATCACCGAAACATATCAACACTCATCATCTATAATCTACAGTATATGTATATCGTCGGGTGACAAGCAAAAGTCACTAAGTACCAAATACCTACTTAAAACAAAGCTCGTATCTCAGTATGAAATTACTAACTAGATACGACTTTTTGAAGAGCAGTGACAGAAATTTTAGTGAGTTTTGCTTGTCATCTGGCGATATCTGAACGGGAAGCAAACAATGAAATTCGTCATCGTCTAGATCGCAATTATGGGTACATTATCTTATTTGTGGAACTCACTTAGTACCTACCTTTTATGTTGTAGTTAGAACTGCATGTTAATGAAAAATGCAAAAAGTAATAAAAAGGCGATACTCGCTCAGCATAAAGATTTGAAGGGTTGCGGCTGGCATAAGTATCGTTTTTGTGAAACCTACATCTAGCCACTTAATTTTTTTTGAAAATCTATAAAGTCATCGACATTTTAAATATCTAGTAATTGTGTAAGCATAACTATTGTGCCTGTGTATACGTCTGCCTGACGTTGTCTTAGCGTTGGGTTGAACGCGGCCCGGCCCCGCACCGTGTAGACATCATAATGAATAACTTTGTTCTTCAACGAAGAAACTTTTTCGTTTATAAGAATTTTTTCTCAAACATGCTATGAAATATTGACGTTATGTTCCTTATAATACGCCACGAAGTGTCACGTTGAAGGTGCGGCTAGCCGTGCGGGGGGCCGTGCGGTCAATAATGGAATTTCATACAACATTGCTGGCCAAGGCCAGCAAAGTGATCGTCTATTGTTCCATGTGACACAGCACCATGACGGTTATTTATAGTACTATGGCATCATAGCATTTAGCCATTAAAAAAAAACTATAAGCAATATTTGCGTTTTGGTTCATTATGACATTCTGCCACTACGTTTATTTAAGGTGAGATGATGATGATGGTGGTGATGATGATGGTGATGGTGATGATGGTGGTGGTGGTGATGATGATGATGGTGATGTGATGATGACGGTGATGGTGATGACGATGATGATGGTGGGTGATGGTGATCATGGTGATGGTGATGATGGTAATGATGATGATGATGATGGTAATTGGTAATGGTAATGATGATGATGTTGGTGGTGATGGTGATGATGATGATGATGGTGGTGATGATGATGGTGGTGATGATGATGATGATGGTGGTGATGATGGTGATGACGATGGTGATGGTGATGATGATGATGGTGGTGACGATGATGATGGTAATGGTGGTGGTGATGACGGTGATGATGGTGATAGTGATGATGATGATGACGATGATTTTATGATGATGATGATGGAGGTGATGGTGTTGACGATGGTGATGGTGGGTGATGATGATGATGGTGATATTGATGATGGTGATGATGATGATGATGGTGGTGATGATGATGGTGATGATGATGATGATGGTGGTAATGGTGATATGATGTGATGATGACGATGATTTTATGATGATGGTGATGGTGATGATGATGATGATGATGATGATGATGGTGGTGATGTGATAATGATGATGATGATGATGCAAGTTTGAGAAAAACTATACAAGCCTTGGCCACGAACAGGGATTGCCGGCCTCGTATCTCTAGATGGCCTCGTTACCACTCGGCCATCTATAACTACTCGGCCGGCAAACCCCTATTTCGCGGCCGCTGCAGTAATGTACTATTTTGTACATACTCACCAATCAACTTCAAAATAATAAGTCGCATTACAATCAGCGACGTGCAAGCAAGGGAGGTGCGCGGCGGGTCGGGGAAAGCTTTTTCTAACGAATAATTTGTAAACAAGTCAACGCTCGTCGTTGTCGTTGCAAGCGCATAATTTTGAAAATGAAAATTGAGAAATTTCTTCGTTAAAAGCGCACGGCCGTTATAAGCAGAGCCGTAATAAACGGACGTACTTTCATAGTCGATCATATTAAAACCAAACATAGGCCTATACTTACGTCGCTAAAAACGTTTACAATGCATATGCTCGGAAAGTGCCTCTTGACGCGTGTCAACATATCTATAAAAAGTTAGTCATCCCAGCACACTTTCGCAAGTGTGAAAAAAAATTGTATGGATTTTACTTTCCACACGCGTGCGGAAAAGTAACTTTTTAAATTGCCAAATCTCAAAAAGTTGTGTCCAAACTAGTGTTTAAAAAATAAGACTAGAGAGTTGTCTTCATAATTCAGCTTTGCTCAAATAAGAAAATGTTTCATGCAACCAAATGAATTTTTAGTGATAAAATAATAAATGTTTGTGTGTTTTAATATTAAAACACACAAATTTTAATTTCGTCAAAAGTTTTGAAATAAAAAATTTAGTACTAAAATAATTCCTTGAGTCCATTTCGGACCGTACGACATCTGCGCTTTCAGTGCGCGCGCATGGCGTAACACAAACCAATCATGTTTACCCGTTCGCGCCTGTCAACCAATGAGCTTTCAGTGTGCGCGCATGGCGTAACACGAACCAATCACGGTTACCCGTTCGCGCCTGTCAACCAATGAGTTTTCAGTGCGCGCGCATGGCGTAACACGAACCAATCATGGTTCGTTCCGTTCGCGCCTGTCGTGAAAACCCGCCACAGTAATGTTCATGAATTCAGTCCGGAGAATTAATTTAAGTTTAGTAAATTAAAATGGAGAGTTCAAGTGATGAATTTACATAGGACTTAACGCCGCCTGACGTCCTAGACCAAGCACAAAATTAAATGTGATAGCCTCCTGCTGACTAAACCGATGCTGAAATATGTAAACATCTACGAGACTTTCCCTCAATGAAAGGTAAATAAGAACGCAATATCTTTTTCCGAAAATGTTTATGAGCGCGCGCAGACAGAGAGCGGTCTGCAGTTCCGAGTTCAGAGTTCTGTGTTCTGTCGAATGTACTGAGTCTCTTACGATAACGCACACAGCAGGCGATTGGAACTCTCGAGCGATGAAAACACAGAACTCTGAACCCGGAACTCGGTACTCCAGACCGCTCTCTGTCTGCGCGCGCTCTTAGCCCCAATTTTTTTCCTCGCTTAATGCATTGTAAAATGTTGTATGATATACGTGTCGAAAGTAGGAAATTCCCAACTCATGTCGGCTAAACCAAACTCGCTTCGCTCGTTTGTTTAGATCTCCGACATTCGTTGGGAATAGCCTACTTTCCGCACTTGTATCATAAATAACTATTTCATCACACTTGCTCGTCAATGGTGTTATTCCATGCCTGTACACTAAATGACAACGGCTTAAATTGTTCTTAGGGGGTTATGGATTTACATACAGTTTTAAAATTTGCAAACAAGTTAGTAGGTAGGTATGTAATTTCAGACTAGGGAGGTTTCAAGTCAGCCAACGTTTTATTTATATCTTTAAAACTTAGCTATAACCCGATTTTCAACGCAAAACTTATCTACGCTTCATGAAACTTCGTTATTTTTATATTTTAAATTTATATCAAATAGTTTTGCAGTAACTTTAGTAAGTACTTTTTTACCATGTTGGCAGAATCTGGCCGTATGACCATTCAAATTCTATACTAAGCACAGTTTACATTATCTATGGTAGATGACTCGAAAAAATTGTCGATCTGTATTGCCGGGTAGCCATTATTTTATTCAATTTAAGAGATAGATTTTTTTTCTTCGCAATGTAATGAAAATCATTGTGTGTATCACGGGCAGTAAGGGGATTACAGACTCGAGTCATTAAAAGCCCTTCGCCTTCGGCGTCGGGCTTCTAATAGACTCTCGTTATTAATCCCCTACTTACGGCCCTTGATGCGCAATGTACTATTGGCTGTTATATGCGAAGTCGTACTAAACGGAGTATACTGTAATTGCAGAGAGGAGTACTGATAGCGTGCGACTGGGGCTGCTGGTGCAGGCGATGCAGGCGCTGGCGGCCGGGCTGCGGCTCGCGGCCGCGCACTACCGCTCGCGCACGCTGCAGCCCACGCCGCAAGTGCGCAACGGTACGCGCGCCCACGCACACACCACACACAGACACACAGACACACGCCACAGTACTGAGAGCGGACCAAGTGCTCATATACCTGAACATGACACTATTGCAAAAGGCGTGTTTGTGTTCGCATATTTGTAATTTACTGTCATTAAGTACAAATAGAAAATCGTCTACTAGAATTTACCATTTTGAATATTAACCAAAAACCGCAACTAATCTAGGCCAGTGTCAGTCGTTTGTGATTAATGCTGAACAGGTAATAGGTAGTTGCAACTTTCTTATAACACGACAAACCAGTTTAACAGATGAATGAGCTACTAGAGTATGTAATAAAGTGAGCCTGGAAATGAATCTGATACTTGTGATGTAATAATTAACTTTTTTTCGCAGTTGTATCCATGATGAACGGAAAGTACAAATGGATCGTCAACGAGTCGCGACGGCTGCACGAGGCGGGTGTCGCTCCCGCGGTCTGTGATAAAATACTCTACGAGCATGCGATCGAGCTGGTAAGTCGCCGAACTGAACGTACAAACTAGATTCACTTTACAACTTACTTAGGCTGGCTTGCGCGGACCTGGGTTAGCTACTTAACTCCGAGTTAACTGCTAACTCAGGGTTAGCAAGTGTCAAAATGTATGGAACTGTCATTCTTAACCCAGAGTTACTGATTTAATTTTTTAACCCTGAACTGTGCAAGTGGCCCTTAGAGATCACGCTTGTTAACCGCCTACAAGTCTGCAAAGTACATGTATGCACGAGCAGTGGGGAGAAATCGGAGGTATCAGTACGACAGAGTCACAAAACTAATAATAAGAGGAATAGAAATGTTATCGTTGGTATTTCCTTCGAGAACCACGTCGCCACTTTTCGCCTTTCCTGTTATTAATGGGCAAGCGTTTGCGTTTTTGTGTTTATTGTTGGTTCCATGAGCAGAGCGTCTGTTCGCTTTCTCCTCGCGCTTTATACATACTTCAGCTCTCAATATTAAGTCGTACCTACCGTTGTTAAACTGCGTATGACATAGTATTGTTCGACCGCGGCAAACCTGTTTTGACACGTTCCAGCGCCACAATGTTCGAGTTGCCACGCGTGGCGGCACGTTATTCATCGTGCGCGGCTGCCGCGCGAGCCAATGTTCGATGCTTTGCCGCGCGAAGTCGATTCACATATTATGAGCAAAGGATGAAACGCGAATTTGCACGTTTCGATTGGGTCACCTCATACGCTTCATTGGTGTCAGTAAATTAATCAGCGTGTTGTGTTGCAGTGTCAAATGGCAGCGATCGAGGAGCTGTTCGGAGACATAAAGGAGTGCGAGCGGCGCTACATGTCGGCGCAGGTGCTGCTGCACTCGCTGGTGCAGCGCCACCCGCTGCACCCGCACCACCGCACCACGCTCTCCAAGTGTACGTACACACACGCACACACGTGTATATAGACGGATTGTCTTTTGTCAACTGTCTGTGTCCTGGGCGGGTGCACTGCTGACTGTACACAATGGACTATTTACCTAAGTCTTGTTGCTATCGCAAGTGGTTGCAGGCAAAATTATTTCTGATCTTTGATCTATTTTTTTATTTAAAACTAGCTGATGCCCGCGGCTTGGCCCCGCTGATTTTCATATAAATCTTGTCCTTTATCATATTTACGAACCCAAAAAAAATAATACTATCCAACTTAGTGCAGTCGATCGGAAGATATGCGCGTAACATACATTTCGGTGATTCATTTTAATATAGATTATTATTTTTAATGTATGCATTTTTTTTACAGACCGGGACGCAGTGCAGAGGCGACTCAATTGCCTCAAGGGCCCGCGCAAAATCATGGATGTCAAACTCGAGGCCGGGATCTCATAATGCAATACGCGGCCAGCAATATAGTAGTAAGAGTAAACGACGCAAAATGAGAAGTGATTTTATTTTGTTGTCAAAACAGACTCACAGTGAGAAAAATTACAATAAAAAAAGTATAAAAGGAATAAGTGAATAATATCAATTAACGGTCGATGTATACAGTCGTTTTAGTATTGAAGATTACCAGAGATTGCAATAGTGAATTATATTTTTTTATGTGCAGTAAGTACATGTGGACGGAGGGCGTTGTTCTGAGCTAGTATTGTAGAGTTGGCTAAAACATCTCGGCGTTGGATAAATTCTAGTAACCGCTTTGAAATGATAGAAGTAGATTAGATGTGTGTTGGATCCCTTTGTCATAAATGGTTGTATCTTTTCATAGTTTGTAATGTTAGTACACGTTTCATCAGAGTATACCTTTTGCTTCTTCTCTGACATCTGAGGAGCCACGCATCTTTTCTTAGAAAACTATGTATTATTATTTTTCTGTTATCACAATTTTAGAGTAAATACAAATAAATAAAAATCAAAAAAACATAAATTAGAAAACGTAGCATTATTTCCGAATTGACGTCTCTTGTATGACATTTTTATTAATACAGACTTGTAAACTGTCATTCAATGGAACTTGCTAACTATGTAAACAATAGACGTAACTTTGTTTTGTCACTGTTTCTTCTTGAATTTTCACACCACCTCATACATACACTATTGAAACGGTTGTTACCGTAAAATACAAAACCATAAAATATATAACTGTACCTTGAATATTTCATTAAAAGTTAAAATGGTTTCATAAGTTAGGTTATTAGTTATTATGACATGATGGAATGAAGTTTTTGTTTCTTTTAAATTCTACAATTTTCTATGATGGGTAGTGTTGTGACTAAAATTGGTGATCTCACGCTCTTTACCTGCCAACGCAGTTGTAGACACTACGCGGTAGTTTGACAATTTTAAATTTCAATAAATACGTGAATTCAGATTAATCGTTTTAGTTCCCTTTTTCTTAAAACCTACTTGTTTTTCATTTTCAGTATTTTATTATTCGATATGGTTTGACATAAGTAAAGGAGTAAGTAAGAGTCTTGCCCGTCACTAGTAAATTCATCATTTAGAGACAATTTCAATATGGTGGTTTGTTTACATAGTTTGCAAGTTCCATTGATTGAATCAATGTTGCAGAAGTATCGATAGTTTGACTATCGATCGTTGACCTCGCAAACTATTCAGGATATCGATAGTTTTATGTCCAATACAATCAATAGTATTGCTTATAAATCACTATCGATAGTATTGACACATGGTGATACTATTGATACTATTGGTTTTGTCTTAACTATCGATAGTCTATCGATATTGGACTATCAATAGGCAACACTACATTGAATGACAGATTAGTATATCGTATAGTAAAATGATTTTGTGAAGTAATATCTCGATATAGATACGATGCTATAGAGATCTCATTATCGACCAATAACCATTATGGCATTTTTAGGTTAAGATAGAAATTATGTTTTCAAGGTTTCTCGAAAATATATAAATGAATTTCTGTGTATTCTCACCATTATTTTACTTTTAATTTGCCAAAATTGTGATCATCTTATGTTTCCTCAAAAATAATATTACTTGCTTTATGATAATAAGAATAAAGACTGTTGTATTATAAATATTTTGTTTTGTTTTAATAAATACTTATTTTTATCAGCATGATTTTGGCATATTATTTTCCTAAATATGAGCCCGCAAGCTAGTGTCGCCATAACTTTATGATCCGTCCAGGTTACTACATTTAAGGTTGACACCTACCTTTTGTTTCACCAGTATGAAATATTGCTAAATTCTATTACCCTTTTATATATTTATACTATTTATTTATTTACTTGTCATGTATATTATAATAAGGATGTTCCATGTAATATAATAGAATATATCCTATAGGTGATCGTTTTAACTGTGGAACGTCGTTAGTACTCAATTATATACACGTTAATAGTTGGGCAGATTTTATTTAACTTATAACTAATTAAGTCAATATACAAAATGCTTTTGACTGACCAACAACATATAATGTAGGAAATATTTACTTCCCTAATATTGTACAAATATACCATTACCCTGTTTAATGAATTTGTATGGCTTTACTCTGTTTCTGCCACGCACTGGTTGAAACATAACTTTATCTGGAGGAAATTCAGATGTCCCGGTTGTCTCCAAGAGAATATCCAGACAAGTAAGTAGTTTGGTCATCTGTGTAGTAAGACTAGACTGCTTATCCTCTGAACACCAATCAGTGTTGATTACCCGTTCAATATCTCTAATATCATCATCAATTCCAGCATGATGAGTACCATTCCAAAATAATGTTAAGGAAAAGATTGGTGCTGATTTAGGGTAGTCACTCTTGAGGACTACAAGAGCAACCAATTTAGCAGATTGTCTTGTAATAATAGCTCTGTAAAGCATGTTGTTGCTGTTCACCAAACCCTCGGAAATCAAAAAGGCAGTTGAAGGCGCCTGACTGTACTCAGGCCACCCTACAGACTGCCACTGGGTCAACGATCCAGACAAACGCACAGTGCTGCCCTTTACTGGTACAATTTTTCCAGATTCTAACTCGTGTAACTCTTTCATCAATGCAACTCTTGATTTTAACCTTTTCTTTAAAGTCAATATGAAATGTTCAACTGTGGAAACACTTAGGCTGGGGCATGGCTGGATTACTTTATTTGTCTTCTTCTCATCAACAACTAAAGCCATGAAATCAAGCCCACACATCCTCTGTGCCCAGATATATGGCTTACCAACTTCTGGGATAAAATGTGAAAAGTCATCAGATATCCCTGCAGTTTGTAGTAAATATGACGTAGCAGGATGTGGTGAATCATCTCCAGCATCTCCAGGATACAATTCATTTAATATACAATGACCATTTAGCACATCAGCAGCAGAAACTCCTGTCACAGGTTTGGGCAATGAGACTGTAAACTTCACAACTACAACCTTCAAGTGCAAAAGGTAAAAAAAGACCAAATTTAGAGCAGTACCATCCTGGACCTTAACTGAAACTTGCACATGTAATGGATGTTTCCGTAGCACCTCTTTCTTTTTGGCCGCAGTCTTTTCTTCTTTTGATACTTTGGCTGTTCTGTGATGACGTTTCTTCTTCTGTTGATCATCATCGTTATTGTCTTGGTCTGAATCTGAATCATTTGACAGGACCAAGCCATTGTCCACATTGTTAACTTGTTCCAATCTTTTAGCTTCATCCTCATCACCAGAGATCCCTAAAAAGAAAAATGTATAAAATAATACTATAAACACAAAAATTTGTATTGACGGATGTAGAATATTTATTACTCTTTCATGCTAAAATGGTTTGACTCATTCTGATGAAATTTGGCACACAGATAGTTTATGACTTATGGTTTATTTTTTATCCCAGAAAATTGCATTCCGAAGGGATAGCAATAAACAAATTCTTCACAGATGAAGTAACAGCTAGTAATAATAATAAAGTCCTTTATTCCAATTTAACAATTTAGTATGTCTTTAATTCTGGTATGCATTTTGCACAGGCCTACAACAGTCTATAAAATGAATTTGACGCTTGAAAGGCGAAATTATCTAAGCAACATTTTGCGGTAAATAGAGTAAATACACTATATAAATACATATTGAGATTGAACTACATTTAAATTAAACCAAAATGTTGCTTAGATAATTTCTCCTTTCAAGCGTTGAATTATACATTATAAACATCTCTGTGTACATGATCTATGAAACCTTTTATTATATTAAAATAAACACTTACCAACAGTGACCGTTTTAACTCCCAGTGCATCAGAATAGGCACTAGCATTAGCATAAAGCAAAAATAAGGGTGGAGGCAGCAGGGAAGCTGCCCTAGACTCGTCTCTCTTCTCATCCAAGCGTAAAGCCAGGCACTCTTGAAGAGGCTTAGTGGCCTTGAGGACATCATTAAGATGAGGTCCCAGGGCATCCAGCCGGGACCTTGCTGCAGCTATTGCAGCCCCAACACGCTCCTTTGAGGAGACCAACTCACTGCAGGCACCTGCCAGGTCTCGGCGTTGACGCAGCTCCCACTCTAGCCTAGCAAGTTGCAACTGATGCTCATCTTTCTTAGTGATTTCCTAAAATATTATATTAATTACACATGTGCAATTTGATTATCTAAATAATAAAGACCAGTAAAGACCAGTTTAAAACTATTTTTCTAATAATAAAATCATATACTCACAGTACGTGAAATATCAGCAGGAGCATCCTTGTAGAAATCATCAATTGGTACAAGTTCAATCTCTTCATCCTTAGACTTGAACTGCAGGCACTTGGTAACTTCTTTGTTGAGATGATCAGCTTCATAAAGCAAGTTTTGAAGCTGCAGGTGTGTGGAGTCAACACGCTGCTTTTCCTTGTGTAGAGCGTCCCGGCCAGCTCTAGTGCGTACTTTTTCCAACCTATTTAATTTTTTCAAAGCAACCAACATCAATGATGCTTCTACTCTTTTGGAGTTAATTTTCTCTTTTGCCTAAAAAAAAACCTAAATAAGTTTCATTTAAAAAAAGTCATAAAAAGACGATAGGATACACACCTCGTCAGTGTTTTTATCTTTCAATTCAGATATATCGGCAAAGAGTTGTCTGATGTCTTGGCAAATTTTCTTGAAAAGATTAGCATCTTTGTCGGCGGGCCTTGAAAGTGCTTCAGCTTCCTCGAAATCTACGACGCGCTGCAACGATAATCAGTTGATTAAATAATTACATTTTAATAACAATATTGTTATTTGCTTTCAAATTCTAACCTTATACACATCCACTGGTGGCTGTTTGGGAGTATCACTCGTAGCAACGGTGTTTAATTTTCGCCGTTTCTTAACTGAAACCTCGTCTTTACCCATTTTCACCAACAAATTACGAATTGGTAAACGTCTGTAGTAGTTACAATAAAATTAAAATAATTTTCTTTGTACTAATAAAAACAGTCCATCTTAAAAATTACACCACAAAATAAAGCAAGCAAGCAAGCCAAAGCCACCTGCCTGCCAACCACAGACTTCAAGCATCTTCCTTCAGGGGGTTACTACGAAATTCGAAGTTCGAAGTTCGGATCGTGCGGTTCCTCTCACTCTCGTAATAAATACCATTAGCGTGAGCGGAGCGGCATGAGGACCTGGCCCTATACTACGAAGCGCGAAATTAAAACTTCGTTTCATGCCGTTCCGCTCACGCTAATGGTATTTATTACGAGAGTGAGAGGGACCGCACAATCCGAACTTCGAATTTCGTAGTAACCCCCCTGAGGCCCTACCACGAAGTGCATAATTCGAACTTCGTTTCGTGCCGTCCCGCTCACGCTAATGGTATTTATTACGAGAGTGAGAGGGACCGCACGATCCGAACTTCGAACTTCGAATTTCGTAGTAACCCCCCTGTCTGTCCTATCTGTCACAGAATCACAGACTATACTATACCACGGACTTCTGAAGCCCTCCACAGACCGCAGCGTGACGGCGACGGAGCGTGCCCAGCGCGCTGCATAACTCTGAATCATATACGCTGTGCGGCGCTGCCGGTGTGTGTCACCGTATAAATGATTCAGTATTAGTGTATGCACGCACGAGCAATTTGGTCGCAAGACGATTTATTTGTGTTATGTGTATTTGTATCCCGGGAGTCGCGGTGCTACGTGTGCGTACTTCCATACTAACCCATGGATAGACTTGATGTGAGAGACAAAATAGTCGCGGAGACAAAAGTTGCTCGTGCGTGTATACCATGGTCACACCAGGGGGGGCACACTTACATATATCACACTTTTCATGCGACTACAGCGATCTCTGGTGTTTTATTAAAGAACTAAATTAGCGGCCATCTTGGTTGACTTGTCAAACTTGTCAGTTGTCATTCATCGGCCATGGCCATGGCGTACCAAATTGTACGGTCAAGGACTTTAAACATAGACTTAATACCTAACCCGGACTGAGTACTGCTACAAAAAAGTGAGGCCGTAAAAAAAAAACTAGTGGATTGCATCTCGTTCTAATTAGGGTGATCCAGTAATGGTGCGAGTGGGACACAATCCACTAGTTTCTCTAGTTTGTATGTAATCTCTCGGACCGCTGTCTCTAGTTGCCATTATTAAACTGTATGGCTTGGTAATATGGGTCACTTTTGATTGACTAATAAAAGTTAGTACTCAGTCCTGGTTAGGTATTAAGTCCATGACTTTAAATGATAGGCCACTTGCCAATGTTCGTATTTTAGCCGTTTAGTGCAAATCGGGTTTACCCGCTTATACTTCGTATATGCTGATTTGAATTAGACGGCTAAAATACGAATAGTGGCAATTAGCCTATCAATTAAAATTACGCGTAATTATAGCTGTACATCACTACCAACATATACATATAGATAGGTATACATCTATAGATACGTCACATTAGTTCTTCACCAGGGCGTAGGGCAGCAGCACCTTCCATACATGCATATTTGACCATAGAGTTGCCACTCTTGTTCATATAATATTACAATACTCTTTGGGTCACACCAGGGGGGGCACACTTACATATATCACACTTTTCATGCGACTACAGCGATCTCTGGTTGTTTGGTAAAGAACTAAATTAGCGGCCATCTTGGTCGACTTGTCAAACTTGTCAGTTGTCATTCATCGGCCATGGCCATGGCGTACCAAATTGTACGGTCAAGGACTTTAATTGATAGGCCACTTGCCAATGTTCGTATTTTAGCCGTATAGTGCAAATCGGCTTTAGCTGCTTATACTTCGTATATGCTGATTTGAATTAGACGGCTAAAATACGAATAGTGGCAATTAGCCTATCAATTAAAATTACGCGTACATCACTACCAACATATACATATAGATAGGTATACATCTATAGATACGTCACATTAGTTCTTCACCAGGGCGTAGGGCAGCAGCACCTTCCGTACATGCATATCTGACCATAGAGTAGCCACTCTTGTTCATATAATATTACAATACTCTTTGGGTCACACTCCGTCGGCATCCCCGCATGTCCCGTGCTGCGGTCTGTGGTGGCCTTAAATCGTTAAGCCTGAGTTATGAATGACAGTTTCCGAACATTTGCACACTACGTAACTCTGGCTTATTTGGCTTAACTTAACTCAGAGTTAAAAGTTAACTTGGTAAATGCTGGACTCTTGCTGTACAAAATTAAAGACAATTAATTGTTTTCTTGTTTTCACGTTTGATTTGAAACAGCCTGAATGAATTGTATAAATAATCAAATCTCACAATACCGACACTACACGTCTGTTTTGCCTAGAGGTTGACTGAATGAAAGAGAATGTCGCAGCACATTAAGTTAGCCGATTTTCTACTTATTTTTTATTAATTCGGGCAAGGTATAATTTTATCGTAGCCCCGGCTAGGATTTAAACTGATCGACTTTGTTTATAATTGAGTAATATCTTGTATTAGCTATCACGCATTAGCGGCGTGCAACTGTGTCTCCTGACGTCAGGCTTGGTGAGTTAACCTGTGTGTATACAAACCGGATCGCCCGTGCCCGATGCGTGCAGTGTTTATCACCCGCACGCCGCGATGCCGATAATGAGAGCAAACTCAACAGTTACATTTCACTTCAATCAATAAACAGCACTGTTCATAATTAGCTTTGTTTGTACTGATACTGAGTTCTTGCATTTTATTATTTCGAGAAGTTACTTTGAATACAATTTGAGTAGTCGCTAAGATGTCTGAGAAGGAGCTGCGCGTTGTTACTTACATGTGCCCTACGCACCCGGTGCAACTGTACGAGGTGATTTTGGAGTTACTGGAGAATGCTTTGAACTGCTACGCGACTCTACAGTATGAGAGTCGAACCCCCGGGCCTTTCCCTGACCGCCCGGATCCCTTCAGCACGAACAAAGTGGACTTGGGTGAATATTCAATCTGATTTATTTTCTTTAACTAAATGCTACCTTCATTTTCCCAATTTATTTGTTCTCGTTGAAACATGCAAAAAAAAGTATCAAATTTACCAATTAATAAAGCTTATAGCTAACGTACATTAAATAACGAATTCAATGTCTGTATCAAAGATTATTTGTCAATTATGTTTGTAAATCTAAACTAATAATATTACTCATTTAAGTGACTTAGCAGGTAAGTATATAAGTAATGGTCGCAGGTGTTATTCCGTAGTTGCTGGCGTAACAAGGGCATGACTAGCCCCATCAGTGTTGTTCAAAACAGATACAGAAACAATTGAAATAAAAACAATTTTTCAATTTTCACCAGGGTCCTGAGATCTTGATTAATAAATAGTTTATATCTAATTTGTTAAAGCATTGCATCAATGTAGGTACGCAATTACTCAATTAAAGTAAGAAACATCTCGGTCACGTCGCAATAATTATGGTACTTACTTACTTAGTGCTTTCGCATTTGACTTAAAATGTTAAACAGTTAACATATTAAACGTTTAATTTTTATTTATTATTGTGTTACCTTAACTTATTAGTGATCTCTAGTCGGATGGAGTACGGTAGGTATAAAGAATGTTATAACTCTTTCTATAGACAACGCGAAACTCTCGTTTTTAGGGTTCCGTAGTCAACTAGGAACCCTTATAGTTTCGCCATGTCTGTCCGTCTGTCTGTCTGTCTGTCTGTCTGTCCGCGGCTAAGCTCAGAGATCGTTAGTACTAGAAAGCTGTAATTTGGCATGAATATACATATCAGTCACGCCAACAAAGTGGTAAAATAAAAAATAAAAAATATTTTTTTTTAGGGTACCTCCCATAGACGTAAAGGGTGGGTGATTTTTTTTTCTCGACTAATCCTATAGTGTGGGGTATCGTTGGATAGATCTTTTAAAACCATTGCGGGGTTGCTAACATGATTTTTCTATTCAGTGATCTGTTTGCGAAATATTCAACTTTAAAGTGAAATTTTTCATTAAAATCGAGCGTCCCCCCCCCCTCTAAAATCTAAACTGTTAGGTGGAAAAATTTGAAAAAATTCAGAATGGTAGTAAATATATCAAATTTACTAGGAAAATTATAGCGGCTAAGATTGCTTGGAAATTATTTGTAGTTTAAGAGTAAATAAAACATAAGGTATAAAACATACCTAAACTTGGATGATTCCGTACACATACGAAATCCTTAGAAAAATATTACTTGATTTTTTTGTAATGGCTACGGAACCCTACCTTGTGCGTGTCCGACACGCTCTTGGCCGGTTTTTCGTTTAGAACTTTGTCAAATTAATCATTTAATTTAACTGTCTCAAACTCAGAGCTATCTACAGTGCATTTGAATACCTACCTCGTGCGATCACCGATTACATGCCATTCAAATTTAGCTGAATCCTCAAAGCATTAGAATCTTGTAGTTGGGGGCTTTAGCGTACCTAATAAGCCTAGCGCCATCTAGTCTTCAAATAGATAAACTAACTACTACACTACACGCTGCATCGCACTTTCGAAGTTTCTCAACTCGGATGCATAAATACAACTTCCAACTTTCTTCCATCGGTCTTCGGTCCCCAGGCATAACATCTGCCTGGAGACAGATCTCTCTATTGTGACATATCCCTGCAAGAGCGAGAAGGATCAAGAAGAGACGTCGTCCAGTAAAACTTGCGCAATCGTACCTACCTCTAGGTACGCATTATAGATTTAGACGTCCTCTTTTATAACACATAACAATGTGTTTAAGTATGCTTAAATACATAGACTTGACTCGTAAAATAAAGCCTTTAGTTTAAACAGGCCAGGTTATCGGAAACAATTTTTGGTTCAACTTTGTTTCGGTTCGTTTTTTGACTGAGAGACTTTTGTTTGTTACGCTGTATGACCATAGATGGTGTTCGCAGCGTTCATGACGGCGGCGGCGTACATGCGGCTGCGCGAGCAGGGCGCAGCGCGCGCGCAGCTGCTCCCGGCCACGCCCGTCTTCGCGCACCAGATGAACGTCGACAACCAGCCCGGATACTTCTCCGACGTCATTGTTCACAGCGATAAGAAGCAAGTCCTATAATTTAGACTGGATAGATCATTTCCCCAAAATCGTAATTTACTTGTAGCAAAATTTCCGTTCGCAGATTTCCTAAATGCTTTTTTCTCACCATAGTTTTTTACTGAAGCTTATTTTCACAGTAGCGTTTTTTCCCAATTTGAATTGACACAGAAACAGTGTCGACGGAGCTCCGCGTGCGCGGAGCTCCTTCTTCTGTGTGCTTTAGGCCCATCGGGCCGATGAAAACTTAACATAACCTAAACCTACCTATGTTTCTGTGTCGATTAAAGTTGGGACAAAACGCGATTGTGAAAATAAGCTTCGGTAGAAAACTATTGTGAAAAAAAAGCATTTAGGAAAATCTGCGAACGGAAATTTTGCTACAAGGAAATTACGATTTTGGTAAATTGCTCTAACCAGTCATAATTTAATATATAACACTTTAAACTTTATGTGTATATTACTGACCAATGGGCCAACCAACAATCGGGCTAATGTCAGAGAGGAACCGCAGTATCTGTTGCTTTGCTCACGCTGGACTAGATTTGTTCGTGGTTTGACAGTTAATCTAGAGCAGGGGTCACCAGATGGCGAGCAACACAGAGCAAATCTGTCCGTTTGTCTGTTACCTCTTCACGCTAATACCACTGAATCGCTTTAGATGAAATTTGGCATGAGGATAGCCTGAGACCATGCAAATGACAAAGGATACTTTTTATTCCGGAAAATTGCATAGTTTCCGCGGGATAGCGATAAACAAATTCTTACAGACGGAGTCGCGGGCAACAGCTACTCTAAAATATAATAAAACATAAATTTAATTATATCTTAAATAAACTTCATTTCAAGTCAAACCAAAGGCGGGAACTTAGAAACCCGCGCGGCCGTCTGAAACCTACGCTACCTACGCCAATATCGCTGTGGTGATAACTGTAGGTACTTACCTAATCTCTAATCTCCATAGAAAGTTATGATTAATTTATGTCTCTCATTGCACATGGAAAATAAAAGTACTTATGATTCATTAATTTTCTTAGATTCGTGATAACCGTGATAGCAAATAATTACTGACAAGAACATTACTTTACATACATAATCATATGAGTTAATAATGAGCCTGTAAATATAGGAAGACATTATACATGCCCACGTTTATCCCTGGAGTCGATTGTGGATAAAATACTCTTGTCTGGCCTTAAGCGGGGTCATCGCGTCGCGGGCAAGGTCGCTCATCCGCTCCACAACTTCGCTTTCGGGACCTATCCACGGCTCAATTTTATTTGTCCACATTATACCTATTTGGGTAGGTACGCAGTATCACGTTTCATCTGTTCTTTTAACCTCTCGTATGCCGAAAGTAAAAAAAAAACCTGCATTCTAGGCTCGTTTGTTTCAAATAGAACCAATATTGCAGATTACAATAAATAAAGATAGTCTAAAGGGGGTGATCCATTTGCGAACACCGTCGGATTTGCTCGCTGGCTCTTTATGCATACTTGAAATTCTAAAGTCCGCAGACTTTTAAGTGCTCCATTGGCGGTTTAGACCTTTGGCTCGCGAGTTCGTTGGCGTTTGCTCGCCAATGGATCACCCCCTTTTTAAATCTGGCGCGGATCCGCGTTCATACGAAAGGTTAAGAGAAACTATTCCAAAGTTCACATACTATCATTAATAACCATCTTTTAGCATCTATTTTCCGGCAATGTCGACACCAAAAACAAATAGATAAGTATAATGTTATCAGTCGTGTCATTGGCTCCTGATAAAGAGTGATTCTATTCCACAATTCACTCCTCGACGGCTACCTAATATACAGTGTTATCAAGGCGCTCCGCAGCTAACGCCGTGATTGCGTCGACCGTTGTTGCAGAGCCCACAACGTGAACACTCTGCTGGACCTCCGCGGATGCACATTCGCTTACAGCGACGAAGACTCCCTCAGCGGAAGCAAAATAGTACTGAAGACATTGAAGGGAAAGGGAGAGAATGCATCTTTCTTCGGATCTTTGCTGAGTACGTTCTGTTGGTGCAATTCTATTGACTTACTTACCATGTAAAAGTTATGAAAAAAAAGTAAGAAGTTTTTAGTATACCTAACTATTAATTTCAGGATCTGGGTCACATTTGGCATCAGCCCAAATGGTGTTAACGAAACAAGCAGAATGGGCTGCAGTTGACTCTACTACGCTACTCTACACCAAAAAGTACATGCAAGATGGTGGCAAAGACATCACTACTCTGGAAACTTTGGGACGATTACCGCCGTATCCCATAGTGGTGAATTCTCAACTACCAGGTACTTAGTTTGTTTACTACTATTATCTCATAAACACTCAATAGTTTGACACCTAAGTACCTAATGTATCTACATTTGTATGAATCACCTGTTGCCGTTGATATTCATGTCATCATTGTTAGGGAGCTTGGCTTATTTTTCACTTCTCGTAACTCCGTAATTCGAGTGATAATGATCTAAATGGGTTTAGTAGGTACCCGGTTCACCCAGCTTACGACCTCATTTGAAACTGTATGCAAAATATTTTACCCATTTTTATCAAGGCAGTGTTTTTACGAAAAAAATATGCATGTTTTCGGTGTTTTCTCGGGAGCGGTATGTGAGCAAAATGTTTTTTTTAGGGTTCCGTAGTCAACTAGGAACCCTTATAGTTTCGCCATGTCTGTCCATGTGTCTGTCTGTCCGTCCGCGGCTAACCTCAGACTGTTAGTACTAAAAAGCTGTAATTTGGCATGAATATATATAATTATCAGTCACGCCGACACGTTAAATAAAAAAAAACAAAAAAAATTTTTTTAGGGTACCTCCCATAGACGTAAAGTGGGGGTGATTTTTTTTCTCGACTAACCCCATAGTGTTGGGTATCATTGGATAGGTATTTGAAAATAAATAGGGGTTTGCTAAAACCATTTTTGATAAAGTGAACATTTTCGGAGATATTCACTCCGAAAGTTCAAAATAATGTGCCCCCCCCCCTCTAACTTTTGAACCGCACATCTAAAAAATATGAAAAAAATAACGTAAGTTATACTTAATAAAAACTTTCTAGGAAAATTATTTTCAACTTAATCAGATGAGCAGTTTATAATTTTTTACAAAAAAATATTTCTAAACTAAGATTGTAATTTAACCGCCACTGCAAGCATTTTTTCTATAAGTACCTTTAAGATCACGCTAACAGTATCTTCTTTCAAATACATAAAAAAAAATTGAAATTGGTTCATACAGGGTTATTTGTAATTCACTAGCATCCTTTTAACCCTAAACTCCTACCACTTAAACAAATGCTTTTTGTTTTACGGCTTTTGTCATAACTTAATATTTTTGGTGTAATAACGTTTTGAAAATTTGAGATTACCTCTTATTTTTACGATACTCTGTGTATTTGTATGAAAAAAAAGTGCTTCATTTTAAATAGTCGTAATTCAAAAAACATTTGTTTGAGTGATAGGAATTCAGGGTTAAGAGGATGTCAGTGAATTACAAATAACCCTGTATAATAAAGAATTACATCTGAAAAACCATCAACATACATACTAGTTCTAGTAGACTGCAGATTAGATTAGTTGCTCCATTCGCCGATAGATGGCGCTGTACCGTCGACGTTGAAATTCTACATCGCGCTGTTAACCCTAGCGCGCGGTGGGAGTTGGGACCAAAACCACATTAATAAAGTATGCAAAGATTTTTTCGTACCTGCTACGGAACCCTATCTTGGGCGTGTCCAACACGCTCTTGGCTGGTTTTTTTCTACACATGACTCTACTTTCTGATGCAAGAATAGTAGTGTATAGCTTTACAGCTGACCACAACATTATCATGCATATTATGCAGATCTCGTAAAAATGGCGCAGCATATCTTGCTCAATCAAACTTTCATTTTAGTTTCATCCTTTCGAAGTAGTCTACGAAATATTAACATATGTACTCCTTTACTTATTTCAGATGAGATCAAGAGTGCCATAACAGAAGCTTTAATTAAGTTACCGCACACGGCTCCTTGGAAGGCTAAATTCGCCAAGTTTGGAGTTATAAAGTTCGCGAGCAACAGCGATGGCGCCTATGATGGGCCGGCTGCACAGGTGCGGGCCATCCCGGGCGAGAAACTCAACGTTCGTTATTATTAGAGTACTGCTAGTCATTTCCCTAATTTATGTACTCTATATTTTGTATGTTGATTATACACCTAAGGTCTAGTTAAAATGTTAATAATCTCAATAAATATGTTTTTATACTTTTTCAATAAAACAATCAAAGCTCAGTCTGGATTAAAATTTTATATCAAACAAAAAATGTATCATTTTTGCTATTTTTTTGTCCAAACGCAGAAAGGCAGGGCCTCTATTTATTTACTTTCTTGCTGAACTTTACATTAGTACCTTTTGGTGCTTTTACATTAATCTTTACTTCCAAAGATGTTGATGCGCCTGATTTTCTTTGTTCTTTACCATTTTTCTGCAATGGTTAAAATACTGTTAAAATATTATTGAATAAGCCTCTGAACATTACGATGGAAAATTAATTCATATATTCCCAATTCCAACCTAATTACAGGAAATATGATTAGTATCATAATAATAATGAAACAATCTGATACTAACAGTATTATTATAATATTTTAAAGTTTATAACAACATCTTGAGTAATAATCTAAATTCTAGTTAAAATATCCATAAATAAAATAACCAATAATCTGAGCAGCAAGATCTACACCAAGTGGCGAGATGTTGCAAGGGCCCTTGGTAAGGTAAGCGGGTTGCTTTAGTGGGTGGAAACATTTAAAGCCTTCTGTAGGGGTTTATATCATCCACGTCTTTCATACTGCCCCACCCCTGACTATTTTTGAAATCATAACTGAGCTTCATTTTATTTTAATTAGGAACATGTTCTTGTATCTAAAGATGCAATCATGTCAAATTAGAAAGCCACAAAGTAGCAATCAATATAGGATTATGAAACTAAGAAATACTGTTAATTATTGTTCAAAGATCTACATTGTAAACTACAATAGTGATAAATTCATGCACTAAACAATTCCACCCCCGTTGATGTGATCAATCTCTTCTTGTGAAAGTGGTTGTCTCCGGTAGCGCGCAGGCAGGTCAATGTCGGGAATAGCACTGGTGCTCATGGGTGCTGCTGCTCCCGCCGGTTTAAAAGCGCAAGACTAAAACAAAGTTTTATTATTATTTGTCTAACTCAAAATTATTATGCTTAATCTAGCCTTTTAAAGTA
Source organism: Archips crataeganus (assembly GCA_947859365.1). NCBI lineage: Eukaryota > Metazoa > Arthropoda > Insecta > Lepidoptera > Tortricidae > Archips > Archips crataeganus. The sequence goes on along the minus strand of OX402057.1, from coordinate 7,194,913 downwards.
TTTTTGGTATATTAAAGTTTTGAGCAGAGATGTTAAAGGTCAAATTAAAATAATATGCTAAGTCCCAAAATAGGTCAATCTACGAAGTTAATACCAGCTTCAAAAATCAATTAAATAAATCACATGACAGAAGTCCTCGATCATTACTATGATGTCGGGTAAGATAAAATTTGTAGTAGATATTTGTAAACATACCCCGGATACGGGTGATGCCGCGGGAGCCGCCGCCGGGGCCGCTGAGGGCCGCCCTGCTCCTCCCTTACGGAATTTGATCACCGGCACCCGTGCAAGAACCCTAGTCAACTGCACCATACTTATTTAAGAGAAGAACGGTTACGGATATTAATGTAAATGCGGAACTGATGAATGGATGTGAATTGGTTTGATAAATAAAAAGGCTCGCAGACTATTTTTTTCCGTGTTATGTTACGTTATGAGTACTTACGTACTTACGAGGAAATTTGACATTTTGGGTTGGTGACAGATAAGCAGTTTGACACATAGCATGTTTAAGTCATCATTTTTAACACCCAACGATAAAACTTATTTTTCTGTTAATATAAATTACAACAGATTGTTTATCTGAGTACGGTGGTAAGTTATCAAAAGCCATATATTCTTTAATTAATAATACCCAAACTTGGCCCTACATTTTAGGTAGGTACACTTGTATGGTGGAGAGAAGTGCAAAAACCTCCTTCAGAATCAAGATATTAATAAACTGAAACAATTACTTTGCTCACCCGCGACCTTAAGATAGCTACGTTTATGTAAAAAATACGTGTTCATGCAGTTCCTCCACCTACACACCCAACTATCACCACCACCAAACTACACTGACGCGTTTCGAACTCAACCAGACCTCATCTTCAGAGTACAAAAAGAAGTGAGTTTGAAACGTGTCAGTGTAGTTTGGTGGTGGTGATAGTTGGGTTTGTGTGTGTTCATACAGTGTGGAGGAGGAGGAACTGCATGAACACGCATTCTTTTACATAAACGTAGCTATCGTAAGGCCGCGGGTGAGCAAATTGTTTCAGATTGTTAAAAATATGTAATTCAAAACGTATCCGCCTTAATAAAAGCACACCCTTACTCTTTTATTTGTATCATCGATCAGATAACAAGCTTAAATTTCACCTCTTAAACGAGATATAAATCAATTTCCTATATTTTTACCAAATGCAAGCTCATGAATAACAAAAAAATCAGCACAACATACATATTCAACTTTATTACGAATGTTAAATTACAAACAGTAATCAATAACATTTTAATGCATATTATGTAATTTTACTTAAAAGTAAAATCTTAAATAAATAGATTCATACATTCAATACACGACAACTACAGCCTTCTTATAAATAATGTCGAAAAAGCATTTTATTTTGACTAATCCATTAAAACATATTGTGCTGTAACAACACTATACCATCCAACATAGTAATGTAAGCTATTCCATAATGGCATATCCATACTATTAGCGGTAGCATGGTTAGCACGTTCTGATATTCCCTACAGTCACAAGGTTGAAACGTACAATTCAATAGAGCAGACATCACACATTACTTAGTACACCAGAACGAGTTAGATGCATGTGCAGTTAAGCACACTATACGGTCCATTCGCACGATCATCAGAGAGCTACGATACGTTAGAGATGCAAAAGGTGCGCTGCACAGCTCAAGGCAGCCTAACTTTTAACCATTTTACGTGTGAACAATCGCACAGCATGATGGGAGCTCGTGCGCTATTGGGGAGCCAACTGAAGCTAGCTCCGTGTTCGAGCAGGCTTACTCTAACGCTCTTGGTTCTCTCAGATCATGCACGCGGAGGACAGAGGAGCTTAGACGGGGTTGCGGAAGTTCTTTCCGGCGTATTTAGCGGCAGCGCCGAGCTCCTCCTCGATGCGCAGAATCTGGTTGTACTTGGCGAGGCGCTCGGAGCGGCACGGCGCGCCCGTCTTGATCTGCCCGGTCGACAGCCCCACCACCAGGTCAGCGATGAACGTGTCTTCCGTCTCGCCAGACCTGGACAAAACGGAATATACAGGGTTATTTGTAATTCACTAGCATCCTTTTAACCCTAAACTTCTACCACTTAAACAAATGTTTTTTGTTTTACGGCTTTTGTCGTAACTTAATATTTTTGGTGTAATAACGTATTGAAAATTTGAGACTATCTCTTATTTTTATGATACTCTTCTAAATAAAAAGTGCTTCATTTTAAAAAGTCGTAAAACAAAAAACATTTGTTTGAGTGATAGGAATTCAGGGTTAAGAGGATGTCAGTGAATTACAAATAACCCTGTATTTAAGCTCGTCATGGAAGAGTTGCAGCAGTATAATGATGATTGTATAATTTAATATGGAGAACAATCAGCAAACCAGTTTATCACTATTCCACGCGAGCTGTAGAATTTTTTTGGATACAAAAGGGACTACTAAACTATCCTATTTTCCCAGGGTCTCAAACTATCTCCATATCAAATTTCATAGTAATTGGTTGAGTAATTTAATCATGACCGTGTAACAAATGAGCAAGCTCACATTCGCATTTATAATATTGGTTAGGATTAGTTCATGACTATGTTTTTATGCGTGTGGAAGAATAAAAAATACACTAGTTTCCTAGTAGTAGTTTCGAAAGTCCGTTGGTTATGCAACTCTATGATTCACAAGGTATAAGTCTGCCAAATATGAAATCTCCTAAGTCTTAAGTGGTTTAGGCTGTATGTTAGTTGTCAGTCAGTCACGGTATTGTTAATTGTTGTTACATTGTTAGCTACCAATACAATGCAACAAGAGGCATTAAAATAAAATGTATCATTTACACTGAACACCCATCACTGAACTTTAACCAGAATAAAATTAATAATAAAGTTAACAACCCTAACTGTTGTAACATTTGTAAAGATGTTAACCCAAAAATAATTTACCAGATAAGTATTGATAAAAATATTAAAACAATTTGTGTAAATAAGTGATAGATAAGATAACAAATAACGAGAATAACATCACGTAATTTAAATGCTTACATTATGACTACAATCTGAATATTACATCATTATGACAAACAGCTTAGTTTATTTACTTTAGACAGTCTAGGTCAGGGAAGGATACAAAAAGTGAACCAAAATGTCCGCTGTGTCTTATCTAATTAATGTTGTATATTGAAATTGTATTCTAAATAATGCTTACAGTATAGCAGCAGCTAATATTATTGCCTGTATATCAATATCTATCGCCTGCAACTTCTTCTGCGTCACTTATAATGCCGCAAACACGCTGCATTGACTCACCTGTGGGAGACCATGGTGCCCCAGCCGTTCTTCTTGGCCAGCAGGTGCGCGTCTATGGACTCGGTGACGGACCCGATCTGGTTTACCTTCAGCAGCAAGCAGTTGCACGCCTTCTTCTCCACCGCCGTCGCGATACGCTTCGGGTTCGTCACCTGTGCACACCAGAATGATGCAATCAATTAAAATCGTATGAAACTTCGAATAGCGCAATACGCCAAATCATCAACATTATCATTTCAGCCGAAAGACGTCTACTGCTGAACATAGGCCTCCCCAAGGCTCGCCAAACAGATCGGTCCCGTGCCATCCGCATCCAACGCGATCCCGCAACCTTAACCAGAAGAACGCCAAATATTTTGAACAAAAATTTTTTGGTAATTTGTGAGGCAAATATACTTATTAAAAAAAAGTAATACTTCCTTTAGTTGAGATCTATAATTGGCACAGTCCACTTCAAATATGTACAAATTAACCAAAGAGGTTCATACTGGTTAGAATTTCGAGTGTTTTCTAGGAGCAGTAAGACAATCCAATCCAAAATCCAATTTACTAACTTTGTATGAACAAAATATCTATATTCAAGTCCAAAGCTACACCAAAACCATTGAGTAAAAATGTCTAAGAATCAAATGGTTAAGAATGAGCATAGAGTCATGCATAGACACCTGGACATAACTACTGTAAACATATGTATAAGATCACTTACAGTGAGATCGTCACCAACAATCTGGATGCTGGTGCGAGAGGTGAGGTTAGACCAAGCCGCCCAGTCATCCTGGTCAAAGGGATCCTCGATGGACACCATGGGGAAGTCCTTGATGAACTCCAGGTAGAGCTCGGCCAACTTGTCTGATGGCAAGTAATCTTCAGGGTTGGACTTGGGGTTCTTGAAGTCAAGATCATACTTGTTGTCCTTGAAGAATTCTGATGCGGCAACATCCATACCAATTTCAATCTAGAAAATATTCCAGTTTCCTATTTATTTGTTGCAAATTGAATATTTTTTTATTGTAAAACATATAGCTAGATTTTCTAAATGTGAGGTTTGTAGGCAATTTGTTTAGAAAAAAGTTGCATATGAAAATTGTAACATGATAAAAAATATTTTTCAACCAACAAATCCACATACTTTGCCAGTGTATCCAGCCTGCTGGATAGCATCCTGGATGAGGAACAGGGCATCCTTGTTGTTGAGGATGTTGGGCGCGAAGCCGCCCTCGTCCCCGACGGCGGTGGAGTCGAGCCCGAACTTCTCCTTGATGATCTTTTTCAGGAAGTGATACACTTCAGAGCCCATGCGCATGGCCTCAGTGAACGAAGTCGCGCCTGTTAATAAACAAATTGAACTTTTAGGGAAGTTTATGGTGCTTTTTCAGCTCAACAACCAGTCCTAAATTTTATCATGCATAGCTGACTGTTTTACAGAGCTTCCATACATTTGGTAGCAAATTTTTACAATAGTAGTTTACTGCCCTTTAAAGTGTTTGAATCCTCTTCCCCTCATGTTATTTTCCATTAAGTGAATTCAACCCGAGTTAAAGTACAAGTTCAGTTAAGTTACATAGTCAGGGTCATTTACTTTTACCTTTAATATTTACCTCTAACTACCTACAATCCAGCTTATTAGAACAAAACACTGATGTAATAGCTAAACAAATCATCCACTTCAGAGAGAAAGCATTTGTGGGAAATTGACAAAGATGTTGTTTTTTTTATAGTTATATAATTACCTGTGGGCAGGATCATGAATTCCTGCATGGCCAGTTTGTTGCCAGCATGAGAGCCTCCATTGATCACATTGAATGCAGGCACAGGCAACACAATGTTGGCATTGCCAGCCAAATCTGCCAAGTGCTTGTATAGGGGCACTCCCTTCTTGGCAGCTCCAGCCTTGGCCACAGCAAGGGACACTCCAAGAATGGCGTTGGCTCCGAATTTGGACTTGTTCTCTGTGCCATCCAAGTTGAGCATGAACTGGTCAATCTGTAAATAAAAAATTGAAGAATTAAGTGATAATTACATTTACTCTTTCTTCTCTTTAACTCCATTTATAGGCAAATCCAAAAAGCTCCACAGATAGATTGGTAGTTTAATTGCATGTTCAGCTGCAGAGAAAATGTACCCCCAGTGTGGTTACTGCCATTAGAGGAGGTAACTTTTCTCTGCAGCAGACTATACATATACCAATTTATAATTTTTGATATTACAACTTATTAGAGCATCTACTTACGGCTTTCTGTTCAGTAACTTCAATATTTTGCTTCAGCAGCTCAGGAGCAATGATGTCATTGATGTTGCTGACAGCTTTCTTTACACCCTTGCCGAGGTATTCAGTCTTGACATTGTCTCTCAGCTCAAGGGCTTCATGGACTCCAGTTGAAGCTCCTGATGGTACAGCAGCGCGGAAAAGGCCCAGCTCAGTTACCTATGAAATTATCCTATTAGTAATTAAATTCTTCTTAAACAAACCACATAAAGAATTATATTTTGTTTTGGGAAATTCACTTACCAGATCAACCTCAACAGTGGGGTTGCCACGGGAGTCAAAAATCTGACGAGCCTTAATTGACTTAATAGGCATTTTGAATGTGAGTGCAAATAATCTGTAAGGGAAAATATTTATTTAGCTATTTATTATATTCGAAAAAAGGATGGTACGTCCGTGACTTCGTTTTGCTCAACTTGGCGGGAGCACTGCAGTCCCCCCAGATTTATTTACCTAATTTAAAAAACTGATATAGATAACTTTGTTGTTTTGCATGTCTGGAGATTATACTACATTGATACCTTAGCGCACAATCATATTAATTACAATGCACATATAAATTAGCACTGTAAGTCCTAGTTAATTAATTAATTGTGCACCGAATTGTAATTAATTAATACGATTGTGTGCTAAGGTATTGATATACATGTGTGTTTTAATTGGAAAATAGTTGTTTCAGTTGACATATTATTATACTCTCATAAAAAAATAAAAGGGATCGCGTAAGATGCGAAATAACATAACCACACAATTAACATTGGCAAGGTCAGCAAGGTCAAATATAGGTTGTAATTTCTTAATAAATAGATTGTTTATATATATTACAACGAATACTGCGCACAGTAAAACTAAACTCGAAACCAAATTGGTTTGATGGTTATGATTTACTTTTACAATTTAACTAAAACAACTGAAGGCATAAGAAAACTGCAAATAATACGTTATGTAAAAATTTGTATTTACGCGAATTTAGTATTCTTCAGAACAGTTCTAATCAATGATACTATAAAATAAACGTTTTGATGTAAAAACTAAATACCTGCAGCACTTACCGACTCTTACAAGAATTGAAGAAATTTCGAGGTAAGCCGACGGAATTCAACTCATTCGCCGGATCGGATCGGTGATGATAGCTTTGACCTCAACAAGGTGAAATTAGAGTGGCACCAAATCACACGAAAACCGATATCCCGAAATCTCTGACCAAAAGATCTTCTTGTATGTGTAGAACGGGGATTACCGACTAAGTATGGCAACCCACGCAATGACAGCTGTCAAATCATGTCAACCATATTACGATACGAGTATATTACAGACAGACTGAGACAGACATTCATTAAGCAGTGTCGGGATACCTGTGTTATTTTCGTGATTTAATGAGTATATTGTCACTTACTCGATTTATCCAAGTTAAATCAGACTAAAGGCAAAATGAGTGGTAAAGCATCACAAAAGGAAGAGAAGAAACCTATAGTTATTAAAAAAACTACAGACCTGCAAAGACTGAAGTTAGAAAAGCTCATGAAGAATCCTGTAATAATGCAAAAAAACAGCAATGCTTTACGTGCGCTACAACGTTTTAAAGGTAACATATAATTTTACACTGTGTTTATTGTGTTTGTTATTCAGGATAAACCAGTAGTTATACCAGAACCAGCTAGGCAGAAAACGCTAGCAGCACCTCCAGACTTTGTCCGAAATGTGATGGGGTCCAGTGCTGGTGCGGGCTCTGGAGAGTTCCATGTGTACCGGCATCTGAGGAGGAAAGAATATGCCCGACAAAAATTCATTCAAGAAAAAAGTGAAAAGGTGAAATATTTAAATATTTTCTACTCAGAAATATAATTTTAAAAGTTTTATTAAAATTGTAGATGCATAAGGTCATTTTGTATTTCCTCTTTGTATAATACCAAATAATACTAAACAAAATTATTATGGTTACCCGACTATGGCAAAGCCAAAAGGAAGTGTAATGATTTTAGCAGTCTAGTCTATGATGTTTGTTGTAAGAAAGTAATGCTGACTATTTTTTATGATTCCATTGTACAAGTGTGACATGCAAATACCTATTAATGCCACAACACTGTTTATCCATCCATCTGTCCATCACAAGGCTGTATATGAAGCACCATCATGATAGATAGACAGCTGAAAGTTAAATGTAATGTGTATTTCTATTGACACTACAATAAGAAATAACAAAAATAAATAAATAAATAGTTTAAATAAAATAAATAAATAAATATTAGGGGACAATCTTACACAAATTAACCTAATCCCAAACTAAGCAAAGCTTGTACTATGGGTACTAGACGACGATAAACATACTTATATAGATAAATAAATACTTAAATACATAGAAAACATCCATAACTCAGGAACAAATATTCGTGCTCATCACACAAATAAATGCCCTTACCGGGATTCAAACCCAGGACCTCTTGCTTCGTAGGCAGGGTCACTACCAACTAGACTAAAGCGGTTGTTCAAAATAAAATAACCCAATACTGTGTACTTTTACTGAAAAGCAGTGCTCTGCTGACACTGTATTTTTATTACATATATTATTTTTTATTTTTTTTATTTATTTATATGAACATTTAGAGTGTATATTTTGACATACTTACAAATTTCTACAGAACCTTCAGTGTACAAGTCTGATTCACGCTTGGCTGGCTCTTTGTTGACTGATACAAACTACATATCCATAATAAATTTCAAGTCAATCCAATCTCTAGAAGTGGATGAAATTAAATTTGCAAGATTTGACCTTAAGAAACATACAAATACTGCAAGTCAACTTTAAAGTGTTTGTTTGTGAACACATTTACATAATTTGGCTATTAATTGCAATTATTAATTGACCTTTTTTCTTTAAAGGAAAAGCTTGATGAAGAATACCACAGAAAGATTGAAGAGAATAAAGCTCTAGCCGATCAAAAAACAGCTAAAAAGAGAGCCAAAAGATTAAAAAAGAAAATGAAAGCAAAGTCACAAGGTAAAAAACCCAAGACAGATAATAAAAATATACAGGAAGGATCCTCACAATCAGACAGCGGTAGCAATAGTGATGAAGAACCTAAAGAAAATGATGGTACTGAAAAGGATACAGAGAGCAAAAATGTGCACAACTGATTAATAAATATCTTTCAAAAACTTATTTTTGAAGTTTATTTTTAAAAAGGGTTGCATCTTATATCCTTGTAGAATTCCCTAATTTCTCAGAACCGTTTTGTTCTTTAATTTAAGAATTAGTGAAGTCACAAAGTCAGACATTCTTTTTTAGGGTTCCATAGTCAAAATGGAAAAACGGATGCCTTATAGTTTCGCCATGTCTGTGTGTCTGTCCGTCCGCGGATTATTTTAAGCCCTATTAGTGCTAGAATAGAAAGTTGTAATTTTGCATTAAAATATGTAGCAATTAATTCAACAAAGTGGTAAAATAAAATGTAGATTTTTGTTTTAAATGGGGTGAGGGATTGTGAAGACGATTTTTCGATACAGTAATTCGTTTGCGAAATATCCAACTTAAAGTGCAAATTTTTGTTAAAATCGAGTGTGCCCTCTAAAACCTAAACTGAAACTTAAAAAAAAATCATGATAGGAGTAAAATAAATTAATCAAATTAACAAGGAAAACGATTATGGCTAAGTTTGCTTGAGAATTACTAGAATGAATAGCAGCCTGACCTATAAAATATACCTACTTGGGAAGTTCTGTACAAAATCCTTAGAAATATATTAGTACATGTTTAATATGAATAGTAAAATTAATAAGATATGAAAGAATTTTTTCGTAACGGCTGCAATAGCCTATCCTAGGCGTGTCCGACGCGCTTGGCTGGTTTTTTAGTAGCATCGTTTCCAATCTTTTCCCAATAGATATTATTAGAGCGGCCAAAGTGAACATGTCAACTCTACTGTTGTGTTGTAATGTTTTAGCATATTTTGGTCCTACCCCACCTTGTTCTAAATAAATTAAATGAAAATGCAATTTAGACATGTTTTGTTTTATTATTTTAAAAATTGCATTAATACGGTTATCGAAACTATAATTAACATAGGTAAATAATCATATTAATCTATATGACGGACGCCATGACGCTGTCCTCGTTTTTCTTGAGGATGACAAAGCCTTCCATGACGGGGGAGAGGGGGATGTACTCGTCGGTGGCGAGTTCCGCGCGCTCGCCGAAGGAGAGCAGCACCGGCGTCGTGTGGGTGTGGGAACCGGCGATCGTTTTGGGGGTACCCGCCTTGCCAATTACGTCCACCGCCTGCCAAAGTTAAATTGCGTTTGATGGTTTACTGGTTAGATAAGCCGAAGATAACTGCGTTTGTCGCTAAGCTGCAACGTACATTTTTGTTTAATTGCCGTTTTAAATTTTAGCTTTCAATAAAAACTCGAGTTATTTTCTTGTCCGCTAGCGCGGTCCAGAGCTGTAAATTAAATCGTGAAACCCAGGTTTCCTTTTATATATTTTCTCCTGTTGGTATCCTATGTAGCGTATAGTAAGTACCTGTCCAACTCGCACGGTGACGTTGAGGGGTTGCAAATTCTCGTCGAGTGTGACGAGCCAGCGCGGCTGCATCGCCGTCGCCAGGACGTACAGCAAGTAGTGAGACTTGCCCAGGATTACTGCACACACACAAAAATAAATTACAATGTTTTTATTTCATAATTACAGAACCAAAAATACATACTAAATGTTAGCGACGTTCAATCAAACATTTTACATCACAAATGTGACAGTCATTTACGTAGAAAGTGTCGCCATAATTTATTGAATACGAATAGGTTAGTTGACACCACCAATGAGAGTTTTCTGACAGGTGGAATATCGCTAGATGGCGTTAGTATCGTAAGGTCTATTTGACGTTACACCCATACAACAAATCCATACAACAAATGTCAAAGTTGACAAACGGACCTGACGATACTAGCGCCAAATAGCCTCTCATAGAAAACCCTCATTGCCGTACCTTTTAAGAGCTACTAAAACACGATTCTCCCATAGATTTTGTATGACAATCGAGGTCTGTGACGTTACTTATTTGTTAACTCAATCGACTATTAATTTGTTTCAAAACATTTAAAAATCTAATTTAGAAAATTAGTCTGCTGTTCATGGCTAAAAGAAAGTGTTCTTTATTATTAGAGTCTGAATTAGAGCCTTATGGTGTTAATTACTCTATTCAATCCACTCCTGCACTGCTACTGTACTGTGATATTATATAATATAATGCATTATACAATGTGTCAGTAGTTCTAAAAGTTTTAAAGAAGAGGGACCATTTTGACACTTCATGATTTTGATACTTCAGGGATCATCTGATATTTCATTGTCAGTTATACACCGTGAAATTTTAGTAGTTGTTTTCCCGAAACGAGGTGATTTAGTATCGATTGTACAATCGATTTATAATTACTATTTTGACTAGAGTCAAAAACCAAATGTGAAAAACAAAAGTCGAAAATGACCGCAAACCAATAGTAACGCTTCGTTGGTACAAGTAGCGTACGATCGTACGATAGGTTAGGTGCCAACGAAGCGTTACTATTGGTTTGCGGTCATTTTCGACTTTCGTTTTTCACAATTGGATTTTTGACTCTAGTCAAAATAGTAATTATAAATCGATTGTACAATCGAAACTAAATCACCTCGTTTCGGGAAAACAACCACTAAAATTTCACGGTGTATGCATTGTTGCCGAGACTGTCTGACCCGTATTCATTACTCTCGAGCGTAGTTTTAATAGCAACTACCACTAGTGTCTATCTATACTCTACAATAACTAAATAAAAAAGGGAAACTCAGAAAAAAAAAGACTTCAAAGTAGTATTTGATGTAGGTACGGTCAAGGACTTTGATTCATGTGCCACCATGGAACCATTTCGCAGTAAACGGTCCTTGACTATACGTGACAAATGAAATGGGTTTACAACGAAAACATTGTAAGGCTATCTAGTCTTTAATTTCACACTAGCCATATGTGACGAGGTGGCCGAGTGGTTAAGGCGTTGGACTGCTAATCCAATGTGCTCTGCACGCGTGGGTTCGAATCCCATCCTCGTCGATTTAGTTTTGTTATATTATTAAAAAATAATTATCATATTTCACCATAGTAGTTCAAGGAAAAGTAATTCTTACTCCTAGAACGAAATTTATGGAGAAATAATTTATAAATATAATTCTATTATATACAAGGTGTAAATCAATATAACTTTTTTTTCTATTTTAAGACAGTTTCATCATGCTCATTTTTACAAATAACTATTTTGTTTTTATTAGAAGAATGTTTAATCAAAGTAATCAAGATTTATTTTTAAAAAAAAACGTAAGAATCTTTCGGGCCCAATGGGCGGGATTAGAACCATCTCTTGGCTATCCGTGCCGCGCATGTTCCCTGCCAACCCACCCGAAAACATTGATCGCTGGCATACGCCAATATGCAATAGTGGCGTGGGGTGTCATACATAAGTGGCGTAGCGTGCCTTGGATTGTATCAAAATTAGTTGGGGGGGCTTTCCCTGGAAGCACGAGATTAAGTGACATTTTGGATAATATTTTACTAATTTTTGCTTGCACACGTTAGGGGCCTCTGTAGCCCGGGGGGCCGTATCATCGATACGGCTGATACGGCGGTAGCTACGGCCCTGGGTGTCATCTATAGAAATTATCATAATTCACGACTACTACATTTACTATTTTTGTTGACTGTTCTTCTTCATGTTCATGGAAAATTTGAAATTGGACTCGCAAAATTTGACTCTAAAAATGTTGCTAAGTTTAATAAAAGTTGGTATGAAGATTCATTAGGCCAGCTATTAAAAATAGTTGAGTATAATACTCAATCTGCGGCCCGCGAAGCCTTTATGAGTGAATTTATACTAAGTTTCAACGATTTTGACTTTAAATACTGTTGACAAGAGCATGGTTTTGAATATGGAATGTTAATATATCTAATTTATTAAAATATCGAATGGGTCATACATAATATTGATAAGTTTTTTTTTCAGAAACCGTTAACTTCTCAGGATTTTTAAAACGGCATCTCTAACTCATTGGCATGAGTTCTATCTATACTCATTAGCTTGGGTTATTATTATAAAAATCTTAAAAAAATACGGTTTCTGAGATTTTTTTTTTCGATATTATGATCCATTCGATATTCAGATAGGTGCCTGTTGACATTATCAATACTTCGACCTGCTACACCGTTGCAGTAACGCATTTGGGCCATACAAAAATAGATTGAGTATGCCTGATTTTGATGGTGCAAATTTTTGTGGCTATCAATTTTAAAGTGCACCATCTTCGACGGCTGGATATTAGTCGCGCTGTCTACATGAGGCACGAGGCTTGAAAGTGGACTCACTGTTCTTGCAGTCGAGGAAAGCCGTGAGCACGACGAGCAGGCCGGCGAGCGCGGGCTGGTTGACGAGGCGGCGGTCGGCGTGCGCGGGGCACAGCGTGACCGTGCCCTTGCCCGCGTGGCACAGCCCCTGCGCCAGCCGCACCATGAACAGGTGCACCGGCGACTTGCCGTGGTACAGGGCCAGCGCGCGCAGCATCGTCGCCAATCTGTATAGTTAAGGTGTTGACGGTGCGGATTACTGACCCGGAATTAGGGTGACCAGATGTCCCGTATTTTACGGGTTGTCCCGTATATCGGGCACGAATTTTTCACTGTCCCGTAATTTGGCGAAATCAATACGGGACAGTACACCGTCCAGTAATTTTATGATTCAAATTTGATTATGATTTAATGATAAAAATACCTATACATAAACCTATTTTTAAATATGTAATTAAATTAATATTGTTTTTTTGAGTCTTTCATTAACTTTTAACTTTTTTTATGGATTTTATTATATGTTAATTTATAATAAAAAAACAGCCTGTCCCGTATTTTTTAACCTCGAATAGCCAATATATTTAGTCAAGTCTACATCATCGTGTGGGGCGCCTGGCCAACATTCGACCCATTTAAATAAATCTTAAGTATGCTGACTCGGAGTCGCTAATTTGTCCACAGGTGCGACAACGTTTGTTTCACGCTGTGTATGGTCCTAGAAGAATAACTCACCTGGCGTTGTTGGTACCGGCTCCGACTAGCCCCATGGCGAAGATAGCGTTGTATGCGACATCGTTGTCTGAGTCGTGCGAGTACTTGTTGAGTACGTCGATCACTGACAGCTGCGGGTTCGACACCGAGCAAAGTGCGATCGCCAGAGGCACCGCGCGGCGTACTGCCGGCTCACCGTACCGTCCCTACAAATAGAGATCAAAGTTTAAGGGACTATTTCACCACCCATTGATTAGTTTTAACTGGCGGATAAATGTGATTCCGTCTCCGTCTATTCGAACAAAACAAACAGAGACGGCATCACATTTATCCGTCAAATAAATTTGATCAATGTATGGTGAAACAGGGGGTAAGACAACATTTTTTTCAAACAGATCTCCAATTTTATTATTACATACATAAAGTATTTAAGATAACATTTTTTTTAACACGCTATATATTTTTTAGATACGTTTGGGTCTAGGGATCGCCAATGGGGATCGGAATTATTTCCAAACATACCTGTCCATGATATAGTCATTAATTTTATAATACACCTTGGATATTAATGTTTCCTTCGATTATGTTTTGTCTAATTATCTTTGACTCAAATGTCAATTATTTTTAGTTTCTAGTATTTTGCTTTGATAAAATAGAAGCACATTAAGTCTTTGATTCAATATAAACAACACAAACACGTAACACAACAACACAAAATCCGCGGCTAAATTTTGCGCCACGTGTCAAGTCACAGGCTGTTTTTGAATTTACAGTCTCACCCATAAGAAATAAAAAAATACAATACAATATACACCAAAACTTGTTATTTCCTTAAATCCGAACGTTAGTATTCTCTCGCTTTACAAAGAACTTCCACTCGCTCGCTTGTCACTGCACGTTGCTTGAAGTAATTCGACGATTTCATAACAATACATATTATTCGCCCGCGATTAGAAAGGGATTGGAGTCGACAGTAATTTTATATGCTTACGTCAAAATATGTATGAAATTACATCTGTATGGTTTTCTAAACCCATAGCCTTACCAACTGTCCAAAGATTCGCGTGCACATCTCAGCGCCGGTTTCCTCGGCGAGCGCGATGACGGCGACGCCGAGCGTGGCGACGGCCTGTACGGCTGCCAACTCCTTGTTCGCTTCCTTCTCCTTCTCTTTCTCCTTGCTTTTGCTATCCTTTGACTTGCCTGCAAAGTTTTATACGGTAACATTAGGCACACATGCCAGCTGGTGATCTGTGCGTTAATGAATATCACGGGACAATTCACACCAATTGACCTAGACCCGAAATGCTTGTGTTACGGGTACAAAGGAACGGATAAACATACCCACTTAAATATACATTAAACATCCAAGCCAAAACTCGAGCACAAAAATTCGTATTTTTCACACAAGTAATGGGATGGGAAATGGGAGATTTCAATGGAAACGAGAATATAACTCTCTGTTGATGAAATTTGGTAAGGAGATAATTAGCATATTAGCCAGGTCCATACTGAACCGCGTCACGAGGCAGCCACATGATGCATGATTTAATCAGGCACAGGGCTCATAATCGTACCGAAAACGGCTGCCAGGTAAAATTATACACAAACAAAGTCACAAGAAATAGTTTTAACTATTTTTCAGCATTATCACTCTGACTCCGTACATACTTTTAGTCTTGTCCTCCTTCGAGCTACTAGCGCCCGAGCTAGAACTGGACGTAGATTCTTTAGCTTCTTTCTTATCCGACTTCTTGAAAGCTGTATCTTCGGTTGATGACTGCTCATTCTGAAATAAGAGAGAATATTTCAAATTAATAACAATTGCAAGTGGATAAAACTTTCAGATTCGATTTACCACACTATCGACAGTTTTCGTCTACAAAAAGACTCACTATCGATTAGTCTAACAATTGTACCGACAGCGTTAGTCATGGAATAATATTGCAAAGTGCAATAGGTACTATCGCAGTGCTAGAAGTAGCAGTACTATCGATAGTGATCGAAAGTGAGCTACTATCGATAGTCCAAAACAAATTGATACTATTGTTTTCCAGAACTTCAAAACTATCTATAATATTGATACAACCAATAGTATTGCACTCTGTCAATACTACTGTCTCGTTCTGCGCTATCGATAGGCTATTGATTTTTTTTTTGGTATTGGACAGCTACATATTCGACTATAGATGCACAGCACTAAATTATTTTTCTCAAAAATATCCGTAAAAGTTGACATTATTCTTTACATATCAGAACGTGAAGTGCATAGTTTATGGTCAGTAAAAAAATTAAAAAGTTAAAAACATTGCAGGCTCTATAACTCGACAACAATGTCGTATACAAATTCCATTATTGTCGAGTCTCAAACTTTTTAAAAAGTTAAAACGGCCATGGTAATAAGTTGGCACTATTCGTATACAGCCAATTCAAATGACCGGTATCATTTGTTTTGTTGGAACTCCAGACTTTTTATATTGTGTTTGACAATAATGTACTATTATTGTTAGTGTCTCACATCAGTGTCGTAGTGCTTCGAGCAGATGTGCAGCATTTGTTGCACTACAAGCACGTCGCCGGTGCCGGCGTACGCGCACATGGAGAGCGTGGTCTGGCACAGCGACTGTTGCGGCTCGGGAAGCACCTCTAACGCCGCCATAGTAGCCTCTGTGCGCTCCTTGCAACCTGCATGAATAAAACTAAACTAAAAAAAACTATACAGGCTGAAATTTTAAATGTTATGAAAAATCATTGTATACTAGCTGATGCCCGCGGCTTCGCCCAGGCTGAAGTTTTTTTTTCATAAAAACTTTGCTCTGACAATTAGGGTGACAATTAGTAATGGACAAGAACTAATAATTATTGACTTTTTTTTCCTTAAACCCAAATTTTAAGAAACAGACACTACATTTTTAAACTATCAACACGATGCTCAGATAAACTAATGGTCATAACTGGTACAGTCCATGAATGGTGGGCTATTATAAGGCATTGAATCTTTGCTATCCATTGCTAGGTACTACTGTGCTTAACATGGTCATGATTGGAGCCGTCACAAACACAACAAAAAAAGAATTATCCAATTTGGTGCAGTGTTTCTCGAGCTTTGCGCCTAGCGACACATTTGGCGATTCATTTTTTAATTATGAAGATACATAATTCAAGTAATGCTGGTTAATATTATGCAATAATTCAATTGTTAAAATTAGTCTGACAAAATAAAGGATGTACATTAAGGACATTCATCAGGGGAGGCCTATGTTCAGCAGTGGATGTCTTTTGGCTGAAATGATGATGAAAAACCATTTAATTAATGCATTACATTGTCCGGCATTAATTGAGCTTAAAACGCTAATTTTGTATTTGGGATTTGGTATTTGGGATAGTGGGAGAAACAAGTCGAAAGGTCAAATAGGAATTACACATTGCAGACCATACCTAAGAAACATAGTCCGAGACCTAAATGTAAGAATCTGGCGTAAGTAGAAGTGTGCAGGTCTTTGTTGTCGTCAATGAGACGTTGAATGATAGCGCACGTCACCTGAAATTTGAAAAATATTTTTAAAGCAAATCTTTCTTATGTATTGTTTAAAAACATCAATAGATACGTTTTTAAACCAGGCTCTGTCGATCGGCTTGGCTCAGATCGTTTTTTTTTTGATAGGTTTAAGCCGATTCCACGTCGCTAGATGTATGGAAGTGGATGGGAAGGAAACATCGTGAGGAAACGTACAAATAACTACCTGCGAAGCAATGCAACGATGTGCGTGCAGTTCCCAATCTACACTGGGCTCGTATGGAAACTACAGCCGGAGCCCGCACGGTCTGAGAGGAACCCTATGGGCCAGCAGTAGAACGCATATAGACCGAAGATAAGATGAGATGCCTAGTGAAGAAGGTCCCTAGTCATGGTAAAGTACGTCCCCGTGGCAGGAGCCGACGGCGACAAGGCGCAGTAGATGGCGGCGAGCCCCTACCCCCTACTTTGAGGTCCCTAGTGAAGGTAATGCAGATGTGGTCCTAAGTGAGGGTAACGTAGGTACGTCCCTGTGGCAGGAGCCGACGGCATAAGAATAAATAAGAACATAGTAGAAGGGAAACTCCCGCTCCGCCCGGACTCAAAGGTCACGATATTAGAGTACTCGCTAAGCGGCGGTGAGGCCGCAGGAGATGGCGGCAAATGCGCAGCTATGAGGTCCCTAGTTAAGGTAACGCAGCTGTGAGGTCTCCAGTGAGGGTAACGCAGATGTGAGGTCCCTAGTGAGGGTAACGCAGCTGTGAGGTCCCTAGTGATGGTAACGCAGGTGTGGTGAGGGTAACGTACATCCCTGTGGCAGGAGCCGACGGCGACAAGGCGCAGTCGATGGCCGCGAGCGCGTAGATTTGAGGTCCCTAGTGAAGGTAACGCAGATGTGGTCCTAAGTGAGGGTAACGTACGTCCCCGTGGCAGGAGCCGACGGCGATGAGGCCGCAGGAGATGGCGGCGAGCGCGCAGATCTCGGCGGGCGCGGCCGCGTCGCTCAGCACCGGCAGCAGGTGCGACAGCACGTCCTCGCGCTGCGTGCCCGCGTACGCTATGCCCAGACCTGAACCACGAACACCAACCAATCAATTAACATTTGGGTCATACACTTTGTTTGTTTGTGTCTCTCCTGTTGACATGGTAAAAGTTAAGGGTCTAATGTCTATAGCCAATATTTTTTAGTCAAGCCTACATCGGCGAGTACGCTTGGTTAACTTTCGGCCCGTTTTTTTAACGCCAAGCCCAGCATAAACGTAAATCTAGCTTGAACGTTATGGCATTGCGTGAAGATCACTTTGTCGTAATACTTTGTGACGCATATCCGTCGTTGGCGTTGAAAAGGTTAAATAAATCTTAAGTTTGTGGAGTCGTTAATTTTATGTCCACAGTAGAGACAGCAGACAGTTTCTTACGCTGTGCATGACCTATATATCTGAATATTCCACAACACATCTCAAATAAATTAGCAAAGGTGAAACATCGGGATGCGCGCCCACGGGTGGTGTCCAGTGTGTTAATGCGAGTTTTCGTTCAAAAACAGCAATGCACATACATGTAAAATATTATTTAAGAGGAAATTTAAGAATTGGCTTCCCAAACTAAACTATCAAAAGATGTTTCCTTAGTAGCCAGACAGATTCGATGGTTCCTATGTATTGTCAGACACATTAACACCAGCATCTTACCTGTATTGTGGATATACACAGAGACACTTCAGCTTTTATAATATAACAAAGCTCTGGCCCTTGTGGGCGCTTGCTTCTTACGTTTCATACCAAACACATGTAAATTTTCTTACCTAGTACGCTCCCAATTCTAAGGTTAGAACTAGAGTGCAGCACATAATCGGACAGCAGAGCCAGTGCCGGGTCGCACTCGTTGCGTACGCCGCAGTTGACGAGCCCTAACGCGAGTAGCGCTCCCGCCTTGATATGCTCGTCCGCCGTGTACAAGTACTTGTCGATCGGCGTCAGCCCTCCGTCCACGTCCCACAGGTGAATCATGCCGAGCGACGCGGCGGCAGACAACATACCTGGATGAAGATAAGTTTAAAAATATTCAATTTAGAATTAGTATGGGTATTCAACCAGTGTTCAGCCATATATCGCTTTACAAGTTTTATGCATGGTAGCAGCTTGGGAATGATAATCGGACATTGAGATGATGATATATTCTGTAGTCCCTCAGCAGGGGTGCCCAGCCCATGGGTCTCACTCGCGCTCAAAGTACGCGTCCCGGTTGTGTTGTTCTATTTATCACAAAATTTTTACATCACTAAAGAAAGACAATTGTACAGTAAAATTACATAAAGTTTACCACTGACAGATGGTTTGCCTTCATTTCATATTCAACTTTAACGACCTACAAATAAAGCCAATTTTAGAATACTGTTACCCAAATTTGCAGATTTTGTAATAGCTACTTAATTTGTATGGTGTTAAAGTTGGAAATGAAATGAAGGCAAGCCATCTGTCAGTGGTAAACTAAAAGTAAATGTATTGTACTAATATGAAAACAAAAGTGTGCCAACAATAAACCAGTATTTTGAATATTTTAAGAAACCACTTTAAAGCTGAGAAGTATCAAAACATCCTGTCAGTTTTAAACTTACCATGATCTTTATTCTTGTACATCCATTTGTTACCA
This sequence comes from Archips crataeganus, assembly GCA_947859365.1. Classification (NCBI taxonomy): domain Eukaryota; kingdom Metazoa; phylum Arthropoda; class Insecta; order Lepidoptera; family Tortricidae; genus Archips; species Archips crataeganus. Next base: position 7,175,111 of record OX402057.1, on the reverse strand, counting down.
TCTTCTGTGGTCACCAACTTATCCCTTCCGAACCCAGCATTGACAAAGGCGTTAACAAATGTAGCTGAGAGATTCTGACGAGCAGAATCCACTGGGTGCTCGGCTAAGAGAGAGGGGCGAAGAGCAGAGCCAGCTGACTCTAACCAGGTCTTGTACACTTCTTCTGGCGTTTTTGGCTCCATAATGTCAAGCTGTAAATAAGACAGTAATTATTAACATACATTAGAGTCAAAATATAACTTACGATATTATAGAGTAAATTGAGTGATGGTAAACACTAGTGAGCAAAAAATGCAAATGTAATATTAATATATATTGTAATAAGTTAAAAAAGGCATCTTACAGATAATATTTGAATAAAATAAGTAAATCAAACCAGTTCTTATTTTGTACTTACCTCCCTGCCCAAACTTAAGAAGTGATCATTAATATGCGCGTTTAGAAGAATAGTGCGCAGATCCTCATCTTCAATGTCCAAAGGAATGTACTGGCGAGCCAACATGTAGCAAAGCTGCTTCTTGATCAATCTGACAATGACAGAAAATAGGAATATTGCAGTCAGAAGAATTTTTAGCATGTCTAACCATTGTTTACATTTTTTGGTGTATTATACACCGTGAAATTTTAGTGGTTGTTTTCCCGAAACGAGGTGATTTAGTATCGATTGTACAATCGATTTATAATTACTATTTTGACTAGAGTCAAAAATCCAATTGTGAAAAACGAAAGCCGAAAATGACCGCAAACCAATAGTAACGCTTCGTTGGTACCTAACCTATCGTACGATCGTACGCTACTTGTACCAACGAAGCGTTACTATTGGTTTGCGGTCATTTTCTACTTTCGTTTTTCACAATTGGATTTTTGACTCTAGTCAAAATAGTAATTATAAGTCGATTGTACAATCGAAACTAAATCACCTCGTTTCGGGAAAACAACCACTAAAATTCCACGGTGTATAGGTGGAAACGAAAAAATTAAACCAAGTTAACTTGTGGTTAACCAACATAAGAAGACTGTCTGGAAAAGTTCTGTTGTGACACGAAAATATACCAACACATATATCAACACAAACAATGAACACTTTTCATACTAGATATTTCTAACAATTGGTGTTAAGTTGTGCAAATTTTTGAACTCCAGCTATTTTAATTAGCAATAATAATTTCTGTTAATGTAATCTAAATTTAAATTTAAATCAATAAATTAAATCAAAGTGATTTTAGTATCTATTTAGCAAAGAAATAAACCCTTTGTTAAAATTACTTTATGGATTTTCATAAAATTTGTCACACATATCGCACCTTCACAATTAAACTGACTTAATTCAAAATAATGTAATTTCAAAACTAGACCTGATTAGTTTTAGTACAAAGTTTGTTAGGTAATAGGTAATAACGGGCTAGTTTCCGCAACTCGACGTCATTTACGCGCCTATTTTGCGTAACAAAGTTTGTTATTGAGATGAGAATATTTCAAATTGAGTTGTTCAATTCTGAAGGTGCGATATTTATAACCTAGAATAACACAGGATATTTTTCATTACAGAAAATTCCAAAGTTAGTTGGATAGTGACAATAAAATTCTTCCTGGATTGAAACTCTTTCCATACAAAAAATTGTTAACCCTTTACCTACGGGCACAATCTGAATAAATATGAATTCTCTACCTAATGCCAGTGACAGAAAGTCTATTTTATACTAAACATATTGTCAACTATAGTTGACACCCGTCAGTTTAGTCAGTGGTTTTGTAAGATGTTCTGTACCTATCTATTGTGCACAAATCTATTTGAAATGAGTGAGTTTTTGGTTTGCCAACAAATTGTTTTGCAATTTTGCAAAATATTTCATAGTAAAAATGTGTATTAATTCTCACAATAAATAAAAAAAAAGTCACTAACAGCGAGTTGTTTTATCTGTGAACTTACGGTTCATTGCAAGCATTGAAGACCTCTTCGCACTTGGTCTTGTCCTGTAGCTGCATTGCCACGAGCAGCGCGCGCGGGTACTCCGCGAAGCGCAAGTACGTATCCAGCACCCCTTGCAGGATCTGAGTTGACTCGGGCTCCACCACATAACTGGCACAACTGTGAATAGATAGGTCGTCAGACAGATACAGAAATATAATTCTTTGATGGCTATAGGCACTGGCAATAAATATCTATTAGGACAAAACTCAATGCAGATATGAAGGGTTTCATTGAAAATCAGCACTATAGCAGGCACCTACTGCAACTTAATGCTGACTCACATGTTTTTTTTTAATTATTATTATTATTTGTATTGCTTTTTTCAGTGTACTTATTTTCTTTTTTTTATGTCAAATAAAATTATGTCTATGTCTAAAATATCTTATACAACTCTATTTAGGTAAGTATTAGAGAGTACCAGATGTTTTGGAGTTTGTGGAATGGAAACAATCACAATAGGTGTCAAAATAAAGAACAAGTAAAAATAAAAGATACTGGATAAAGCAGTCTTCAAGAATGCTTATAAGACATAAGACAACTAAACTGGAGATGGATAGGGCATATGATTAAGGATAATAAATAGAAATGGACAGGAATGAAAACAAAATGGTAATAAGGAAACAGAAAACAAAATATAGTTAGACAGAGTAAGATATTGGAGTATGATATCCAGAAAATAGCAGGTTTAATATAGACAATATTTTTGACTAAGGATGGGATAGAATGGAGTTTTAAGTTACCAATTTTTTATTTATAAATAAAATATGATTTTCTGTCTAAATTTACAGCTGAGTTTTTGAAACTGAATTTTTAAAAAAAATTATTCTTAGAGGAAGGCAAACAAGCAAGCGGTCACCTAATGAGAAATGATCACCACCAGTAACACCACCCATGAATACTAACAACTCAAAGAGAAATTAAATTATGTTTTGTTTTAGGTCTCCTGTCTGTCCCTCCCCTAAAATCTAAATTTGTAAAAGTCAAACAGTCTCTTCATGTGTGTCATGTCTCTACATCTACATCAACTACAACTTACCCAATAAGGTAGAGGCAGACCCGAGGGTAGTTGCTCTGGTCCATATGTTGTGTCAGAAGGTCCAGGCGGTCTATCTCCATCAACAGATCACAGGCCTGGATCTCTGCCGAGTGCTGCATGTCAAATGACACTACATCTCGCACCAGCGGCAAAAGTGACTCCATGTTCTCCACATTCCACTCTTCAGCTATTTCACCCTCTAGTTGCCTACAAATAATTACAGTGAAAATTTTGTATGAATCTTTCTTATGTATGTTTAGTTATTTGTGTGCACATAATGTCAGCAAAATTATAAAAAACTTATTAAGAATTGATTTTAATTGCTTGAAGCACCTTTGAATCCAGAAAGCTGATCTCTGTTATTTTACATTATGTTGAAGTTTTTTCCTACCTAACATATTCATGGCCCCAGTCTCCAACGTTGGACATTGTGCCCAGTAAACAGAATTTGAGACACTCTCTCTTCTCTGCAGCATCCTGAAAAACCATTAAATGTAAATAAAATTAATTATAATTTTAACTACAATCAATCACCAATTTAAAGTAATGAAAGAATACTTACAACTGAGCCACTGACTCCCATAGCAAGTACAGAAACTACGTCCGCACAGAATTTCTTTGTTTTAGCATCTTTTATCTTTTCATACACTTCTTTAAGTGCTGGATAATGTTCTCTCAAAAACTTCAATGGCTTAGGAACTGATGTCATGGACGTTGTAGATGTTCTTATTAGATTGCTCAACATTTGTAAAGCAGGAAAGTATAAATCTACTTCAGTTCCCTGCAAAATATGAAGTAAAGATATAGGTTAAGAATCCAAGTTAGGTTTTGAGAAAAGCATTCATTTAAAATATTTACCTTTAACTTCTCTACAAGCATATTGAGCTCTTCTTGCAGTCGCTTGTCTTCCTCCGACTGTAAAAATAAGGCATATTAAATGTAATATTTAAATGCATCTTCGTCAACATTTTTTGAGAACAATGAATCAATTTCTTACCAAATCCTCATTTTGAGCTACTACAGGCTCTGTTTTTTCTTTAGCTGGTTCCTCGGTTTTATTTTTTACCGTCATTTTAACTGTTAGGCTTTTTGTTGTTTAGATAAAATATTATTTATTTCACTCGGCGACTGACGAATCTAAAGCCAATGATTTGAGAAAATTTGACAAGTCACTACACCACAGACTATCGAAATCGGCATACGAATGTTGCCTGTGCAAGAAAAAAGAACTTCTCAACTCACTGACCAAGTATTTGTTAACCGCCAAATGGGAGATCTCTATAACTGCATAATTTTCGTAATTTGAAACTTTACGAAATTAATAAACCAAGATTGAATTGAAATACCACCGGTCCCGAATAAATCTAAAAAACAACAAGTTTGAAATCACCATGTTATACGTTATACCGTCGTTGCTGAATTATTACCATTTTAATGACACATCCCAAGATCAAGGAAGACTATGGTGGTTTACAAGCCAAGTTGACCAAATACTTTAATTGCGATAGATACTTATTTCCTACAAGTTGAACTTCTAAGCAGGCCTCCTGCATGCAATATACTTACGGGAGTCATTTCCATACCGAGTGGACTGACGGCGTCAGACCTACTACGATCCAAATTCAGTGAGAATGTCGCAACTGCGCGCCGCCGCACGTTCGTTCACAGTGGCCCGGATTATGTATTTTTTCAGTTCGATTCACCGGAAAAAATATCCCACCTGGTAATTTATGTGCAGTGGATGGATGTACGAAGAAATAAAAATCTGTTTTTTACAATTAAGTTTAACAACCGCAAATTCAGACAGTGCAAGAAGTTTAGTACCAACTAGCTGTTACCTAACTAGCTCCAAAGAATTTGTTTTATGGCTATCCCGTGGGAATTATACAATTTTCCGGTATATTTCCAAATTTCATTTTTATCGGTTCAGCAATTTACACGCAAAGAGACACAGACAGATAGATAGACACCCTGTCGCATTTATAATATTAGTATGGATTACAAAAAGATTAAGCATTTGTAATTTATAAGATTTTTATATCACTACCTACTGTAGTTAAAAATAAATACATAAACGAAATAAAACATGCCAACATGGCCACAACTTATTTTATTACCTACATAGTTATTCTGGAATAATAATTTTATCCAAACAGCCAGCCCTGTCACTGTCGGCTGCCAATCGATAATAACCTTACGCTTCCACAATAAGGTACATTTTAGCACGCAGCCATTTCTATCGAGACGAAGTAGGCTATAATCGCGGTAGGTATTCAAGATTTTGTACGGGATGCGGTATCTGTTTACGAAGTAACTATTGTTCTAAGTTGAAGCCATACAATTTTTTGTGCGTAATGTTGTTTTGTAATTATGAAGGTAAAGAAATATTAAAAAAATATGTTTTTACGTTATTTAGATATCAGAGGTAAACTTTGAAACCCCTTCTACACGGTCGGGACCAACCGCCGACCGTCGTGTCGCTCGCGTCGGCCGACAGCGTTCCATACGGTTGGGGTCGACCACGGACAATGCGCTCGCGACCAAGGCCGTTGACATCAACCAAATATCGGTCGGGTCAACCGATTTCTACACTGTCCATTTTTAAATCAACCCGACCAAGGACACGAGGGTTGGCGGTTGGTCCCGACCGTGTAGAAGGCCTTTGAAAGTACAAGTTTTTTCTTCTTCATTCTTTCTATTAGCCTTCATTTACCTTACCAAAACTAGTGAACTGCAATAAAATACGAAGATGCAAATCAAACTTGACCCTTTTTTTCCACTCATAACTTTTCACACGCAGGATGTATCTGATATAATATATGCGTCTACGTCCGTAAAAGAGAATCATTTTACTTTAGTATAAACTAAGCTGTTGCCGGCTGTTGTTGCCTTCTCGAACAACTTGGTATATTAACTAAAGAATACTATTGTGTTTTACCTAAAAAATATCTACGTTGACTTTCTGTTGGTAACGCGTAACAATTATACTCAACGATAAGGTAAAATACCTTTAATTTTCACAATATTCAAGTTAATGTGTACAGTCGAGTTCTCCAATATCTGTACAGCCAACCGTTCATAAATATCTGTACATAGACCTTATTACCGTAACATAAGGTTCATGTTTATATATTTACTAGCTGTTGCCCGCGGCTTCGCCCCCGTTCTTTTTCCTAAAAAAAATTTCATAAGAACCTTCACCTGACAATAACAAACGCAACAAAAAAAGAATTAACGAAATCGGTCCAGCCGTTCACGCGTGATGCCGTGACCAAGGGAAATAGGGATTCATATTTATATATATAGATGAACGGTTGGCTGTACAGATATTGGAGAACTCGACTGTACGTGCTGTCTACCCACATGATATTAAATTGAACTCTATGGATTTTTTTAACTTAGTGCAAAAATGTTCATATGTATGTTCTTTGTTCTGCATGGAACACGCTTGAAAAACGCTTTATTTCTTTTTTCAAAAAAAAAGGTTCACCTTTTGATATCAAACATTAAAACTGGGTTAAAATATCACAGTGGAATCCATGCTAATACCCTTTTTGCCGTGCGGTCACTTGCGGTCAATGGTATCAACACGGTATCAATGTACAGGCAGCATCTTAAGTAAAGTTGTTAAAAATAAAAACAACTGAGAGCACGCGCATTCTGACTAAATGAATTGAAACATTTTTTGTGTAGTAATCGGTGTGTTCGTGATGTTATAGAAATTTAAGAACAGAATATGTTACGGAGGCGAGGCTCAAAACCTGTGAAGAGGCGTAAACGAGAGTGTGGAATGTTTTAGCCCTTATTTTCCATTCCAATTCGGTTTTTTGTGTACAATTCAAATAAGGGTTTGCCGTCAACGCTCTCAGACTCAAGACGTGAATGCAAAATCGTACAAGTGCCAGTGAATGAGCAATGTTGGCTTGTTATTTATCGTTTTCTGATCATCATTCAAAATGCAAAAATTGAAATATGCCATTGCAGACAATGGCCGCAGCTGTTGTTTTATTTATCTGTTTCGAAAATAATAAATGCGTGAACACAACTGTAGAGTTAAAAGAGCGGAATGCGTCGAATCGAGTTCTCGGCGCGGCTTCTCGCCGTGAATTTTTTTATATGATAGAGGGAAAACAAGCAGGCGAGTCACGTAATGGAAAGCAATCACCGCTGCCCATATATACCCACAACACAAGTTGAGTTACGAATGCGTTGCCGGCCTTTATGTGGAGCCTCCATTAGATACAATTTACCGAGTCCATACTCCGGCATAGAATCGCAATGAACACTATCACCACTACGTTCCAGGACCAACCGTACCCTCTGTTATTTACCTATGTTCTGGCAAATTTTAGAAGATACCTTTCCCCTAATTCCTTTACTTGAACTCTCTTATCAAAGGATAACGTATGAGAACGCTAAATTACCGCCAGCAAATAAATACTTAATTCAAATGTGTATGTGTTTGTTTAACAAAGATAATATTTTTTAATCAATCTGTTGTTTATTTTACAGATACACTTTTTAAGCATAATGTATACGTTAATCAAAAGAAATTTACATCGAATTGGTAAAAAATATTTTGTACGTGGCTACGTAACAAACCAAGGACAAATCAAGTACATAAAACCTATAGAAGAGATGGCCCATCCAAAATCTGTACCTATACTTGGTACAAAATTAGATCTTATGTTGGCTGGTGGGGGAACCAAGTAAGTCATTTATTTCTAAAGAATGATTTACTATATTCTTTTAGTATAAAAAAACTCGTGTCACAGTGTTTGTTATCGAACTCCTGCGAAACGGCTTAACCGATTTCTATGAAATTTTTTGTCTATATTTGGTAGGTTTGAGAAAAAGTCGTAGGCTATTTTTTATACCCCTATTCTTCGCAGACGGAGTCGCGAGCAACAGCTGGTACTAATATTATATACCTACCTAGTATTCTTTCTTATCATAGAAACCTCATATTTTTCTCAGGTTGCATGAATACATTGATAAACGTCACAAACAACTGGGGCCAATATTTTACGAAAAATTGGAAGGTGACACCAAATTAGTTTTCGTAAGCGATCCAGTGCTCATAAAATCAGTTTTTCTAAACCTCGAAGGAAAGTATCCAGGTCATATATTACCTGAACCTTGGATTTTATACGAAAAGTTATATGGATCCAAAAGAGGACTATTCTTCATGAATGGAGAAGAGTGGTTAGCTAATCGACGAATAATGAACAAAATTTTACTTCGCGAGGACTCTATTAAATGGATCGAAGAACCTGTGAAGAATACCGTTGAAAAGTTTGTTCAGCATTGGAAAAAGGATGTTAAAGACGGGCCTGTTGCTAATTTAGAGTCTGATTTGTACAGATTATCTACAGAAGGTAAAATAAGTAATATATATTCCTTATTTTGTTAAAGTTGATTATTGTGCCCAAGCATAGATCACGGGCTATTTGACTACATATATACATCAATGGTAGGTATAGTGATGAATGGACGCGTACGACTACTTACTTATCGCGCATTTGCAACTCTCGCTACAGTTAGGTAGCGCTCAATGATCTTGTTTCTGAACCTTTTTAAAATGTAATTATTTTTTTCAGTTATACTGTCTATACTAATAGGCACTAACTCATCTCTTCGATATAGTGCACATTACGAAGAACTTCTGACTATGCTATCAGAAAATGTCAAAAAGATATTTCAAACCACAACTAAATTATTTGGTTTGCCACTTAATCTTTGCCTTCGTTTAAACTTGAATGTCTGGAAAAATTTTAAGGAATCAGTGGATATGTCACTCATGTTAGGTAAATAGAAATAACAACATTATAATTGTTTTTTCTCAAACATGCTATGAAATATTGACGTTATGTTCCTTATAATACGCCACGAAGTGTCACAATGCAGGTGCGGCTAGACGAGAGGTCAATAATGGAAATTCATACAACATTGCTGGCCAAGGCCAGCAAAGTGATCGTCTGTTGTTTCATATCATGACGTTTATAGGTCTATGGCATCATAGCATTTAGCCTTTAAAAAAAAACTATAAGCAATATTTGCGTTTTGGTTCATTATGACATTCTGCCACTACGCTTATTTAAGGTAAGATGATGATGATGATGGTGATGGTGGTGATGGTGATGGTGTGATGATGATGATGATGATGATGGTGATGATGTGATGATGATGATGATAATGACGATGACGATGATTTTATGATGATGATGATGATGATGGTGATGATGATGATGATGATGGTGATGGTGGGTGATGGTGATGATGATGGTGACGGTGGGTGATGGTGATGATGATGATGATGATGAAGGTGATGGTGATGATGATGGTGGTGGTGGTGGTGGTGATGATGATGATGCATGTTTGAGAAAAACTCTATACAAGCCTTGGCCACGAACAGGGATTGCCGGCCTCGTATCTCTAGATGGCTTCGTTAACACTCGGCCATCTATAACTACTCGGCCGGCAATCCCCTATTTCGCGGCCGCTGCAGTAATGTACTATTTTTTTTGCTTATCTTCCTATACTGAATTCGTTTTTTTTAAGCTCAAAAACTTGTATCTGAAATGTTACTAAAAAGAGATGAAAACAATGGACTCGTACATAAACTCTTAGCAGAAAACGTTACTGATGACCTGATTATCAGAATTGTTGCAGATTTTATAATTGCCGCAGGGGATACGGTAAGAAAACAACCTATACTTATTTCCATTCCACTTCGCAAAAGAAAAAAAAATGCACAATACCTACTAAACTTTTACTCGTTTATTTTGTAGACTGCATACACATCAATTTGGAGTTTATTTCTACTGGCACAAAACGATGAAATATCAGAAGAAATACGGACAAGAAACATTGGCTACGTGAAAAATGTCATAAAAGAATCCATGCGATTGTATCCCGTAGCACCTTTTTTGACAAGAATTATTCCAAAGAATGATGTTTTAGGTGAATTCCAGCTTCACGAAAATGTAAGTTTGTGTAATTTTTGGTCAAATTCAAGTTAAAATAGTTATACCTTATACATCTATTTAGCGTAAGTTTAAAATGAATATTTATTGCATATCTATACATATTATAGGTTCTACATAGAAAATAATACATACTTATAAAAAATGTTTCCTTCGATTCATTCATGCGATTTTATTGCCGTTTATTACTTGTATCAGTGTACCATAATGCCCGAAAAATTATTGCCAAAATTGTCTAGATTAAGAAAGTATTTGTTTTTAACATCTGTCTTTTGTTTGTATTTATTTTAAATTATTAATTAATATAACCAAACCTTTCTACTCTCTGCTCTATTATTTTCATACCATTTTTTGTTGAGCTTGAGCAGACCGGACTCGAGAGAGGACGCAAATCGCATCCAGTGTGACAAGTCTATAAATAAATGTCACTTTGACGTTTGATAAGTTAGGTTATAGTTGAGATTGAGAATACGTGAGATATAAACATTTACATGACAATAATCATGATTTCTTATAAACTTATACGGAAGTTAAACTTAAATACTCATTTTGTCAATTGCCGAACCTTTAGTGTCTTATGTAACAGTGCAGTAATGGATAATTGTCGGATACATGAAAAAGTGAAGTTAGTGCAAAAGACAAATATTCCATGTAATATAAGTAGTAAAAGAAACTTCTCATTCGAGAGCTTTGTCCAGTGGCAAGGACAAACGTACGCCAGTATATCAAACAGCTCTCTAGTTCATTTGATGCAGGATGGCCTGCTGTATATTCATGATACAACCGGGCTTCCTTGGTGGGCCACAATAGTTACCTCTACAGTATTATTAAGATCATTTATGACACTACCATTGACTGTTTATACAAATTTAATTCTGGCTAAAGTGGAAAATATCAGTTTAGAATTGAAAGACTTGGTTGAAGAATTGAAAAGGGAAACGGCAATGGCAAAGAAGATGTACAAATTAACTGATAAGCAAGCCATAATTTTGTATAAAAGATCACTTAAAAAACAATGGCGCAGTCTTATTGTAAGAGATAATTGCCACCCATTGAAAGCTAGCTTAGTGATGTGGGTACAAATACCCATCTGGGTGTGCATGTCATTTGCATTGAGGAATCTAGTGAACTGCCCGTCTGGGGATCCAGCAGCCCTAGTGACCCTTATGGAGCTTGCAGCTGGAGGAATTGGTTGGATCCCAAACTTGACAGAACCAGACCATTCATATATCTTGCCAGTTGCTTTTGGAATGACAAACTTAGCAATTATTGAAATACAAAAACTGTCCAAGCTAAGGCAACCATCCAAAATTTACAATATATTCACAAATATGTTCAGAGTATTTTCAATTGTCATGATACCTGTGGCAGCCAGTGTCCCTTCATGTATGTGTCTGTACTGGGTAACTTCAAGCAGCTTTGGCATCATCCAGAATTTATGTCTTCTATCTCCATCACTGAGGAGGAAACTGCAGATACCAGAAGCACCCAGTGAGCTGGAGCAACCCTATTCACACATGAAACAAGAAGTTAGACTTATGTTGCAAAAGATTACACCTAAGAAGTATCAATAAAGATATTAAATACAACATCTAATTTAATTTAACACAACACAATGTGCATGATAAGGTACACAATATCTATACTTACTGCAGGTGAGATTGTAAAAATAGAAAATTACCTGAATGATGTAATGAACTTGAAGATGTGTTTTATTTTTCTCTGGAATCCGGATATGTGGGCCAATATCTAATGTGCTCAAATATCTTCACACAACTGTTTTTTTTTCTTCATTTTCGGAATTCTCTAGGTAGCTAGACGCTCCTCCCACTGGTAAAAGGGTATACATTGTGATTATTCCCTAACTATCAGAATTGCAAAATACTAGATTGCCGACTTACCCTATTTCTAAAACACCAAATTCCCAGAATACCAGAATTTCCTGTCACCATGTTTTTCTCTAAATTGGATTGCCAAAAAAGCTTGTTTTTAATACACCATCTTCCATTAAAAACCGAATTTCCACAATACCAGATAGTGAAATCACCAGGCTCGTAAAACACAACCCCCTGGCCTCCCCACGACAACCACAACCTGCCTGACAAGCCTGGTGATTTCACTATCTGGTATTATGGGAATTCGGTTTTGAATGGAACATGGTGTATTGAAAACAAGTTTTTTTGGCAATCCAATATAGAGAAAAACATGGTGACAGGAAAGCCTGGTATTCTGGGAATTTGGTATTTTAGAAATAAGGTAAGTTGGCCATCTAGTATTTTGCAATTTTAATATTTAGGGAACAAGCAATAAGCCTTTTGCCTTTTTTTATTACCATCTTTCAAAATCCAATAAGCTCCCCACAACGCTTGAGTGAATCGCTATTTAGCCTCACTTACTAATACTGATGTACTTCATGGGGGTGAATATTCGAGCGTTTTGACCGCGCGGTTAAACGTCATTACCATTCGACGATTATTACCACAACCGAAGGACGAATCGCGCGAAATTTCATCAAACTAGATTTAGCATCGGTACTGTCTTAAGTTTTCATAAAAAGTTAACCCTAAGCATCATCCATTTTAATAATTTCTGCTCAAATGGTAATGACAAAAAAAACCGCCGTAAAAACGCTGAATATTTACCATGGACACCAACCACACATTTTATTATTTCAGACCCCAATAATAGCGTCAATATACACTTCAGGGAGAGATGAACAATACTTCAGTAATGCTGATAAGTTCCTTCCCTATCGCTGGGATAGGAATGACCCAAGGAGAAAGGAACTTGAGAATCATGTGACATCGGCGTCACTGCCGTTTTCTCTTGGTGCCAGGTCTTGTGTAGGCAGGAAGATGGCTATGCTGCAACTTACTGAATTTATAACCCAGGTAAGATTAATAACATTTTTTTGATATAGGAAATAATCAAGATAGGCTAGTAGTAGTAGTAGGTGGTATGATTATAATATAAGCAATCACCATTGGTCATCTAATAAGCATGTTAGTTAGTGCAACACAACATTTCTTCTAATTAAACTGTACTACTTTTGTCCCCTCGCTGACAGCACAGAATAACAACAACAAATAGTTGATCCACCCATGTATATGTATATACATGTTTATATCTTCTAATATATAAAAATCTCGTGTCACGGTGTTTGTTACCGAACTCCTCCGAAACGGCTTGGCCGATTTTTATGAAACTTTTTTCTCTACACTCGGTAGGTCTGAGAATAGGCTGTAGGCTATTTTTTATCCCCCCCCCCCCATTCTTCGCGGACGGAGTCGCGGGCAACAGCTAGTATTATATAATATTATACATATATCATATAGATGGAGATAAGAAGTTTTACTTCAGTCTAAAGCACACTAGTTTTTATTACAGATTGTTCACAATTTTGACTTGAAGTGTGGAAATGTTGCAAAAGTGAGTCCTGTAACTTCACAGGTGCTTGTGCCCAGCTGCCCTGTCGAACTTATTATATCCCCGAGGGATAAGTAATATAAGATTTGTCAGGTAAACGAAAATGTATTATTTATTTCTTGAATAACTATGAATTTTATTATGGAATATGATATAGATGCAATACATTACAAAGTTTAAAATAAATGATTTATGAGTAAATATGTATGTATACATTGATCACTGATCATGAATTATTATTTTAAGTCCATGTTAATCCATTATTATAACTTTTTTTTACACTTAAGTATTTGAAAAATATCATGATACTTAGTTGATAGGTTAAACGAAAAAGTCCTTTGTTTCAAAGGAATGTTAAAGATAGGATACGTTCTTAACATCACAGATGAAGGTAGTATGATTTTTCAATCACTACTTTAAAAGTAAACGATACATCGGATTTGCACGCTTATTTGCTTTGCTTTGATTTTTTAATGTCAGGACAAGAATAAAACATTAAAAAGCGTTGAAAATGAGAGATGCATCTTATTTTTGCAGTAAAGCTATTTAATTTCACTGAAAAATGCGCTTACATAAAAATAAAATCCTCATTTTACCCGTCAAGGGCGAAGCCAACAAGGCATTACTTTTATTTTTGTCCTAACTATTATTTCGTAAACAAAGCAATTGACAACATTTCATATTTCTAAGACTATAATTTGATTCGTTCTCTGTATTCTGTTTGGAAGGAGAAAGACGCTGATAGTTTTAAATTTTCACAAGGATTATTAATTAATTTGTTACAATTTTTTAAAGATGTGCTTATTCTAAAAGAGCGTAACGATAGAATAGATCCATTACTTTTGTCTAGTCTCTATTAAAAAAAAGTGATGACGTAAATTTGACGTTAAATTTAAAATTATGACACTAGTCACCGAACAACGGCCAACCGATAGTGTCTTTCTCAACCTCGACATTGGCAGAATCATCGATAGTATCGATGGAGCTATATTTTTAAAAATTGAATTGAATTGAAAATCTCTTTTTTCTAGTGAAAAGGGTAAAGGAAACATATTTATTCTGTGGACGTATTTGTAAGTACATATATGTTTTTAAATTTGTATTTTTTTAAATATGGAGAAATAAATTATAATAAATATTTTTCCGTGTTCAGGAGGCGAAACTCTTTCGATTCCTGCAGTAATTTTCAGGTGTTAAAAAAATGAAAGGTTGTCAATTAACAGCTCTGTAACGAAACCTCGTATATTTCTTACTTAGTATGTACGTTCTTAAATAGACCCATCGAATAGGGTAGTTGACACCACCAAAAGATTTACGTACTTTTATGAGCTGTCAAAAATAATGGCAATGGCAATTTGATTTCTATGACAGCACTTATTTGCTAACTCATTTGACTGGCTATTTATTTGTTTCAAAGCGTCTAAGAATGTACTTTTGTTGTAAATATCAAAATAATCTGGTTTTCAGTGCTAAAATAAAGCATTTTTTTTATATGTCTTCAAATTTTAAATTATTCAGTGGCAGAACATGATGCACCAAGTTTATTTTTTTTTAAGACCTAACTATATGTAACACATGTTCGGCAATAAATTATTTAATTTCATTTCATTGTTTTATGGTTTCAACTACCCTATTGTGGTTCAGTCAAAAATATTCTGATTAGGATATTTTATTTATCATATTTATTTATAAAACCTCGCCACTGAACACTGTTGAATTTCTAAATGCATGTAATAATTGCCCATTTCATAAGTGTGCAATTGTTTTTAGGGTTCCGCACCTCGAAAGGAAAAAGCGGAACCCTTATAGGATCACTTTGTTGTCCGTCCGTCTGTCTGTCAAGACCCCTTTTCTCAGGAACGCGTGGAGGTATCAAGCTGAAATTTATATCAAATACTCAGGTCTACGGTCCCTTGGAGCTGTGAAAAAAATCAAACTTCTAAGCCAACGCAATCAAAAGATAAAGCCTTTTATGCCGCAAATTTCCGCAAATTGTCGACACTCGCAAGGGAATCAAAACCTACAGGGTACTTCCCGTGAACTCAGAATCTTGAAATTTGGTACGAAGCAAGGTCTTATAGCACAGATAAAGAAAAATTGCGAAAAGCATAAATTTTTTTGTCTGTCTGTCTATATCAGTAACCAATCTACAATGATCCCACACTGCGCACATTTTGCTTAGGAGCAGGGGTTTGCTTAGACTGGATGTCGTAGATACATATAAATTTCTACGGAACCCTCGGTGCGCGAGTCCGACTCGCACTTGGCCGGTTTTTTGAAACTTAAAGAAACTGCTATGAAACAACAATTCAATTGTTGCAACCAATTCAATGAAAGTACTGAGAGGTAGTTGAATCTAATGTTGACAGAGTTCGAGTGTTAATTTGTACTGGAGAACTGCAAAACATAAATAAAGTAAATGAACTATTTATGACTAATCGAATGATGTCACCACTTCTATTAACCACCGCCAGGTCTCGACAACTTACCTATATTGAAAATTCGGATTGAAGTCTTAATTGAAGATTTATTTTACAAGTTGTCTCATAATCATGGTCTTTATATCATCCAACCATTGGTCCTTATATTCCAAGTCAAGAATTGCACTGAAAGAGCGTGCACGCTGCGTCTCACACATTTTTCCCGTCAGCAAGTAAGCCACAGATTCCACACAAAGAAAACCCATACCCTCACTCAAAGACCACACATAAATTTTATCTGCACTTTCGGGAGTTAGTTGAAATTGTAATATCGCACTACTCAATAGACCTTTCAACTTGTCAAACAGAAATCTGTCTGCAAGTAACAGAACTTCCAAATTGGTTTCCAACTTTTCAGCCAAAGGAAATACTTGAACGTCGCACTTTGGACTGTTCAAACCGAAATGCAAAAGAGTGAATAAGAACTCAAGTGCTGGTTTCGTAACATTTTTCAGTCTCACGCATTTCTCTATGGACTCCTTGAACCATCCCATCAACATCGCGCTGAAAACTTCAGAGTTCTGACAAAGGAATACTTTGTTCGCACTCACCGTCGAAGAGTCGTCCAACTCAAAAGTAACTATTTCGTCTGCTGTTAAATTGTCTAGAATAGGATCATAACTAACGTAAATATGCTCTTTGAATCTATTTTCTAAAGATTTCGGGTCTTTGATGTGAACATTACTAGCAAGTTTTGCTAAAGCAGTGACGCAAACTTTTATGTCTTCCTTGGATTCCGATATAATGTTGAACAGGAAATTTAAAGCGCCGCAGTCTATTAAATATTTTTTCAACGGTTTTTCAGTTCTGAAAACAGATTAAATATTGGTTAGGACAAAATAACATGCAAAATAGTATGGATGTCTTTTAGTGAACATACCTACTTATTTAATTTTAACATTATGAACTAAAGTGTCAGAGTATGATGGTGTCATACCTTACTACATAAGGAAGTGTAATAGATAAAGTCTGTTGCATCGCAGGAGTTCCCTTCAGAAGCTGGTAACTAATTTCGCCAATGCCGTAACTTGATTCTGCTAATATCGTTAATTGCGCCAGTAATTTTGAACTTAACCGCAAAATCTGAAATAATAAAAGGTAAATATTACCTAACCGTTAAAAAAAACCATTTATAGTATTTCCAATCATTTATTTTCTCGATGACAGCTCCCGTAGAATGTAACTGCGTTTAGTTACGCAAAAATTAGCTTTTAAATACGAGATATAGGTAACGTGTTAGAACGCTGTGTAACTTACCTGCTTGCATTGTTGACATTTGGTAGGCGGATGTTTGGAGCTGACGGACATGTTATGTAATCTCAGCGCTAACCTGTGTTTCAGTATACTCATGAGGCACAAGGCGTTGCTGGAAACGTAATAATGCAATAGATCGGTAATGATTTCAAATGTAACGTTTATAATGATTATCTATTTGTTAGCAAGAACACATGGCACCCAGTGGACTAGAAAAATTATTTTATCCAGTTTTGTATATTATATTAGAGATAGTACCGGTCATGTTAATGGTCAACTAATAATGAACTAGTAATGATGAACTATTTTTGAGTTCTAGTATGTAAACTAGTTGCTGGACCGAAGACAGCTTAATGGTCTGCTATTCAACGCTTTTTAAACATCCCTTTCTTCTCTGGTTAATGGATAATTACGTCAATGTTTGGCATGTATGGTTAAAGGCGTCAGAAGTTAAGTATTAGAAGTAAATAATGGTATTTTATACAACCATTGCATAATGTGGGGTCTTAAAATCCGTACCATGTTAAGGCAACGGGGCTTTGCCTAGTGCCTCAATAAAGGTAAGTACAAAATTTTTAAGAAAATTATGTAGTGGTGGTATTTTGTACAAGTAAAAATGTTTTAAAAATGTACGACACTAGTATGAGGGGTTGAATTATCAGGTTGTGCATTATTGTCGTTTTCGAATGACTAAGTTCTTTTTTAAATATCTTTTTTTTATTCTCTGCGCAAACCTTTATTTAATGAACATTTTCGATATATAGCTGTACCATAGACTTATTTGCTACAGTATTAAGAAGAGCCCTTTGAAATATTTTTCGTGTTTGTTAAAAGTATTTCCACATATGTTATTAATTTTCATAAAGCATACCTTAAAACTCTAGCAAGTATCCGGGCTGCCCTGCCCAAGGGTCTTTTACATTTTTCTACGTAGTCCAGTAAAGCATTCAAGCACTCGCGCCCCGTGAGCAGTTCCAGGGTGTGATTGGACACTGGCTCTTCGCGGATGGCGCCGAGACTCTTGCAAGCACCGTGGGAGACACGGAACAGAAGCACTAGCACGCACGCTATGCGAGACGTTTTGGAGTTGGGCTCTAGTTTGCCGGTGTTTTCTGGAATGATAGATGCGCCTTGTCAGCTTGTGGCGATTAGTCATTTAGTTGTTATAGTCAATCAAGAACACTAACATTTCAATAATAGGTAGGTACATATTTAAGGCATCTGAGAGCAGTGGCGGCGCTGGTCCTAATTTAGTGTGGGCAAGATATACAGGCTGATTCAGGAGTCATGAGCAGGGCTGAAAGGGTTGATAGGGAGGGCCACACTGAGCAACTTTCATTATGGGACCAGCTACGAAACAACAAAAAAAAAATCGTCAAAAAATATTTTACGAGACCCTGTGATGGCGCACCACTTATTAGATGATGGATGTTAAAATGAGCAAAAAAAAACGAGAAACTTTCGAAGCGCTAGGTCCCTCAGACCGCGATGCCGTACGATAGCCCACGTCGCCTATCCCTAACGCCGCCTTTGTCTGAGACGCGACAGCAAAGCACTAATTCGCCTGAATGAAGTTCCATCACGGTCACGTGATGGAAACTTGTGCTCCTAACGTTGCAGCGTCTCTCAACAAGAGGAATCGAACAAAATTATATAAGAAGAGTGAATTATTGTTGTCTGAGCACAGTAAGTGGCATTCTGGCTACCTTCTTTGTTCGACTTGTGCTGACCTACCAGCAAACGGCTCGTGCCGACCGACACTGTGTGGAGGGAACGTAAATTTATGCTCGAGTGTAGCATTTTTCACCATTTAGGTACAACGCTTGCTTGATGCTAGAATAGGCATCGTAAGCGGTTAAAATTCTTAACTCAAGTATAAATCTAAATCAGTGATATCCAAAGTGGTCTATATCGACCCCCAGGGGTCGACGAAGACCTGCGAGGGGTGTACGTACGCGAAAGTCGCGAAACAAACCACATTTGAAGTCGTGCGATAAATCAATGTTAAGTAAGCAGGGAACTGAAACATTTGGTAACATAGTCAACGGTTGCGATACTCCGAGGATGAGCTTTGGTCGAGTTCGAAACGCGTCAGTGTAGTTTGATGGAAGTGGTAGTTAGGTTTGTGTGATTTGTATGTGATCGTACAGTGTGGAGGTGGAGGAGTTGCATGAACACGCATTTCTTAAATAAACGTAACTATCATAAGGTCGCGGGTAAGCCAAATAATTGTTTCAGTTCATTGATATGGCCTCCGCAAAGTAACGCCTGATTCAATAAATTAAGTAATCTACCTAAAATTTAAAAATATGGTAAGGTGTCTACGAGACACGAAAACTTGGGGATCTCTGATCTAAGGCTTGATTTCCTCCTACGCTGACATCGGTCGCTGACGTCGCTCGAGCGTACGAATAAACACAATACTCTATGGGCCACCGCACAGCGACGCTGACGTCTGCGGCAGATTTATTGCTACGCGCCGCTGATGGCGCGCGTCGGCCTCGCTTGTCAGCGCCGCGCGCGTCGGTGCGCTGACGCGCTATACACCACTATTTATTTATTTATTTATTTATTTATTTTAGGGATAACAAACAACTGTACAATAGGTAGTATAATAAAAATTAACAAGCATAGGGTACTAGTAGTACAGTCAATGACATTATCCACAAATTACTTAGTATGATATAATGACAAAAATATCGCAGTGCGGACATTGCAATCTCCGCTTTTTAACAGAAAGTACCTTTCACACAAGGCAAATACGAGAATAGTAGAAAGAAAAAATAACTATGAAATAGTAGAAAAAACTAATAATACTGAATTCATGCAGATACTATAACTATACCATTTCTAAGTTAAAATTCATTTGAGGGTGTCTAAAATGGCTTTTTTATAGGGCGCTGTAGACAGGTGAAATATATCTACATCGGTAAACAATTCGTTATAAGTGGCAAGAAGCCGTCGAAGAGGCGCTCGCGCACCAGCTTTAGTCCGGCAGGCAGTTGTCACAAATAGCCGGTAGGCGCGCGCTTAGTGCGAAGCTGACCGGTCCTGCGCTGACATCGGTCGCTGACGTCGGTCCAGCGTACGAATAAACACAATATTCTATGGGGCACCGCACAGTGACGCTGATGGCCGCTTATTTGTAGATTGCTACCGACGGTACGCTCAAACGAAGTCAGCGACCGATGTCAGCGTAGGAGGAAATCAAGCCTGAAGTGTTTACCGGCGAGCGGCTCGATGTCGCGGCTCTCGTCGTCGTCCATGATGAGGTCGTCGAGAGAGTGCGCCACCTGCGCGGCCGCCAGCTCCCCCGCGCCCTCCGCCTCCCCCTCCGCCTCGCTGCACACCGGCGAGTAACGCCCCGATACCTCCGAGTCTGAACTGTCTGTCGAATTACAGAGGTGGTTATGCATGTGTAGCGACTCCTAGCGCCATCTAGTCATTAAATAGAGAAACTAATTACTAATATCCTGCATCGCATTATCGAAGTTTCTCAACTCGGCTGCATAAATACAACTTCCAACAGTTCCAACTTTCTTCCATCGGACTTCAGTCCCCAGGCATAACATCTGCCTGGTGGGTGAGAGATCTCTCTATTGCAACCCATCCCATACATTTAGAATTTATTATTATTATTTATACTATCAGAATCTATTAGTTAGTTATCAGGCAGGCAGTTGCAACTGATAGGTGCCTGTATCTAGCTGTTCCTTGGTTGGTTGGTGATTTTTGAGACGATGGACGAGAAAGTTCACCATGGTGCAATTTTTAAGGTCCTACCGAGCTTTTGGCGCATATATTGTATTAATTTAATCTCTTTCTGTATCATTACTAGCAAAGCTTTGGTTCTGAAATTCATGTGTACAATATTTGAGGATTAAATCTAGTGACCACTGTTTTTCTAAACACGATTACTTGTAGTTTGCTCAATAGAAAAAAAATCCAAAGTTGTCTCTAAAAAATAAAATAAATCCTTAGTACGGCGTAAATACTGGACGGCAGGTCATGACTTTTTGATGTTAATAAAACAAGATGTTTTCTAACATCGGGCCAAGTGATGTTACATTTTTAAAATATGTATTTGTTTTAGTAAACGATGAGAAAAAAATACCTAAATACACACGCGCGGTCTGACCAACCTATCTTGAGCCGTCGTGCTTCCCCCTTGTCCGCATAGTTAGTTCTCTTTCGGCCATCGGACGCGGAACTTGTGTCGATTGCACACGGCTTTGATTCTAGCCGCTCTCACGCATGCCACGATGCATACGAATACCTAAAATCGATTAGCGCCAAAAGCTCGGTAGGGCCTTAAGCAAATGACCTAGCTGTCTACAAAACAAGCGTTATGAACGCATTTTGAAATAACTGGAACCCCCTTCAGAGGTTACTACGCGCTCCCTTTAGGGTTTGCGATCCACTATTAGAAAAACACTGAGCTAGTTGGACGATGCACTTTCCCCCCACTATCTCAACAGTACATAATTATAAATTAATTATCACTGACCGAACTTTGGAGTAGTGTCTTGAAAAGGATTAAAAACAGGTTCAGTTATTACTCATAATAGTGGGAATTAATACAAAAGCATAAAACGATGTTATAACCTCTTACCATCATTAATACTCAAAGGAGAGTTGGGTCCAGAGCTGTTTGGACTCCACTGATATTCTTTCCAATAAGGCGACCCCATACTGCTGCCTTCACCAGTGCTGACTCCAGACTCAGGACTCCAATCCAGCCTGGCTCGTTTACTGGATGAGAACTGGGGGCTGAACCCAGATTGATTACCCTCAGAGTATGGTGAAAGGGGACTCTGAGCCCTATCGGGACTCATTGCACTTCGAGATCCTGAACTGATATTTGGTGGCCATTCTGGGCTTTTAGGCTCCCAATAGACTCCGGCCGACCAGTCTTTGCTGGCCATTTTTATGCATTGTGCGCTCTGAAATAACTATATTTGTGTTTCATTACCGGATAAAGCTACCTAAAAATATTTATGATTGTAATCTTAATGTGATGATGGAGTCGTCTCATTAGACACCTTGCTTTGCTTTCTCATCTGAGCAACACACAATATTTATAGTCATACATACAGCTTTACATTTTTTAGGTTTTATTCATAACCTAAGTGATATTTTTGAGTAACCTCTTCAACATTATTTTATTTTAAATGCAATCGATTTTTACACGATTTTTTTTGTTTCTAATGAATGACCAAAACCAATACATATGACACATACCTTATTCAATATGACTGGACTCCTCGATCTCCCTCTTTTAAGACACTTCCGGCGAGGGCGCGCGTTGTCATCGTCACTTTGACTATCATCGGACGCATCGCTATCCACGGCGTCCACGAAACCGACTATCATGTTATCCCTCTCAATAACCACCTTCAATTCATCCTCATTCTTAGATGACGACGGTCCACGGCGTCTTAGAAATAAATTCGATTTTCCTTCGTCAATGCTACTACTGGCTTGTTCACTGGGAAGTTTAACTTCACTTACATCTTCTACTTTGCATCCCACTAGAGCCTCACTCAACAGATAAGTGTTCTCTAAATTGTCGTGTTCAAAATCCATGGTCGCGACGTATGTGGTGAGTTCATCGGTCAACAGGCTTATAAGACCCTTGCTGACCAGAATTTGGAAAGCTGAAAGGTAATACAAATACATTTTTTATAATTACTTTGTAACATACAGCTTATTCTTATTACAAAGAAATGGAGCTATATCCAACAAGTATTGCTATTTTTTTAGTCTATAGTTAAAATGTATTCCCTTTGATTGAGTTGGTTAAAAAGAGACTTAATGACAAAATTTTAACTTTTTAAAATGGTCCAGAGCCTATCCTATTACGATTGTAAAGTTGTTACAAGAATGTATTGATAGAAATGCGATTGATGCAGTTTGTACCACGCGAAAATGTTTCTATGTTTGTCAGTAATGTGAATTTTTGCGGTTTTTTTTATGCCACACCCAGTGTGGTAACTCACATGTGTCATCGAAGACATACTGCAGCAGAGCCCGCATAGCGTCGGGGCTCACGCGCGCAGCGTCCAGTAGTAGAGGCAACCCGCCGCAGTGCCGCAGACGAGAACGGTTCACAGACTCCCCGCTGAGTTGGGCCAGAGCACGCGCGGCGCATTCTGTCTTCTGCCAGTAGGATACCTCTGTAGCAATAAAAAAAATCATACACTATCCAAAATTCCAAACTAATGTGGCTGTGTTAATTCACTTTGTAATAATAATAGATTAAATATACAAAAGACTAGCTTTTGCCCGCGGCTTCGCTCGCGTGTACTATGAGTATTACAAAGAACCAAGATATCAAGCAAGTAAGCATACAGGCAAGCAAGCAAGCAGGTCCACAATTGACCGAGAAATCGGTGAACATACCTACATAAAAAAAAAAAGTGGAATGCATAACCTCCTCCTTTTTTGGAAGTCGGTTAAAGAGCCCTTTGCGGCCTCCTTACAGTATAAACTTATGAATTTTGAAGTCTTAGCTTTCTACAACCAGTAAAACGCAAAATCCCGTTTTTTCCCGTTCCCGTAAGAATTTCGGGAAATGTTTTCTTAATGCTCCCCTACACTCCCCAAGGAACTCACTTGCCAAATTTCAGCTTTCTATGACCAGTAAAACGAAAAATCCCGTTTTTCCCGTTCCCGTAGGAATTTTGGAAAGTCCTCTCTCAATGCTCCTCTACACTCCCCAAACAACCTACATGCCGAATTTCAGCTTTCTACGACCAGTAAAACGAAAAATCCCGATTTTTCCCGTTCCCGTGGGAATTTGGGAAAGTCCTCTCTCAATGCTCCTCTACACTCTCCAAACAACCTACATGCCGAATTTCCGCTTTCTATGACCAGTAAAACGAAAAATCCCGTTTTTCCCGTTCCCGTGGGAATTTTGGAAAGTCCTCTCTCAATGCTCCTTGACACTCCCCAAACAACCTACATGTCGAATTTCAGCTTTCTACGACCAGTAAAACGAAAAATCCCGTTTTTTCCCGTTCCCGTAGGAATTTGGGAAAGTCTTCTCTCAATGCTCCTTTACATTCTCCAAACAACCTACATGCCGAATTTCCGCTTTCTATGACCAGTAAAACGAAAAATCCCGTTTTTCCCGTTCCCGTGGGAATTTTGGAAAGTCCTCTCTCAATGCTCCTTTACACTCCCCAAATAACCTACATGCCGAATTTCAGCTTTCTACGACCAGTAAAACGAAAAATCCCGTTTTTTCTCGTTCCCGTGGGAATTTGGGAAAGTCCTCTCTCAATGCTCCTCTACACTCCCCAAGCAACCTACATGCCGAATTTCAACTTTCTACGACCAGTAAAACGAAAAATCCCGTTTTTTCCCGTTCCCGTGGGAATTTCCGAAAATCCTTGAAACAGATTTTTACTATTATAATTACCTACTTCTATGCCAAATTTGAAGAGTCTAATAATTACAGTTCATAGGATTCCGTTGAACTGAATATATAAATCCCGTTTTTTTCCTTATCCCGTGGGAATTTTGAAAAATCCTGAAATTAATGTTTTAACTAATATAATACCTACTTGTGTATCAAATTTGAAGAGTCTAGTTATTATAGTTACAGAGATACGGTCACTCGGAATCGTATATATAAATCCCGTTAATTCCCGTTCCCGTGGGAATTTTGGAAATTCCTCTCTCAATGCTCCTCTACACTCCCCAAGCAACCTACATGCCGAATTTCAGCTTTCTACGACCAGTAAAACGAAAAATCCCGTTTTTTCCTTATCCCGTGGGAATTTCCGAAAATCCTTAAAATTGTTTTTTACAATTATAATTACCTACTTCTATGCCAAATTTGAAGAGTCTAGTAATTATAGTTTATAGGATTCCGTTGAACTGAATATATAAATCCCGTTTTTTTCCTTATCCCGTAGGAATTTTCAAAAATTATGAAATTGATGTTTTAACTAATGTAATACCTACTTGTGTATCAAATTTGAAGAGTCTAGTTATTATAGTTACTGAGATAGGGGGAATCGAATATATAAATCCCGTTTTTTCCCTTTCCTGTGGGAATTCCCAAAAATCCTTCCTTAGTGGATGCCTACATTGTATAAGGAATCTATGTGCAAAATTTCAAGTCTCTAGGTCCAGTGGTTTGGGCTGTGCGTTGATATATCAACAGTCAGTCACTCAGTCAGTCAGTTTAGAATTTTATATATATAGATTGAGGGGTTTTTTTTCACCACTTTTTGTTAAGTTCCTGTTATTTTATGTGAGTGATATCTGTGATGCCATCTTTGGTTAATAGAAATAATGCTAGGTTTACACGAACTTAGTAGCTAATGCTTAGTACTTGTCACTTACACTTGTCAGATGCGTGTATTGTACTAAGCATTTGTACAATATGTTTACACACTTCTTTCTGACAAGTGTAAGTGAGAAGTACTAAGCATTAGCTACTAAGCCCCGTGTGTAAGGCACTTAACAGAGACAGGTATTTAACAAAGAATAGTGAGAGAGAGGGTAAGACTGAGGTTACACAGGTTAGGCGACAATGATGTGACAGTGATTTCAATAAAATTAACCTGTTTTATTAGACTGCAACTGCTGCACTGGTACAAGATGTTAGTCTTAAATAAGTCACCCTTATAATCGCCAGACCAGTACAATCTCAGTCTAAGTGATGTAGGACTGATTTAATTATGCTTGTCACTGAAAAATAAAATGATATACCTGAATTTTTCAGCAACACCCTCACAAGGCATTCAACGAGTCCTGCAGTGCCCAGGAGAGGTCGGCAAGATGACAAGTAGCACAAGTTCATGAGGCATTTTAAAGCAACAGATTCATATGTTTTTGTTAATGCTACCAGACATTGATATCCCCTGCCATCACCTTGAATCTGAAACATATTATGTAAAATTAAGTAAATGTTATGCTAGACACTTTGGACGGCATACAGACCCTAAGACTCTGCTATCAATGCTTACTGAGTAATATGTTATGGACAAAAAAACACAATTGCTTTTGGATGTTTACCCTTATTTCTTGGTGTTTATTTATTTTATTACAATTTTATTACAAACAATGACATAAATCCTTATTAGTAATTTGAAATAAATTATTACTAAGTTGGGGTAGCCCAGTGGTTTGGCCTTATGACCTCTCAAGCAGAGGGTTGTGGCTTTGAGCCCACACACCACACACACCTCTAAGTTTTTCAGAATTTATATGTGCCAAATTAAGTTTGGCATTTACTTCGAGCTTTGCAATGAAAGAAAACATTGTGAGGAAACCTCCACACACCTGTGTAGAAATTCAATGGTGTGTATGATGTTTCCAATCCATACTGGGCCCACGTGGGAATTATGGCCTGATTTTTCTCAGTCTAGAGGAGGCCTGTAGCCTGCAGTGAAAAATATATAGGAGGGGATGATGATAATGAATTATTACCTGTTCTGCACACAAAACAGAAGCATGAGTAGTAAAGTACCCCAAACATTTTAGTATTCCACATATTAACTCTTCTTGACTCTTCCTTAGTCCTTCACCTTCTTTAGATAGGTTACAAGTTGATTTGATTATACCTGCTGTCTCACACTCTGTTGTGAGCAGGATGGCTATACACCTCACAGCATTCAGACTCAACATTTCATCTCTTTTCTCTTGCACCATCCACAGTTGCCTGAAAATAATCATTTGCTTTAACATTTAGCTTGAACGATATTGAACTGTGCAAAATGATGATTTCTGACTGGGAAAAGTGGATGCAAAGGGTATTACAGTGTTCTGTATAAAAATAATTTTGAAATTACCTTATAGCCCTTACAGCCATAGTCAATGTTGGATAAGAAGTATTCTTGTCTCTGCCTTCAATTAATGTGATAAGCGCTGTTACCACCCCATGGTTATGCAAACTCTCTGCATTGATAGTCTTTTGAGCTAAATTCCCAATGACCCGACAAGCCCGGCCCACAATGCTATCCCGGCAGACAGTCTTCAAGATTGAGACAAGAGGTCCAAAATAATTTAGCTGTCCAACCTGTGTTTAATGAATAAAATATAAATATAAAATTTACATCAATATATTTCTTCATACTTATTTTCCCCATGCAATCACAATATGATTTTTTGTGACCTAATTTTAACACATTCAGTGCCGGGAACGCCACAGGGGAGTTCTCCGTACTCCGTACGTCAGGGGAGTACGGAGAACTCCCCTGTGGCGTTCCCGGCACTGAATGTGTTAAGTACCCAAAGAGATAACACTCACCGCTAAACTGCTTTCCTCTTCAAGGCAGCAGTTTCCCAAAATGCTTAATGTTAAATCGAGAATTCTCTCGTTAGGTTTTCGCAAATGGGGCAGCAAATATTCCAATCCTCCGCAATCTCGAAAAAGTTGAATGCCATTGTCATTTACTATGATTTTACTTCTAATTTTCAGGAGGGTATCCTGGACACGGCTTGATGAAGTAGATTTCAACCCGTCTATAGTAGATTTTACATAATTATTGTCCATTTTAAAACAAATAAATAAAACAAGAAAAATTTAATTCAGCTCCATTTTGACAGTAGTATTATCAAATTTTTACGTTTTACGTTTCAATTTAGTCATTGTGATTGTGTTGCAGTTTAAGTAGACCGATTCTCGAAAAAAATAATTTGTTTAGTTTTAACCTAAATAAGAAAGTTAACAACCCAAAAGAAATCTGTTTCCAACTTGAAATTATTTAAACGGCAGACGTTGTATATTTTGCTATGCAGGAAAAGACAATTCGTTTTTGCGTAAATCAAAGAATCTTAAACCTACCGGTGTTGGATGTTGGACTGAATGTTGGAGTAAGAATAGCCGTACTGACAGTTCATAAATCTTAAGCTATTTAAGTAACTATTTAAGCCGCGAGTTTTTGTTCAAAGACTTCAATGATGAATGTTTTGACACCCAGTAAGGCATAGACAAGAAAGAGATAAATTAGTAATGAAGACGATGTGACAGAAACATAATTGTGATAATTTTCTACTCAGAAAACCACTCTGCTATAATTTTTACCGATTAATTTGTAACATAAAATTGACATGAAATCGTTTTGTGAGAGATGAGTGTCTTCGGGGATTTTCAGCGTGTGTGGGTGCAACGTTTTCCAGAGAGTGCTTTGCCAGCCGCTTGGGAGGAAGATGTCAGGGCCAATTTGGCTAAACACAAACAGAAAGTTGCGATTCTTAGAGAGGAGTTAGAGAAAGAGGAGTTCTATGTGGAGTACCTGGAGACTTTGTTGTCTGATGTGGAGAAGCATAAAGCCACCTCTCAGGGGAGCAGAGGGGCGCCGCCCCCGGGGGCTGACGTGAGCGAACCTGATGATAACGCGCCTGATAGCAAACAGGTAACCCTATATGCTAATCATTGTTGAGTAACTACCACATTAGATGATCATTTAAAAAAAAAGGTGTCCATGCAGGCCTGATAGTGTAGCCAAAGAGCCTTTGTGTTTGTGCTTTTACAACAACACACCTATTATCCTTATCTTAGATTATTGTGTCATATCAATTCCATAACAAGGAAGGGTTATATTGCATCAAATGTCTACAGACATTATAACTGTTATTGCTTCACAAATTAAATTACACTATCAATACCATAGTAGTGAGATTTTTTTTGTTATTCCAATAGACTAATAAAATTAATGTTTTAATTTTAATGCTCTTATCAATTTTGTTAATTTGTGGTTGATTATGCTGAAGTTAAACTAAATTAAAGAAACCTTCTGTCCACAATTGAAACTGCTAAATTTGTTTCATACTTCATAATAATTTCCTGTGATTGCACATGGAACTGTAACAATCATCATAAAATCCATATTCATTCAACTCTGCTATCTCTGCTTACCATTAATTGATAAATATTGATCATTAACAATTCATTGATTCATGAAGCATGCAATAACAGTTATATCAGTTACTTCACACTTGAACTATCAAGTAGGTTTACGGCACTTTCACACGGGCAACGTCCCGTTTTTTGCGGGTTCGGTTTTTTGCAGGATCCCGTTTAGTAGCATACGTGCTACTGTGGTAATATTCACACAAGCATTTGGTTTGCGGGATCCTGCAAAAACGAATGCTCGTGTGAATATTACCACAGTAGCACATATGCTACTAAACGGGATCCTGCAAAAAACCAAACCCGCAAAAAACGGGATGTTGCCCGTGTGAAAGTGCCGTTACTTGGTAGCTCTGTTAATAAGAATTGTTTAAGTCTATCCACAGTCTTGTTTCTAAATTGCTTCTAATTTTTTTAGTTATTGGGAGACAAACTTTTAATGGTTCATGTTTGATTGTTGAGTCATTTTCAAAAAAATTGTACATAGATTAAGGGCTTAATGAAAAAAAAAACTTGATTGCTTCCTTTGTGTAACAAAAGTTAGTCATACAAACTATTTGGGTAACTTTTGTTACACATAGGAATCAATTAAGTTTTGTTTTAATTTAATCCTTTAATTGTGTACATTTTTATTTAAAACAACTCTGTTATTTATATGTATGTTATAGAGTGGCCCAATTTTAAATCAAATTTGTTTAGTTTAATATCAGAATGTGGTTAGATTTAAGCTGAAATGTAATATTTGATATGAAATTCTATTAATCATAACCTGTGGAACATTTGATGGACACAAAAAGTTGAGAGACAAATTATATCACAACATTATGCGCTCAACTAGTTAATAACAACTGTGGAGTTAACAGGCTGCAGTTCAAACAATATCTAACCACCTTTAGTATAGTTCTTATTTATTTTATCATGTTTGATGTAATAACTGAAGCCAAGAACTACACTTTACAAAATTGTTTCTAATTGAATTTGACAAGTTGTACAGTTATGTCTCAAGTGTTCTTGAGAAAATCATGTTGTAAATATAGCAATATACCTACCAAATGTCAGTTATATCAAATGTTCTTACATCAATTCTTTACACATCATTTCACACTGAAAGTTAACAACTATGATAATTTTGTTTAATATGTTGAAGTTGTAAATTTTTTTAAAATGTTTTGTAAGTAAAAAAGTTATAAAATTTGTTTAATTTGTCTGGTTATTGGTTTAAAAAAACCGGCCAAGTTCAAGTCGGGCTCGCACACAAAGGGTTCCGTACCATTATCTATAAAAAATTGCGGGTTACGATTTATGACGTATTAAAAAAAAACTACTTACTAGATCTCGTTCAAACCAATTTTCGGTGGAAGTTTACATGGTAATGTACATCATATATTTTTTTTAGTTTTATCATTCTCTTATTTTAGAAGTTACAGGGGGGACACACATTTTACCACTTTGGAAGTGTCTCTCGCGCAAACTATTCAGTTTAGAAAAAAATTATATAGAAACCTCAGTATCATTTTTGAAGACCTATCCATAAATACCCCACACGTATGGGTTTAATGAAAAAAATTATTTTGAGTTTCTGTTCTAAGTATGGGGACCCCCAAAATTTATTGTTTTTTTTCTATTTTTGTGTGAAAATCTTAATGCAGTTCACAGAATACATCTACTTACCAAGTTTCAACAGCATAGCTCTTATAGTTTCGGAAAAAAGTGGCTGTGACATTTGGATGGACAGACAGACAGACAGACAGACAGACAGGCGGACATGACGAATCCATAAGGGTTCCGTTTTTTGCCATTTGGCTACGGAATCCTAAAAACCTCAGTAAGTGTGCTTTGTAAAGAAGGTAAATGCTTAAAATAACATTTTGCATAATATTTATTTTTAGCATTTCCCCGTCTGAGGCATCATTTACCTAAAAAGTATGAATAATAGTAGTTTTAATTTAAATGAATGAGAATAATATACAAGTTCCTGTGAGGAAACCTGCTCACATCTGAAAATAAATTAATTGGTGTGTGTGATGTGCCCAATCCGCACCGGGCCTGCATGAGGGCGACGGCCCAAGCCCTTTCAATCTGAGAGGAGGCCTATGCCCAGTAGTGTGACATATATAGGCTGGGATGATGAAGGTCAGTCTAATTATGTAGTAGTAGAATAGTTTTTATATCATTGAAGTGCCTATGAAATATTTTTTTATGTAGTCACTAAAAAAATATAAGAGTATGTATACAACAAAGAAATTCTATAAGAATCCTCTTTTTTCGATTTGAAGTATTGTACCCTAAAAGTACCTGTACACTCTTACTAGACAGAAATAAACATTTTTCAATGAAGCATGCAGAGTATGGGTGAGTGGGCTTTCACCCTGTTACTCTGCATATATGTATACATATCTACATCAGATAAACCTCTGTAATACTTTCTTAACAAACCATACTTGAAATAGGTATTGTGATGATGTTAACTTGTTCAAATAATAGCACAATTAGCAAAGCATGTTATCATTTTAATTAGTTTAATGGCCCCTAATGGATGACCCACCTAAATTCCGCATGTATCTGAAATTTGGCCAACCCATTACATCAATTTTATTAACTACCCACTCAATTTTTATAAATGTTTAACTTACCGGTCACTGTTGCTTAACCTGTGCTATGGAAATTACAGTTTCATCACAGGTTCAAGGTTAAGTTATGGAAAGTAATTGCCCCTTTCTTATCCCCTAGTAGATACTTAGTAATTTTGCCATAGTATAGTTTTTGCTCTGCATAAATTATGTGAATACATCAACTGCTGAATCAAAATAATCTGTGATAAATCTAAAAAGCTTAATCATTTATTTATAGGAGAATATACAAAGCAGCAAACAACCCTTTCTTTGAAAACACATTCTTGCTGAATCTGAATAGCTATCAAAAGTCATTTTGCATTTAAATTCCTCTACCAATATTATACAGGGTAATTTATTAATAAGTGCACAAATTTTAATATTTGATACAGTGTTGTTAAAATAACAAATTTCAGTATTTTTCGTTAGGTATAATTTTTATCACTTACTTTTTTATTTTTCATAGTAACTCAACCAATTTATTGGATGAATTACTATAAACAACCCAAATTTACAAATGTAAAAAAAAAATCTTGTACAGATAATCGTGATCTATTAACGATACTGAATCACATATCAAAATTTGTGCAGTGATTAAAAAATTACCTTGTATATACATTATGGCATCTCTAAAGTACCTATACACCGTGAAATTTTAGTGGTTGTTTTCCCGAAACGAGGTGATTTAGTTTCGATTGTACAATCGATTTATAATTACTATTTTGACTAGAGTCAAAAATCCAATTGTGAAAAACGAAAGTCGAAAATTACCGCAAACAAGCCGCAAACTAATAGTAACGCTTCATTGGTACAAGTAGCGTACGATCGTACGATAGGTTAGGTACCAACGAAACGTTACTATTGGTTTGCGGTCATTTTCGACTTTCGTTTTTCACAATTGGATTTTTGACTCTAGTCAAAATAGTAATTATAAATCGATTGTACAATCGAAACTAAATCACCTCGTTTCGGGAAAACAACCACTAAAATTTCACGGTGTAGTAGTCCCATAGTATAATCGGGCAAGTGAGTGTTTTACCATTTTTAATGACAACTTCTATATCAAAATAAACATAATAAGGCTGATTGCTACATTGACTTGTATTGTAGGTGAAAACAACCTTAGATGTTTTAAACCATAAAACTGACATTGAACTTTAGGGTGGCAAAGGGATTTCTTGGTTGACTATACATTCTTAGCTTAATGTAATAAAATAAATGATGTATAATTTGAATTCAGTATCAAATAAATTGTACAGTTAGCAGCAGTGAAGCATAATCCTCTTTTTATGAGTGTGCCTACACTAAGGGAGTTACTTTGGTATGCAGCTCTGAACATTGATGTTTTTGTTTTGTTTAGATTCCCAACACTGACTCCTTGTCAAAGAAGAGTGTAGGTAGTGTAACAAGTAGCAAGAGTGATGAGTCATCCCCTGAAGCTGGGGAGTGTGAAGAAGTGCAGCTGAGAAGCAAACCGAGCAAGCCAGTGCTTGCTGAGAGGAGCTCTGTTAACCAGTGTATCAATGAGCTCTCTTCTAATTTAGTAGCTGAGGCAGCTAGGAGAAGATGCAACAGCGAAGTAGTGCAGCGAACTGAAAATATTCAGGATACTAATGGTATGTTTTTTACCTTCTATTTTTGTATCTTAACTTAGGGCTGCCACACGGCGCATTGGGTCATCAGTGGTGGTGACTAACTGAGCATTCAAGACAAGAGTTGTGGGAGCAAACTACTAACAGCCACTGGTCGTCATTGCGATTGGCCTAATCTCCAGTTACTCGTAGCTACTGACACCAGCTACTAGACGCTGCCTATTGATGCGGCAACTCTGATTAAATAAAACAATACATTAATTTCTTCTTTTCCTTTTCATAGTAGCAGTAGAACAAACCAGTCCAACTCAAGCTAAAAACCGTCCAGCGTCACAAACGGGTGATTTTGTAACAGTCATCGAAGTAAATGGTCTCAAGACAGCTGAAAATGCGTCCAAGAAAGTACAAGAATCGTCACCGTCTTCAGACAGCAGTCCCGTCGATCCTACTGCTGCTGCCAAGAAAAAGGTCCCACCAAAGTAAGATGCGATGATTCCATATTTGTCAGAGATTAATAATATCCATTGTAGGTTATTTAGAAATGACGGTATTCGTTTCAGGGAAAAGGCGCGTCATGCGGTTCATCACTCAAATAGTTATTTACGCTGAATTTGTTTAATGAATAGCTATGATTCAGCTTGGTAGTAGTTGTAAAGCGCACTTTAACGTTTTTTGTTTTGTAAATAGGCCCCCACCGAAAATGTTTAGTAAGCGCGGCGCTTCGCTGCCGGAATCGGGAATGCCCGAAGACAGTCCGCCTTCTTCGTTGGGGCGGAGACTCCGCGGCGCGGAATCTCGCGAGTCCATAGGCAGCAGAGCGTCCACGCCCTCAATAAGCGAAAGGGTAAGCTGGAAAGGGCTGAATTGATTGAGAGGTGAATCTGCAATAGATTGCTTAAGACATAAGCTTCAGCTGGTGAACAGAAATTAATTTGAGTTTCGTTTTATTTTTAATTATGTTTTGGCTACCTGAAGTAATTGATAATGAACTTTTACCCCATGTTTCACCATCCATTGATCAAATTTATTTGACGGATAAATGTGATGCCGTCTGTGTTTGTTTTGTTCGAATAGACGGAGACGGCATCACATTTATCCGTCAGTTAAAATTAATCAATGGGTGGTGAAACAGCCCCAATGTTGCTGTAATAGCCGACGAAATTAATTCCACCCTTTTGTGATTTTTCTCTTATTATATTACACAATAAAATATAATTTAAAGTGTAGGTAGATTTTAATCAATTAATATACTTAATTATTTGTTTTTGAAAGTCGAATCCGATATTCATCGTGCGTTTTAGCATGACGTCAACAGTTAACTTTATTTTACCACATCCTGTGATGTCAAGACTACCTATTAAACATGTTCAGATTAGTAATTTTATGCAGTAAACAACTATTCTGTAGTACCTACAACACCACCGTGACAAAGCTCGTCACAGATTGCATGTTCATCGAATCTTAAAGACCTACCGACGTAGAGTTGCATGTTGTTTGTTGTTGATACATTTTGGTAAGTGTGCGCAGGAATTACATCCAGGCGAGGGAGCGTCTTCATCAATATGTGGTTATTATTCCATTGGCACGCACGCAGCGGTTCGCTTCATCTTTCTTAATACGAACTCCTAAGGAATAGAATTCGCTCCCGTCGTCTGTATTTCCAGATAAATACAACCTAGGTCTCTTCATGGCTAGAGTGAATAGGTTGTTACTGAGCCAATTAGACTCATCTGTACTTCTAATCAGGTGAGATAGAGGGCAATCACGGGTCAGTTTTATGTAAAAAAAAACCCACACACTACATGGTCACTTTTTACTTTACCACTGTAGACTTAAAAATAATGTAATGTACAATGCATTACTTTCTCTCAGGTAAAAAGCTACGAATCTATAAACTCCTTATCGTCGGAGCGCAAGCGTTCAGGCGGCGCGGCGACTCCGCTATCCATTGACGAAGAAGTGACGTCGACGACGCCGGACGCGCCCGAAGCGCCCGAAGCGCCCGACGCCGACAAGTCAGCGCCGGCTTCTCTTGAGAGCATCCCCGCCGGCGCGGCTGAGGACGAGCCTTACTACGACCAAGTACCCGTCGACATCAATGATGGGGAATACGTTTATATACAGGCTGGTATGTATTGTTTGGACTCTTTGATCAAAGAATTCCGTATGCAAAGAATTCGCTTATCGCTATCCCGCGGGAATTATGCGATTTGCCGTGATAAAAACTATCCTATGATCTCTCTAGGGTCTCAAACTATCTCCTTATCACATATTATTTTAAATTGGTTCAGTGGTTTAAGCGTGAAGAGGCAACAGACAGACAGAAAAACAGGTCGACAGACACTTTCACATTTATAATATTGAGTATGGATCAAGACTATTCCTGTGCTTTTTCATTTTCTCAAACATATAATGAAATCAACAGTAATAACTGGCAATATGCTTGAAAAAAAAAACATTCTACCGAAGTTAGAGGGTTTAGTCAGTTTTCAGTACTTTGGAGGACAATTTCTCCAAATAGGTTGAGATTGGACGGCTAAAAAAAATACGGGTCTGTTATTTTAGACTACTCTCTAATATATATCAAAATAAATCAAATCGGAGCGGGACAGTTGGGTTACCTTTCCTTGTGAGCAATTTTTTATTTCCTCGATTTTATTGTATGGAATAAAAAAAGTTGTATAAGGATGAATCAACTTTTTTGTATTGTTTACTCTGTCCCCAGTTGTCCAAGTGACATTTTCATATTATTCCAATAGAAAAATGCTTAGGTTCTCCATGAGAAAAAATTTGTATAACCATACCAAAGGATGACAAGAAAAAGTTGATTCACCCATAATCTACCTAAATGGGCGTTTAGCCATGAATGTTTGTGGTCAGGTGGCACCGGGTCGAGCGCGGACGATGCATCGAGCGGCGCGAGCACGCTGGCGCTGGCGGCGCCCGCGCAGCCCGCCGCGACCGCGCCGCGCGCGCTCGACTCGCCGCCGCTTGCCGTCGCGCCCAATTACGTCAACATACATTACTTCATACAGTAAGCTACAGCATTTTATGTACACTTAA
This sequence comes from Archips crataeganus, assembly GCA_947859365.1. Lineage (NCBI taxonomy): Eukaryota > Metazoa > Arthropoda > Insecta > Lepidoptera > Tortricidae > Archips > Archips crataeganus. The sequence continues at coordinate 7,138,821 of OX402057.1, read as the reverse complement.
AAAAAATGAGATTCTCCGTTTGATTGCATGTATGTACTATGTCAGTCAATAACTTGTGAATTGATTTTGATTATAATTTTTTTAATCAATAGAGTATGTCAGAGAGATGATCTCATATAAATTTAATCGAAATCTTAGTAATTATAATCTAATTTTCATTTCCAATTGGTAATATATTTGTGATAAGTGGAAATGTTTTGAAAATTATGAATTAATGATATTCTAGGAAAAGCGATACGAATAGCTATTTCTTATTATTCGTTCTCGTAAGCATTCATATCAGCACTGGAACTTAAGTGGTATTTACCCAGTTATCTGGCCAGGGCAAGACTTGGAATTGGGTACACAGTACACCACACCAAGGACACCAAGGACAGTTTCAGTTTCTACCGTCATCGGTTTGTACATAAGTCATAGACATCATGTCTCTGACTACAGCAGCATATGCACATCAGCAGCAGTACATCAACAATCGCCTTTTGAAAGACTCGATGTGTCTTCGTCCTCAGGCTAATTAAACAATATAAATACTCTTATAATATTATCCTAGTACTAGATACTAGATTTAAACAATAGATTGAGATTCCTCATCTAGGGAATAACAAACAATCTCGCACAAATGACTGGACATTGAGACCAATAAAGGCATTTATAATATGATTTGCAGTTTCACTAAGCTACCTTCGCGGACTAGGTCGATCAGCCTATCAAACAGATTGTTACAGCAATTTTTTATAAGTATTTAGTTAAAAATAATAAATCTTACATTTGGACAGTACTATGAAACAAAGAAGGAGACCTTTTTTCACTTATTATTTAGCCTTCTTAAGGCCACGTCGAATCAAAATCCATCGCCCAAGTGCTATTTTTTACATGGGGCTACGTTGCTCTTTGTGCAAATGCACGTGAGTCATTTACACCCAATTCCATTTACACCCTCAACATTAGCGTTGTTCCTATGCAAATATCCTTGTTGATATTGAAAGACTACTTACAAGGTTTCAATTATACTGTCTACAAAATCGGCCAGTGTCATTTTACCTTTCCAATAAAAACAATGGACAATCATTTTTAATAATTCGTGGCAGCCCAGTGGTTTGACCTATAGTGGTTTGTGGTTTTGCAGGGGGACGTCCATTCGGCTCGCACCACTAATTTTTTTGGAATTTATGTGCGAAATTACATTGGAAGTTTACAGTTTAGTTAGTGAGGAAAGCTGCAGTGCAAAGAAATTCAATGGTGTGTGTGAATTTCCCAATCACCACTGGGACCACGTGGAAACTACGGCCCAAGTCCTCTCATTTTGAGAGGAGGCCTGTGCCCTCCATATAGGCTGGACTGAATCCCAAATATTGTAACACAGGCAAGCAGGCGAAGGCGTGGAGCCAAATGAAGCCAACCCGGAGCTAGCAGACTCAAACGATACGCCATTGTTCCTGAGGACTATATCGTCTGACACTGAGGCTAGCGCCACACCGCCTGCCTTGAGGAAACTACAGCACCAGGTTAGTGTCTACAATCAATAAGGGTTGGACTGCAGTGAATCGAAATTTGACTGCCCACTAGGTACTTCACGGGAAACCTAAACTACTAAATAACTGAAAGTGGAACAAACCTCGGTAAAATCAAGCCAGTATTGCAGTTGCATTTATCGTACAATTTATTAAGATCTCAACTTGTTAAAGATATTTGCATTTATCTGATGTTTTATTATTATTTGGGTGCAAACGAACATATTCTTAAATTCAAACATAGTTTCAATTCACATAAACCAATGAAGCTGCCACCATTTTTTAATACACTTACGTAAAAACATATCAACGAGAAAAACTAAAACGAAAGCAGCTTTTCCTTTTAAAATAGATATATCCAGTAGTTAAATAATTAAACAACTATATGTAAAAGAATAAGATCAGATCATCCTTTCAGAGGGGGCAGACTGCGGTACTTAAAGTTATCTAAAGATGTATGAAATATATCCAACTTTATTATGGGCTTTACAGGCTCTACTAACAAAGGAATTGGATTTAATTTATTTTCGTGTGGAAGGTATATGCCAGGTGGATGAGTTCAAACAACAAGTTTTCAATCACAATTTATTAAGTAGTTAAAGGGAGATGCGGTTCCTTAATCCTTTGTATAGCAATATCTGATCTCTTAATGCGCGTCGGCATTCGAGCGAAACCATATTGCATGTATCAAATCCAATCAATTTTCAGCATATTTATTTTATTTTTGGTAAATAAGCTTCAAATGTTACTAGTAGCGACATCTACCAAAGGTTATTGCCAGATTTACCTCGGATTAAAGTTATAATTCGAATGTTTACATACATATTCTGGCCCTACAATTTGGTTTAATCGCGAACAAACTATAACATAATGTTTTGTGGATCTTGTCACGTTGATTGATGGTGTTAGCCTTTAAGTACGACTTAACTAAAGGATTCGTAGTACGAATTAAAATAATTTAGTTTATTTAATTTACCCGTATACTTGTCACTTCAAGGGAAACAAAGATGTTTTTATACCCTTAAGTTACTCTGATATAAGTTTTCATAACACAAAAATGTGCTCTTATCTAAAATGCTTAAGATAAGAATAAGTACTCGTGCGCTTTTTATGTCTTGCTACTGTTCGTTAACTTAGTTTGATGAGAGAATAAATGCACTTAATTCAGAATTCTATTATAGATTTTAATATTATTGTCCTCTGTGTTATCACTAGTTACCTTACTATGGTTAGAATTATTAGAACTATGTAATTTACCTTGATTTAAATTTAACCTAAATATGTCGATAGGTTTGCGAGTAGTACACGTTTTGGCGCCGGTTATCAAATGATACTGGCAGTACTGCATTTTGCAGTTATCATTTTCTCCCATAGTGTAATAGCAGGTACCTCCGACACACTGCGAATTAATGTTAAGAATTGCTAGCAACCTATTAGCGAGGGCTGTTGTGTAGCGCTCCATCATAAATTGTACATAATCCTTTAAGATACCGTTAATTTCTAAGATAACTTGAGGCGCTTTTTCTTTCTGGCTTTCCGTGTAACTTAGATCTGAAACAAAAGAGAATATTAAGTTAGATTTTTAGTTGGTGGTGTTCTATTGATTTCGTAGTTAAATTTCAAATAGTCTCAGGTTTCACATAGGGACACATCGAATTATTATAGTTATTGTTGTTGTTTAGTTTTGTTTTTGTTGTACAGTTTGTATCTATTTTATTCAAACACAATTTAAACATATCTCCCAAAATAGTGATAGATAATAATATTTTACTCAGTGTTTGTCGATACGTCACCATTCGCTTTCAGACAAGAGCTAAATCTTCTAATATATAAAAATCTCGTGTCACGGTGTTTGTTACCGAACTCCTCCGAAACGGCTTGGCCGATTTTTATGAAACTTTTTTCTCTACACTCGGTAGGTCTGAGAATAGGTCGTAGGCTATTTTTTATCCCCCCCCCCATTCTTCGCTGACGGAGTCGCGGGCAACAGCTAGTAAATGTATAATATATATTGGTACAAGTAGCTGTGTTAGTCATCTTTCTACACTTTATTGATCAAGTTTTATGTTGTGATGATGTTATTGCGGTTGGATCCTAAGCAAAATATTGCGGTTTATATTCAATTAAAAAGTTACCTTATTCTTAGGGCTTGACTTGTCGAATTTGTCAGCTAAAGGGATAGATGCCTCATTTTTTTCCGTGACTGTAGATGACAATGCTGCTTCTAGTTCCAATGGAAGCTCTGCCGTACTGCTCAGGGTTTGTGTGGTCGTTGTCGCGGCGGATGTCGCCTCGGGAGCACTGGTTGATGCTACAGTCACAGATACTTTATCCTGAATAGATGGTGTCGGCGCAGCTTCGGATGGTTTCGGTTCAATAGGCTCCTCAGGCTTCATACCAATATTGTACTCTCGACATCGGCCGTTCACATCAGTATCGTAAATGTTACAAGTTGTATTTTTACAAGCGTTCTTGTCGCATTTCATTGTCGTACAGGTGTGATCGTTACACCATATCGTCATATTATGTTTCGCTATTTCGATGTTATCGTAGGGGCCGTAAGTCGAGGAGCTGACAAGTTGATCCGGCGTTGTTGGGGCCTCGGTTGACCCCGAACCCCACCATGAGAAGGGATACGTGATCCACCCCCAAATCGTTGAACCAATCCCGCGTCCTTGTATTAGCTCGTCTGCAAGCGATGATGTTAGTCATGAGTAAAGATTACCCTTACATGATTCTTAAGGTTGCCACTAAAACCTCGAAAACAATGTAAATTAATTAAGATTTGATTACATGGTAAAAAATACTCACTTGTTGTAGGTTTACAAACAGATCCTTGTATGAAACACAGAATTAATAAAGGAATGAAACATTTAAACACGATCATGGCCACAGATGAGTAGTGGGGTACCTGCGACGCGAAAGTAAATGTTTGAATAGTCCTGGCCCTCCTTTATAGGCGCTGCGCTTGGTATGTTGCCCGTATCTCTGCCGAGATAAAACTTTGTCGGGAATGTTTACCTAATGAGGAACAAACGACCACTCCAACAATCCTTTTCATTTGAAGGCATTAACTTTTTAAATTACTAACGTTTAGATAATTTCGTGATTTATTTATTAAATGTTGTGTTTTATGAATTTAAATCCTTTATTAATCGTACAATTTGCCGTATCCAATTGCAGGAGGCCTCCTCCTCGTCTCCTTCCTCGTGTCCTTAACTTTTATTAAACTCAAGTATCCGGTATTAATTTTTACACATTCCGTATTATCATATAACGGAAACACCATGAAAGTGGTACACAAAAAACAGGATTCTTTTATATTTGTACAAGTCACGAACTGACAAATATCCGCCTGCTTATTACAGTTTGTTAAAACTTTTGTGGAATGCTGAGATTTAGATGTTCTGTAAATTTTTCTTGTTAATTTATCTATGTCTTCATTAAATTCTTTTACGTGTTTCGCCTTTTTACTTGTTAAACGTATCTTAGGCTTATAGGGGACTATACGTGCATCAGGTATTGTCTCTATTGTTACATTACCTGACGGCTCAAAGTCAATTATTTGTGTTTCAGGTAATAACGTAACCCATGGGCTTAAATACGCTTCTTCTTTATTCTGTTTGTCAGAGTTCTGTGCCGATGAAAAAAAATTAAACTATTTGGTTGAAGTTCCAGCAACTGTGTATAACCATACATAAACATAACTTACTTGAGTAAAAGTTATTAATTTGAAAATTATTGCTATTCTTAAGTGCGCCTGAACCCTTTTCGTGATCAAGGTAGGTTGCATTGCGGCGACTGTGTACAAAACCAAGTTGATTTGTTATCAGAGCTTTTGTTGTAGGCACTAAGGATTTATAAACACATAACAATTTTTCTTCAAGTCGATTTATTGTGTAAACAGAGGCTGATTATACAATTTTCACGTTTTTGATGTTTGGGCAATGACCTGAAGCGGTCAGGTCTTTTGACGAACACTTCGTTTTGAAGAAGTTTTTCTTGGATGTCACAAAGCTAACACACTTACCGCTAATACATAAGGTTACCTTACCAAAAAGTTTTCCTAACATCTTGTCCTGCAAGATATCTACTATTTCTAGAGCCACGTTTGACGGCAAATCTAATATAGCTTCCATAGACGCGACACTATCTGTAAAATAAAAATAATCTTAAGTATTAAAAGTCATTAGTTTGAAAATAAAAAGAAAGATTGTTTCTGGACCTCACTCAGTATTTTTTTGGTTTTATTCATTCTTAAAATATGTGTTACTAGAATATTCAACTTTGTGAGTATACTAACCGGTGCTATTAGATCCAGTGCAATGACCTTTGTTGTTTAACCTATCGCCAGGTGCGCAAATCCTATGAACACAATTCTTGTCAGCACATTTCATTGAATGGCATATGGTTTCAGAACAGAAAGTTAAAACTCCTCGAATGTATTTTCCCATGAAAGACATGAATACCGGTGCTACCGTTCCGACATCGTCCCAATCGACATTTCCAAATATAGCCTGTTCGAGAGCCTTAGTTCTATCGTGTCGTATTGACTCGGTACTGAAGTTCAATTTTGTTTTCTTGTTTTCTGTGTCTAATATTAAAGTTGTTATATTGTTATGCCTATTAGCAAGGGAAACATTCTTCAAATTACTTGGCCAAAATAGTAATTCAGTATCTTCGAATAGATTTTTATCCATTTTTTTCATTGAATTGTTTTCATTTGTGTTGTTATTTATTTTAAATTCATTTCTTTTCTCTGATTTGTTAGTTAGACTAGTTGAATCATTCTGACTCGATACGTCACGTTTTTTTCGCAACAAAGGCGTTTCGGTGGACGCATTAGACTGCGTCGCTACCCTAGTATAGTCGGTTTCAATACTGTTTTCATTTCTGTGTATATCTTCTGTTGTGTTATCATTGTTCTTTATGTCAACCATTACATAAATGCTGTCACCACTTTTGGTATTGTTTACAGATGTTAATTCCGCTGTCTGATTCATGCTTATTTTATTATATTCCTGTTCATTGTTTTGTGTATGGCTCAAGGTTCTATTTGGTTCCTTAATTTGAAAGATTTCATCTATTTTTTGGTGATCACTTGTGTTATAATTCTCTTCTAAACTAGGTTGTGCAGCATTTTGTGGTTCAAGTTTTATGTTGTGGAATGTTATGAGCTTTTTTCGATGCCTTTTGCCGTTATTGTTGCTTTTGGACTTTTTTTTCCTATGAATAGTTATTTTGTGTATGGGTGCAGATTCTTCATTCGGTTTTTTGAAACCAAACATTTCTAAAGGAATTGGAAAGTTAAAATATGGAAATGGCAAATTTATGTTGGATTCCCTAGAAATACTTCCATGTTCAACTATTTTATCATTACTTGTATTTTTAAACATTTCTCCTAAGCTATCTTGAAATCTTGGAAACTGTACGTCAACCTTTATTCTTATGTTTAGGGTGTTGTCGTTCATGCCTCGCAATGAGTTGTCGTTGTTATTCGGCTTAAACATTGGTGATGAAACGAACTTGTCGTAATCAGAATGCTTTCTTTGCATTGGTTCCAGAGGCATTATACACTGTTTGCAACCACATTCACAGGGGAATGTATCAGTTTCACAATAACAGGATGATTTTATAGAGTCATGGAATACTGATGGAAAAGCAGGCGGTAACTGTAACATGTTTTCGTCCGAAATTATTTTATCGAGAGAGGACTTTTTTACCGATTTCTCTTTCGATTTTGACCTAGCGGGTTCAAAGTTATTCAAAAATCTTGGTTTCATCACATTTATCGGTATAAGGAAATCTATGGGAGTCTTGAACTCAGGTTGAGGATATTGTACTGGTCCTGAATTATAATAATTGACGTTATCAGGATAAAAGTCGTCATGTTTATTCGTCTGGGTAGATTTACTCTTCGAATATCTGTCATATTGCAAGAGTGGAACCTTATTTTTAGCTTTGGACTTTTCTAAATAGGTTTTCCTTTGTTTGTGAGCTTTATCTAAGTAATGTTGGTACTCAGACAGTAGATCGTCAATGTTTTCATCACTTTCACTGTCGTCAGTGTTAATAAGTGCATCAACTGGAGAATTCTGTAATATGAATGTTACAGATGTGAAACTTGGGAGCAATGTTATTGCTAGTACTCATTAAGTTTTGCGTATTGCACTTGTTTTTAAAATAACATAGTCCCTAAAATGTATTAGGTGTCAAAACGTATTAGGTATCACTATGATTATGTTTGACTCACCATTGTATTTTCAAAATCCTTTATTATATCCGCAATGTCGCTGTAGATAATTGTTTCATATAAAGGTGTGTATTCTATTCGATTTAACTCAGAGGAGCCTGTATAAAACCATTAAATGTTATTAGACTAATATATAATTACGAATATCAAAATGTTTGCTTACAAAATAATGTTATTTTCACACTTACTCTCTGAATCGTAGCACAAAATAGCATTTATGAAGCAAAAACCCAACCAAACCAAAAACCGCGCCATACTTTCGAGCAATCGACTTGCAAAGACATGGAATGCTGCCTTGCCTATAGTGTTTGATTGCCATGTTTACACTTTTTATGGTGTTTTGCTGGCCCGAACAAAGCACTGCAGTAGCTATTGTTTGACGTTACGAAGCTGATTGCGTAACGTAAGTGACTAAGAATTAAACTTAAAATGTGTATCGTATTTATTTTAGGAATCAAACAACAGCAGTAATGCTGAAGCCGAGCGGCTCACCATGCATCGGTGCATCGTCACAAGCATCATTGAGAGCGAAACCGTTTACGTAGAATGTCTTTACGTGATGGAAAAGGTAAGACGCGAATGAATAGATTCAGGTATTGTAAAGTCTGGAAAAACCTATATTATGTTTAACCACTGTTTTAAACTTTCGTGATTTTCACTCATAATTACTATACTAAACGGGACTTATCTATCACGCAAAAAAACTCGTGACCACGGCTGCTGCAATGTGGCCGAAACGTTGAGGTAAATATTATTTGCGTGATAAGTCCCGTTTAGTATAGTAATTATGTTTAACCAGAAACAAAAAACAAAATCTACTTTATTCAATTTTCTTTCTTTGATTTGTCATCGAATTTTTTATTTACAAAAAAAATGCGTTTTAAACGACATTTGTTACAATCATGTTGAACAAATCCAAACAAAAATTTCGAATACTATTTTGAAATTTTAATGTAGGCTACTAATTACTCGAGCCAACTGCTTTCTACTAGATAAAAATGTTTTCAGTACATGAATGCGATAAAGGCGACGCTGTCGACGTCCCAACCAGTCATAACGGAGGAAGAATTCAATACGATATTCTATAAAATATCGGAACTCCACGAGCTGCATAAGAATTTCCTCGAGGGACTTAAGGCAGCTGTCGCCAGTTGGGAAGAGCCTCTCTCCGTTGGAAGCCACTTTAAAAAGATGGTGAAATATAACTTCGATAATTTAATAGTTATTTATGTGACCGGTGCATAATAGGGATGTTGACACCATTAAAAAAGAATTATAAGACACGACTCCAATAAAAAAACGCTTTATTTCAGCTCTGAAAGTCTGATTAATTTTCGATTAAATGCAAAATTAGATTTTTTGTTGCTTTAAAACAAATAAGTAGTTAGTTGATTGAGTATGCGAACAATGACGTCATATGTCGCTATTGTCATTTAAACTCTATGGGAGATTGTGTTTTGACAGCTCATAAAAAGAACGTCAGTTGATTGGTGGTGTCAACATCCCCATGAGAGGGATTAATACAGGTGTGTGTTTTTATGAAACAAACCGAAGGTGAGTTTCATAATAAGATCACACGAGTGTTTTAATACTAATTATGCACAGTCGGGTACATAATTTTATCTACATGCATATCATAAGTCTCCGTTATCACTCATTTTTTTACTAGATATTTCACATCACAAAATACGGTAACTTTATTTGCTGTTGTTTGACAGTTCGAATTCGAAACAAATGACTGACATTTAATTATTTTTTAACTTATAAACAATCTAGATTTAAGACGATTTCGATTCTTAAATCGATTGTAATATTCAGAGTTTCAAAAAAATGCATGGAACAAGAATTTGACATTGAATGAAATTACAAATCGATAATCACAACCAAATATTATTCTTTTTTTTTACGAAGATGTTCGAAATTTGAATGTAATTAAAGGATACAGATACAGGTTTCCTAATATAGGGAAGTTATGATATGGATGTAGATAAAAATGGTGACGATTTGAATGTTGTCGGTTCTAGAGACAATGTTATGTTTTGATGCAGGCTGAAAACATAAACGTGTACGGAGCGTTCCTGCACAACTACGGGCGCGCGACGGACGCGGTGCGGCGCCGCTGCGGCAGCTCGCCGCGGTTCGCCGACCTCACGCGGCAGATCGCGTGCCGCGGCCAGCCCGTGTCGCTGGACGACTTGTTACACAAACCCGTCGCCCGAGTGCAGAAGAACGCGCTCGTTTTGCACGTCAGTACACCTCTATAGTAGATTGTACAACAAGAGCACAAAACGAGCCATTTTACCCGAGACGTTCATATAGTCACCCGAGCGGGACGGCGAGGGTAGATAGACACGTCGAGGTGAAAAATATACGCGTCGAATTGATAACCTCCTCCGTTTTTTTTTTCGTCGGTTGAAAATAGCTTTAGTGCTCGAGATTTGCACTCTGCTTTTCGCTTCGATTGCAAGGAAATTGGAAATAAATGTTCATTTACAAGCTTTTATATTTTATTCAACATAATGCAATTGCTACAATAATTACACTAATTTTCCCTAGGTTTAATAATTTTGTAATATAAAACACCATTTCGAAAAAAAAACGAAACTTATATTTTACTAGCTTTTGCCCGCGACTCCGTCCGCGTAGAATTAGTAATTTGGGCAGCTTATTTTTTTATCCAAGTTGCTTTTTCATCAATTACGGCTCTCCTTAGTTCCTCGATATAAAAATATTACCTCCCCCCGCACCCCCCTCCCAACCCGACCCCCACCAAACCCCCCCGCACACCCGCGTTCATATTCGCCACCGTACTCCCAAGTCAAGCGTGCCTATAGAAGTTTTACTTCAAAAACCCCCGATTTTGAAACATTCTTCCGCTCCGCTCCGCTGCTATTGGTGTTAGCGTGATGATTATAATTATAGCCTATAGCCTTTCTCGATAAATGTGCTATCTAACACTGAAAGAAGTTTTCAGATCGGAGCAGTAGTTCCTGAGATTAGCGGGTTCAAACAAAAAAACCTGTTCGATAAATTCTTAAAATAGACGTATCATTCTTATTTGTGAACCGATTCAAATGAAACAAAGACTAAATGTTAATCCAAGAAAATACCAACATATCAGTGAAAACCGCATCCTTCTAGGTTAAGCCGTTTCTGAGATTAGCGCGCACAAACGCACAGACAAACAGACAATAATTCTAAAAATCATTGTTTTGGGTTCTATTGCGCTAATAAATAGCCCTAGTGACAGTTTTTCTCAAATATCTTCAATGTACAGACACCGACTTGTTACAGATTTATTATATGTACAGATAAGTTCTTATAGTTCGTGGCTGTTTGTGCCTGATTGCCTTGGACTTAGACGAAGATTTTACTTTATAATATAATAATAATAATAAATAATTTATTTCAGATAATTTTTTACAATCATCTATATTATGGTTAGTAGGTACATTTAGTGCTTAACTTTATGCACTAGAGTATAAAAAGTAATTTTTGTACTTACTTTGTACATTCACCTTCGCGATCTCACGCGCCAAGCTCCAAACCCGTCGTCAAGTGCAGAAAGATTTACTTTGCGTAACTTATACATTGTTCTTTAATATTTGCTGCAGGATCTCATAAAATATACCCCCGCAAGCCATCCGGACCACGCAATGCTGACTGACGCGCTGAATATGACGCAACACTTCCTCGACGAATTTAATATTATACAAACAAAATCTATGTTCCCTGTAAGTGAAATTAATTTTTGAATAAATGATTATGGAATACATTAGGTACAATTTTGTTGAAAAGCATTAAAATGGTTTTGTCGTTTTTCAGAACGCTGACCGTGCCCAAAGAAGACTTGTCAAAAACTCGTTCATTGTAGAGCTCTCTGACGGCCATAGAAAACTTAGACATCTATTCCTATTCAATGACGTTATTGCTTGTGCCAAATACAAAGTAAGTAAGAAATAAATTACATTCAGAGCCCGAGTCCTCTTGTTTTTGTTTTATTAAAATGTGATATCTTATTATTGATTAGGCTTCGGGGCGCGACAAGTTCACTTTCGAGCTGAAATGGTTCATTCAGCTGCCGGATATAGTGGTGGTGGACGAGGAGGCGGGCGCGGCGGAAGCGCGCGAGACGTCACCGGCGAACATCGTGGCGCTCAAGTCTCAGGCCTCCACCGTGCGCGACCAGATCCTGGCTGAAGAGCGCGCCGCGCAAGACGACAAGGTATTTATGGGTTACGGCTCATGCCTAAATGGAACCGTCTCACTGTTGAACGGGTATGTTGTCTATTTAAAACTAAGTACCTACTTATACATCAGGTTAATATGCCCCGTTGTGACTTTAAATTTAGATCAATTGTCCGGATTGGCTCTAATACTGGTATAAATTTTTCAGTAACATTAAAATTAATCACGGACCGGTGTTTAAGTGGATGTCGTCGTTCGACCTTTCTTGCGTGTCGTAATTTAGACTTTTTATCAAATTTGAGTTTGAAGACATCCGACCTGCGCAAAGTAACATCTGAATCAATCAATCAATCATGCCATTCTTAAGCTGCGTATCGACTTCGCATGGCAAACCATCGAACATTGGCTCGCGCGGCGATCGCGCGCTATGGACACCGTGTCGCTGCGCGAGTCAACTCAAACATTGGCGCGCTCGAACGTGCCGCTGGACTAGTTCATGTCGGTTTTTGTCAGCGCAAAGGAATTGACATTTGTGCTTTGTGAGCTCGCAGCTGGTACGGATCTCACAAATTTTAGTTGGAGCGCGCTACAATAAAATTGGCCGCGCGAAATCGATACGCAGCTTTAAGTGAAGGTGTTCGTTCCGTTAGAAAATGCGTCTGGGCGGGCGCGGCACCGCGGAGAAGCAGCGCAAGAAGCTGGCCGAGCTGGAGGGGCAGCTGGTGCTGGCGTCGCCCAACCTGGTGCTGCGCGTGGGCGCGCGCGCGCCGCAGGCCGCCGCGCTGCAGCGCCAGCACGTGTTCTTCCTCAGCTCCGAGTACGAGCGCACGCAGTGGATCGACTCCATACACGCGCTGCAGGTAACACTGTAGCTCTCAAGACACGTCCCGCACCTTGTCTCTCCTCTCGTATAATGCTGGCCATACACGTTACGGTTTACCGGAGAGGTCTACCTGTGCAGGTGTACCTGCGCAGGCGACCGGAGTAAATTCGAAAATCGATTTTGCTCCGGTCGCACCGTACGGTGAACCAGTGCGTGTGTGCGTACCTGCGCAGGTCGTCCGTCAGTTGCAGAGCCACTTCACGTTTATATATTTTTTTTCCAAATTCTAAAATACCCATTGCAGGTTATTTTTTCTTTTGGCAGCTTCTTTGGCATAGCGTATTTTGTTATAACCATTTTATTTATATTATGTGTCCCGTCCTCATTCGATGCCATCGCAAATAGAATTGAAGACCGCTCCGGTACACCGGGACGTCCCCATACACGCTACCTGACCTGTGCAGGCAAACCTGCACAGGTAACCTGTGCGGTGGATCGTAACGTGTATGGCCGGCTTAAGCCTTATGCATCACGGACGACGTTCGATTCATAGCGAGCGCTGAGAGTATCGAGAGTCTTAGAGAGCTCTCGCAAGTATCAATAATATACCGCGGGATCTGTGTACTTACTCTGTACTTACTGCTCAGAAATATCGCTGTCCCATGACTGAGCTCTGGTATGTCGATTGCGGGCTCGTTCATCGCCGTATATTTGAATTTACAGCATAGCACGATGTAATATTGAGCCGTTTCTCACTAACAAAAACTTGTCACCCTGTCGGGTTTGTTTTATAATCCATAGCAGCTCAGCTCAGTGTTGCGGTGATTTAATTTTGTAATAATGTTGTGTTGAGGCATCGTCGGCGCCGCCGGGCGGGTCGGCGGCCGTGTCGATGCTGGAGCTGCAGGCGTGGGTGACGGCGTGCCGCAGCTACCTGCAGACGGACATGGGCTCGTACCTGCTGCGCAGCGGCCGCGACGACTCGCTGCTGCTCGGCGACCTGCAGCTGCACGTCACCGGCATGACCGCGCCGCTCGACACTGCCGCCGGTGAGTGCGAAGTGCGAGCTGTAGCGATGTGCCGAGTACGGCTTGACTCGACTCAGACTCGATTCCTGTACCACTACCATGAGTTTACACTAGTTTACGTGACCGTACTCGCTAGCGACGGCGTAAATTATTTGTATGGAGAATTGTGCAGCGCCTCTAGCGGTCACTTACGGAAGTACAATTCTCCATACAAATCATTTACGCCGTCGCTAGCGAGTACGGTCACTGTGAACTAGTGTAAACTCATGGTAGAGGTACTGCTTAGGACTCGCTTACTCGACTACAAAAATATTTTGTTTCGAGTAGGTACGCCAGACTCGATTCGGTACTCGAGTCAGAGAGAATCGGTTTCGTACTCGCTGATTCGATTCTATTATGCGAGTACAACTGACTCGAGTCTAGTATTCGAGTCAGATTGACTCGCTTGGATTCAATCTCTTTTTACTTAAGCAATGAATGAATACTATGCTGTTTGAGGATACTCCTTTTCGATTTTTCTTTCTTGTTATAAAATTGGTAACGGACTTGATTTCTGGACTCGAATTTCTTGACTCAAGTAAATATTCGAATAGATACTAAACATAGACTCGAGTAGGTCTTCACTGGACTCGAATCGCGGAATCGAGTCAGGATTCGAATAACATATTAACTGACTCGAGTCACGGAATCGAGTCAGGATTCGAATATCACATAAAATTACTCGAGTCGACTCGATCCACCAAAACAGCGACTCGGCACATCACTAGCGAGCTGCAGCCTATTACACCCCCCAGAACCCCGGTTTAACCTAGTTGGTAGTGACCCTGCCTACGTAGCAAGAGGTCCTGGGTTCGAATCCCGGTAAGGGCATTAATTTGTGTGATGAGCACGAATATTTGTTCCTGAGCCATAGATGTTTTTATGTATTTATTTATCTATATAAGTATAACTATGTTTATCGTCGTCTAGTACCCTAGTACATACAAGCTTTGCTTAGTTTGGGACTAGGTCGATTTGTGTAAGATTGTCCCCTAATATTTATTTTATTTTTATTTTATTTACACCTCCACTTTGGGTTTCTAATAGACTCTCGTCGCAACTCTTTTTTCGCCCTCAATTCACGTATTATTATATCTATTTTGGTTAATCTTACAGATTACTATATAGTGGTGGAGGTGGACTCTTACGGGCACTACTTCCGAAAGGCGAAATCGAAGCTGGTGTGCCGCAGCGCGCAGCCGCGCTGGAACGAGACGTTCACGCTGGATCTGGAAGGCTCGCAGAACCTACGGCTGTTACTTTACGAGGACGCGGCCCGGCCCGTGCTGCGCGGAAAGTGTACGCTCAAGGTCAGTAAGAACGATTATATCCAGCGCACTTGTGTACTGTCTTATTATATGTGAATTGTCGGTTCTTATTCAACTGCCTAAGTGAGTCGATTTTCGAAGTAATTGCTTTTGGAACGATTTTAACCTTTTGACCGCCAGCGTCGGCTATAGACGACAGTACGGTAATACAAAATTAAACCTACCCGCATCCGCATAAGAATCAATTTTGTTCCAAACAAAAACGATGCGTGGCGGTCAAAAGGTAACTCCGCACCTAACGGCTCGGCCATGACTACGCTGGATTGGCGATGTGACAAGCGTTTTCTCTGTTCATTACGCGGCCGTGTCGTTCACCGCTAAATGGTTACCTGGTAGCTACAGATGTAATAATAAGAGGAATATTATTAATGTCACGCGAGCTATAAACGCGACCGCGCATATGGCTAAAAAACCATATGTTGAATTTACCAGCTTAGTCTGTCACGAAATTAACTGCGTTTGATTGTACACATTTTATTACTATGTTTTATTAAGTAGTAACCAGTTTGCAACTTTTAAACGTAATATGTAAAGTTAAATAAACGATGTATGGTCGGCTGCAGAGAAAAGGTACCTCCCCCCCGGTATAGTTACCGCCGTTACAGGGACCGTTAGAGGTACCTTTTCTCTGCAGCTGACTTATTATTGACTTATTTCCAATGACAAAAACTTTTATTTTTCGCGTTCTCCCATATGTTGTAAAAATACGAGTCCCGGAATCCTGGATCTTATCCACATTAAGTATAATGTTTAAGGTCATTCACCCTAAATTGTACTACCTATTCGTATCAGTGAATGTGTGGTATGTGGGCAGCTGTCGCGCGAGTGGGCGGCGGAGGCGGGCGGCGGCGGCGGCGCCACGCGCACGGTGGCGCTGGGCGGCGGCGCGCTGCCGCTGCGGCTCAAGCTGCTGCCGCCCGAGCGCTCGGCGCGCCGCGTGCCGCAGGCCAAGCCCGGCGCGCTCTTCGGCGCCAAGATCACGCACGTCGCCAAGTTAGTACCGACTTGTTTTACTCGACTGCGCGACGCAAAGGAGGGTATTCGTATTGTCGGGCACGCGGGCTGCTCGCGGTCCCGGCGGCGCGCACCGTGTCGCGCAGGAACTCGCTGCTGCCCCGCGCACTGGCAGTCTCTGAATGCGCTCCTGGCAACTGGGTGACCTACTTGCATTTCGGCTAAGACATATGGCTAAAAATGTTCAAAAATACCTCGGCTATCACCCCCTTAAAGCTTTGCACGTAGCTACCAAACACCCTGTATAAAATTATCTAGGCACTTTTGATGAGTGTATTATTTAATCTACGGTGGTGTGTTGCAGACGGGAGAAGCGCAACATCCCGTTCATAATCAGCGCGTGCGTGCGCGAGGTGGAGCGGCGCGGCATCCTCGAGGTGGGCGTGTACCGCGTCTCCGGCAGCGCCTCGGATCTCGCGCGCCTGCGCAAGAGCTTCGAAACCAGTCAGTACCATCAATTACCTCATTTGACTATTTAAAAAAAGGAAAACGATTGTCTCGCTGCTAGGACGAGTGAGGTCAAGCCACAACAGCATTCTGCAGGTGATAGCCGGCAGATTTGACTGTCCAGTTCTCAAATGTTGGGTTGGGTTGATAAAAGCGCGGATTTTGCTGTGATTCAATATAATTTAATTATTTTTTATTTCACTTAATTTATGTCTATACGAAAAATGGTCGTTAAATTTACTACTAACCATTCTATGGATCATTGTTGTCCGAAATAAAGAGTATTATCGGATTATTTTCCAGACCCGTACGAGGCTGAACAGCTGCTGAAAGAAGTTGACATCCACTCGGTGACGGGCGTGCTGAAGCTTTACCTGCGCGAGCTGCCCGAGGCGCTGTTCACAGACGCGCTTTACCCTGAGCTCCTTCGTGCTTGGGGCTCCACGCAGGTACAACCAGTGACAAGTTTTTATTTGATATGGCTCTCCGCTCTATCCGTTAGAAGACAATATGGAAAATCTAAAAAAAATTGACAGTGGTTTTAATATTTTTTTGTATAGAAAAGTCAATTATAATAAGAAACTAATTTCAATATTTTGTCATTTAGTTCGATACTTTTTTCAAAATTTTTATTGAAACTATTTTGGTTGATGACGTCAGTTTATAATTGAGGGCTCCCACACTGTCAAACAAAATGCGTACGATAAGGCAACCCCATGGACTGACAACCCCTTTAATTATTTTTTGCGTAGTGGTACACTGTAACTAGTGTCACTTTACTGGCGCTGTCAGTGTTAGATGTCAGACAACGGGTCCAAATCAAACTCCGTAGTATAATCCACGCGTAAATTGTGAGTAATTCTAACCACACAGAATAAAGTACGACTTGGACCGGTCACGCAATTTACACCAATGCCAAATGAAGGTCATTGCTTATTTATTATGTAATAAATTCATTACATAATATTAAAATTAAATAACTACAGAAAACGAGTTAAAAAGCGTTTATCTCGAAATGGTTTTCGGTTTACTATAAGTACATTGCAAAAAATAGACATCGCCAATTATGCCATTTTTCAAAAACCCATATAAATGCAGTATTTATTATTTTCAAAAATAAAAGTAAGTCTCCATTATAGCAGGGTACAGTAAAATTACATAAAGTTTACCACTGACAGATGGTTTGCCTTCATTTCATATTCAACTTTAACGACCTACAAATAAAGCCAATTTTAGAATATGTTACCCACGTTTGCAGATTTTGTAATAGCTACTTTATTTCTATGGTGTTAAAGTTAGAAATGAAATGAAGGCAAGCCATCTGTCAGTGGTGAACTAAAAGTAAACGTATTGCAACAGTTGTTTGGTTGCCAGGGCGTGGGCACGTCGGTGGACTCTGCGCCGGCGCACACGCGGCGTGTGGCGCTGCTCAAGTGCTACGCGCAGCTGCCCGACCTCAACAAGAACTGCATCGACTTCCTGCTCAACCACTTCGTCAAGTTAGTTTATTTCACTACACGGGATTGATTTTTGAAATTACATCACTCGAAAATTCAGTTACTATAAATACGAAAGTATTTCGACTACTGCAACGTACAGTATTGAATCTGCAAAATTTGAATTTTGAATTTTCTTTATTATGCCGTGCAACGTACAGTGTCGAATCCTACGAGCATATAACCCCTAGAGACGTAGTGAAAGGCGACACTAATCTGTCGACTAGTCAGTGATTTATCAATGATGTATTTCCCGACTCCTTGGTTTACCGTCAGTTTCAACCATAAAGTATGACCGATGAGACAGCTGACATTTACGACGTAAAACAGCTTCAATATACGGCATCATGTCTTGTTGTGCAGTTAAATGGTGCGGAAACAACAGTAAAAAATGTAATGAAACAAAAAACAATGTTACTTTTCATCGGCAAGTCCATTTGTTTATTTTATCAAAATATTTACGAAAATTTGATTAGTTGCAACGCGGGTCAAGTTGGATTGGACTGGTCCGTCCCCCATCTTTTTCTTTCTCACTGCAATCGTGTATATCTATCTCTTATTATCGTAATTAGTCTCGTGTCGCCAATGACTAGTGTGGTGCGATGCATTTATTTTGTATTGTCGATAATTATCCACTAAATGATTATTGTATCTATTGATATCGGATTTTTTTTTCGTGGTTTATTACTATTAGACTTCGTGATATTAATTATAATTCTTATTTTCGTGTACGGTCGAACAAATTGAATCATGACACAGGATAGAACCTTTTAATAATCAATTTCACTATGATTTCCATGACAAAAGTATGAGATGTCAACATAACATTAGTAGCACAAAGGTCCACCCTGGGTCATGATTCAATTTGTTCGACTGTACCTGTATTGGATAGGTATAACGTAATTTTATTTGAACTATACCTATTATGATAATATTTTAGTACTTACTTAAGTTCAATAAACCATTAAAAGTACTTTTCAACTTGTTTAGTTTAAGCTTAAAATAAATTCAAAGTTGGCATTTAAATTTTACCAGAGTGTACTGCTTGAAAATCCTTTTTGCACAACCTTTTATCGATATCGATAGAAAGCATAGTCATTACGATGCACGCCCTAGCGATCGGGTTCGGAATACTTCGGAACTCCCCCCGCACCTCAGCTAGTTGACAGAATCGTTTCCTTTTAAATTCGCAGGCATTACGTCTCCAGGGGTTATATGCTCGTAGGTCGAATCTAACAATTTTGTTTTTGTAGTTTCGATACTATTCGTTGTCAACATCGATTTGTGTGCGTGCGTGCGTGTCTGTTTCTTTGTTAATTATTCCTTCACAGTAAAATGGCTGGACGAATTTGGATATGATTCGTTATGTACAGGTCGATTCGCAAGAGCTGGCACGAATGGATTGAACGAAATTAATGTCATTTTCATATTTGTGTGAAGTGTATTAAAATAGGCAACATATGGATACTTTCATTCGTTCATTCAATCCATTCGCGCCAGCTCCTGTGAATCGACCTGTATATCAATATTATTGCGATACTGTTAATGACAATATTATCGTGGATTTTAAAACATCCGGAAATTCATTTCAGAATTTTTACAATACTGCGATACGCGTCAGTAACGTTGTAATACGGATCGTCGTAAGCGTGCATCACGTGATAATATTGATTGTCTAATCCATGCCAATGGTTTACACCAGGTGCAGGGTACGAAAACCTTCGTCAGTTATTAATTTTATCAAGATTTTATCCTTTTATCAAGTAATAGCCTTTAATAGCTTTTGAAAAATGGGAAACGTCAATGCGATATTTTGTTTTGTCTGAAACAAAAGGACTGATAATTGTCATGGTGCAAGCAAATGTCAACTTTATGGTGACGAACCTTTTCTTACCCCAACTGTACAGTCGAAGAAACTGAATCACGTACCAGGGTGAACTCTTTTCATTGCAAATGGCGTGTTGACATCTGCCAAAGAAATCATCGTGAAATTGGTTGTGAAAAGGTTTCACCCTGGTAGCTGGTACGCGATTCAGTTACCTCGAGTGTACCTGTACACGTACTGTACTGGTACAGAGTGAACCAGCACGAGGCAGACAACAAGATGTCGCTGCACAACCTGGCGACGGTGTTCGGGCCGACGCTGCTGCGGCCGGCCGGCGCGGCGGCGGCCGCCAAGGCGCGCACCGACCTGCTGGCCGCCGGCACCGTGGACGCCATGGCGCAGGCCGGCATCCTCTACTGCCTGCTGCAGCAGCGCCAGCTCGCCGCACAGCTCTCCTCGCACCACCGCCCCAGAGACTAGCGCTGACCCCACCGCGGCACGGTAAATATCCATGCTAAAACCAGCTTCACGTCCTCGTGACGCCCAGCGCCCAGCGGCTGGTCGCTCAGCCGGTATTATCAGGGATTCACTAGCGACGTAGGTTGAAGTGGCGCGAGCGCGACATTGGCGGTTTTATAATTAATGTCACCACCACCAGACATGTCGAGCGAAGTTCGGAAACGTTCTGCCACTTCGCTCGGCGCCGCTGGCAACTTGTCTAGGGAAATTTGTCCCCAAATGAATCCCTGGCTTATTTTTTATACACCCGGACAAGTACAAGTGACGTCTTTTCGTCGTTAGGGCTGGGGTATCACTGGAAAAATTGCTAGCGTAGTTGATTAGCTAAATGGGCACTTTCAATAAAAAGTGAACTCTTTACTTTTTTTTAAGAGGAATTTTTAGGGTTTTCATATTCAAAATCACGAATACTATTCTATTTTCAGAAAGAAAAAAGTGTCCTTAATTTTGGAGTCACTTTTGTTACTTTTTTCATACATTTTATATGGTTCGTCAAAAAACTGACAACAAAATTGCATGGAAAATTAGGGACTTTTTTAAATTATCAAAATCAGTAGCGCTCTTGATTCTGAGTAAGAAAACCCCAAAATTAACTAATTGTGAAAAAAGTAGCAGGTACATTTTCAATTCGAAATGCCTAACCAAACACTTCACCGATGTAAATCGCGTTCAATACTAAGTTTCATATCTTGATATGTAGGTGAGAACGCACCATTCCGCTCGTTTACATAGTGTATGTGAGCGAGATGTTTAATTTTCTGGCCCACTGTCTCGTTAGCTGATAAAGGTGTTACCTTCGGTCTGTTTAGGAAAAGACAAGGGAGAGTGACGCTGGCTCACTCGCCCAAGTTTAAGTGGTGAATATATACTAGGGGCGTTCAATAAAAAGTGAGAATGAGTATGTTATAAACAACTTTTACTAAATGTAATTTTATTTTTCGACATAGTCACCTTTTAGCATAATACACTTATTAAATCTTTTTTCTAAACTTAAAATTTCATTTTTAAAAAAGGTCTCATCTTGAGTACTTAAAAAATCTTGTACTGCAGCGACTACCGCGTCGTCGTCTTCAAATTTCTGGCCTCTCGGGTATTGTTTCAATCTCGGAAATAGGTAGAAATCACTGGAAGCGAGATCTGGTGAATACAGAGGATGCTTAAGGATATTGAACCCAGCATCACGAATTGCAGCCATTGCAACGATGGACTTGTGTGCCGGGGCATTGTCCTGGTGGAACAGCACAACTTTCGAGCGTTTACCTCGCCGTTTTTCGAAGATCTCATTGTGCAATGTTGCTATTTGTTTGGCGTATAAAGTGCCCGTAATAGTGGCTCCATGTTTGAGATACTCAATCATTAATACCCCTTTACCATCCCAAAAAACAGAGCCAATGACCTTACCGGCAGATGGGCCCACCTTGAATTTCTTCGGAGTTGGAGATGATGGCCTTTTCCATGTCATAGACTGCAGTTTCGTTTCTGGGTCGTAATGATGGAGCCATGTTTCGTCCATTGTTATAAATCGCGCCAAAAAAAGTTCCCGGTCTTGCTGCATCAGGTTCAAAGCTTCTTGACAAATCTCTAGTCTAGTTTGTTTTTGCGTGTCAGTAAGCATTCTTGGTACACAACGCGCAGATACCTTTTTCATACCCAAGCGTTCATGTAAAATATTATGCACGCTCCCCGTTGAAATCTTTACATTTTCAGCAATAAACCGAACCGTGACACGACGATCCGCCAAAACTGAGTTTTCGACTTTTTTCACAATTTCTTCAGTTACTGCTGTAGTAGGGCGTCCGGAGCGGGGGTCGTCCATGGTCGATGTTCTTCCACGTCTAAATTCGGCGCACCAACGTGCGACTGTCGAATACGGAGGAGCATTAGACCCTAAAGTGTCCCGCAAATCCAAATTGACTTGGTCCGTAGAAAAATTTTTCAAACACAAGTATTTGATAACGGCGCGCATTTCAATTTTCTCCATTTTCGCTAACGTACTCAATAGCATTGCAAAGAAATTACCGTATTTTTTTTTAAACAAAAGACAGTTAGTTTTTTTTTTCATAGCAATCAGCTAGATAGATTAGCTTTACCGGCCAGTATTTAATTTCCTAATATTGAAAGAGTTTGCATCTCATTCTCACTTTATATTGAACACCCCTCGTATTAGGGACAAGTTTTCGTAAAGAGGAAAGCTGCAATTTTTATGCGTTTTTGGGTAGACTTTCATAAAATAAATAGGAACAATATTGGGTACGAATGTTTTTCCAATTTTTAAATATCCAAAGCTCACTATAGTCCGACAAGCTCGTGCGCGACCCTCCGCGGAACCCTGTCGCAGTCAGCGTTTGCCGCACTTATTAAAAACAATCTTGTTAAGGACAGCAGAGGCTCTCTGCGACAGGGTCCCGCCGAGCGCCGCGCACGAGCTTGTCAAGGTATAGCATTTTATTAACACATTGCACATGAAATTCAACATTTTATTAACTCAAAAAATACCGTTTCGAGATATTGTGTTTTGAAGTTATAAAAATTAATAATTCCTATTGTGAGAAATGTTTTTTTTTTGTAAATTCTGTTTTTGTTATTTCATGTATAACTATTTTTGTATATTTATGAAATGTGTTAGAATTAATATTTTTAAAAGTATTTTTTCTCAAACATGCTATGAAATATTGACGTTATGTTCCTTAAAATACGCCACGAACTGTCACGTTGCAGGTGTGGCTAGACGAGAGGTCAATAATGGAATTTCATACAACATTGCTGGCCAAGGCCAGCAAAGTGATCGTCTATTGTTTTATGTGACACAGCACCATGACGTTTAATAGGTCGACGTGGTCGACGTGGATGGATGGATGGATGGATGGATGGATGGACGGACGGATGGACGGACGGTCGGAAGGACGGACGGACGGACGGACGGATGGATGGATGTTGATGGATGTTGATGGATGTTGATGGATGTTGATGGATGTTGGTTGATGTTGGTTGATGGATGTTGATGGATGTTGATGATGTTGTTGGTAATGGTGATGGTGATGGTGATGATGATGGCGGTGATGATGGTGGTGATGATGATGATGCATGTTTGAGAAAAACTTTATACAAGCCTTGGCCACGAACAGGGATTGCCGGCCTCGTATCTCTAGATGGCCTCGTTGACACTCGGCCATCTATAACTACTCGGCCGGCAATCCCCTATTTCGCGGCCGCTGCAGTAATGTACTATTTCCTGACTTCTAGAACCATTCAAAAAAACGTGACATGATCTTATCTTGAGATAATACATAACCATTTAGTTACTAAATCCGAAGGCATACTTTACTAAATAATACACTTTTTTGAGTTAAGACAGTATTGAATATCATGTGCGACATGAAGTCTCCGCGTTCATGCAAATTAGGCAATTAAATATAAGTAATATTGTTTCTTATTATACTTTTAAAAGTGACTTTTTTGTATTTATGCCTCTAATAATGGTGGTCACAAAATGGTGGTTTCAATAGAGGAGTGTACCTTCCTGTCACATGAGTCACCGGCTTTCGCTCACGCTCTCGTTTGTCTAATCTTACTTATATTGTTTGAGTTGAGAGGCTCTCTGCTTAAATATTTAATAATTGATGATAGTTACACTTAATTAGTACTACCTGGCTAAGAACGAAGCAAGATTTTTCACTTAAAAATACTTTTAAGTTGCAGTTCAGTTGTACAGTGCCTATACATAAACATTAGTAATGATCACTTTGTTCTGGATGTTATATTATAACTACTTACCAGCCAAACATTGCCAAGTATACAATTGTAGCTTATAATTACTTCCATTAATTAATAACAATTTTTATCCATTCCCTACATCGAAAAATATGCTTTTGCTAATTCTTGTCTTTTGATATATTTCTGTATTAGATTTAAGGACAGTAAAAATTGCATCGTAATTAACGGTTCGCATATAAGAAAGGACACTGCCGGGAATTTCTGTGCATCGTTTGAAATAGGCATTCAAATAAAAATTCAATGCAACATTCCATATATAAAACAGACTGAGTGTATAGTTATATATTGATTATACATACATTTATCATTTACAGAATTAGCTTTTTAACCTTTTTGAAGACTTGATTTTGTTTAAACTGGGTCAAAAACAAATAAAGATTCAGTGAGTATTACGAAAAGGGACCCAATTAATAATAACGACTGTAATAAATTATTAGCGTATAAATTTGAGCAGACTGATATTAATAAATTATTGACAGTTTTTTTTGTGTTTTTTTCAACAAAGCACAAACCTTTGATCAAACATAAAGCTTTAGTTTCGTGTGGCGTGCGTGTGGCATAAGATTTCTTTATAAGACACAGTTATTATAAAATTAATTATTATTTATATGGATCTGTGGTTTGTTGTGAAAGAGGCAAATGATTATTTTGTAGGGAAAGCGAAAGAAGTATCGGTTATCTTATTTAGTAGCATTTTAATGCTAGTCGTATTTTCTTATGCTTATTTTTTTGATTATAGTGTCATTGAGGTTTTAGGTGTACCTATTTACGAGACGGTAGCAACGCGACATCGCCGCGGCTCGCTAGCTTAGACCTTAGACATAACTTAGGAGTTTATTTCACAAGTAGTCTTAGATGGATGGAGCTGTACTAGTATGTACTTAAAAGTAAATATTATTACCAAAAATTTATGAAATCTTAGAGCAAAGTTAAATCAATTTAAATTTGTGTTATATTTTGTTTTATCCCCATAACATTTATAATTTATGTTGATATAATTAATATATTGATAACTTACTTAGTTAACCAAACTACCTTTTACAAATCTTTATGCTAACATTTTCTTCACCAAAGACCACCCTTAATATTACTTGGTTTCTGCCATAATATGATATGATCTATCAATGTAGCAAATAGAATAAAACTTCATTATGATAATATGATGAAACAAAGTTTTCCGCAAATCCAATTTGTATCTGCACATTTTCATTTTTCGACTGATATACTGGGAATATGAGTTATTAAGGAACTGGAATATTGAACATTTGCTCCTCGACTAAAAACGCGGACGAGCTGGATAATGCCTTTGGTTTAATAATTTAATTATGGACCTCTACAAATTAACACCAGAATCCATTATCAATACTTATCAATAAAGTAGTCCATCCTTATGGTCTATATTTGAGCAAAAGTGGTATTAAGTATTAGGTATATTGTTCACTATGCACTTTTTGTGCTTTCAGAATCACATCTTTGGTAGTTTATTTAGCACATCAATATCTTAGACAATTAATGCTGGAATTATTTTTAGTCATTTAGTCATTATAGGCATTTAGAACATAATTCTTTGTCAGACTGAAGGTAGTAGGTACCCATGCTTACTGCTGCCAAATGGATCATTAACCTGTCTGTACACAGCTGTATTAAGAATGTTACCTTGTAGTCTGCAACTATTATTTCAATATAAGATTGTCTATTTAGTAAGTTGTGTTAGTAATATTCCTGCTGTATTATAGGTATTTACACAATCAGGTTTACTCCACCACTGTATTGAATTTTTGTATATATGACACTTTAATGTAGTTATATAACATTTGCAATAAAATGTATTTTTATTACCACCTTTAAATTGTCTTTCATTCAATTAAACTCATTGATATAATCTAAACACTTTATTTCTAAATAAATACAATGTTTCCTTGTTCTACTTAAGATTAAACATAGCCATATTGACAAAATGCAATTATAAAGAGGAGGGTGAATTTATGAAATACAATTTCAAAAATAAGTCTACAACATTAATTTTAGAAAGGCTTTCTGAGTAATAAATATAAACTGCAACTATTAATACAACTAATGCAGCTACCCACTTTGATTTCCTGTATGTGAAATATGTTATTATTAAAAGCCCACAGTACAAGGCTAATCTTTTGAGAGCATTTTGTAAAAGATCACTCTTCATATGGTCATCAATGCACATCCCTGACCAAAGCACATGGCTTGGGTCACAGGCTGTGCAGTTTGAGGGTCCAGCATCAATGCAAGAGGTACATGATTGATGGCAGTTCTTGCAGCTATAAGAGCCTGGACGGTTTACACAGTATTGATTGGTTTTACATGTGGTTGGGATCAAGCACTCATCAACATCAATGCAGGCCCCTGAATATAGCTCCCACCCCTGCTTGCAGGAATTGCATGCAGCTGGTCCTTCCCCAGAGCATCCCTCACAAGCCTTATGACAACGCTCACAAGATTGCTCCTTTGCTCTAAAATAGTTTCTAGCACAGTCTTCACAATAAGTACCTGCAAACCCTTTGTGGCATACACATGTGCCATTGCCTTTGCGTGTCCCCTCTCCAGCACACTGGCCTTGTCCACCACATACTTGGTTTTTGTATAAGGGACATGGGGTACATGTTTCTCCAAAATGGTTTTCAGGGCAGCAGTACTGAAGAGTTTCAATGCACAACCAAGTGTACAAATCAACAGAGTCAGGGTCTTCATGGAACCACCACTTCTCCAATGGTTCCTCAGCCTCCTCAGCTAGGGCGTAGCAATAGTCCTTGTGCTTCTTGACTTCAGAACACAGACCTTCTTGTACCTCCACGAGGCGCATCTCACTCCGCGAGTACGACTTCAACTTAGCTTCCTCCCAGGCTGCATCTCCTCCCTCGTATTTCCCTCTGGAAGTTTTTTCGAGCCAGTGGTTGAAAGAATCAGTTAATATCTTGCACTGTCCGCATTCACCGATGCTGCTGCCCGAATGGAGATCGATATCAGGTAAAGATATTTTTTTGCAAATTATTTCTTTAATGAAAACAAAGTGTAACAAAAATGTTATTAATTTTAAACTGTATACATTCATTTTTTTGTAGTTATTCAGACAAAGGTAGCGACTTTCAAGTCTCATACACGTTTTCCTATTTCACATGAAATATCACAAAGTTAAAAGATTAGTCTACTTGCTCAAATGTTGACTGACTTGACTAATTTGACTATCTCCCTCCCCTAGCTATATTACAGTAAAGGAAATTTTGACACTGACGTGTATTTTCAGGATTCGTTTTTTTTTAATCAGGTATGATTACACTTATTCATTCAGTTACTAAGTTAAGCGGTTTTTAAAGTATCTGCAATGGTCTTATCTATGGATCGGGTAACCATCACAGTGCTGCCATTACTGTGATAATTGCCGTGTTTTGATAATTCGTAATTCACTGCATGCGACATCAAATCCATTGTTATGCTTAATTTTTTCGGAGCAACCAGCAAAAACAAAAACCATTAAAATATAAGCACGACGCATGAGCATAGCAAGGAAAAGAATGCGGAACCGTTAATACTAGCCACAGAAGTTCCCTTTAGGCAAACATATAACTGTGTGTGTGTGTGTCTCTGTACTCTTTATATAATATTATATTTGTACTTCCATGACGTTGACGGGTAATTTCGACTGCCGAAGTTAGATCAGAAAACTACAAATAAAAATTCTGCGCTGAGAACACATTCATTAATCTGTATGTTTGTAGTCTGTATCTGTTCTGTCTAGTCTGTGGTTTCTCTAGTATCTATAGTCTATAGTATCCTATCCAGGGGTAGACAAGTTAGAGCATTTGGTTTTGACAGCTTTGGAACTCAATCACACCGCCATCTGTTAATATCACGTAGTCCCCAGCTCCTTTTGGTCTCGAAATTTTGTCGCAAAAATGCGATAGATGTCACTAGTGTGCCAGTATCTAGTTTGAAATACATATAATGTGTATTCCACACAGTTAATTTGCAGCGGTGAAATAAAAACTAAATTGAGTTGCTCTGAAAAAGACGAGTTTTATTATTCACTAATAGTTAGCACATATAAATCAACTTGTGTTTACAGAACTTAACTAAATAGTATTTTTTTGCCTGAAAAGAGAAACAACATTAAAGCTATTATTCCACTAATTATATTGTCTCTTTGTCTCAAGTAAGTATTTAAATCTTAACAACAATATTACTTGCACTTTTCTGACAAGCCGCTTAGCCACAGATCTAACAGCTGTCATCAACTGTCACTGTTACAGATAGTAAAGACAAAGGCATTAAAGTAAGCGCAGCAATAACCATGAATGAAGTGATACACACCTCTTCATTTACATGCGCACTGTTAGTTTTTTGCATATATTTCTATCTTAATATGCATTTTATAATTTTCATTCATCAAACTCAACTAAAAAAAAGTGTTTATTTTAAATGTGTACTCAAAAATATGTCCTAATTTCTTTTAAAATTTGTCAAGGTTTTGTTAGCAACACAAAAGACAAAATCGTCGTGTTATAGTTTGATATGAAGTATCTTTTTGTATTTTTATTTTTTTTGTTTATTTTTCAACTTAATTTTTTATTACTTTTACGGTCATCCCGTGAAATCCATATATTTCATACTAAATACAAACTGAAATATGGATGCACAGAAAAACCCCAGAAAAAAACCTTTTTTTTTTCCTCTGTACATCTGCAATCGGTCTAAAACCCATGAGAAAATCAGTTGTATGTAGATATAGATATGGCGTTTGGAACGAGAAGTCCATTGACATATCTCTTCCTTATTATTCATGTTTCAGGGTTGAGGGGGTTTTGGAGTTCAATCCGCCATTGCTGCGTCCAATATTTTACGCCTCTTCAAACGACGTTCTTTGTTGTTGGACAAAGTCAATGCTTGTGCTAGCTTATTTGGGTGTGCTGAAAGTCTTGTTTTATAGGATTTACTACGGGCTGATAATTCTTCGTGTATCGTGGGAATCTTGAGGTATTTGTGCACATCCTCGTTTTTGGTAAACCGTATATTTCATACTAAATACAAACTGAAATATGGATGCACAGAAAAACCCCAGAAAAAAAACCTGTGCTGGGAATCGAACCCAGGTCCTGAGCATTTCGTGCCGCATGCCATTCCCTTACACCACTACTGGTCAGGAGTTTAGACACGAATTTTTCCCATACATCCATAGCATACACATCCTTATCTCAACCTGTTAGATAATCACTTAATTATATAGCAGTGATACAGCGCCATCTATGTTATATCCTCATCGAGAGACTTCAACACTCCTTCCACACCCGGACGAGAGATGTCGCTACTAAGCCAACCTTTAACAAGTTTGATATGAAGTATCTTTTTGTTTTGTTTTTTTTTTTCAATTTCATTCATTATGAAGTTTTGCTTTCAGCGCCATCTAGATTTAATAATCGAACTATTTTTCTGAAAACGATCTGTACTATGGCGATTGCTAATCCGGTCTATATCATCCTTGGTATTATGTAAAACATAAAAATAATAAAACTTATATGTAATACTTGTTTTTTTTCTTCAATTCCTACTTAGACTATACGAGTAGTAAAGACATATGGTTATACGTATGCATATGGCATCCAGAGGATACCAATTTACAGAGGGCAGCCCGGTAGGCGGTAGTATTTTAAATATGGCGTCACGTCAGACGCGGTAACAGAGGCGCTACTACGAAATTCGAAAATCGAAGTTCGTATCGTTTTATCCCTCTCACTCTCGTGTCAAATCATATTAGCGTGAGCGGGACGGCACGGAACGAAGTTCGAATTATGCACTTCGTGGTAGGGCCTCGCTCTCTATTGTCTATTCCTTTTGGTTTAGTAGTAAATTAAAATTTAAAATTTATCTTACTCTATGGCTATGGTGCAATGTCGTGGATATGAAAACCTAACCTAGTTCCTGAAGCGATTAATTATTGTTTTTTGGGCGATTAGTGACTAGTGTCGCTGTTACAATGGCAGACAAAATAAGGTAATTAGAGAAATTTTGACTCGAATATGTATATATACATATATATGCATATTTTCTATCTCTAGAAATAGAGTTTTAAACCCCATGACTTGGAAATTTTCATGTTTATCATTTTATGTATACAATATTATTATTCCAGGATTGACTCCAAATTTGATATGAAGCACAATTACGAGGCTTCAGATTCCGAAGACGAATACTCAGAAAATGAAAAAGAACTCCTGGATAAGGTGCGTAAAAAAAGAAACCAGAACTTGGACAGTGAGGAAGAAATGTATGCTTTTTCAGAATCCGATGACGATAAAAAGGATGATCTGGGTATTGCTGACAGTGATGTAGAGGGGCAAGAACAATCTGATGATGACTTGCCAGATTCTAAAGCATGGGGTAAAAACAAGAGATCATACTATGCAACTGACTATGTTGATGAAGACTATGGTGGGTTTGGAAATGATGAGCAGGCTGCTCTCATGGAAGAAGAGGAGGCTAAAAATATACAAAAGAGACTTTTAGAACAGCTTGGAGAAGATGATTTTACATTTGACTTTATCAATAAGCAGGCTGCTGAAGTTAAAGACGCAAACTCCATGGTAAAAAGTGACTTAAGCCAGATGTCAAAGAGGCAAAAACTTCAATTGTTAGAGAAAGAAAGTCCTGAATTTGCAGGTTTAATTGAAGACTTTAAAACAAAACTGACAGTTGCAAAGGATGATTTACATCCAGTTTTGAAACTTATTGATGATGGAAAATTGCCAAAATGCCCAGCTTCCAAATTTGTAAAGACAAACTTTGACCTCATCTTAAATTACTGCACTAATATAAGTTTTTATTTATTACTTAAAAGTCAAAGAATGAACATTCAAAACCATCCAGTCATAAAAAGGTTGTACCAGTATAGGCAAATGCTGAACAAAATGGAACCTTTCTACCTTGAAGTGATAAAGCCCCAAATAAATCATATATTACAGGCAGTTAATAAGAATTTGGAGCTCCATGTCATAGAAGAAAAGAAACTGAGGAAAGAAGGCCAAAAACGTAAATCAGAAAACCTTCTTGAGTCATCAAGTAAGAAGCTGAAACTGATTACTGCACTGGAGAAGGATGATGGAGGCGATACAGGGGTATCTGATAATGACGGCGAGTATGAAGACAGTCAAATTGAGGTGGATCATATGGCTAGGAATCTTGATGAATCTGAGGAAAGCGGTTTCTCTGACAATGATGCTCAGCCTGATGAAGAAAGTAAACCATCAACATCACAAGATGTGGTGCCTGTAGAAGGAGACAAGCGAGAAATCACCTATCAGATAGCAAAGAACAAGGGTTTGACTCCACATAGGAAGAGAGAACAGAGAAATCCTCGTGTTAAACACAAGCTGAAGTACAGAAAAGCAAAGATCAGGAGGAAGGGAGCAGTCCGTACACCTCGAACTGAAATTGCTAGGTACGGTGGAGAAGCATCTGGTATAAAGGCTAATGTTAAGAAAAGCATTCAAATTAAGTAACAATATGTTTATTTGTAATCTTGTGTATTTAATTATGATAATTTTTATAATAAAGTTATTTCCTGCTTTAAAACTTGATTTTTCAATGTTGCCACCTGAAACAATAAATTAATATTTAAATTTTAAGACCTGTACAAACAACATGGTTGCAATAAAGAATTGAATTGATTTGAATTAAATCATCTATGTTAACATAATTAACACATTCGCCGCCAGTACCATTTCATTAATGCGTTAATGCTATGTACAGTTAGTACACGCCCCATAAAAATTTAGTGGTCCCACTGGTGATGCCCACAGCATCACCCTATTGCTAGCAAATATTTGCTAAATAAATAAATTCGAAATAGTTAAGTTTTTGTAATTAACTATACTCTACAAAATAGTATTCACAGTTTTAGTCTGGCCTCTGGCCTCCAAAATAATCCTCAAATCAATATCCTGAAAAATGAGCTTTAGATGCCACCCGTGATGCTCATGGCCACACAGAAAAGATTGTGATCCACCGGTGATGCTCATGGCTGCCAATGTGTTAAACAACGCTTGACACTAGCTGAGGAGTACATTGGCTGGTTTTCCTACTTTAATGCCAGTGACACTTGTTGCATGCGGCATTATATTGTAAGCAGTGATAAAAGGTAAATATTGTTGTTAAGGTGATAGTTATGTATTTGACGTCTTTTGGAGTTATGCTCGAGTTTATATTATGATTAGCCTTCCGTCCGCAGCTTCGCCCGCGATAAATAAATTTTCCCGTAGGAAAAGGTATTTTCCCGCGGTAAAAAGTAGCCTATGTCACTCAGTGATAATGTAGCTTTCTAACGGCAAAAGAATTTTTGAAATTGGTCCAGTAGTTTCGGAGCCTATTCAATGCAAACAAACAAAGAAACAATCAAATCTTTCTTCTTTATAATATTAGTATAGATATATATCACACTCCCAGATCAACAGTGCATTAACTTAAAATAATGTACCATTTTAATTTAGATTTCACTTAATTTCCGGAAAGTCTTAAATTAAAATGGTGTGTTATTTCGATTTGATGCACTGTTGATCTGGGAGTGTGATATATACCAAAATTTGTAAAAAAAAAACGTCTGCTGTCTCACACTTGCTCACACTTGACTTACAGTTTTAGAACCTTGTCTTTTCCTCCTGAGGCTACATATGCTCCATCTGGCGACCAATCCGTGGCGAACACCTCGTCAGCATGGCCTGGCAAGTCTAGCTCCAATTTCTTTGTCTTCATATTCCAAACTATATTGAGACAATATTTGGTTAACATTAGAAAATTTGCAATATATAATTTTTTGATAGATGCTACGCTATCGCAAGTGGAAAACGAGTTTTAACACCCTATGATGTGAAATACAGAGTTAAACCTGACTTTATTTTACAGTTGTGTTCTTGATGGACTTAAAAGTGAGTTCAATGGTGTAAATTGTCTTTGTTTTTAAATTACTTGAAAATTGCTGCAATGACTGAAATTCACATTTCCTGTAGAGTTTTCTCACTAACAAGCAAAATATCATAATTTTGAGTGTACCTTTGAGTGTTGAATCAGCACTGGAACTTAGGAGCAGCCTCGAGTCAGCAGACCAGGCCACCATGTAAACCGCCTGCACATGACCCCTCAATGTGGTTATGAATTTTCCAGTTGCTGTTTCCCATAATTTCACGGACTTGTCAAATGAAGCTGATGCTATTATCCTGTGGAATAGATAGATATTTAGATTTTTAGGGTTCCAGAGCCAAAATGGCAAAACGGAACCCTTATAGTTTCGTCATGTTTGTCCGTCCGTCCGCGGCATAGCGTAGAGACTATTAGTGCTAGAAAGCTGTAATTTTGCTGTGCAATAAAAAAAAATGTGGAAAAAGGTTTTAGTAGGCGTATATTTGGGTTTTTTTTTCTCGTGTAACCTTATGTGGTGGGTATTGTTGGATAGGTCTTTTAAAATCATTACGAGGTTGTAAAGATAATTTTTCAATACATTGATTTGTTTGCAAGATATTCAACTTTAAATTGCAAATTTTTAACCATAATTGTCATTGTTAAGCTGTTGGTTCTTCTTCAATACATAAATATTGTTTTTCGTGTGACTGACAGAAGTACAAACAACTAAGTGCTTTTAGGTATACAGTAGTTATTACTTTTGTATTTATTTTAATATCTATTTAAGTATGTTTATCCATTGCCTGTACCTGTAACACAATCTTTGCTTACTTTGGGGCTAGTTCAATTGGTATGAATTGTCCTGTGATATTTATTATTATTATTTATACTCAGACCATGCCAATTTTGAAGGACAGATTGATAAACCAACCTTGAGTCTGGTGAAAACTTGACATCATTGATCAGCTGCTGGTGGCCAGTCATCCGCGCCAAAGGGCGCTTCTCCTTCTCAGGCAGCCACAGGAACAGTGTGAAGTCATCTGAGCCTGACACAAGGCGCTCCACTCCACTCGGGCAAACTGTTTCATATCGCTCTTGAGCCCTTTGTTGTAGCACTTTTTCTATACACAGAAAAATTATTAGTTTAAAGGTATGTAGATTCTAAAAAGCCATGGTAGCCTAGTGGTTGGACTTATGGCCTCTCAAGTAGAGGGTTGTAGGTTCGAGTCCAGGCTCACACCTCTAAGGTTTTTTTTAATATATGTGCAAAATTTAATTTGAAATTTACTACATTCTGAGATAAGGCCTATTCCCTGCAGTGGGACATATATAGGCTGGAATGATAATGATGATGAGGTTCAATAAATTCAGATTCAACACAAACATATTTTAAGAAAAACTTACTATCAGAGATATATCCTTGTTGGTCTAAAATAGGGTGGAAAGGGCCTGTTCGTAATACATAGTCGGTACTAAGAGCTAGTGTGTTCACCCAATGTGCATGCCCTTCCAGTGTGCGACACAATATGCCATCATCAGCTCTCCATACCTGCAATGATGTTAACAATATTTCAACCTAGAAACTAATTTCTGAATTTAGATAATGTATCCATCATTATTACTACTATGATAGGTACTACTTATGGATATGTTAGGCTTACTTTACCTTAATTGTTCTATCCTGGGAAGATGTGTAAATAAGGCCAGTTCCTCCCCATTTCACATTGGTAACAGCTTTAGAGTGCCCTGTGAGGCTGAGTGTAGTGAGGCCTGACACAGTGTCCCATATTCTGACATCTCCATCTTTAGATGAAGAGGCTAGTTTTCTACACTCAGGATTTCTAAAAACGATTTGAAATTAGTTAACTTCATACTATAATAAAAGTAAACAAAATATTTGTAAAATAAGGATTATTACTTATGATAGGGTTCCCAGGCCAGTGCAGTGATCCACTGTTTATGTCCATGCATAGTTCTTCCAACTTGGTTGCCAGTGACGGGGTCCCACAGTATTAATTTGCCTTGTTTGCATGCTGAAGCCAGTTTTGAACCATCTGGAGACCAGCTTATACACAAGACCCAATTAGTGTGACCTATAACATTTTAAAAGTAAAAGTGGTAATTTTAGAGGATTTCTGGTAACATCATAGTAAAATTAGTTTATGAGAGTGGAAGGAGTGAAAGGGATTTAAAAATTTATTGCACTGCAGTATTTTAAGCCCTCAAGATTTATATTATGTTTTGTAAAACTGTTAAAGATATAGTTTTTGGCACTACCTTTACAAACATGAAGTGGAGTTTGTGTATGGAGATCCCAGAATCTAACGGTTGTATCACCAGATCCACTTGCCAACTGCTTGCCTGAAGGACTGAAGCTTGTTGAAATAACAGCTTCTGCATGCCCAGGTATTGAACTGGAATAAGTTATTAAAAACAGATTAGATAGTAGATAAGAGTTAGGTAATAACCAAGTATTTTTGCAATTTAGTAGCAATAATTTCACCTTGTACATCTGGTAACAGGCCTCACTCTGAACACAGCTTGTTGTTGGTATATAATTTCTACCACTTCTTCAGAGTTTAACGACTTTAAATCGAGTGTTTCCTTTAGAGTAGATGTTATTTCAACATCTTTGACAAAAAATAAGAATGGCTTGCCTTCCTAGAAAATATATCATTCAAATTATACTAGCGTAAAGTAAAGCAAAAAGATGATTAATAAAATCTTAAGTAGTTGTACTTAAAGTGAAGTACCTCGTGTAAAAGTGCGTTGCAAATTAGTTGGAGTTGGTCCTTAGATACATTTAATGGTAAATCTAAGGGACTCCCAGTCTCTTCGCCTGTATCTGACTTAAACCTCGCCTGAACAGTACTTGGCAAATCAATATCTACGTCCATTTTTTACTGTTTCTCAATGTAAATCTTATTCTTTCAATAGGTATAATCGACGAACAGCGACCAATCAACAACATAACCTCACATTTAAATTGTCAACTGTCATTTCCACATGTCCCGTACAATTCAGCGTTGTTTAAAAACGTTGCTTATTCATACATTCAAGTAGAAACTCGAGTCTACTCGAACGCATCTTTTGTCTATGCATACTGATTATGACGACATTTTATTTCATTTCAATCTGCCTTTCACTGGCAACATTAGGGTAATGTCCGATTTCGGCATTTCACTTACGTGTTTTGTTTATTTTACTTTTTAAAATTATCTGGAATACTGTTATAAAATGAAAATCTTCTATATTCTAATAATTTCACTAACTATAGTAAACTGCGACGAACATACGCACACGTATAAAGATGGAGAACAAGTAGTGCTGTGGATGAATACCGTGGGCCCGTACCATAATCGCCAAGAGACGTATGCATATTTTTCGCTACCGTTTTGCATCGGCACCAAGGTAACTATCGGGCATTACCATGAGACCTTGTCGGAAGCGCTTCAAGGAGTGGAACTGGAATTCAGTGGACTCGACATCACATTTAAGGATAAAATTTCAGCACAACAGTTTTGTGCCATAGAACTTACCGAGCAGAAATATAAGGCGCTGGTATATGCAGTGAAGAACCACTACTGGTATCAGATGTACATAGATGACCTTCCTATATGGGGAATAGTTGGTGAAATTGATGGAGACAACTATTATATTTGGACGCACAAGAAATTTGATATTGGGTATAATGGGAACAGAATTGTGGAAGTGAATCTTACTGCTGAGAATAAAGAGCGTCTCACTCCAAATGCCAAAATACAATTCTCATATGAAGTTAATTGGAAAAAGAGCAACATTAAATTTGAAGACCGTTTTGACAAATATTTAGACCCCAATTTCTTCCAGCACAGGATACACTGGTTCAGCATCTTCAATAGCTTCATGATGGTTATATTCCTGGTGGGGCTGGTCTCCATGATCCTCATGCGCACTCTGCGCAAGGACTATGCCAGGTATTCTAAGGATGATGACTTGGATGATTTAGAGAAAGATTTGGGAGATGAGTATGGATGGAAACAAGTGCATGGTGATGTGTTTCGACCGGTCCCACACTTAGGTCTGTTCTCAGCTCTGGTTGGTGCTGGTTACCAGCTCACTACTGTGACTCTGGCTGTCATCATATTCACAATATTTGGAGAACTTTACACTGAAAGGGGTTCCTTACTGTCCACTGCTATTTTCATTTATGCTGCAACATCTCCTGTGAATGGATACTTTGGTGGATCTTTGTATGCTAGAATGGGTGGTAAATTGTGGATCAAGCAGATGCTTCTTTCGGCTTTCTTGTTGCCTGTGCTGGTGTGTGGTACGGCATTCTTTATTAACTTCATTGCTATGTATTATCATGCCTCCAGAGCTATTCCTTTTGGTAGTATGGTGGCTGTAATGTCCATCTGCACCTTTGTAATTCTGCCTCTGACGCTGGTGGGCACAGTTCTGGGTCGTAATCTAGCTGGACAACCAGATTATCCTTGTCGAATCAATGCTGTACCCAGGCCAATACCTGAAAAAAAGTGGTTCATGGAACCATTTATAATCATTATAATGGGTGGTATTTTACCATTTGGTTCCATATTTATTGAAATGTACTTCATTTTCACTTCCTTCTGGGCATATAAGATTTATTATGTGTATGGGTTCATGTTGCTTGTGTTTGTGATCCTAATGATTGTGACAGTGTGTGTAACCATAGTCTGCACATATTTCTTGCTGAATGCGGAGGACTATCGCTGGCAGTGGACCAGCTTTCTGTCTGCTGGGAGCACAGCTATCTATGTCTACTTGTATTCTTTCTACTACTTCCTGTTCAAAACTAAAATGTATGGCCTTTTTCAAACTACTTTCTACTTTGGCTACATGGCTCTCTTTAGTTTAGCTCTTGGGATTATTTGTGGAACTGTAGGTTACATTGGCACTAGTCTTTTTGTGAGAAAAATATATTCCACTGTGAAAATTGATTGAGCACATTACATGAGGCTGTCAATTCAATATGGTAGTTTTATGCTATTTGCAATAATGTGTTTTCAATACTTTGTTGTTGGTTTGGTTTATTTATTACATGAAAATTAACAAAAATATGAGAGGACTGTGAATAAAAAGTGTAACTAATGAAATCAGGCTGATGGATTCTAGTTAGACATTCCTAAAATAACTAATTAAGTGCTGTAATTATAAAGTTTAAAATCACAATTTTGCATGCACTGATAGTATTTTATGTTAAACCAATGTGATTCTGATTTCGTATTTTTTAAGTGATAATCTCTTATTTGAAAAACCTTGTTTTTTATTTATCAGTGTTGTTGCTTTGAAAATGTGACATGAAGTTAAAGCAATATATACTTTTGGATAAGTATAATTTAACAAGTTGTTACTTGCATTGACAAAGAAAAGGTTCCAGCTGTAAAGTTTACTGTCCTTGTGCTAATCTATGCTGGTAAAGGTGTACTGTCATAGGTTCAGCGGTGCTAAATATTAACTATGAATTTTGGAACTTGTAAATATTTTTCCCCAATTTACTTAAATACTACCTACTGAACTTTGTGCAATGGTACTGTTATTACTCTCCTATCATGAGATTATGGTATATTATACCGTATATATAATAGGTAATATCAATTTAAAACTACACTCTAGTATTCAAAATACCTGCATTGTATCATTACCACATAATAATTAGGCCCCATTAGCGGGGTAGAAGAAATGATTTTTACAGCTTGTATGTATTTTGATCCAGAGGCAGACAAGTCATTCCTGCTACTGCGATAAAAAGGGTTAATAATTAAGATATTTTGTGTTATTATTAAATTGAGTAGATTTTTTTTTTTTTTTTTTATTTGATTACTATAACTATAATGCCATAAGTGTACTAAATGTACTTGGTCAAGATTCTACTGTGAAACAATTCAATATAATTTTAAGAAGAAAAAAGGCTTTTATTATTACCATTCTTTGAGTATTACTTAAGGCCTTTTTGGCGTGGCACAGTTAATTAATATTAGATTGTATTAGGTCGTGACTGAAGCTTATTCACTAGAGTACTTACTGTGAATAATAAATTTTTGTTTAATGGCAATTCTTGTTTATTTTGAAGTTGAAGAATGCATACAGAAATTTACAACCCAGAAGCCTTATTATCTAACAGACTTTTGAATCACAATTTTTTTCACTACTTGTTTCTGTCACACGAATATGAGGGTAGAAAGAGATGGTGAATGCGATCGCAAGCGCCCGCGCGTCAGAGAACACGGCCTCAGGCTCCTTTCCAAAGACCAATATTGAATACTTCTTGCTTTTACTTCAATGGCTATGAATAACTAACTTTTAGCCGCGCATTCTGAACTTTTACATATCCCTGCGGAATGTCATAGTCCAGCCGATTTAGCGCAAAAGCAAAAAAATACGCAGATAAGATACTCGCAGACTTTCGCTATTAGTAAGATAATTCCAATAGTTGTATCTACTAGAGATTATCTAATTAGATTTATCTAATAGAGATCTACTTACACATATAGGTACATAGCTTAAATTTTATTAGGTAGATGGTAAAACAGTAGTCTTTACATCTGCAGTATACTTATCCTGGTTACTCGTTAGGTAGGTACACTAGGTTGGAACTAGAGAGGTGTATACTATGTAGCAGGGAAATGGCCAAAACAGAAATTTTAACAAATCTGTAAGGGATATGTATAACACGCATGATGTTAAAATGGGGAGTTCAATTTATCATTTCCTAGAAAAAAACAGTCATTTGATCAAAAACCTAAACCTGTTTATTGAATTGAGAACTCATTTCATTTTTTTCATTTTTTTATTTCACCAGATGTTTAGCAATTTGTAATATGTAGCTATGAATTAAAAATTTTAAATACCCCAACGCAAAGTCTAAGATTCCTTCCGCAGCATACAAAGGTGCTGATATGATAACTTTGAAACGGCTGGACCAATTTTGATGAAACACGTCCAAGAATCATCGCCAAGAAACCTGCTTTCAAATAAAAAAAAACCGCATCCAATTCGGTTCACCCGGTAAGATGATGCCATAGACAGACAAACACACGCACACACACACACACACACAAATAGTGGTCAAACTTATAACACCCCTCTTTTTGTGTCGGGGGTTAAAAATCCCTGCTACACGTCAGTGGGTTGACGACAAACACGATATTATACACATACCGGTCATTACGAACGATTGTCGGACGGAAAAGGCAAGTGCTGATTTCCGGTGTTCCGGACGCTTTATTTTAAGTCATAAAAATATTGTACACGGGAGGCAGTTCACTTGTTAGGTAATTGTAGCCCTGAAACAGTTCTTTATTCTGTAATAGGTATATTGTTGTCCGCGATACGCCTAATTGTTTATGGATGGATATGGATGTCCTTCCGCGGGACTTTAAGCTGTCTCTACCTATACCAAATTTATTCAGTCAGTTCAGACGTTATTGCAAGATTCAGTAACAAACATCCAAACATCTTATAATAATAGTATTGGTAGGATTCATTTTTGTAAATAAAATAATACAAAGTTTTAATATGTCTACCGTAACCATTACGGAGAACGTGGCGCCCTCCTAGTTCAGGTGTATCCCACTATTTCCATGGAATTACAAAATAAAAAAGTGGGACAAGCGTTTTTTCCAATTTATATCCCATTATTTCTAGTGCGGCAAAAAAACCGCCAACATAAGAAGTGGTGCAGCGTTTTCTTTTGTCGCCGCCGCCGCCAGCAATAGAAATACTTACCTAGAAGGAGAACCTGAAATTCATAACAGAAATAGTGGGATCCATCCCTTAATTCAATTTCTACTCTAAATAACTTTTTCGGGTTTTCGTAGGTAGGTAACTAGTATACATATATGAAAGCTAGCCATATCATCTGTGTATTAACGCCTTTGATCTGTGTTCGATTCGATACCTCATGGGTTTCTAGTGTTTGAAAGAATAACTACTCAATAATAGGCACACATCTGTACTTTTATGCCAAGCTTCAACCATCCTTACTGTTTGTTAATTGGACTGAAAATAGCAGGCCAGTATCATATGAATACGAGACATAAGGTAGTTTACTCTTTTGTGGCGAGTGTCATCTTTCCACGAGCCTATATTGAAGCGTTTTTCTATTCTATGGCGTAGATGCGCCTCAACTATTTTGGAAGATCAATGTCAGGGCATTAAAATTATTAGGTACTTACTAAACAGGTTCAGGGCCCAATTGCATAACAAAGTACAACCAATATTACAAGCGGAACTCTCGCTTCAGTTATTTTAACTAGAAAGGGAGTTCTGCTTGTAATATAAGTTGTACTTTGTTATGCAATTGGGCCCTGGTTGTACCTATATAAAGATAAAAATGAGAATTCAAAAACTGTATAGTCTATAATACATTGATTTTTATTTACAATAAATTATTCGCCTTCGACAAAAGTTTCTACGTCGACTGCTGCTTTCCTAGATTTCTTACCACCAACCGATTTGGCATTGAAAGCTTGAGCGGTTCGCTTTCTTAAAGCACTAACATCTTCGTTCTCGTCTGTCTGATCCGCCCACTCCAGTACCAGCCGCCTACCGTAAAGATGGGTCGACTGGCACAAGGCTTCAAAGGCCGTCTGAAACGAAACAAATAGAAATAGGTAAGTAACTTTTTTACTATTACAAACGCTAATTTATTTGATTGTGCTCTGGAGACCGATTTTTGGAATGACATCACTTGAAAATACCATTTAAAAGTGGCAATTTGTTTAACTAGGAAATTATAGCTCAAATTAAATTTTCTATTAGTTTACAAGTTTAAAGCTGTAATTTTCTACTACTCTACTCGTAAGCATCTATCTAATCTAATTGCGATAGCTTTAAACAAGCAATTCTTGTGTAAGTGTATATATATAAATGTCAAATATGATGAATGGTGACGAGACGACACAAAAAATACATTAGTATCCAGTAATTTAACCTGCATACTCGGGTTTTCGTGCATCGCTCTCCTAACTTAGCAAGGAACGTCTCTTCAGTAACTAAGTAAGATTTTTTCATGTACTCAGTGGTCTTATTAGGGTTCCGTACCCAAAGGGTAAAAACGGGACCCTATTACTAAGGCTCCGCTGTCCGTCCGTCCGTCCGTCCGTCTGTCTGTCACCAGGCTGTATCTCATGAACCGTGATAGCTAGACAGTTGAAATTTTCACAGACGATGTATTTTGGTTGCCGCTATAACAGGAAATACTAAAAACCAGAATAAAATAAATATTTAAGGGGGCTCCCATGCAAAAAACGTGATTTTTTTTGCTCGTTTTTGCTCGATATTGATAACGGCAACAGGTAGACGATTGAAATATTCACAGAATATTTGGTTATATATCCACTTTAAAAATAAATGATTAAATTAAAATAAAACAAATATTTAAGGTATTTTAAAGTAATTAATTTACCTTAGCATCAGTTTTCGTATGGTAATCAACGAACGCGAACCCTCGATGTTGCTCAGAGCCTGGCGTCAATTTTTTCGGCAGCCGCAAAGTTTTTATTTCACCAAAAGCTCTGTAACAATCATAATAATAATTATAGAGTTGCCGTCCAAAATCGATCGCGCAGTGCGACTTTGATAAGCATAGTTCGATTAAAAATTTGTGTCGGTATGTATGTACCTATTTATATCGGTATCATAAACTCATTACCTGAATATTTCATGTAACTCATTTCTGTTGGCTTGGAATGGAACATTGCGCACGAGTATTTTGGTGCCATTTTGCGCGATATTTTTATTGCTGTCCTTTTTGCTTGTTTTCACAACATTTCTGAAACAAAGAATTGGTAAAAAGGTGTAAATGTAATTATGTCAAGAGATTAATTGCGAAGGGAAGGCAAAGAAATATTACTCACATGTTTCCTCTTTCTGATCTCTTCAACTCTAATGTTTTAC
Source organism: Archips crataeganus (assembly GCA_947859365.1). Lineage (NCBI taxonomy): Eukaryota > Metazoa > Arthropoda > Insecta > Lepidoptera > Tortricidae > Archips > Archips crataeganus. The sequence goes on along the minus strand of OX402057.1, from coordinate 7,095,739 downwards.
CATCTAAAGTAGAACTCTGTAACACCTTTAAAGCTTCATTAGCTTTTGTTTTCTTGTAATATTGGACGAATCCATACCCCATTGATATAAATTTGCCAAGATTTTTAGGATCTTTCTTTTTAGCAATTGTCACATTGTACAGTTTGCCGCAACTCGTAAAATGCTGTAGGTCAAAAAGTTTTTTATTTTAGGTTTTATGTGAAGCTATTTTAATTTTATATTTATTGAGAGATGAGAAATCATTTATTATACACACCTCTTTTAAAATGTCCTCTGTGGTCTTGAAGTTCAGGTTTTTAACAAAGATCACAGTATCATTTTCAGGATCCTCATTGTCAATCAATTCATCCTTCGGTTCTAGCTCTATTTTGTTTTCTGTTGCATTCTCGGTTGGTGTATTCGGTATTTGAGTGTCAACATTATTTTTTGCTTTTGGTTCATCTTCCTTTACGGAAGCTGACACTGAATTTTCCGAATCAGTTTTTTCCACAGTCTTAATAAACACATTTTCTGGAGCCCATTCTAAGTATAAGGGAGCTGTTTTAAATTGCGAGTAAGCCAATTTAGTAAAAGCCTTCTTTGCTTCAAACGGTTCTACAAAATCAACAAGGGCAGATATTCCGTGTTTTGGCATCAAGAATCTCGCAATGTGTCCAAATCTTACAAATAATGCTTTGAGTTCTTCACTATCAGTGTTGGCGGGTAAATTTTTGATTAGAATACATGTTTTCGATCTTTTTTTTGACACCTGAAAACATACTAATGGTCAAGAAAACATAGGCTGTTTTTTTTTTCGTAAATAGGATCTACTCTGTAACACGCGAAACACTTACTGTATTGAACGCATCCAAATACACTCCATTATTTTCCAAGAATGACCTTGTTTCTGAAACTAACTGGGTTTCGCCAAGAGCAAGTTTCACTGCAGCACTCATATCTAGAAGAACAAGCACATAATGGAAATACACGCATTAAGGCGGGCTTGCGTGGACCTGGGTTGGCTACTTAACTCCGAGTTAACTGCTAACCCAGGGTTAACAAGAGTCGAAATGTATGGAACTGTCATCCTTAATCCAGGGTTACCGATTTATTTTTTTAACCCTGAACTGTGCAAGTGGCCCTAAGTGTATGTGTGGTGGCCTGTTGACCTTTTAACAGTTTTAATGTGAATGGTATCAATAGCGTCATGTGTTTTCTTTAAGCAAAATTGGTATTCTGATCAATTGAATTAAGTGCACACCTCAATTTTTGACTTACTTTTGTTATTGTCGCTAAGCAGGTGTTCTTTTGTGGTATTATAATTGGCAGCGACGACGTCGGCAATGGCATTCGCCCCAAGAAATAACGAGTTCCAGTTGTGGGAAGATTTTGCTTGCGCTTTCAATTTCTTTGCCTTCTTTTCTTTGAATGTAAGACCCTCTGAAACAGAACAATTTTATATTGTTTGTTAAATTAATTTTGAATCTATGTATATAAAATCTAAGACTGCATTCTCGAGATGTGATCCTGGTAGGATTGAGTGTATCGCAGAAACACCACAATAAAGATTTGCCACTCTCTCTTAAAATAGCAAAAAGGGCAGTAATGAACATAAGAACATACCATCATCACTATCGTCAACTTTTTCTGACTTGGCCGGCAGTAAGTGCAACATTCTGCCGCAGAAAGCGGTGCCGTCGAGTTCACTGTAAGCCTTCACTGCATGCTCGGGCATCATGAACGTTACGGTCGCGAAGCCTTTCGATTGGCGGAGAACTTTGTCTATAGGCAGATTTACATCAGCCAGCGGACCTATAATAAAAAAAAAGAGAACTTTACACACAGGGCTTAACAAAGATATACATAGTGTAATATGTTCACGATATATACTTATGATGTCGTCATATGGACACGGCACCACGCCTATGGTTTGACCAAGCCTTATTACTCCTAGCATATTTATTACAAGCAAGTCCTTACCATATTTTTGAAAGAGATTCGTTATTTCTTCTTCCGATACAATGTAAGGCAGATTCCTTACAAATATACTGCCACTTTCACCAATGGATTCTTCATTGCTGTTATTCTAAGGAAAATAAAGGTAGTTCATTAAGTTAAACTAGGTAGGTAGGATTTAGGTTACTTGGTGGAGAGACTCAATATAAGCTGTTCTAAATTTCCATGCTTGGTGAATTTATACATAATCTATTTGATCCATTGAAACTTCAGTAAATGTATCCGGTTTACTTTGAATTCCGTCTTGAAAGTATGTCTGTTTTTTTACATTCAATAGGATATAGTTGACACCATAAAAAAATAAATTCAAGATGCAACTCTAATAAAATAACACTTTATTTTAGTGTAGAAAACCATATTAATTTTCAATTAACTGTAAAATTAGATTTTTAGTTGCTTTGAAACAAATAAATTGTTAAGTCTATTGAGTCGGCAAATAAATAAGTGACATCGTCATAGCTGGTAGTAACCAAACCAAATCTACGGGAATATTGTTTTGACATCATAAAAAGTATGTCAATTGATTTGTGGTATCTCTACCCTATTCAATATGAGAATGCCATATTATTTGGACTTATGCTAAACAAATATGTATCACAAAAATTTAATAATTATAGTTATAGGTTACAAAGTTAATTACTTCTTGTTTTTTTCTTTTAGTGTGTTGCTCCTCCTCTTCTGCTGCTTTCTTAGTTTTATCTTCATAATTATTGACATGAACTCGGTGATTGCCTAAAAAAGATTTTTTCATTGGAAAATTGCCTTCAAAGATCACCAGTGTATTACCTATAGCTATGACGTTTTCCACAATATTCCTATTTAAAAAAACCGGCCCTGTAGTCGGAATCATAATTATCAACAAATAATATACAAATTTAAACGCATGCAAGAAATAAGATTGCATTTCAGTTATTCTTCGGTTTTTTTTTCTTTGCTTGTGCTGGGGAGGCCTTTTTACCAAATTCCGTAATATTTCAATGGGAACTACCATATATATTTTGATAACTATAGTTTTTCATAAAAGTACTATCAAAAGGTTTGTGTGTATTTAGAAACTTTATTTTTTCATAATTCCAAGGGAATGTAGACCTGAATTTTTGATATTAATTTCAACTTGGTACCTTCACTCAACTCATCCTTGAGAGAAAGGGTATTGACAGACAGACAGGCAGATGAAGAAAAAAACGATCTTATAAGTGTCCCCTGTTCTGCTTGTGTTTTAGCATTTATACTTATTCTTTTGTTTTGTGAAAAAAAAACTATTTATACAAACCCAAAAACAATTTATCCTTATTGAGGGCCTTTTTCAATTCTTTCTCTTCCCTAAATCCCACATAGCAGAAGCCAGCCAGTTTCTTCCCTTTGCCAAGTGGCAGTCTGATAGAATAGGGCACCAGAGGTTTGAAGAACTCTTTGATATCTTTCTTTTTGCACTTAAAAGGTAAGCCTGTAATCTGGAAGAAATGAAGTAACAAGTAAAATAATTGGTAATGTTTGCAAGCTCAAAGCCTTTAAAAACCTCTAAAAACTGCATCAAAATCATACAAAAATTAAAACAGGAAAAAAATGTAAGTTTTTCCCTGTTAGTAAATAAACATCAAATTGATGAAATAATAATTATTATAGGTACTGTGTGCAATTTCAAGTTTTAAACATGTTTCTTATCATTGAATTAGTTTTCTGTTTAAAATCTCACTTTTTTTTACAACAATTGCTGTAGTATTTTAATTCTGAAAATCTATTAAAATGCTGCCATAATTATAAAAATATGTGTAATTAAAAAAATACAGTAGTAGGGAGATGGTAAAGGTAATTTTGCAATGCTTGCTATTGTTATTCAATTGTTTAGACAGAAATAGTAGATAGAATACTCACTTTGACATGAAAAAGTGGCCTATTTCTCACTTTCCTTGGTTTGTCATCCTCAATTTTTACAGGAACGTCAACTACTGTAGGTCCTTCCACTTTTTTCATGAGTAATTTCATATACTGAAAATATTAAAAATATTGTAGTTTGGAGAATATCATTAGACATTTTCAGTAATGTATGCCAGTGTGATAGGGTGCCAGAACAAAATGAAGATCAGATATGGGAAGCTCAAAAAAATTGCATGGCCAAACAAATGTCATACCCTACAGTTCATTTTATTTGTGGCCATGGGTATTACAATGTAGCCAAAACATTAAGTTTTTTTTTAAATAATTGCACATATTATGTGACTTAGTCTTGGAAGTGGTAGTAATTGGTAAAGTTTACCTCTAAATCACTTATTTGTTTATTAGCTACTTTCTCTACATTGTTCTGGTCAGTTTTTGGTTCAGGGAGTGTAGGCTCTTCTGATGCCTTATTTTCAGTAGTGTTATTTGTTTCTTCTTCCATGCCACTATCATCATCATCTTTAGTTGCTTTCTCTAGTGCCTCCTTGATCCATGTGTTCTTATCGGTAACATGAGCCTCCATAAATTCAGTAAATAGGGGATCATTTTTATGCTGGAAATTTACAAAGAACAGATTATATTTTATACTTTTAGAACTTGCCACCAAAGACTATAATAATGGGTCGGGTCCCGTTGGCCTTACTTGCATTTAGCCTTTGCAAGCAAAACGGCTCAGTAGTACACTGACCAAGTATGCAAAATGACTTGGTTATATAATGCCATAGTTACAAAATTATCTTAGTTTCAGGAAGACTTACTTAGCAAAACGTCTAGGTCCTGAAATGCACAAGTTGGCAGAATGACTCAATTGTGTAAGGTCTTGATTGTATTAAATAGATTTACATGACCAGAGCAGACCATTTACCTACTAAAACATTATGACATTAAGTTGTTTTACAGCCAAGTCATTCCGTCTACTATGGCTTATAGCAGTGAGGGTGTTTTACAGACCAAGTCATTTTGCTACCCGAACAAAATACAACTAAGGTGCTCTGCTCGCCAAGGCTAAATGCAAGTAAGGCCAACGGGACCCAACCCATAATAATATATCTTTTGTATCTGTACCTTTTTAAGCAACTCTAGTATTTTATCTTTATTCCTTTCCTTCTTTTTAATTTTTTTCTTTTCAATTTTGTCATCAACTGCCTCATCCTTGTGAAGTTTCTTGTATGCAGTGCTGTCTGGAGCGTACTTACTCCAAGCCCTGGGTTTCTTCTCATCGCCCAGGTTGGCGCACACTTCGACCTGTATTTTCATCGAGCGCACACAGGTACCGTCAAAATGTTCACGTGCCGCGGCTGCTTGCTCCTCTGACCGGTATCCCACAAAACCAAAATTCCTGAACTTTCCATCTTTTGTGTACTTTAATTGCACGTCAGTCACTTCGCCTTTTTGGCTGAAAAGTTCTTTTAAAGAGTCAACAGTTACCTGGAATGTAAAAAATCGTACTAATGTAAATTGGGTAAGGAACTGATGTGTTTTATTAGATTATTTTTAAATGAATATGTACCTACCTTGTTAGGTAAATTCTTCACGATTAATCGCGACATCTTTAAACTATAATATACAGTAACAGTTTAACAAATTACATTGAAATGAATTATTACGCACGTGTTATGCTTAAAATGTCAAAATCAAACTTGAAAGCTGTCAAAACATGCAAAAAATAAATATAATTGCAGCGTTTTAAGTGGTTTCTCAAATAGCTAGAGCTTTTACGAATTCAGTTATTGCAGAAAAATACGCTACATATTTTTTTGCTATCGATGTCATTTTTTACTTTCATTTTGATAAAATAATCACGTATTAGAATCATTCACGATAAATGTTATTATAACTAAAATTATAAATATAAGCAATTTCGTAATATTAAACAAGTTTTGCAAACTTTACTTTTTTGTCTGTCAGTTATCATACGTCAAGTGTCAGTGTCATATTGATCAGCTGTTTATTGTTGTTATCTTTGCAAATTATTTAATGTATTTCCCAAAAATCTGTGCTAATTTATATTATCGAACAATTAGAAACACAGTTAACATTTGATAAATAATTTGATTCAAACGACACTATGTCGACCGCTATGACTTTTGGGCAAAAGCAATTTATACCGACACCGCCAGATAAGGGCAGTTTTCCATTGGACCATGAAGGAGCATGCAAGAAAACTATGGTACATTACATGAAGTGCTTATACACTAACAATAGCAAAAACTCCCTGTGCCGTGATGAAGCTCAAGCCTACCTAGCGTGCAGAATGGATCATGGTCTAATGGCTAAGGAAGAATGGTCCAAGTTAGGTTTTCAAGACAAAGAGGCTGAACTGGATGAAAAGACGAAGTGACCGCGAACATTTGTGATTAAGTATGATATTTGCCGTACCTTTTATGTAATAAACTAGTTTGTTGTTAATTTTCCTATTATTATTGTGGGTAACAAGGAAATTTATGGTAGAGAGAAACAGTAATAGCAATGTTAGCACTCGACAATAATACACCTTTTCGCGATGACAATGTGACATCTTATGAGCCATTGCCTTTTGAGATTTCAAATTGTCAGCACAAACAAACAATTCCAATAATTCCTTTTTCCGGTTTTGTGTTGAAAGGTTGCCTGTGGGACCCTAGTACAAAGGCTCAGCTACTGCCTGTTAGTCCTGTACAGACCTTATGAACAGGTTTTGTTTTAATTTGATACTCAAAAAAAATCTTAAGGGTCTATGACCTCTATATCAACAAATATTATAAATAATATGTTGATCCAATAAAAGGAACAAGATATATTAGTGCTCTTTTGGCAAATAAGTCAAATTTGCACCTGAACAAATTTTTCTTAATTTTTCCTTAGTTAACCCGTGAAGTGTCCAATGGAGATTGTCTGTCCCTTAACTTTTTGTGGTCAATTTAGTTGAAATTATCAGCACAAAAAGTTAAGGGACAAATGGTGATCCATCGGACACTCCACGGGGTAATGTGAAGTACATAGTGTATTCTGCTGGACCACTGGAAACACTGGACTTGAAAATGGCAGTGCAGAGGCTGGATCGTTCCTTAGATCTTCTTAATGTAAACTGCTAAGAAATAAAATTTACTCCTCTGTCTTTACGGACAAATCCAACCTAGGGCTATTCAATGCTGGATTGAATAGGCTATCACTGGACTTGTGAGACCTCTGGCCTTATCTGCACTTTCCATCACATGGGATAGGGTCAATCTCTGGTCCATTTATAACCCTAATGCCTTAGAGCCAAGCTTCTAACTCTATATGCCCTAACTTTACAAACTCTATACTTTAGTCAACTTTCGTTACTACAAGATACTATTACTACTTACTATGTTACTAAGTTCTGATAACTTTTTGACAGTGCGTGGTGGAGGTCTCGTTGTCTTGGTATGAAAATGTGTTTGGTGGGATTTCACTTCTTTTTGTAAGTTGCTTATGATAGTTTTTTTTTCAAAAGTTCCAAGTTTTATATTATGTTGTTGTTTGTGTACTAATACTAGCTTACATACAAAATTTCAGCTGTCTAGGACTTCAGGAAGTACCGTAAGAGTTTTTATGATGAGTCAGTGACAAAATCGGGGTTTTTTATGGATACCAATAGAATCCAAAGTATAAGAGCTATGGCATAGCTATGCAATTTAAACTTTATATGTTTAATGAGTCTACTACTGTCATCATAGCCCCAGAATTGAGTTTATCTGGTATAATCCAAACCAAGAGCAAGGCAAGAGGGTTAAAAAACGACAAAACGCTTTGAGAAAAGGTAGTAGGTAGGTAGTGTCCTTGCGCTCCGCTTGGCTCGTCTTGACGGATATAGGGTTTTGAAATGAAGTAAGCTTGGCATACATATTCATAAAAAGTTCTTTATTTCCTTATAATAATAGTATAATATTACTTAATGTATCTTACATAGAGATATAAAATTATTTATTTAATTGATAGGTTATTTAATAGAAGATTATAAAAGTTTGATTTATTTTTATCGCCAATCACCAGTGGCATTTTTTAAAGTAAATATCACAGTTATTATTAAATTATTTGTGACCAAAAATAGTTAAAAATGCTTTTTCTGTTTTTCATCCTATGAAAAAACTCGTGTGAAGGATAAATCTTCTATTACTGTATTTTATTAGTTTAAAATTGAGGATACATTTTTTTATTGCAAATTTTGATTGCACAAGTTTATTAGTTTTAAATGCAAACATCATTGTGGAAAAATAGCCTACTTAGTTGCTTAACAATGGCAACAATATATTACATTAATATGACACATTACCACAGCAACACACTTACCAAAATATCTGAAGAAAATTTATTCTGTACAAAAACTAACTATAATAAGCACCATAATCATTCCATATAGTTCCTAGATTTCCATTCTCAACTTGGCAACACAACTGATCCATTATTTCATATCATTTTCATATCATAAATGTTTATCTTTATCATATTTTCACAGTTCTTATAAGGCCATAATGTTCTTCGCACACCACTATAGTATTGTATTAATTATTATACCATCTATATTAGTGAGTTTTGGTACATTATTAATTCTACAGAATGTATTTTACAAATTACATAATATGTGTACCTCTTTTAACCAGCATAAGATATCTAATATAGTGTTAACATACAGTAGATAGTTTAGGAAAGCAAATTAATAATGAGAAATAGATAATACATAAATACTTTACATGATGACTATGATAAATCTACAAATGCATAATGTCTAATTAAGGCAGTTTTGAAAATATTTTGTTAGGTAGATAATTAGACAGACAGTAATATTAAGGCAAAACAATACTTATTTATAATTTATGTTGATTGATTTTATATAAAAGTAATATATTTTCACATCGAAGGACAATACAAACTGTACAGAAGCTAAACGAATGGTGTTATATACCTTACATGTCATTACGAAAACGAACACGATCATTATTGAGATCAAAATGTACATACATTTTAAAGAAATAATAAATTGCATCAATACTAGAATTATCCTAATAGGTTTACAGTTACTCATGTCTTCGTAATACTAAACAGGCAGTGCATAATTTTGTGCAATAATAATTATTAAACCTAGGTCTCAGTTCGAACATTAGATCGATATGTAGGTACTCGTCTCATCTCTACTACCCACTAGTAAAATGGATCAACTTAACAAATACATGAGGAGGATTCGCGTACTAGACCTAGCAAGAAATATCCATATTTTAGGCAGCAGATTTTATGCTGAAACGAAACTCAATATGGTCGGACCTGTTTTTAAAGTTAATAAAATTGTTTTAATATTCACAATGAATAATTAAGCCAAGGAATATTTTGTTACCTAGGCCTAATAGCGGAACCACAATAGAGGAGGTTTAGTACCGGTAGAGTATGTAATTAGCGTAAGTATATTAACAGTAGAGTAGCGATGAGAGGAGCGAGAGCGTTGAGCGGAGCGGATTTGGGCGCGGCGCCAGGCCGGGGCGCGGGCGAGCGCAGCGTGGATCCCGGCGCGGGCAGGGCGCGGAAGCGCGCGCGGCTGCCGAGTCGGTCCTCGGAGCACCCCATCCAGAACGACGCCGATGGATTCTGCCGCTCGTGCTCTACGCGCATCTGCAGGTCGTTAAACTTCCAGAAGCCTTTGCCTTTGAAGAAGTATGTTTTGCCTGTAAAAAGTAGGAAGTTACTTCGTTTGTGCACCAACATCGTTAATAATCTGTAGAAGGAGGTCACAATAGAGGTACCTTTCTGCAGGCGGATGTTATGACCGGGGACCAAAGTCCGATGGAATAAAGTTGGAAGTTGTATAGTTATAAAGCAGCAGAGTTGAGAAACTTCGATAGCGAGCGGGATGCAGGATGTGCTTAGCAGTTTCTCTATTTGTTAAGAAATGGCGCTAGAGATCGCTACGAATCTAATGCGTGCTACTTGAGATAGCTAGTTGAAAATGAGCAAAGTATGGGAAATTGGGATTATGTGCCCCTAGGGAACTTTACATTTTCCCGGGATAAGAAGTCTAAGTAGCGCCACAAAAATATTTCGATTTAAGTATTTCTATAGTAGACATCATTTAATACATTTTTTTCACAAATCTACATATTTAAGTATTTATCCTTTTTAACACGCTTTTATTAGCTTCATACGTAGGTATGTTAGTATGTAACGGAAACTTTGTACATGATTTTGACCCTCTTGAAAACGTCGGATTAACTCGAAATTTGGCATACCTACTTATCAAGGACCGATGACAATGCGTGTTATTAGTATTTTTTTTAACTATTATTACCTATTTAATTATTTTTGTGGTTTTTACTAATAATTTTTTTTAAATATTGATTTACCATCTTTCCACTGGAAGACACTGTCTATGTTGTAGCCGACTCCTCTCCACATCGACATGTCGCGGGGATAGTCTGGCTCTACGCGTCCCTCATTTTCATCGTATCTAGAAAAAAAAAAATTGTTAGTAGTAGATACGGTGTTTGTTTTGTGTTTTTTTCCTTTATGAAAAATGTAGTTAAGTATGTATGGGATGTGTTGAAAACACTTACTTCCAGTACATAGTACCGCTGTAAAAGTAGGTCTTGCCGTTGTGGCCCCACACCATTGATGCATCGAGCTTTTCCAAGCTGGCTGGCAAACCAAGTTCGTCTAAAGTTTTGGGGTATCCCCGAACAAGGTATTGCGAGTCGAACAGGTATAGTTCTTTACCTGTAATAGAAAATGACAACAATTTTGATTAACTTACAGAACTAAGTTGAAAATGTATAGAATTGTTTTGATATACCTAGTTACTTTACTACCTATCTGCACACACAGTGGTAAATGAAGTACTGGAAAATAACAGGTGTTCGAACCAATTATAATAGTGAACCTCTCAACCGTAACCCGTCACTAAGTAAGTTTACACAAATACCTAATAGATTTTTAATTAGTTTTGTGCTTACCGACAAATATCGCAATCTTCTTGTCTGGTCTCTCGTAGACCGCGTCGACGTGTGTCAAGTTACTAGGTAATGCAGACCACATTCTAGAAATCTCAATCGGATATCCTTTGTAACGTCCATGGGCTCCTATCCTCCAATGATACTAAAACAAAATTTATGATTAGGTACTTTGCCACTTAAATTTAAAAATAAATGCCGACTTCGTAACTAGGTACTTACCCTATTCTTGAATATGAACAGTTCCCCTCGTATGAGTGCAACAGCGTCGTAACTAGTGTTACAAGTGTCGGGTTTGTCGGAAGGTGGTGTCGGGCGGGGTGTTGATCTATCAGGGTAGCGTCGGTTTGGCTTGTCTCGCCCCGAGTCAGTTGGGCTTGGCCTTGGGTAAGACGGGTACTCGGGTCGTTGCGGAGGGTAAGGGGGGCGGTAAGTCGTTGGGCGAGTAGTAGTTTCAGTAGGACGAGGGCGCCACGGTGGTCGATGGGGATACTCTTCGCTTGAGTTATGGTGCCTGTCAGGATAGTATGGCCGCTCAGGACGGTAGGGCTTCTCAGGATAGTAAATTGGATACTTGGTCGGGTTGTTCGGGTGTGGACTGTATCCAGGTACATGGTTATGCCCATTGTGATTGTGATTGTGATTGTGGTTGTGGTTGTGTCCGTGAGGCCTTCTGGTAGTAGTAGTAGTAGTTGTTGTAGTGGTAGTGGTTGATGGAGGTGTGTTGCGAGGTGGTGTTTGATAACTTGGTATTTTCCCCCAGATCCGTCTTTCTTTTGGCCCTGTGAAGAAACATTACTTATAAACATTTTTTTTTAAATGGCACTATTTTCCACTTTTATACAAAGATTACTCTGTCCAAGATTGGAGTTACTAAACCTCAAACTCAGTTAATTAAAACTAGTGTGTGTAGTCACTCACCATACATCTGTTGTATGCCATTGCGGTCGTCGGCTGGGAGTACGAAGTTGGGTTGGATGCCTTGATACCACGGAAACATGAGCGCCCCCTTCACAGAACTGTGGCTGAGACCTAGTGAATGTCCAAATTCGTGTGCCGCCACAGCAAACAGTGAGGTTCCTGGAAATTATAGTTTCCATGTGTCAATAGTGGTATTTCACACCAATAATTTTAGTACATCTGTACATACGTCAAAAGAGTTAATTGTAGACAGCAGGTATGTTTTTCGTGATGAAAAAATAACATATTAGTTCTAATCGGTATTGTCATGTCAAGTGCGGAACAGTTACAGCGAACGTGTGTAAGCCAAAGGTAGATATTTCCACACGGACGAACGAACACAATCCGGGGCACCGCAACGGCCGTTGTTCGAGAAAATTATCACGTGTGCAGAGCGGCAGGCGGCATGGTAATCGCAGCGAGCGCATTACCCGTGCGGCTGCGGTCGCCGCTGTCTATCGGTTGCGACTGCCGCTGTGTTTGCATTGTACTAACATGCGTGCGATGTGGCGTGTGTCCAGTGAATTAAGCAGGTGCTTGTAGAAAACAGTTGCCGACACTGCTGGGCAGACTTCTAGTAGGTATAATAGTTCCTGCTAGTCAGGTCTGGCGTAATATTGTTTAAGTACCTATACCCAGTTTATGCAGAAAAAAATCCCTGCTTGAGATAAATTGATACATTATGCCGCTAAAGGAACATTGGCCCTTTCTATACTGTTAATAGAGCGGGCGCTCCAGGCGCCGCACCAGGGGGCACCGAAATGAGTGAAAAGGGAGCGCCAAATCGAGTAAGGGAAAAGGGGGGCGTCAAATTGTGTGTTCACTTTTCCTAAACACGAGCTCGGATCACCATTAAAGTTAAAGTTAAACTATTCTAATAACAAAATATGTCTGGGTGTGAGCCATGCACGCGCGCTTCAACGAGGCGCGAGCGCTGACGGAACTACAGATGTGCGAGGTAGGAAGGCGCGCCACGCCCCGCCATTTGCATGTCAAACATCACTGACCGCGACATTCTCATTTCCGAACGTTACCACGCGTTAACTTTTCATGGAACTACCATTACTACGACGTAAATTCTAATTACCTGAAGCTTTAATGTCTGTGCCTGCTGTGCTTTTTCGCTTCGGTGATGACTTGCTTTTATTTAACTAAAACGTTCACAACATGTTTATGAGTAGGTATTTAATATTGTTTGTACCTTCCTCATCGTCGTTCTTGGGCTGCAGTAGCCAAAGCTCGTCGTCATCAAAGTGTGCGTCGCCGCCGTTCCCGGAGCCGGGGAAGAACGCGTGCGCAAGGATCGAACCGCGCCCGTCGAACGGATAGGCATCGTTATGGCTGCGCCTGTAATCAACAAATACCCTGTTAGCACCAGAAAGTACTACTTATTTACTAAATATTATTTCAACCTGGGTTAGGGTTGACAGTTTATTAAAATTTGACAATATAAACCCTGCGTTGTTAAAAATTAGACTCTAACTAGATGAAAGGGAGGGTAAAGTGCGAAGTTCATGAGCAACAATACCTACTATATTTCTTATAGTAATTATCATCAAGGCGCCAATAAGCGCGCGATGCGGCCTTATTTAAGTATTTATTTATTTCTAACTAGGTTTTATGCGCACAAATAAAATTTATGACTAGGTAACTCCCGATCTGTTTCCCGCGGGCAATTCGAAAAATTCCTTGTTACTGCACCTGTATGATCCCAGAGGAATGGTTACGGAGATAGGGTCACATTGAATTTAATATATAAATCCCGTTTATTTTTTTAATAATAATAATAATAATAATATCATTTATTTCAGACAATGTCCTTACATTCCTTATTCCGTGGGGTTTTCCGAACATCCTACAATTAGTGCTTTACTGTTATAATCACCTACTTGCATGCCAAATTACAGTCTCTAATAACTATTAGTTACGGAGGTAGGGCCACTTTGAAGCGAAAATATCGAAATTTTCTTCTAGTGTACCTCTATGACACTCGAGGTATTATATGTTTGCCAAATTACAGTCTTTAGCTTTAGCAGTCTGGGCTATGCGTTGATATAAACAGTCAGCCAGCAGGCTTATTGTCTAACGTTACGCTTGCCTTCGCAATCACTATTTCTTTCTGTCAAACGGTATTAGATGATGACAGAAAGAGATGGTTAAAGCGAAGGCAAGCGTCAGAAGCGTTAGACAATACGGCCTTAGGCCGGACTTTGATTATTAGTATTTTCAAGTCGAAGCGTATATATTTTTTTAATTTTTTTTCATTCGTTACAAAAATACAAACCTTTCCTCTTCATATTATTAGTGTAGATAGTGTAGATTAGTAGACAAGAGTCGGTAGGTAATAATGGTCCTTTATTTATTATGTATGATTGTTTTATTAGTTACTACATACTTGTTTCTAAGTCCCCCTTTCTTGGGGACAGAAATGTTTTATTGCGCTAATTTCTAGAAAAAAATAGGGATATTATTAAGTCATGATGAAATGTCAGCAGCATGACTCAATCAAGATCCATCGATATTAAATCGCCTTAAGTGTTTTCGAATTAGATTCTCACATCACAACATAAGTGTGGCCTAAATCTAATTCATCATCATCATCATCATCATCATCAGCCTACAACAGTCCACTGCTGGACATAGGCCTCCCCCAATGAGCGCCATTGCGCCCTGTCCTCGGCTAGACGCATCCAGCTTCTACCAGCAGCATTTCGCAGATCGTCACTCCACCTGGCTGGAGGGCGTCTTACACTACGTTTGCCAAGACGCGGTCTCCACTCAAGAACTCGTTTACTCCAACGGTTGTCGGTTCTTCGACAAATATGACCAGCCCACTGCCACTTCAACTTGCTAATTCTCTGAGCTATGTCGATGACCTTAGTTCTGTGTCGGATATCCTCGTTGCGGATTCTATCTTTCAGAGAAACTCCGAGCATAGCTCGTGCCATAGCTCGCTGAGCGACTTTGAACTGGTGGATTAGCCGTACTGTGAGTTTATTGAATCAGGCGTTACTTTGCGGAGGTCCATATTAATGAACTAAAACAATTACTTTGCTCACCCGCGACCTTACAATAGTTACGTTTATGCAAGAAATGTGCGTTCATGCAGTTCCTCCACCTCCACACTGTACGAACACACACAAATCACATAAACCCAACCATCACCACCACCAAGCTACACTGACGCGTTTCGAACTCAACCAGAGCTCATCTTCAGAGTTACCACAACCGTATGCTATGCTACCAAACGTTAAACTAACAAACCAAAACAAATGTTTTAACTTGTCACTGTAACTTCTCAAGTACCCACTTTATTTTTCTTATTCTCAAACTACCCCACAAAAATTAACTTTTATTGACATATTTAAAACTACCTTGAATTTTTTTGTTTATTTATTTATAAGGCATATTTAATTAATACTAACTGTTCAAATTCGACCCAAGCCGCAGTAAAGGAGAAGATACTAAATTTACCTGTTCATTAATAATAGACCCCATAGTGTTGTACCTAATTATTTCCATGCATTCCAGAGCATCCAGACGCAACCCCTTGCCGCAATAATGTAACACTTCATAAGAATCTGAATCTAACAATGAATGATTTGATTCCAACAAATGTTTTGCAAAATTCGATCTATCTGGATGCTCATTCCTATATGCCGAAACATGCTCTTTAAATCTAGTATTAAAACTTCGGCCTGTCTGTCCTACGTATATCCCATTGCAGTCATTACAAGTAAGCTTGTATACCCCCGATCTAGTTCCCTTATCTACCTGTTCTTTGTGGTTACATAGCCTAGAGTACAAAGAGTTGTTAGTCTTAAAGGCAACATTAATATTGTTTGATTTTAAAATGCCATAAATCTTATCAGACAAACCCCCGACGTAAGAGATGCTAGATCTATATTTGTTAGTAGACTGAGAAGGTAACGCAGCGTAAAGCATGCTATTTACTAACCGTGCCTGCTTCTTTTGAACTAAACTATCTACCATTGATTTTGTATAACCATTTGAGATCGCTATCTGATAAATAGTACTCAACTCTAAATCATAATGTTCCTTAGAAAGAGGCACAGTCAACAATCTATTAACATAACAATGGAAAGCAGCCAGTTTATGCTGCCACGGATGATTAGAAGATGCTGGTATAACAGCATCTGTGTACGTGGGCTTACGGTATATTTTAAATTGATGTTTACCATTTAATTTTGAAATCGTTAAATCCAAAAAGTTCAACGAACAATTTTCCTCCAATTATTTTTTGAACCTTATCTTTACGTGCTTGTTATACAAACCATTAATAAACACGTCAAGCTGTCTCATACTCCCTCTCCAGCATAGGATCAAATCATCAACAAACCTAAAATAGTACACAATATTACTATTACCCACAATATACTGATTCTCAAAATGATCCATAAATATATCTGCCATTAAAGGACTCAGAGGTGAACCCATAGCTAAACCATCACTCTGTAAGTAATAAAGACCATTGAACCGGAAATAATTTTGTTTCATGCATAAAGTTACCAAATCTATTAATTCACAAACTTCACCCGGATGCAACCGCTTCCTTTCTAAGTGGTCTTTTAGAATTTCTAGTGTCTCACTATATGGTACGTTAGTAAATAAACTGTCTACATCCAAAGAAAGCAACGTTGCATTCGGCGGTATGCTGATGTCCTTAATTTTACTAACCAAATCTAAACCATTTTTTAAACTATAAGAAGGTTTAAAGGAACATCATCATTTCAGACATTGCGGTATGGATGACGAGAAAACTTGACGCAATTTTCCGAATGCTGCCCAGCCCAGCTGAATCCTCCGCTTGGCTTCCTTCTCAAAATTGTTTCTACCTAGCTGCAAAATTTGCCCGAGGTATGTGTACTCCGAAACAACTTCAAGAAGTTTTCCATTGACGATGACGGGCCCCGGATCAATGCGGTCGTTAACCATATTATCGTTAAATCTAATTAAATGTTACAATCCCGTTATTTTTAAGTGGTTAAACAAAGTTTAGACGGCAATGAATACGGTGGCAGCGTGGTAATGTATTCATTTCCCTACAAACAACAGTTAGCCGATGGACCGGCTGCAGAGCAATCAAACTTGCGTCCCTCGGGCCTGCCGCGGCACCACTCTACTACCCATCTAATCATTTTTAGCTGGACAAAACAACAGAAAGACTACTATGTGCATAATTTATGCCATATTAACTGACCACTGTGTCTGCTGCTGCGAGTTTTCAACGAAGTTTTGCTATTAAGCACCCATGTAGTACCAACTAACTACGAGATTTATATTTTTGGAATCGTAATATTTTTTTGATAAATTGATGATATGATAGATGACGTCACTGTGATTTAGTGGAGCCAGCAGGATGTTGAGGGATGGATGACTCATGCCTAAGAAAATTAATACATACCAAGTACACAACAATACTGTTAAAGTAATGTTTTAAGTTTCCGCGATTTTCACTCATAATTTCTATTGTACTTGGGGAAAACTATTTAATAATCTAAATACATTTAAATGTTATTGCACTGCATCCAAATACCTATGTCAAAATAAAATTTAACGGTAATCGGTAGTTACCCTCAAAAGCCGCAATGACACAGCTACAGTATAGTAAACACGTAAATTGACATATGGCTCGATGTTATAGTTCGGTTACGTCACGTTAAGTTAATGTACGGAGCAGTAATTGCACTTATATCATTCGTAAGTTGGAGAACGCAGTTAAGTTGTACGTACCCTTTATTACTTGGGTAATATTACAGTTTATGAGTGCTATAAATCTTGTAGACGCATATAACGGTGCTATTGGTGCTGTGCGGCGATCACTCTGCGGCGGCGGATGCAGTTTTCATAGAATTCTCTATGTATCTCTATATCGCATATGGCATTAAAACTTAAAATTATATACTTTTAATAAAATATTAGAGAATGTACCGCCACTTGATTGTGGTTGGGACGTTATGGCATACAATACAAGCCAACAGACGGTCCAAAGGTACAAAACAAAATTTAAGTAGGTTAAGATACATCCGAGTAGGAAGAGCGAAGATGGAACAGCGAAGGATCGTAGCTTTATTTAGTTTTTTTACTCTGCGTTTTACGGAATGAAATTGGCACCATGACATATGCAACTTTTGCAAACTTGTGCCGGTACTCCCCGTTCTTCCGCGCAGTTTCACCCTACAACTCTGTGCTTGTAGCAGCCTTTCAGAGTGAACTGTTGTTACTTAGATAAATAGAGAGATTGGAGATGTATTAGAAGAGAGCTAGAGAGAAAGCAGGACGCGTAAGAATTGTGTGTTAGGTACTGGTTTAATCAGAACCCTGCTACAGCCGAAATCTCATTGTGTACGTATGTATGTGTATTACAGTGTACATATCTGAGTAGCTATTGAAAGCTTCAGCAGAGTATCGTAGCCGGAAGAGTTTTATAGTGTGTAGTATAAGTTAACGGCTCGCATAAAATCCATGGCAGGTAACGCATCGACGCATTTACGCGTTCCGCGGCATCAATAATCTATGGCGGCGGCGATAATCTACGGTGTCCGCAGTTTATGCGCTAATATCAAACCCTTGCTAATATTTCAGTTAAGGGCACCTAAATTTTGGAATGTGTTTACATGACACGCGTGTCAGTCAACCAGTAGGTTTTTTATTAAACTAAGAATGCATCTAACACGACTTTAAGAAGGCCTTTTGCTGAATATTTCATACGCAATAAAAATATAAAATAACACACAGAGAAAACGTTTATAAACCTACGTGGGTTGGAAATGTATAGAAGAGTGAAGCTTTGCTACGCGCTACGGCGTAGCACCTGCGGCTCGCGTAGGCGCGTTGAATACGCGGGATCAGGTGTAATCGGAAGTGTCAATAACAAGTTCTATGCGACCTTTAAGTTGGAAGGTAACGGCTTAACTATACCATTCGTATCCCAGTATTCCACAATATATCTATTCAAAACTTGTATTATTGAACATAAAATAAACGGCGGAGTGGAAAATTTGCTTCAAAACTTTCCATTTACTAATATAATTCAAGAAAGTTTATCAAAACAACGTGACTCGAAAACCAAAAGATCGAGCCAGCAACTAATAACGGGTCTGCAAGTTTTCAAGGAGCTGCACGTTTTCGATACTGTAGAAAAAAGAAAAATTATGCAGACCATAGTGAAGTTAGCGCTGCAAGTTTGGAGCTGGCCGCAAGATGGTGGCCGCAATATGTCCACGGAGCGTTTTTTGTCACCGCTACTTTCTCATATCGTCGTCTACGGCGATTTAATAAGCGAAACTTCGACTTCGCCCTTCGCTCATTTGATATGCGACTGCTGTCGATAACGCTCCGTCATTTGTCGGTTCGCCTCGCAGCCGCGTCCTCATGCTTGCAGACTTGCTCTCATTATCGCCCATACACCGAAAAATTTGGTCTAGGTAATAAGTTTTTCTAAACTTAGGATAATAAGTGTAACTATTATCGTTTTTGGTAATGTTTGAACTTCGCTGCCTTCATGTGTGGGTGTGAGCGTGAAAAGTTTATTCTTTCTGATGGTATTATATACATTGATTTCGTTAAAGTGTAATTATCTTTTTGTTTGATATCGGATGCGCTTTTTATTTACGCATTAAGCGTGCTACCACAAAAAATTAAAAACCCGGTGAAGTATTGGACTGGCTTTAGTAACTTAATTCTGTAAACGTACATCCGTAAAACTAGCCAAATTATTATTATTTTTGAATTTGAATAAGGAGTACATTACGAGTTGACATTTATTGTGTAAGATTTTCAAAATCTGTTTTTAAAAGCAATGTTACTGAACGTCGGCCTGTATTTATCTAAGAAGATAAGATAAGAAGCAAAGTGGATTTAGCGAGTCACGTACTCCTGAATGGAAGTGAATAGACTACTGAGCGAAACATCCCACGCACTGAATTGAAAATGATGCGTCACCGGCCTAATTTTAACTTTAGGTAGGAACTCTATCTGGTAGGTATCTCGAGGGCCGAGTAATCCGCCTGCCACGCAGGCCTCTGCTGTATCCAATTACACCGACCAGTGACACGTGTTTAGCTTAAGCCTTTCACGAAGATGGTTAAAATCGGCTAGTGGGCGGTGACTACCCTCATTTGGGTTGTATTAATTACTCAATGTAAATAAATCTTTCCTTATTTTTGGCAAATAATCAACCGCCCAGAGGGACACAAGTAAAGCTACAAATTGAAGATGGCTCGTTTTTTGGGGGAAAAAATACTAACATTTATTTTAGATCCGTTGAATTAGATAGGTAGGCACTCATTGTTTTTTTTTCGTGATAAAATTTTTAAACCTTGTCACACCTTGTCAAATAAAAACAACGTTGTTTTCAAAAAATATTTAAGGGACTCAAAGTTACCCCTCTACATATTTTTAATAATTATAGACTTAACTAGCTTTTGCCCGCGACTTCGTCTGCGCAGAATTCCAATTTGTGGTAAAGCTTCTTCATCTTTCAGCCTTCTATGGCTAAGGGTTTCGGCTGAGCGTTGATGTGATGAGTCAGTTTGTCAATCATTCAGTATTTTTTTAATGTATAAATTTTTAATCACTTTATGACTAACGTTGATTATGAAGAATGATAAATTAAGACTTGTTAAATTATGTGAAACCATAGAGACTCATGTCAAATTCCGAGAAAATGCAAAGATCACGCAGCATAGGAATAAGTGAATCCTATAGAAAGCTACAGTGTTCCTGATTGAAAAATGCTTCTTTTATCGCGGGAAAGCGTAAATAACTCTTTACATCGATAAAAGAATCTTTCACTATTTGAAAGCTACAGTTCTTGACTGACATTGGATACGGTACCTTCTTTTTCCTCGGAAAAATGCAATAAACTTAATAGAAAATGAATTGTACGTTTGGAATGACTAAAAAAATTTTTCTGGTATAGAAAGGGACATTGTTTCTGCTTGTTATAGGCTACTTTTATCCCGAAAAAGTGTTCCCGCGTGATAGAAATAATAGTTTTGACCTATTTCAAAAAATCTTAAATATCGTTCGATCGATCGATTGATGATGATAATAATAATCAGAGGCAGTGTAGCTTTCTACTGGTGAAATAGTTTTTTTAAATCAGCCCCGTAATAGAATCCACTTATATCTATCCCGTGGGAATTTTGCTTTTTGTCAGAGAAAAGTAGCCTAATATCAATAAGGGATTATGTAGCTTTCTATTGGTAGAAGAAATTTTCAAATCAGCCCCAAAGTTGAGTTGACTTATTTCTATCCCGCGGGAATTTGTATTTTCCCGGAGAAAAGTAGCTTATGTCAATAAGGGATAGTGTAGCTTTCTACTGGTTGAGGAAATTTTCAAATCAGCCCCGAAGTTGAATAGTTTTTTTTGTATCCCGCGAGAATTTTACATTTTCCCGTAGAAAAAGTAACCCAATGCCAATTAGGGAAACTTCATTACTGGAATGCTAGATGTCGTTGAAGTAGCTAGATTTTTAAATTTTTTTGACTAAACAATTTTTTATCTTTCGTAAAAAATATATTTTTTTTAATAAATAAATATCCTATGTTACTTCCAATACTTCCTAGAATATGTGTACAAAGTTTCATGATGATCGGTTAAGTAGTTTTCGTGTGAAAGCGTAACAAACAAACGGACATTCACATTTATAATATTAAGTAGGGAAGTAGGGAAGAACCTCAAATTTAATTAACTTTGAAGTTTATAATTAGATTAGGTACTAAATGCATCTACCTATTTCTCATAATTAGCTGTTTTTTTTTAATATACTTGTAATAATCTAAGAAAGCATACATATAAGCGTTATTTAAATAAGGTTCATAGTATACTCCTTCCATTCTCTAGCTAGTATATACACACATATAAGTATTTAGAGGTAGTTACGAAAAAAAGTATAACCTGTTACAATTTGAATGTACTTCGTGCACCTACATATAATTTATTGAATCAGGCGTTACTTTGCGGAGGTCCATATTAATGAACTAAAACAATTACTTTGCTCACCCGCGACCTTACAATAGTTACGTTTATGCAAGAAATGTGCGTTCATGCAGTTCCTCCACCTCCACACTGTACGAACACACACAAATCACATAAACCCAACCATCACCACCACCAAGCTACACTGACGCGTTTCGAACTCAACCAGAGCTCATCTTCAGAGTTACCACAACCGTATGCTATGCTACCAACTGTTAAACAGTTAGGTTAAACAGTTAGTTTAACAGTTGGTAGCATAGCATACGGTTGTGGTAACTCTGAAGATGAGCTCTGGTTGAGTTCGAAACGCGTCAGTGTAGCTTGGTGGTGGTGATGGTTGGGTTTATGTGATTTGTGTGTGTTCGTACAGTGTGGAGGTGGAGGAACTGCATGAACGCACATTTCTTGCACAAACGTAACTATTGTAAGGTCGCGGGTGAGCAAAGTAATTGTTTTAGTTCATTAGTTCACCTACATATACTCTCATTTACTTACTAGCTGTTGCCCGTGACTCAGTCTGCAAAAAACTCGTTTATCGATATGCCGCGGGAACTATACAATTTTCTTGGACAAAAAGTGTCCTGTATCAATCAATACCGCTTAGAAAATATCTATGTGCCAAATTTCATCAGAATCTGTTTAACCATATTAGCGTGAAAGAGTAACAAACATCCAATATCCATCCAGTCATACACACTTTCACGTTTATAATATTAGTAAGATCTACGCTAAGAATCAGGTGTCATCTGATTGGCTAAATATCAGTAGGACTTACTTGGCGAAGGAGACGACGATGTCGGCTTCGTCGGAGTTGATTTCGGTGAAGGTGAGGCGCGAGGCTTGTTCCCACACGTCGAGAGCCCGCGCGAGTACGCTGCGCGTGCCGTGTGGGCTCAGCAGTGACGGCCGGCGCGACGACGACAGACTGTTGACAACACACAACACATTTAAAATGCGGTCAAGTACAGCCAAGTGCGGCCAGACTGTTGACAACATACAATAAATTGAAAACCAGACTAGTTTATTTAAGAGCGAAAGTCTATTTTGAATACATTCGCTTCCGCATATCGCTACGCGCTACGCTCGCAACCATTAGCAGCTTTTTTCCGCTTTGTAGCGAAAACTGCCTACGAACACAGAAAGCACCTGGCACTGAATTTGTTTTTGTGCTTTAAAAAATTATTACCGTTTATTTTATACACAAAATTAAGTAATGATGTGGTATGATGATACGAATGACCGCTGTTATTGCTATTTCCGATCTTAATTCATTGCGTGTTTTCATTAATAGTCATGATACGAACAGTGACTGCTTGCTTAGTCACGCATCCGTCCGATTTAATGATATGCTTATGTAAAAACCCCTTCAAGTCGTGGTCGGTTTTTAATTATTGGCGAATAATAAAGTATCATGTTGCACGAGTTAAAATTAAACGTTTTAACCTTAAAACTTGGGGTGGGAAATCCAACCACGTCATTAAAAGCTAATGTCTATTGACAAAGAATCAGGTTACATAATGAAGCCGTTCCGAGCATCAAGTTGCGGCCTATAAAATGGATTTGTTGGATCGGTAGGTTCCAAGTCCAAGACATGTAATCATGAACAATTTATAGTATAATTTTCACCAACAAAAATATATTTGTTCCTATTTTGAACACTACATTGTAAGCACGGTTTGGTAACGACACCTACTAAGGTCAGGATTTTAGGTAACTTTTAATATGCTCAATGTTTAGAATAATTTAGTTTGAATGTTCCTGATCTTTTTTACCTATTAATTTATTATTGTATTTATAAAATGTGTGCAAATAAAGTTTTTTCAAATACCGCTTAATGTGAATACCGATAAAACTTTGATCAGGGTTGTAACAAAGATTACATTTACCATAATGAATGACAATTAAACTTCACTAGGTTAGGTATCTACTGGTACACACAGACCACCATGTCCTATATGAAGGTATAGGTCTGTGCGAAT
Organism: Archips crataeganus; assembly: GCA_947859365.1. NCBI lineage: Eukaryota > Metazoa > Arthropoda > Insecta > Lepidoptera > Tortricidae > Archips > Archips crataeganus. The sequence continues at coordinate 7,071,926 of OX402057.1, read as the reverse complement.
ACAAAGTAGTAAATTAAGCGATCAGTAAACTCCTGTACCCTAAATAAAATTAAAAAGTATGAAAGCCAAGTAATGTCCAAGAAAATACGTAGATAGATCATAGCAAATGAAGTTCATCGGTTTATTACGAGCAACATGGTCCGATCTAATCAGAGATATGTCATTAGCTCCGCGCATAGACACGGATGAGGGCATGTAGATGTTAGCAGGGCTTTGGCGCCGGGCACGTGGCCGTGTGTTGCTGGTCCGCGTGTGCGCTGCGGTCGCCGGCCTCCGGGTAATGGAATAATCGCATTGTGGACAATTTGAGTGACTCGGCTCTATTTAACGCTGGCTGCGTTTATTACGCGGGATTTATGCGTTGTCATGTACTCAGAGCCAGCTCATTACGACTGCTTGCAGTTTTAATTAGAAATACATTCTCGACACTTAATACGGAGTAAACTGAAAATGTATGAATTCTACACTTTATTATTAAGTGATACATTTTCAATACTGTCAGCCAACAACCCGCGGATGCTGCGGTCAACTGTTGGCCATATTTGTGAAAACATTATGCTCGATGAAATATTGTTTCCGTAAATAATGCGAACTAGCCGCCGCGTACAAATAGCGAGGTCGCTGTTTCTGATATTGATCATTGATCTGACACAGATCTATCTGGTTCGGGATATATTATCAAATTGAAAGTGTGAGTTTAGTTCTTTAATAGCATTGCTGGTGTTGTTTAATTGGCAATAATTTCTGTGCGTAAGTTCATTGTGCTCTGGCAGTTATTGTTGTCATCCAGTACCCGCAGTGCAATTAACACTTGATAAAATGATAAAGAGAATATAATTCAGTGTTTTTAATAGGCTGGGCCCCAGGACAGCCCGGCTGGCGGATGGAAACCGCTCCAAATTTATTATTGCCATATTAACATGGCCGGCCGTCCGCGCGCACTACATTTATCAGTCCACTGTTAATTGCAAGTTTTGGATGAAATTTGCAACCGCATTTCAATGTTGTTTTGTCAGCTTGAAATAATGACTGCCCATTGTCGATAAAGATATGTTTTTTGTTGGGATTATTTTTACTTTGTAGGGAATATTCGTTTAAATTTATTGCATGTAGTGTAGAATATGAATATGGCAGTAGACATCCACACAATGGCTTATTGTCAGCGGTCGACCGCCCACTTGGTCGACAGCGTCCTTCAAGCGCAGCCCCCGTCAATGTATGCCTACCTTACACCCCATTACACTGATTGTCTGATAATCATGTCCACGCATGTTGGCAACGCACAGTATAAGTATTCACGATAATGGTATTCGTATCCACTGACAGTCCCAATTAATATACGCAAGTTAAAATAAGGGTATGATACAATCAAAGACTGCTTATTTAAATTTAAGAGTTTTGTTTTCTGTTGTAATTACAGAAGAAGACTGAAAAAATGAAAACAAACTCAAGGAAACAAGACGGCTACATTAAAATTTTCCTCCGCGTAAGTATTCCCGATTCACGTGGCCGAGTTAGTGGTGCTTACGCAAGTTTCTAGGGTTTTCGCGGTGCGTTACTTTGTTGAGATGGTTTGAAGGAGTTTATTGTTAAGAGAAGGCATACAACCCCTTTGTGGGTACGACAAAGTTGCGGGTCGCTGGCCAACGTGACGCGCCGGCCACGTGAGCACGTGCGCCGCAGCTCACAATGGCCGCTTGGGTCAAGTCTCCAAGGTGACGACACTGTATCGACGAAACGCGAAAGAAACCCATGTTACTCGTGCGTCAAACACGGGTTCGTACTGTGCATCAAAACGAAATCCGACAATTTATTTATTGTCAGCCCCGATTTACTCACAATGGGCTAGCGCGGCTATCGTGCGCCTCTATCCGAGATTGACGCCCGCATGAGTTAATGAATATCTTTATTCCCGATAAATAACTCTCATCGTTATGGGTCGTAAACTGGCGCGATGCGAGTCCGATACATTAAAACGTTTCTGCATAATTTAGCAGAGACGGGAGGCGGGGGCGGGTCGGGCACTGCGTTTATAGCGTGAAATAATAAAACATGCGATGTCACGACATCATGGGATGTCTTCACAACGAAACGGACATAATCTCGTTACGATGTCGTAACAAAGAGATTTGTAAGCACGGGCTTTATGGTCTGTGTCCAACGAGCTAAAATTTAATTTTCTGAAATAATCTGTCAGCGAACCATTAAAATAATTCGTCCGTACATAAGTAACATTACGGAGCACAGTTTAGATTTTATAACCAGTTATAATGTACGTGTACAACTTCACAGTTTATACATATCGTGTTGGTAAGATAAATATGTAGAGTTAGTTAGATTTATTAAAAGGTATCATTTAAATAGTTTATATTATGAGAAACGATAGAACAGTAAAGTTATTTTATGAATCTGATTTATGTGTAGGTCCTACAGATTGTTGTACCTACTAAAATTTTGTCTTAGTGACCCTAAACTAAAATTTTGGCTTGCTTACCGTCACTGATTGGTCTTTATTATCCCTGCAATAATGCACTCGCTTCCCCGTCCCGCTCGCGAATCCATGCTTGCCCCTGACATTGTCGTCAAGCGGCGCGGCGGCGAGCAATAGGCATTGATGCTCACCCGGGATTTCAATAGCAGTCTGCCTGCTCACTATAAAAGGATAAACTTCTCTAGAATTTGAGGATGAGTCTATTGCGATGTGTCGGGAATTTATTTTATGCCTGATTTAGATCTTTTACATCGTGAGCGGCTATTCTTGTTGTGTCTGTCTTTGATCGAAGTAACAAAACTAAAATAATCCGAAAAATTCATTTTAAATAAGTACGAGTATATTCTAAGTACGAGTACCTACTACATGGTTTGTTTTTATGTCCTGGTAAGTTTTACATGAAATCCTAAGTTAAGTATTTTAGTCTGGATAGTAGATAAACCGGGTAAGTGCGAGTCGGACTCTCGCACAAAGGGTTCCGTATCTATAAAAACGGCAAACAAATCACGTATGTTGTATGGGAGCCCCTTAAAATTCATTTTGTTTTGTTATTTTTAGTATTTGTTGTTATAGCGGCAACCGAAATACATCATCTGTGAAAATTTCTACTGTCTAGCTATCACGGTTCATGAGATACAGCCTGGTGACAGACGGACAGACGGACGGACAGCGAAGTCTCAGTAACAGGGTCCCGTTTTTACCCTTTGGGTAAGGAACCCTAAAAACGATGATTTGCAGCCAGTTGCTGCGGGGTATAAAAATAACGCATTCAAACATTTAAACACTGTCCAGTCACACAACTAGCCGTCATGCTACGTTAAGGCGTACGTCGAATCCTAATTGACCTTTATCGTTGTGTTCCTTCGAAAATAGCTCCTTTGAATGTCGGCTGTCGGCCGACGGATCTCACGTGCGCCATTGTGGAGGAAGCATTGACGCTCCTCGGGGATTTGAGAGGATTTCTAGAGAACGCTCTACTATCTGCCTGTGTATAAATGGGGATCAAACACTGTTCACTTAGATATGTTTATGGAGTTTGTGATGATTGTTTGATCTCTCTCAATAGGGAGAGTTTGACACGTCGGTTACGAATCTTATGATATCACACTGGTTCAATTGGAAAGTTACAATTTATTATGACGAAATTGATGAATTTACGATCATGTTGACATTTGATTGGAGTGTAGAATTGGGGAATTAGGAAATCTGGTAGCTGTAGCTACGGGCATCAGCAGTCGGCAACGTGGCGGAGTTTGCTGGAGGCGGAATTAAGTCGAGAGTAACGTTGTTATGACGATAAAGGCATTCCGGCCGCTCCGTGCGGGCATTTTCCGCGCGAGCACTGCTACCAAATTGAAACGATTTTTCACTGGCATGATTGCATCGGCGATCAGCGTTAGTACGATGCTATTCATACCTGTGTTGTGTGATGTTAGGGAAAATCGGGTTGGCCGGATATCGCGATTTTTACCGTGATAACCTGATATGGCTGAAAAATCCGACACGATTTCCTTAGCCCCTTATAAAAAACTACGCACTTGCTCGATGCGGATTTCAGGATACGGTCACGCTTTTATTAGAATCGTGTAACGTTCACAATCCGTAAGTTTTACTGTAAACTAGTTCTGTGCAGTTATTGATATTTATATAAGTAGTCAACGAAGGAATTCCTTTACAGTTCAGGATGTCGAGTCTGATGTCAGAATGACTTGTAAGTGATGATAGTGTGCTCAGTTTAGACCCGCAAGAAAAATCGTGTAAATTGCGCTATTGTGAGGTCATAAGGTAAACGCGTTTAAAGTGGTCAGTTGAGCGGACCCTACATCATAAAAAAGACACGCGATAGGTGATACTGATAATTTGGTCTAAATTGCATACGTACCTAGCTAATAATGAATAAAGACTTACCACATAATCACATAACGCTTTAAGACAGCAATATATTTTGATTTTTCGTAGTTACTTGTCGCCTGTCACTTTTATAAAATAGAGGCCTGAGGCCGTAAAGTCTAACGTGCGAACACTTGCCTTCGCTTTCACCATCTCTTTCTGTCACCGTCTTATATCGTTTGACAGAAAGAAATACTTAGTTATTGCGAAAGCAAGCGTCAGCGCGTTACACAATAAGCCTGCTGATCCTCAGGTTGGGGCTTTTGGACTTAATATAGGAATAGTCATAAAAATGATTACCTAACCTCTTTCTCCGGACTACGCATAAGTCATTTTGCAACCCAGTTTAAAATAAAGAATTGAATTATAATTTAAATATGCGTTAAATACTGTTGCAGTTATTATTTAAAAAAAAATGTTAGAATTACTAATAAATCTAACTTCTGTCTAACGGCTGAAAATATTAATATGATAAGTACAGGTATTAACTCTTAATAGCCATGAAAGTTTTAAGTTATAAGAGCCCTGCTGGGTGCATTGAAGAAGTAGTTGGGCGCGATGGGAACTTTTATATGAGTTGGCTGAACTAAAAGACATGTAATTGGAAACTGGAAACTGCTGCTGCTAGAGCGGCTTCCACTGAGGCGTTATGACGCTTATTTAATTCATGAAACTGTGGTTTTCGGTCAAATAATACTATTAAATTAATAATATTATAAAATTAGAGACAGTGAAATACCTAACAAGTTTAAGAAGACTATAATTGCCATTTTGGTTCTCGACCTGCCAGTTTTTATTATTTGATTCTATTTTTCTTATAAGGTAGGAGGAAAACGAGCGGGTGAGTCACCTGATGGAAAGCAATCACCACCGCCCATGGACAGGACACCCACAACACAAGTTGAGTTACGGATGCGTTGCCGGTCCTTTGAGAAAAGAGTCTATTAAGTATCATTGACTGTTATAACTACCTTATAATTTTAAATAGTATTTGTGTGCTATTCGGAATTATTCTTCCAATAATAATATTTAAAAATTCGAAACTCTACAACCTTTAAATTTCTTTCGAGTTTAATAAACATGATTCTATCTCGATATTTTATGGTTCCTTTAAAATATGAATGAAACTTAAAATGTTTTAACAGATGTACGAGTATGTTTTGGAACATTTCCAACTAATTTTTTCTCTCCTATCATGCCCTGTTTTATCATAAACGATTGCACTATTAAATATCAGGCATGTTTTGTGAGGGATGATTTTTATACTGCCAAAATGTATTTTTAAGTTTAATTCAATAGTTGTTCTCTACTCAATTGGTATCGTATCGACGTTAGCAAAATTTTAATCTGTCGTATGCTTAGGCACGACCGATGTAAGATTAAGGCTTCTTCTATTCTCCTAAAACAGGTTTTGAGAGAAACCAGACTAGATAGCTGGTTTTTATATGTGTACATGGTACATACGAAAGCCTATGGATTTTTAAGCATTGAAATATGATTCAAGAATATATCGAAACTTTTCTAAGCATATTCGAGAGGTTGCGATTTTGTACATCTTCCAGATAGCGGAGCGAGAAGGTGCTCGGCGCGAGAAGTCGTTTCACGCGATAACCGCCGGATGCGATGCCGGGCTTTATGAATATTCGCGCAGGTTATCCTTTACACATAGATTAGAGGGCGACACTGAAGTAGACTTAACATTTTCAGTTTTTATGAAACTGCTTCACTTTAAGTATTAGGTACACATTTTCTGTAATTTTACAAACTTTCTAAGAGTGCTTTGAAAATAAACCTACCGTGAGGCTAGTTTCACTCATAGTGAAAATTAAAGATATAGCGCGTTTGGGAGCAGCCACCGTATCGTGTACTCTAGGAGGAAGGGTAACGGATTAGCCCGAAACATGTCGTGCTAAACTCGTTTATAAATGTGGGTTGTCCGTATTTTTCATACTAACAATGCCACTATTTCTCTTGGAAGTAATCCTCTTGATAAAGAACATTTTTAAAAACTACGCTTACGAACTCTCTGTGTAATATTAAGTAAGCATATATATATGTATATGTAATGGCACTTAAGTAAATACTCTCTTGATCCATCCAATAACCCCATCGGCTAAGATAACGGTCCCGTTTGTGCCGCGGCACTCCTGCGCCGCGTTCGAGAGTCCCAAGTTATTTTTACAGCCCCTACCGCGGCGCGCTAAAAGCGTTTGTCTTGAATTAAAGTGTTAACCAATTGAAGTTTTACACTTGAAGATAAAAGGGCCAGCTTGATAGGTAGATAAGAACATTGTTTATTTATTTATTAAATTCCATGAGAATGAATTCATCCTTAAATGTGATTAATTTTGTAAGTAAATTGTATGTAAGTTGAGTAACAACTGAAGGCAATAAAGTAAACAAGGGACTAACATTAAGTATTCCGAGCGGCGCTGCGTCAGCCGATTGCGGAAATAACTAGTGGATTAGTGGCAGGTCTCAGCGCGGAGAGATATATCCGGCGGAACTGCGCGGAATTACTTCCCGCATGGCTGGGATGCACCGCGCCGCAGCCGCAACGATCTCCAGCGGCCGAGCAATCCGAGCCATCGGCGGCTCCCGGCGAGAAGTCACGACACTTCTCACTCCGATCGCAGTCACTTGCTTCATTAGAACCAAAATTCCCACGGTTCATTACGATTCTCCAGAATTCTCGACGTTCATTAGAAATACTCGGCGGGAACGGACCCCGGACGTAAATAAGTGATTAACGCTGTTGGGATTGTTTTCAGACGCTCCGCTCCGGCTGCCGTTGCCAGCGCTGCAGCTACATAGTTTGGACTTTTGATACATTTAAAATGAACTGCCCCGCTGCTGTCTCGAGTCAAGTTGACACGTTAAAGTTCCATTAGAAAAGAAACTACCTATACGTGGTGTGCCTTTGCTGTATCCTTTTCAACAATGAAAACGACTTCAATTATTTCAAAATTCAAACGGTCCTTCCTTAAAGTATTCATAAAAGCCATGAGTCCTTTTATCATTTCTCAAAAAAATATTTAGCATGAATGGAAACTTTTTAACGCGAATTTCTATAAAAGCGCCTGCCTTCGAGTTCTTTTGCACTTAAGCTGAATTTTATTACATCGTTGCGAAAGAAGGTAAACGCAATCCAAGGTATTAATCTGGATCACACGAGTTCTATTGAAGCTTTTGAACTTGCCGGTAGCTCATCAACTACCTTTTGAACGGTAATCCTAGATCATCTTACTATGGGTATTAGGTACCTACTATGAAATTATGGTAGTTTTTTTTTTTGTTTGTTAAGTATAACCGGATTCTTCGGATCCTTTGCGAATCGAATGGGTGAACCATTAATAACGAAAGTTTTAGTAATAACGGGTTCCTAGCCCATAATATAATCAGTGAGCAGTGAAGGTTTGTCGGCTGAGTTCCCGAGTCGTAAAGGGATTATGCGAGGCATGGCCGGCGCAGCGTGCTTGCGGATCCCGTGATAGCGTTATCACGGAATCTTTGTTAGTTATTGGCGGTAGGAAGTTGGCGGTTGGTTTAGGGACTAAATGGACCCGCACGTCCGGACAAACATCGTGCAAATTCGCAACTCAAACAAGTTTAAGCAAATTTATAACTTCCGGATTGGAAGCGGCTGTTGCCGTCTTGAGCTACGAGCTACGAGCGTCACACATCGCCCTCGGTGCGTCAAGAGTTTGACGTGTTTATTCCAACATTATACTAAGGTATTTGATTTATGAAGCTACCGTTACAAGTAACTAAATGATTTAACACTTTCCCCTTTATTCACATTGAAAGATTTCTCAGACATTATGCTTCATTTGAAAAAACAGGGTAAGTAGGTACATTCTTGTACATTATTTTAAAGGAAATAATTTCATGATGAAAATAAGAAACTGTTTTTGAACAATAAGTGTAATAAAAGCAAATATTAACTTTGCGAGCTTATTTGAATGTCAAAAGCATTTCAAACAGCAACTGTTGTAATTTGAGAGCGGAAATTCGTGTAATGACAAAGTGCCGCGAAGATATTGGAGGGGAAATGACATGAAAATAGTTTCCTTATAACATTCGAAGCACGGTGGGGACATAAAGAGGTAGTTGAGAGCGTCGGCCGCGCTGGGCGCCACCGGCGGGCGCGGCGGTCGCTGGCCTCATGCGCGCAGCCTGTATGCCACGCATGTTGTAAGATAAATAAGAGACTTTTTTACTTTGAATTCGTTAAATGAAAATAAGTATAAACTGTCATACAAGTAAAAAATCGGTTGACAATATTATTAAAAGCCGTGGTAGCCTAAGAGCCGATACACAAGGATTGCTTTCCAATCGCATTACCATTGCAGTTGCTTTGCAGTCGGCAAGCTGCACGCTAGCTGTAACTGAAATATATGGGCAGTCGGGAGTCGCAGTTACGTTGCATTTGGAATGCAGTCCGACTGTATCGGCCCTAATGGTTTGACCTAGCACAGGGCCGTGGGTTTGAACCCGGCCTCGCACCTCTGAGTTTTCCCAATTTTAAATGCGAAATTACATTAGAAATTTACCATGAGCTATACGGTGATGGAAAACATCGCGAGGAAACTTGCACACACTAGCGAAGAAATTTAATGGTGTGTGTGAAGGTCCTCATTCGCCTTAGCCCCGCATGGGATCTATGGCCCAAGCCCTTTCATTCTGAGTGGAGATCTGTGCCCTGCAGTGGAACGTATCTATATGGGATTATGTTTTTTTTATGTTAGAGAGGCCAGACAAACGAACTAGTGGGTCACCTGATGTTAAATGATCACCACTGTCCATAGACACCCGCAGCACTTTACGCGATGCCAGTGCGTGGGATGGGATGCTGTCCGATACGCACTTGGTCGGTTTTTTAATATTATATCAATATAAAATAAATAATAAATAAATAAATATTACGGGACAATCTTACACAAATCGACCTAGTCCCAAACTAAGCAAAGCTTGTACTATGGGTACTAGACGACGATAAACATACTTATAATACTTAAATAAATACTTAAATACATAGAAAACATCCATAACTCAGGAACAAATATCCGTGCTCATCACACAAATAAATGCCCTTACCGGGATTTGAACCCAGGACCTCTTGCTTCGTAGGCAGGGTCACTACCAACTAGGCTAAAGCGGTCGTTCCGCGGGCGGGGAATATGTAAGATTCTTTAAGGTTCAACCGTAACTTCGTAAAAAGAAATTCCTACCGGGCCCATTAAGATTTAGCTATCAAATTTATTAACGTAGTAGGATATAATTTATCAAAATATTTGTGTCAGACTAGATTATACTATTTATTATTTATTGTCCCTTTACTCTAAGCAATGTTAAATTAAAGTACTTAGATTACCTTAAAAGAGTAGCAAAGCATCGTAATATTAAACTTTTATAAAACCGTATCGCTTTCATTGCAGACTTATTTTCAGTGTTCTAGAGCGCACCGAGCTTGAGTGGCGTTACGTAAAAGAATATTATCTCAAGTCGAGCAAATACAGTGGCAGAGTGATACGAGGGGCACTCCGCTCTGGCATAAGGGTGCATGCCCGGAGGGCGCCGCCCGAGGTGCTTGCCCGCGCTAGCACTCTTTGTCTTCCCTCCTACCCTTAGTCCCGACTAGTGTCCCTAAATTATGTTAGTAAGGCAATAGATACAGAATACACGATGCGGCGTTTATCCCGTTCTGAATGGTGAAGGATAAGTTTCACTTTAAATTCCTTAGAGAAGGACATCCTAGTTCATTGACCTATTAAAAATAGTATTGGAAAATTGTTATGCGATCATTGAACTCTAATTTGAAATGAGCTACGATTTTTCTTACAGTTTATACGATAAATCATATGCGATGAAAATGTAGTATAATGTGTTGAGAGAAGTAGTTAGGTACCTAATCCAATAGCTACCGGAAGTAATAAATAAATTACTTCTTTGCATTCGGATGACAAATCTTGGATAATCCGGTTCACGACGGCCCACTAGGATACTTTAGGTCTTGATATGGTTTTGCCCAAAGCTTGATCATTTCAAAAAGACACATACCGTCTCAGATATACATATCTTCATAGACGATGAACTCAAGAAGATTCAACACGACTTTACGACGCGTTAATATTTGTATGAGTAATCTGCTGCAAATTATTACATTTCATCTTGTTATGTCGATATTATGCAAGTGCAATCATCATCATCATCATCCCTGCCTATATACGTCCCACTGCAGGGCACAGACTTCCTTTCAGAATGAGAGGGCTTGAGCCGTAGTTCCCACGCGAGCCCAGAGCGGATTGGGAAGTGCAGTGATACTTACTGCTTATTTGCAGACTAAGGTAAACGTACCAATGCTCGACACCTCAACGTCCAGTAGATGACACCAATCTATCACCTCTCTTACTATGAAATCAGATCGAAGGTGCCATGTATTGGATCACTGTCGAGTACAGGGAAGTTTACCTTACTGGTTCTGAATAATTTGGATATTTTATTCAAAATTGGAACACGAAAATAAGTTGTGCACAAGTTTGTTACCACCTACTGGGGTCATCGATGTCAAAGTTGCATAATAATAACGTTCTGAGATGGCGTTGACCGCGAGGTGAACGAACACGGTTCAACAGCACGCTGCAAGGGTCGCCGGGAAGGTCGTCGCCAGCAAAATGCAGTTCCTTTGTTACGTAACGTTACTCTATTTGCAACACTTGTTAGTTGTACTGACAAAGAATGGGTTTTATGTATATTGAGGATACGACTCTCTTAGAAGGAATTAGTTTTAGAGACTATCCCCTAGTAGGAACTAGCAAATTTTAATAAGACTACAGCATTTTTGTACATTTTTGAGATATATCTATCCACCCAATACTTCGGATTTTAACGCATAATAGGACCCACGCTGGCATTTGATAACTAAGAAAGATTTCATGCCATAAATACTAACTGCAATGGCGGTTAAAATCTATAGATCATAAAACTATTAAAGTGCCTTATCGTCGATGTAAATGCCCTTACGTTAAAATGTAAACTATAATAGTAAAAGGAGTATACAGACGTCATAAAGATCTCAGTACGTAACCCGCGAGTGCAATACGAAGTGCACCGCGCCCTATTCCAACCAGCCATAAAGGAATCAACTTATCATAATATTTTTCAAGAGTTACGTTTTCCAGACTTGCGGGCTTTCAAATCAGCGAGTATTTATCATTTGTTGGTTATGTCGATTTAGTGTACCTACGTGCACACTAAACGGACATTGTCGGGGTGAAACAAGTACGAGATTCAAACTTATTTACCAACACAGTTAGTTTAATTTTTGCAGAAAAGGGGGTCTGAAAAACGTAAAACAATCCAGTTAGCGTTAACATTTGACTTGAGAAACTCTCAGCATTACCTATTCAGTCAGTCAGTAGACACTTTATAACGAGCACACACATCTCATTTCTTTGGTCTTATTTAGTTGCATGGCATATCTTGAAATTCGCACCTTCAAAGCTGGTTTACTAATTACAATTTCCAATTCTCGTTCGAAATCAAAGCGAAGATCGATCAGTGCGTTCACAAAAGTGCAAATCACATTTTTGAATTGAAAACGTTGTAATATTCCGTTTTGTCTCGAGCGCGGGCGGTGTATAAAGCCTACCTATTTCGTATTTGCTTCCTCACTCACCTGGAACGGAAAGAAAAGAACATGTTAATTAAGAGCCACTGAAACAAAATTGATATCGCTGGGAATGGCGCTCCTACCTCCATTGTTAACGGATACCCACAGTTGGATATTTGCAGCAAGAAAAAACAATCCTATCTTCCTTAATAGGTTTTATATTCTTTTCGTAAATAACATTAAGAAATCATTTAATGAAATCTATCCATATGTTATGTATAATAGATATCTGAATTACGAAAATAACAGAACATAAAAAGTCAAACTTTGGATGTTGCTTTAATAAGTTTCTGAATAAAATGCTGTCGAGAATGTTATAATTCAAAGGCGAACAAAATGGTAACGATGTACGAGGCTTCGGCGCCGGCCGGCGGCAGCGGTAGCGGGGCCCGCGCTATGCCAAACGAGTCTGAAACGTACATCTCATTAACACGTAGCGCGGTGATATTTAGGGAGCGGCTGCGCCGCGCGTGGTGAGCCGCGAACTGGCATTTGGCAGCGCGCGCGCGCCACAGCCGGCTCTGTAAACTAAACAACTCGTAAAAGTGTAAAAGTCGTAACGATAGCGGCGGAGAGCATTGCCTAATATGAGCGGCGGCTGGAGCCGCGCCAGTCGCGCTCATTATCAGATGGGACGTTTCGGGTGCAACCCTTTCGTTTTACGATTGGCCTCTAATTACAGCAGCGCTCAAGGCGGCACGCTTTTTCAGTTGATACGAGTACAGAGTGTGCGCTTTGCCAAATAGACATATTTACCACCACTAGCCAAATCGTTTAGCGCGGTTCGACGGCTGCGTTCCGGGTGTCGGCTACCACCACTATCAGCTACAATTTTGCGATATGAAAAAAGTCTCGAAAAATTTCGCGACCGAGCCGCAATAACAGAGAGCTCTGGTTTACGAGAGCTGCTGATAAAGCCAGCAAGCCTCGCAGTGTACGGGTCGCCTTAACGACGTGTTGCCAATTTATGCCGCGCGATAAGCAGAGTTTGTTTAGCCTACGGCGGCGGGAGTTACGAGCCGAATCACGGCGGCTTACAACTTCACTACGCAAGTAGGCTGCGTTTTATGTTATAAAGTTAACGACAAAATCATCTTTGCCTTTGGGGGAAAAAGGGAAGTGTAAGAGAAACGAAACGATATCAGAGAAGGATTTGCGTAGCCGGTAGTCAGCATTTCTCTCTTTAATTCAGTATTACCTACTGTAACGTAACATATTCTAGATGCTGGTTGCACAATCGGAGGCGGAATACCAGCCGAAATTACATGGAATCGCTCGCAGAGAATATTAGTATGCCGCTGCGGATCGCCATCGGAATGAGTCGACGTGATGCCGACGCCGACCGCGTCGTTTCGCTAAGTCAAAATTTACTAGGCTTTACAAACATAAATCCAATTATAATATCAGTACCAGAGAATGATCGTATAAACTGTAAATTTAATGAAAGACAATTGTAATATGCCTAAATATGAAGCTACCTTTAAAACGATGGTAGTATAAATACCTAATATACTTACACCTCCGTCACACGTGTCATGCCATACCAAACGGAGCAATGCCTAATTTTTCTCTGTAATAGGAGGATTTAAAGTGCGACGACATATAATGATTGAGTATTATTCCGCGGATATCATAAACCTTTTTGGAAGGAAATCGGCCGATGAAAGATGAGGCCTTTTGTCGGTGACTCCAAACATAGCGCGTGACGGGCATGGGATATATGGCAGTGAATTTGGCTCGTAATCCTGCCATACCGCCGGGAACATGACAGGCATCGATGACTTGTATTATGTATAATACGTGCCGCATCCCGCAACATATCGTGGTCATCGGGTCCTCGTAACTAGCAGGGTACATGTTTGACAAGACGAGTTGTACGGAATATCTCTATGAACAAGATATTTTTTTTTACTAGAGCTTGTCGAGAGTATGTTGAGTGTTTTAATTAAAAACATTGCCGGACGTTGGGATAACCTGGTATGGGCAGAGTCGAGCCATGGATTTAATATCTACATTATAGGTAGTAGGTATGTGTCCCAACGAAAAGCAAAGCTTAGAAGTGGTTGTTGGTAAAGAGGAATATAATGTCACGAGCATGACATATTTTAAATTAACATTCAATATTGATCACGTATAACATTAAAAGAGCATAATAACATAACGTCTTTTATGTACCTTACATGTATATGTATATTTAAGTCGCCAGAAACTTAGTAGGTATAGGCTTTTTTATTCTGGCTACGAGGAACAACAAACAAATAATGGAGGTGGGAAAAAGAATTTAAATTGACTGGAGTTGGAAGAAAACATCAGAGTGGAATACAGCCTTTGCTTAGTTTGGGTAGATTAGATTATTCATTTTTATTTATTTTAACTTCAATCAAGTAGTCTGATATATATTTTTGTTATTTTATCAGCTCTGAAAAATTGAAGCATCTATGCTTAGAAAAGATAGCTGAATATTTTAAATGAAACACAATATTTTATAGTTTTGTCTAGGAACAGTATTCTAAGTAAAAAAATCTAAGTTAGCCGAGTAATTTGGAGAGATGGTGCGCCAGGGGTGCGGTGTGTGAGGCGACACTGGCCGCCCGTGGGGGCTGTCAACTCAATCTTGCCCCATTACGTGCGACAAATTGGAAAAATATTCAATTACACTGCTAAATATTGAATTATATCAAGGCAAATTACAATTTTGCATTGGGGATGTCGCAAAGTTAGTCTTGCGATCTTTGTTGTTCTCAATGGTGTACCGGTAGACCGTAACCGCTGGAATCAGAAACAATTGTTTTACAAGATCTAAACATACGTTTTACGAATCCAACCAGATATATTTGTTTATTTAACTGACTGACTTTATCCTTATGATTTAGTTACACATGGTTACTTTAACGACAATGTCGAGAATCAATGTAAAACTAGCCGTCAAATCTACGTTTAAGTAAGTTTTGGGTTGCAGAAATTTACTTAACTGGAGATTGTACGGCTGGTTTGCAATTGTTTATAGTTATAGTAACTTGGTGCAACTCACTGTCAAATTCATTATGGCATTAAATACTTTACTGTGGTTAACGCCCGGTCTGCCCGCCGGTGTCGGATGTCCTGGAAGCGCACATGATCAATTTATTTACTCGATTGAAAAATAATATACGTGTTTAAACGCAGCGACAAGTGGGCGCGGGAATTGCTCGCCGTAGGAGTAATTGGCAATTAATCACCAGCCGTTTTCTATTTCAGCCGATCCCGGACCGGAGCCCGGCACGGCACCTACCGCCGCGCTAACGAGATTGAGACAACCCATGTATGACAGTAATAACAGGACGCACCATGCACATAGGTACACTAGTTCAATGATTACCGTTACAAAAGTAAATACCCACCCATTAATAGTTTCCTGTTTCTGTGTTCTAGTTGGAATCGTTTTACAATCATTAATAATAGTTTTGTTATTACTTTAATCATAAATGCTTTAAGCGTTGTACGTTGCTTAACTCTACCAAGAGTCATAAAATTGCTTTTCGCGGCACAATGACAATATAACTATTTAATTATAGTTAACAAACGTTTTTCTTTTATATGTAGACTTTAATTATTTAGCACACTATTAGTCTAAGGGTCAGGGCACACGAGCGTAATTTTGTGAGTTGTGAGCGGCAGAATTTCGGTTGGGCCATACATTGTGTCACGTGAGTGTCACGTGATGGCCTGCATATTGTATGGCGCGAACCGAAATTCTGGCGCTCACGACTCACAAAATAACGCTCGTGTGGCCTCATCCTGAATGGAATTATTCTGTTTGACTAACTACAAAAAAACAATTAAGTACGAAGACCAATTATCCTTTTCTTGTTCCGTCACGTCAAAAACAAAATTGTAGTTAATCATTTCACACAATAAAACGGGCCGCGAACCAGATAAGTGCGCGCTAATACAAAGTTGAATGTTAAGCCGCGACGAGATCGGGACCGTCTGTCGTGGCCGCGCGTACCCTCGCCTCTCAGCCCACTTGATTCAGATCAATATCTTTATAACATAATTAAGTAAATTTCAAAGTCGTCGCGCGCCGTCGACGAAATAATATGACTAAGAGCTTAGATAACCCACGATTTAAAGTAATTTTCCGTCATTTCCCCATCTCTTGTAATTAGGAATTTCGGCGCGAGTAACCAAATTATTCGACGTATCATATCTCCCGAGAGAGCGTTTTGATTCGACCTCCTTTGTCGATATAATTCGGCACCGCGCATAACTTGCTGAATTCTACGAAAGCCGGATTCCGATGGGACAATTGATCGGTTCCCAACTTTATTTGTATTTGGAAAGTTATAATAATCTTTCACTGATTCAAAGCGGTTCAATGCACACCATCCTAATCGGAAATTTATCAAAATGAAGTCATTCGTTCATTTCAATCGCACGGAACTTTCCAAATTGCAATATGGTGTTTCGAGTTGTGTTAGCTTGCTAATAGAGTAGTCTTGCCAATTACGCTACCGTTATTATGGCTTTTGCTGATCGTTTTAGTAAACACCAATAAGGGCGGTTCCATTTAATGTCTAAACAAAACGCATTTAGTTACACGATATACAGCTCACCGACAGCGATCTTACTCAATACTGCGTCTCGAAATAGTCTCGTTGACCGACATGTTAAAACTTTAATCTCATCGGGTGCCTTCTTTTGCGATACATGCAGTTAGGTAAACCGGTCGAGCGTTATTTCCTTAGTGTGATTTGTATGTAGTAGTTTGTCGTCGACTATTTGTATCGGCAGTGATCGCAGAGTGGATTGCGCCGCGACACCTTTCAAATAAATTGTCTTGAGACCGACCGAGACGGTAAACAACTCACTCCTATGCAGATGTTCGTGCTAAACCAAACACCTTCAATGTGCTCGAGGGGTGATCGCCTCTTAAATTGCTCTCAAGTGGCGTTTCTCTAGGTACCGTTCTATTGAATGCGTATGCCTTGTTCTCACTCTGGGCTTATTAAAAATGTAAAGTAAAGATGTTGTTAGTAAGTAAGTCGGAAGGACGATTATTAATTGAAATTACAGTTATAAATAAATAAATAAATAATAAATATCATGGGACAATTCACACCAATTGACCCAGTCCCAAAGTAAGCTAAGCATAGCTTGTGTTATGGGTACAAGGCAACGGATAATCATACTTATATAGATAGATACATACTTAAATACATATTAAACACCCAAGACCCGAGAACAAATATTCGTATTTTTCATACAAATATCTGCCCCGACACGGGAATCGAACCCGGGACCTCAAGCTTCGTAGTCAGGTTCTCTAACCACTAGGCCATTTGGTCGTCTGGTCGTCTAGTTGAGAGATAGCATTGTTTTTCCTACGGTAAGTTAAAAATAATAATAATCAAAGCACTACGTATGACGAACGCCGGCAAAGTTTAATAATTAGAAGGCGCCTTACACTCGTTCCTCATTCAGCGATACACCTCAATTACATCTAAACAAGTTACTGGACACCGGAGTTGTGTAACAAAGTACAATTGTCAACTGCAATTCTAGACAGTGACGAGTAAATTAAGGGGTGTAGTCTGCGCCAGGAGTCAAGTTATAAGAGGCACCTGTGACGACGCCGGTGTGTTCATCTCGAGCCTCGGACTCGCGAGTCGGAGTCGGAGTCGCGTGATGATAATTATGGAAAATTATACCTACATTATGACTTATTATTTTATGGGAAACAAAAGTGTGCCGGGTGATATGAATCTACGGCAGCTTCTAGTGCAATCAATGAGTTATAAATTGCTTGAAGGCGGGCGCAGTCAAATAGGTTTTTGTACAAGTGAATCATATTCATAATAAGTTATAATAATATATACCTACGTTGTACTATAAAAGTTAATTATTAATAACAGTTTGTAAATATTACAAAAATGTATTACTTATAAGGGTCACAGGTAGATAAGTATGAAAATGACAAAATTCATTCTTCGCTGTATGGTAACCATTTTTAGGGTTCCGTAGTCAACTAGGAACCCTTATAGTTTCGCCATGTCCGTCCGTTCGTCTGTCTGTCTGTCCGCGGCTAAGCTCAGAGACTGTTAGTACTAGAAAGCTGTAATTTGGCATGATTATATATATCAGTCACGCCGACAAAGTGATTAAATAAAATAAAGTAAAAACATTTTTTTCAGGGTAACATCTGCCTAGAGATATTTTCGGAGATATCCACTCCAAAAGTTCAAAATAATGTGTCCCCCCCTTTAACTTTTGAACCGCACGTCTAAAAAATATGAAAAAAATCACGTAAGTTAAACTTAATAAAAACTTTCTAGGAAAATTATTTTCAACTTAATCACATTAATTATATGTCAATCAGCTGATCGAGGAGCTTAGTAGCACGCATGTCGGTTGTCATATAGACGGAACCTACATAAATAATATCAGTTATGCAGACGACATGGTGCTGCTGGGTCCCTCGATCGGCTCGATTAGGAGATTGGTAGCCATTTGCGAGCAGTATGAGGAAACGCATGGGCTCAAGTACAACTCTAAAAAGAGTGAAGTGCTCATATTTAGGGCTAGTAAGTTTGACCCTACTAATGTGCCTTCGGTTGTGCTTGGTGGATCTGTTCTGCAAGTGGTTAACAAGTTTAAGTACTTGGGTCACATTATTACTGATGACTTAAAAGATGATCCTGATGTGGAGAGGGAGCGCAGGGCGTTGGCAGTGAGGAGTAATGTCCTGGCCCGCAGATTCGCTCGTTGTTCGGATGGAGTAAAAGTAACTCTTTTTAAAGCTTACTGTACTTCTTTTTACTCCAGCGGTCTGTGGTGTCGGTACACGAAACAAGCTTACGACGCCTTGCGTGTGCAGTATAATAATGCCTTCAGGATGCTGTTGGGGCTACCACGCCACTGCAGCGCTTCTGGAATGTTTGCTGCTGAGCGCACGGATGGCTTCCACGCTATCATGCGGAAGAAAGCTGTCTCTCTTCTTCATCGTGTGCGCGGTAGCAGCAACGGCATCCTGAGGACATTAGGGAGGCGATATGATGGCTCTCTCTTAGGGCATATGGTAAAAATTTCGATAGGTGTATGTCACTAATTTTAAGTAATTTTAAATTTTAATTTTTAATTTTATTACAAAAATATTTGTAAACGGCTTTGTGACACTACAGGAGACCAAAGAGCTGGCAGCTACCTCGCACAACGTATCAGCATTGCTATACAGCGAGGTAATGCTGCCAGTGTCTTTGGGTCCATGCCGCGGGGGGAACCTTTTGTTAATTTTATTTAGTTTTAGTTTAAGTTAGTTTTATTTTATTTTATTTATAGTTATAGTATTAATTTATTATTGTTATTTTTTCTTAATATTTAACGTAATTTAATTTTGATGTCTATTCCGCTTAAACTTGTATCAACATTATTTTTACAATAAGACCTTCAACAATTTACGCACGCCGATATGGGCCCATCTCTGTTTCCGTTTTACTTTTGTTAATTTAAAAATTACGTCGCATTTTAAATTTTAAGTAATATTACTAACATAGAAGTTAAGCACTAAATGTACCTACTAACCATAATATAGATGATTGTAAAAAATTATCTGAAATAAATTTATTTATTGTTATATTATTATTATAATCAGTTGAGCAGTTTTTAAATTTTTGCAAAAAAATATTTCTAAACTAAGATTGGAATTTAACTGCCATTGCAAGCATTTTTTTTCTTTAAGTACAGTCAGCAACGAAAATATGAATACACCCAAAGTACTAAAAATATGCATCCACGACTCTATTACCAGGGCATAAAGGCGTGTATACATATTTTTGGTACTTTAAGTGTATTCATATTTTTGTTGCTGACTGTACCTATAAGATCACGCTAACAGTATCTTCTTTCAAATAAAAAAATATATTACATCTGAAAAACAATCACATACATGTTTAGTTCTAGTAGACGGCAGATTAGATTAGATTAGTTACCCAATTCGCCGCTAGATGGCGCTGTACCGTCGACGTTGGGACCAAAACAACCACCACAAAAACCACACCAAAGATTTTTCGTACCTGCTACGGAACCCTATATTGGGCGTGTCCGACACGCTCTTGGCCGGTTTTTTTAATTATTAATTTAATTAAAAATGGAGTAAATATAAATGATAAATAATATTATCACATCTTATATATGTTATAATTAATATAAATTTGCTACGACGTAGCAAGTGATGGAGACCGGCTTACGGCGTAGGCTCGGTTGGCAGCCGCTACGAATGTGCGAGTTGCCAGCACGGGCCTAAGCCAGCCGTTAGACAACCTAGATAGATGGCAAAGCGGCCTTCCACCTAGTTGTAACGTCTCAGGATTGCTAGTTACAACATTTGGTTTTATTGGACACTTTGAGCTGCACGAGTTGTACAATTTGGCCGCCATAGCGACGGCGTAACTTACATCGATTTATTTTCCTGCCAAGAAATTGGTTAACAAATCTTTGAAGAAATAGAGTACTTTAAACTCGGCCATAATAGCCTTTATAATACTTGAAGTCAAAAGAAGTGCTAATAAGTATATATGTATTCTTAAATTAATAATAAAGACATACATTAAACGTAATCATAATCACAGTCTACATTCCGGAACAAATATATTTAATGTAATTAATTATCTATGAATCATTAAAAACCTACTCCTTAGTACATAAACACCAAGGCATGGCGCACTTGCCTAGAAAAAAATAAGACATGCGTGTTAAGATTGTTAATCATATAGTAAACACTTTAATTGATCATTCATCTAATCATATCTAGCAGGATGTGACTATAATAATGACTTATTACATATTGTACTTAACAATAAACAGGCTGGCAGGTGCATCAGACGTAGACAATCACTGTCTACTGGGAAACCTTGCATGCCTAATCGAATGCGTAGCTAACGCATATCAATGCGGCCAGGTGTAACAAGGAGATAATAGCGAGTTAACAATTGCGAAACATTTGATGAGCTATTGATTCAATATGGGTTCCGAATGCTTGAATGTATGCTGAAGTTTACTGTGTGTTTCGTACGTAGAAAAGTTCATCGCAAAGTTGAGATCTATAGCCAATTCAGTAAGTAAAATGATAGAAGAACAACCATCTCCCACAATTAGCTAAGCATAGAGATAGAGAAGATAATTAGTATTTTCCCCAGCTTTATTTTACCACGTTTTGTTAACTTCGGCTGTCTCAGTCATTCACATGGTTTGTCAAATGAATCCGTTAAGCTCCAGTATCTGTAGTAGGTCAAGCGTGGCCGTCGCAAACGGCGGAGCCGGTGGCCAATAACGAATAAATCAGCCGATAGATGTTGCTTCTGTTTTGTGTACGTTCGCGGCTATTTCTGCCGACCTGAGCCCGCGCACGGTTTTTCGCTATCAAAACTGCGATGTGATGAGTTGAGTAGATCTATAAACACCGAAAACTTATACAACGTTATAAAAAGTTCTAGTTTTTGGAAAAAAACGCATTGATGTGTTTTGGAGCTGAAAGGGATGGACGTCAAAACACATTTCTTACTTAAAGTATATAAATATTTTTTTGGCTGCAACAACTATCATGCATGAAGAATGGTTTTGAATCGCTATGGACCTAATTTATGTCAGTCGGCAAACTGCATTCCTTTACAAAAAGTTTTGAAAGGGAGACCATAGTCGTTATCGTGTTGTGTTACGGCTTTCTATGTGCTCTGTAAAACATAAATTTATCTGTCGCCCTCTTCACCCAATATGGGTTCCAATACTGGGAACAACATAAGATTAAGCTTTGAATATTCTTCGATTCATCTTCTTCGATCTTCTGTGCTGATTCCCCGTCCACGATCGCTCACTCAAGGAGGTTGTGATGGGAAGAGCAACAAATGCACACATCACACCCAGGTTGAGTGAGTCACCGTAGACGAGATCTTCGGTGGATTCTTTCTTCTTATATCTTTTCCAGGGATGGTTTTGAAGGATCTGTTCATTCTTAAAATGTAAGCATAAAAATAGACATGATCATTACAATAACACCAACAAAGGTAAATTCTCACAATAATAAACTGTGTAACTGTTTTTAGCTTAAAAATTAGATCAACGTTAAAATTCAGTACAAAATGTTATAATCCGACGATTCGCGCGTAAATAAAATAAACAATCTCTGTGGAAAGTGGCGGCAAAAGCGATTTCATTTCTGGTTGTAAATCCTATACCGGTATTCGAATGAGGCCCAAATCATTGCATAAATCCATAAGAGCGTTATCGGGAGCTTGTTTGATGGAGCGATGAAAATAGACGGCTGTAAAGCTGCGCCTGAAAACCGATCGAACGTCTTATTCCAGCTATTTCGGTGTCAAGAGTACGCTGCGCTGCCACAATAAACAGTCTTATTGCTTTCACCTTCGCGTCTTGACCGCCTTTTTCAAAAGAATACTTCAGTGATCTTTAAGAATATGACATAACTTTCCTAACTCTAATAATTACCCCGCATAATTACTTTAGGAAGAAAACGAAAAGAAAATTCTGTAAAATACAATTTTAAAGTCAAAAAGTCAAAACGTTTATTCTGCAAATAGGCCGCAAAGGGCTCTTTTACATGTCACTTTTTTAAACTACCAGCGCTTTCGTAAGGACCATCATTGCCAAGAAGAATGCGCCGCAAGAAACTTGGCAGGAAGTCATCTTTTCAAATTAAAATATAATAAATTACAAACTAAAAAACCATACAAATATAGAATTAAATAAAAAATAATAATAATTATATAAAAAAACAATACAGGGATGTATTGGGTCCCATAGTTAAAAAAAAAAAATATGTATCAGAGATAGTCTTCCAATGTCACAATCATTAAAAATGAATGTGTTAAAACACATTTCAGGTCAAGTAACCATTAAACTTTTGGATTTCAAAGGCAAGCTTACGCCTGCCGCCCCCAAAGTTGGCTCACACGCACTCATGTCATGCTCTGAAAGCAGAGCGGTACCGAGGGCATGTATCGCTTCCGTTCCCATAAGCCTTATGGGACCGTCTTGGGAACTTCGGCGTCGCGGGTCTGTGACTAGTTAATAAAGTATTAATTAAAATATAAAAGTTTAAATCCATAAGCTTAACAATATAATTTTCAAAATCCAAACTTTGATAAAAAGAACAAAGTAATCGAGATTTTAATATTATACATAGGCTGGGTGTAAAGGGGTGAGAATCGACGGCGACGCCATCTATTATTTACAGTGCGAATAACGAACTGCGCTCGCCCTCGTTTACATCTCAATTAATTTAATTTGCTTTTTCACAGGCTTCTTCCATTTCCTTATTGTGATGTAGAGTTTAAGGGCTGAGGGCGTAAATTTTCTCGTGATTCGGTAACTGAGGCGGTAATTAGAGCAATTGTGAGGTTTCCCCGTTTGTTGTTAACGGTTTATTATGGCGCGCGGTTGTTTTGTTTGCGGAATTAACGTCTGTTTCGCATTGCCATCTTGATAATATTTCATGTCTTACGCGATGCTGAAGGTAAAATCCGGGTAAACTAAACTATAAAGCCATATATATTTACTTACCGTATTTTGGATACGTAAAATAAATAATACCTGCTTAGCAAGAATACCTAAGTTCGATCGTGTAATTGAATTTTTAAAGCTGTTCATAGCTAGGATATTGATTTCGTTGGGCAGCGGGTAAGCCGACACGTAACAGTAACGCGATACCGCGCGGGCACTCGTATCGCGTGGCCGCTGCGCGCGCGCCGGAAGCTACCCACGCCGCCGGACGCCACTGACACTGTGTGATAAGGCTTCCCGGTTATTAGTAAAAAGCTTTGTTTCACACTATCAGTTGGCGGACTAGCTAACCGACTGAGTTATAATTGATAACGCTGAAAATTCATGCATATTTAGGTATTATTCGCTTTAAACAGGAACTAAAACTCTAATATAGCCATATCTCCCGCTTCCGGTTGAACTAGGATATCACGCGGCTAGCAGCTTACCTTCATGAGTAAGTTACCTATTTCATGATTTACTCTACATGTTTGAATGAATAATATGTTAATCTTTAACTTAAGATCTAATATAGTATATAACGAGTTTGCACTTATTCAAAAACGCTGTTAAGTTTATACAAATTTATTATATTTTATTAATTTATCTTCATCTGTTACTTCGACATTTGTTTTTCCTAGACAACGACAAAACATAATATTTGTATTTTTTTTATAATGGGGTTAATGTAAAATTGTAAGTAAACAACCCTGGCTTTGAAACCTCAGCTTGACGGTATCATCGATTATGTGTTTCAGCCAAATTAAATAAAAGTTAATTTGTTTTTGTTCCTTATGAACTTAACATAATATTCAAAGTAGTTAAAATTTTCAAGATTAGCATGGAATAACCCGGCTTCTAGATGCAGCGTAGAGTTGTTGTAAATCTTGGAGGCGAACGGCGAGTGTTTAAGCACGCGCTCGCGTCGCTGCCTTCAATCTAAGTTTGAGGCGACCGTTGCCCGTCCTCTATACGCTTCTATAATGAAACTGGGCCCGCCTAGCATTCACTACGTTACACCAGACAATAATTAGATTCATGAAGCCGCATCTCACGCTGGCCTCGCTACAAATATCAATATTACGAGCGAGCGTTGCATTTTTTAACCTCTTTGACGCGCGTAACCCTTATCTAATGCGTAAAAACATTTATCTAGCGGGGATGTGTCACTTGAAGCCTCTGCTCTCGTGTAAACGGGCGACCTTATTTTTTGTTGAAAGGCCCAAGCTATCAGTTCGCGCAACACAATATTACCCTGCGCGGCGATATATCGCGTTCAGAACGCGCCATCGTTCACCCGCTGCCGCGCGCCGCCAGGGCGTGGCTGCTAAACGGGGACATGGGGATGATTTTATGCATGTGATAACACTATCACATTTTTTAATATTTTTTCTACTCTCATCTTGTTTCACGCGGGCCGATTATTAACAAGTCTCAAATTAACATATAATTATATAAAGATAAATGTTAGTGGCGATTACTGGCGATAATATAAACGTTTGACCAGTTGCGTGAAATTGTACACTAAATGCATGTGTGCCTGAACCATGAATGCGACTTAGCAGCACTAACTAAGCACGTCCTCGCCTAAGCCAAGCGTAACGTACTATTATTAAACTACATTTGCCAGCGCCGGGAGTGTTATGAATCCCGAGTATGATGAATGGCGACTGCCTACTGTCCACGCCAGGCAACGTTGCCACTACAAATTTCATACGGATGGTAGGTTTTAATTTGTCGTATTTTCAGTAAATAAATTAAATTATTTGTATGTAAGAACGGTCTTTGATCAATTTATTCAACGACCCTTTTCTGTTACAGGGTGAATTTTTGGTTATAATACTACTCTGAGATACGGAGGACTGGTAGAAATTTTTAAAGTCATCGTTTCATCGCAGTGCATTAAATTATCACTTAGATCAAGTATGTCGTGTGTAATATATATAGTGCGGCAACACCACGACAGAGCACTTAGCAGAACGTTCGAGGTGGGGTCGCATCAATCACAACACAATTTTATATCAAATGTCGCTCTCAATCAATTTGTGCCAGGATCGTGTTCCCCACTACACTCCGACCAGAGACGTACACCTTTTACTATTTTCGTGAGAGGAAATGTTATTTGCGCTAAAATATTTTGGTATATAGAGACTATCAATACCGACCTTCTGTTTCTTTCTTATTTTCTTAGGAAACTGGTATTACAAGTAGGCTAAAGACGAAGAGTGAGAGATTTATTTAATTACATTGTAGCGACTTCTAGCGCCATCTAGTCGCCAATTAGAAAAACCGTTACATTCTACATCGCGCAATCGAAATTTCTCAAGTCTGATGCAATTTCCAACTTTCTTCCTTCGGGGTCATCTGTGTGGGGACAGCTGCAATAGCATTATATTGAAATTATTTCAAAGAAGAAAATAAGTCCGCTAAAAGTAAAGCATGGTCCCATTACAAATTTGTGATATCGAATTTTCTCAACGATTTTTGATTATGAGATACGCTGATTTCGCAATAGTAAAATTAATAATACAAAATATTTCATGTAAATAACTTTACTTGTGTAACAAAAGAATGAATGACGTGTTCTTTATTCCTTTGTTTTGATTTTCCTCGATTGGGCGAATGTGCGCAGATGACTAATATCAAGTGACGCGTCGGTGTGACGTGCCCTGAACAGAAGGTAACTTTTCTAATGGACGCGGGAGTTCTCCAGCAATACTATACTCGTGGTTAGTTAGGGAGTTCGCTACTCCAATATTCTTAATTGGCGTAGACAACAGTAGTTACTTAGTACTAGCATTATTCATTTTTTTTCGATATTGGAGTCTCACCAATAATGAGTATTACATGACTGTAATGTTTATGAAAAACTGAAGATGTTTCATGGTTTTTAAGCGTTCGAGATTTTTTCATTTTATAAAGCACATTAGACTAAATTAAATTACTTGAATATAATTATAGCTTATTCAAAAATAATGTATGTTCTATGATATAAGCGCATGGAGTAAGTTACGAGTAGGCACGACTCCGGCGCTGCACAAAGGCGTTTGTTTATAAAACAAAACAGCCGCGTTCCTTGGTCTCGCAATAAGTACATCGAGGACTATGAAAATAATGGTCTATTAAACAGCTGCCTCGTGCCTTGTACCTATTGTCGTTCTCAGTCAACGCATGTTCCATTATGTCGACGTGGTTAAAAACGAAGCTTTCAACAACAAAAACACTTGTGCTTTATCGTTAAGGTGATTAAGAATAAATCAATATGTAAGAAAGGTAAAATATGTACCCAGACGTATTTATTTTGAAACTGAATATTAATTTTAATTATACCATCAATCCGATACAACGTCTAAAACGGAAGGAATCTCTTTAACTTAACGTACAGGAGAAAAATTATCCGTCGAAGGCTATTTGCTCAAAATGTCCAAGGATTTGCCCGGTCGATTGAACGTTTATGCAAAATCCATCAGTGCTTGTATCGGACATCTTCATTAAGCAGGTTTTTCTGGTGTCGGGGTGACGGTGACAGCGGGCGGGGGCGGCGCCAGGCGAGATAAACTATCTTATCACCCGCTATCTTTTCGAGGGAAAGCTGTTCAATCGATACCTTCGACATCGGTGAAATGGCGCTCACATAGTTTTATGGACACCGTATTGATGGTACAAAGTACCTAATCACATTTATATTTCAAGGTAAATATATATTAGAAAACCCTATGTACAATTTTTAATAATTGCATTATTAAAACTGCAAGGCAAGGGTATCAATGTCATTATTTCCACCATATGATTTTTAACTGACCGAAAAATAATGATTAAGTAGGTATCGATCGAGACGTCTCTTTTTATTGAATGTCTTCATCTTAACGACTTTAAATGGTCTAATAGAGCCAGTCTAGATTGCTTTACAATGCCAGTGGGCTCAATGCAGCGGAAGAGGTTTATTTTCAATCAAAATCTTAACTTTTATCTATTTTATAGATTTTATCTCAATCAGCGCAAGCATCAGGTAAAGATATTCTTTGAGATAAGAAATTTTAAATTATTTACTGGTTCTTTTATAACAAAATATCATATGTGACGAAGTTTTTAAAAATAAAAAACGAGTGAAAAATAAAAATAACCAACTTACCATTATTTCAGAATAGCAACAGTTGACTTGAATCTCTTCGAACGCACAAAACATCAAAATCAAAAGTAAAACTAGCTGAAAATATTACAGTTCGCGTTGCTCGAATGAAATTGCATTAGGAGCCGTGAAATAAAAAACGAGAATAAAACAAAACGCAATAAAGCCCGGCGCGTTTTTATCGCCGCGAGATGTGGCTACAATTAATGGAATTTGAATTATTGTTTGGTTTGGGGCTACGCGGAGAGCGACCGCGACCGGCTGAGTGCGAGAGTGGTCTGGTGGTGGCTCGCTCCTGCGAGAGGCGAGCCGAGCTCCGAGCGCCGAGCGTCGAGCGCTCAGGCCCGGCGAACGCTCGGTGCTTGTGCCGCTCGGGCGGCGCGCGCGCGTTTATAAGCGCGTGCGACGTTCGTGGGGCGGCGGCAGACACGATAACACCAAATAATATCCCATTTCACGCCTATTAACACTACAATTTTCAACAGATCATTACAATTTCACAATACATGATTCTGGCACACACGTTACAGATAAGTGCCTGACTAATGACGTCCACTGCTATCGCTTGTAACAGACACTGACGTGTCAATGTAGTGAATTATAATCCTCTAATAGGGTGATTTGGGTGAGTCAGGCTATCGACTGAGGCGCTAGGTAAGGCTTCGCACTTGTAAGCTGCGTGCGCCGAATTGTGGCTTCATGTTATCCGACGGGTCAATCACCCGACAAATGTATTAATTATTAAATTTCTTAAAGTAATATTACATTTCAAAAACCGTATTAAATATTTATTTCGAATTTGGTTAAAAAAGTGATACAATAAAAGTACGGTACTGTTTTTTACGCTAATAACCACTGCGCTAACATACCTTCGTGAAATGTCAAATCGATACTCTAAGTTGTACAGAGAAACAACAGAAGCTAGGCCGGGTTGGCTCTACGGAGTTAGTGAAATTAATATACAAAGGCAATATTTTGCTAGATAATTTTGAATAAATTCACTCGGACGTTTCAGTGTTTACACGCAATCGAGGGTTAGCGAGGTTAATTATTGTAATTGTTTGCTGAATCCCTTGAAAAGTTATGTTTTTCCGATAAAAGTTTAATATTTAATAAGAGAATACAAATTCGTTTAGAACGTGGTTTCAGTGCATATTATTAAGCCTCCACTGTCCGTCCGTCTGTCACAAGGCTGTGTTTTCTTTGTCATTTTTTTGCTTGATCTTGACAGCAACATAATAAGAAACATAGGTACATCAAATAAAGTAATAAGTAGATACAGGTGTCTTAAAATTAGTAAGGAATATTTCCCAACCATTTACAAACCTAACCTAACCCAGACACCTCCTGAAATATTCCGGATTAATTTAAAGACGCAGTGTACGAGTACAAGTATAGGAAGGAGTGCGACTCGAAGTTGGCTGGATTTTTTATTATTACGTATATTTTTACAGATTTGACATGAATGGTTACATTATTATGTTTTTATAGCTTTAAGCATGAATGGTTACAATAATGACACATCGTTCCCATTCATGCTCAAACCTATTTTCTTTCAGTACTTACAAGTTATCGGATTGTAAGTTTGTATAAGTACGCGATAAACATTTTATTGGGTGCGGTGCGTAGACAAGTATATACGTACGTAAACGCAATATAAATAGGCGTCGCTTAAATTGTAATTTCACGGCTCGACGGCAATTTTCATTGGCGATTAATTCCTGTTCGTGATTTACCAGCTTGTGACGTACCGCCTCGAGCCAGCCGTGAACTGTTTGCTATACTTGCGCCTAGCTTATACTGCTACTGTTCATACAATAAACTTTTAAATCTACTCGCTAGACAATGGTATAGTTGGAACTAACACAAACAATCAACCCATTTTTACTAACTGGCTTTCAAGTTTATAATCCAAGACTCAAAAACTTCAAAGATGGGTCACTTTGTAATTTATTTTTGCATAAAATAGACAATTCTGTTACTAGAAAATTCAATCTTAATTTTGATAGATTTAAACCACTTTTTATTAGATAATTACCTACTTTATATTATTCCGTTTTATAGTCGACAGTCGAAAATGTAGAGCATTAAGCGAAAGTCCGCTTTGTAAAGATTGTAGGAAAACTAATAGCTCAGGTCAGATTTTTATGGGCTATGGGCGCGAAGGCCAAAATCTCGGAGGGTGCAATTCCTTTTCGGTTAAAAATGGCCTCTGGATTATCTGCTCACCACAGTCGGCCGGTTTATAAATATCAAAGTGCCACCAATTACTGCGCCGATCGATTCAGGGACATCCTTGAAAAATAATTTCCATCAAAATTGATTATTTTATAATTTTAATTAGGAGGACTTTAACCGTCATCATCCTCAATAATAAGGTTAAACCAAGAACTGAAAGATTGAGGGAATATTTCGATATTATTTTGGTATTCTAAATTGAATAATCGACTTCTATGGATAGGTACCATATCATTATTATTTCATTTTAATACTTACCTACTCATTGCGAATATTTGTGTTACAAAAAACAAGTGAGCTATTCTTCAGAGTTTATACGTTTAATAACCGGATTCAATTTAAGACTTTGCCTTTTACCTATATCCGTTAAGTAAAATTTTGAATCCACATTATACAGAAACCGATTTTTGTTTTTGTTTCACAAATAAGTGGATTATGCCACTTACAACAGTCTACGTAAAAAATGTCGGAGTCGCGAATGAACGCGGAAGCCGATGCGACCTGCCGCAGTTAAAAAACAAAGAGCCCTCGGCAGTTCGACTGTACCGCAAATTGTGACAAATTGTGTTATTGAAATTTATGTCCGGCAGTTTTGAGACATAATTGGATGCGGAGAGTCGGCGGCCATGTTCCCGCGTGACGTCACGTGCTCTAATGACATTTATTACGGACAGTTCATTGGTGGCGCTCGTCTCCGCAAAACGCAATACTATATCCGCATTTGGAAATTAATTTCCGCGGGAATTTCAATTCGGGCGCGGCGACGACTAATGTACGCTACTCGGTCGGAGCGAGAGAAGCCTATGTAGACTGTACATGTGTAGTATAGTCGGTATCAGAATATTATGTTTGTTCATTTTTCACTCCGAGTAGGTAGTATTAAAAAATAAAAAATATTTTAAATATCTAATCAGGGCCCAGTTGCACAACAAAGTACAACTAATATTACAAGCGGAACTCTCGCTTCAGTTATATTAACTAGAAAGGGAGTTCCGCTTGTAATATTAGTTGTACTTTGTTATGCAACAGGCCCCAGGATCTATCTTTGATTTAATTTGATTAGAGACAAAAATTACATTTCAGTTTTTTCTTGTTTGCTCTCGATTGTTTATTTATAATATTTACTTACCAGTTAGCTGCATCAATGATAAGTTTATAAAATGTGACATACCTGTAAAAAACAAACAGAAAGATAAGTTTATGAAATATGAATTTTTATTCATTAGTTTCTAACTGTCTCAACGTATGAGCTAAGCCAGGTAAGAGAAGGGACTCCATCTCGCGTCAATGTAAATCCGCTCTCAATAAAAGTTAAGATATAAATCGTGAGGTGCCATTACACAGGTGGCAATTTTTTTACGGCAGCTTTAGGAAGATTGCCCCTATAAATAACATCGTCCTACACGGGACGTCCACACCGCTCCCGCGTCCGTGAGTAATGGCGTGGCTGGTGACATGTAAACGCCAATAGATGGCGTTGATTGACTAATTAATCACTACCCTACCGCGATATTTACTACGTTCTTGGTTTTACTCCTGAAATTTATTAGAAATTAAGTGTTTTATTATTTTTATAATATTAGCTTTCTTTGTACCTATTAAACTTGATTAAAAGATACAGCTAACCTCAATTAGTCATAACAAACGCCTTGATATTACGTTGCTTGAGAGGCATCTGGTGCCATTGCAACTCGGACCTCGTGTGAGAACACAATAGGCGCCCGTTCTACAGAGGAATAGTTATGAACCTTCTCGCGACAAGTGCTACTGCTTGCCTCTGTATACCTTTGTTGCTGAAAAGGCTCCTTTGATTGTACACTGTAAATTGAACGTCAAATAAACTTAACACAGAAAAGATTTATGACTCAACTGAGTAGTGAGTACCTAGATTCTAAAGTTACAGTCGTTTGTTAAACTAGGATATTTGCATTGTTACAAGGAAAGTGAAAATATTATATAAAAGACATTGACGGTAAGAAATCGCTTTCAAACCTGTCAAATAAGACAGGAAAAAGGCCGGGAAAACGTCAGTATAATGGATATGTCACCGACAACGCGGCAGAATGCGGGCTGTTGGCGCGGGACTCGGATCCACTCCCAGTGGATTAAGTGCTGCCAGATTTCGATGAAAATTTGAATTCGAGCTGGACAACACGCTCGATAATATCGCGAAACTAGTATGTATTTAACTGGAACCACTGGTACTGAACAGAAGCTGTATTCGTAATCAGAATAATGAACGCGATCACTCGTTGCGATAGTCGATAAATACGGCTCGGAAAACATGTCCACAATGATGGATGGTGAAAGCGTTGATATGATGAAAGATGTAATCGAGATAGATATCTGTAAATAGTCTTCAGACCATCAAAGTTAATTACTTGAACAGCATTTTAATGTGTGTTTTGGAATGGAATAATTGTTTCATCGGATTGGTTTCATGGGGTTGGTTTTATTTCTTTAACTCAATTAATGGTGTGTATTATTTTGTCTTCTAAATAAAAGTGGTTATGATCTCAAATCGGCATATAACGATTTGTCACACTGGATGCGTTCTGCGGTCGCGGTCAGGTCAAATTGAACGCAGCCCGCATTGATATGAACAACATTGTCGGTCTCTATATATTGCGCGTGCGTGCATATAGAGACCGACAACATACATAATGCGGGCTGCGTTCAATTTGACCTGACCGCGACCGCAGAACGCATCCAGTGTGACAAATCCTTTAATCAATTTAGGTTAGAATCGATGAAAACTCATGTTAGCTGTTATCAGTTTCCGCCCCCCGGCTCGTTTGACTTGCAACCCGATAGGGGGCGATGCCGATGGCGCGAATAGTCGACTACTCACCTGGTAATGGCTACCCCGGCCCCTTCTTTTAGTACTGACCCGCTAGTAAACAGATCATTCAGGTTTGTGGTGTTATAAAAACGAAATTAACTCTGCCTCGCAAATGGTATATGTCCAGCCAGATATTCTCAAGTCTCAATGCCCCACCATTAACTGAAGCTGGAGGTATGTAGAGCGCGGTTTTCACTATTTCGTTCTCATTACAGGTTGAGTGGTACATCACTATTAATATTAAGATCAAAATAGCAATTATTGGTGTTTAAAAAGCGTCGGAGATCGACTATTGAATTCATCGGAATGAGAATACGTTCATTAATGCGAAATACCGCTAATCCAGTAGCAGTCACCGCGAGTGCAGCTATTGTGCACTCGGATATCGCGTTAATAGATTAATCCAATCAAAATATTAATTCCGCAACGCGGCCCGCGTATATTTATTTACATTTCAATCGGGCGAGTTGTTCGTCGCTTTTGAGATGTTACATTATACATATTGTATATGTATTCATTGAACAATGATGCCCTGGAATAAAAGTTATCGATGAGAGAAACAGCTGTTATCAGTCAAAAGTAATGATGTCGTGCGTTATAAAGCAGATTGGAAACGAAGTTGTCGGAATACTATGTATAACTATAAATACCTAAGATAAGTCATTTAATGGCTGCAGGGATATCAATTTCCATCGCATTGCAAGTCGACCCCGAAATCGGATCCTCTCCAAGGACTGCCTCAGCTTGTAATATATGAAATCTGTTTCGTATTTTATACTTACTTAGAACACGGTTAAAAAAATATAAAATATAAATTTAATCGACTCCAAAGACCACAACAATAACTTTTCTACTGATCTGTTGAAGTCATCTACCTTACCTATATGGCTCTTTTGGGCTTCTATTAGTCTATTGCTCTGCTGGCTCATGCTCAAGCGCTGAATTCAAACAGATAAGTAGAAGGTTATTTTCACGGTTTTTTTTGGAGTCAGTTCAATATATATTTTATATTGATTTATTTCTCACTTTAAAATAGCTTAATGTCAACTGCTCTTTATCTTCTACAAAAAATTACTTTTCCCCATTCAGAGACTTCAATTGTTCAGGAGTCCTCCTGGTGTTTTACCATCAGTTCCACTTCACCAAATGATGCTATCCTAGAGCAAAACCGCGAGTAACTACAAAATATACCTAAATCACCATAGGTGTCTTTACAATATTTGAAGAGTTCCCTCGATTTCCCCGGGATCACCTCATAAAGATCCTGACTTTGCAACAATGAGGCCTAATTGGACGTATTCCTATTCAAACAAAAAAAAAACAAATTGGTTTATAAATACTTAACGAAGTTGTGGAGTAACAAACATAAAAAATACAACCGAATTGTCAATCTCCTCATTTTTTGAGGTCGGTTAAAATATAACGTGAAAATGCTATTAAAGAGTAGCCGTACTTTCCGATAAGCCTTACAACATAAAAATATGGGTCGCAACAATGCTCACATAGCGGTAGGATTGCTCGAGTTTCTAAATATGAACGCAAATTACGAATTATCCAGCACAGGCTCGGCAGCGTGGCGCGTGCTCTCCCCAATCCGCTCGGGATTACAGTCCGAGTTGTGCGTTTGTGCTGCTATATTCCAGTAGCCGTATATCCCTTTATTGTTTCTACTGGGAAAACCTTTCAGTATTTCATATCAAAGCGCAATGAAAAAATAAAAACATAGAAGTAATGATGTTTCCTCAATTAACACGCTTACGAACGTTTCAGTTTTACTGTACAAATAATGTTTTCATGGTACATAGTTAGTCGAGAGAAAGTTGACGAAGACTTAGTGATCCATCGCGGAGACGCAAGACAATTGGGTCCACATGGCACGGCGATAGTGGGGTTTAGCGGGGATGAAATGAGTTGGGGTCGATGTGCGCTCACTGGACCTAATATTTGTGCTGCAATACAACCTTTATTGCGAAGATCAACATGTTTGCGCCAACTATAAACGTTTTCGTGGCTCTGTGCGGTGCTTGATCTCCTCCGCAAATTAGCCTGGACAATTTTATAGGACAGTTTCGTGTATAAGACGTAAGAAAACGTGCGAGTTTTGGTTCGTTGCAAGTTGATATCTAATGCATATATTGTATATTTTGGCGCAAGGTACCGTTATTGATAAAGTTGTTCTGAGCTGGCAGTGGAATGAAAGCGTTTTCTTGCGTCGTTTGCTGGCGTCGCGTGGCGAGGAGCCGGCTGATATTACTTATGTGACGAAGACGAGCGTGTACCAGAGCACTTCACAACTGCACCGACGACAGCTGGCGCGCTTTATTTGATTTTCAACTATACGGAGGAGCATCTAAGTTTTATGCCAGCGTCACAGCAGATCTGAACAAATTTTGAAAAGAAGTACCTACTGTGATAAAGTTTCGGATTTACAGTTAACGTTCGGGACCACACCATATATTTTACCAGAATAAATTCTGCCATAATAATCTGTGAAAAATAAAACGTGATTGACGTATTCAGGTAATCCTTCGTCAGCATCGTTACGAAACGATCTGGTCCTAGTAAAACTCATTTATCCGGACAATCGTCGGGCATGCAACAGAGCTTGTTAACAGTGTATTTTGTGAGATCGTTAACGATTGTCCTCAGCAATTGGTCAGATAGGTACGTACAAACAGCCGTTGTCCGGCAAACGTGGACCTGGAATGACGTGCGTGAGCAATATCGTTTGGGGCAGATGGCGTGGGGCGGGGACTGTTTGCGACTGCTTGGGACGGTCAACAGCGGCGGCAAACACGCGTGCGACCGCTCACGTGACGCGGTGTGTAGACTCGCGCCGCACAGCTCAACCGGCGCGCTTGTTGCTATTTTGTATCCATTTTGTGCCTATAAAAGTCGCGACACATTCAATTAGGGCTCTTTGTGTGAAGTTTATCATGAAATCAGCGACGCTTTAAGGTGCGTGCTTGATACATTATCATTCCTTCTATACCGGTTTGGGTTAGGTAGCTTTTAGGTAACGTTCACACAGCCGTCCGTTTTACAGATCCGTTTGATGGTGGTATTTAATGTATTCTAGTAATGAAATGTGTGTCATACTCGCTCATACGACTACGTAAGCTATCGCTGAATAAATGCCGACACGATAAAATGGCTTGTAAAAAGGATCGCTGTGTGAATGTACCCCTAGTTTAAGTTTGACTGCTTTTGGAAGTGGGTATTAGATAAATTTTAACATGTTTCTTAACGAGTTAATAGTGTTTTGCTAATGTGTGTGTGCCATGGCCGCATCACATCACATTCATTCTGTTTTCAATTACAGTTGTAAATTATACCGAATTTAAAAAAGGATGAAGTTTTATATTCGTCTGTATGTATTTTTACAGAGTACCTACCCAGCATTCATTGTTACTGAGTTCTTTACCATAAAAATATTTGAGTGTGTTATAAAATGTATGATATGTACCATTACGGTCCGGGGGCGGTGATAAGCCGCATGCAAGCATCCGCAGCCGTCCGCCGCCGGCGCACTTATCAGCGGGTTCAAAGCTCGAACACAATAACGTTGTTAGCTCTTTGAATGCTACCTACTTCATGCAGAAATTTTCTTAAAAGAAAATCAGTGTTGTATATTCACAGTATTAGCAAATAAACGAGGCATTGTTAGCATTCAAAATTAAAAAAAAAACAATACGAGATTTGGTTTCTAGGTAACTGAAATTTATTTTAACATACCTTCGTAAGCAGAAAACATCTTTAAACTGTAAAAATTTGCTAAAAGAACTCTTCTGGGACATCCGAAGGTTTGCTAGAAAAGAAATACCTACAAAGATTTCATACACCGTTTCAAAAGCGTACAAAAACTCAAAGTATGGGGTGAAGCGGTCCCTCTTGACTCGAATCTGTCCGGTATTTTTAATAAATAAGCGGAACAGCTGTAAAGATGTTATTATTCAGTTAAACATTTATAAAGAAAATTTCGTTTTTATAAAGCGCGATTAGGCGATTCAAAATTGGTGTTGGTTTGTATACTTATCTAAGTTTGATGTTAATGACGACAATATGGTCAGCGGTAACGGCAATTTTTGAGATCGTTCATTAAATTTACATTCAACAGAGAAAACAAATGCTTCTGCAAAGAAGGTAAATAAAGCACTTGCACCGAAACTAGTGGTGGGGTTGAAAATCAAGATAGTATTCTATTTACTTTTATTTGTCCAATTTCAAATAAGTACAAATCGCGTTGCTGAAGTAATGTAGCCGGCGCAACTGGGTAGTTCTTTTTCAGCGGCGGCGAAATTGCACCGTGCTGATGGAGATTCATTGAACCAGCGCATCGTTTATCAACTCAACCTTTTCTGCGCTCTTACGCTGTTTCATATTCCAACAATTTATTTACAACGTAAATTAAAAGCTGGATTAAAAAGAATAAAAAACTTATATGTCTCAGTTGTTGTTAATTTTGGATTCTTCAATTTTCATTTTACGTTTTTATTTCGATGGTTTAAAACAGTATATTTCGACTGAGCTATAATATAACTGTTCTACATTGAATGTCAACAGTGTTCGATGTTATTTTATAAAATTTGAAATACTATTTGATCCCACTAGTATCTCGGAGGACTGACGCTACATAGAAAATCAATAAAATAGTGAAGCGTTGATGACAGTTGTTTTGTTTTATCTCTGCGAGCCCGGTTGTTCTTTGGCTGCGAAAAAAGTTTACGAATATACCGCCATGTTGAGCAAATTGACTTTCGGAGTGACAGTTGCCAATAGAGTTTTGCTGTGCATCACGGGTATGTAAGTAAGGCTTAGGGTGCGTTTCAACTGAGCGCACCTTTAATGGAGTGGGGCGGTGAGAGGTTCATCCCATTAATTCATTCGCAAAGAACAGAAACTTTTCTGAATGAATGATGAAGTATTAAACATGCGGGCTGAAATGTCATGCCCCTTGTCATTATGGTTTGTTTATTAACATTTAAAGAACTCATGAGATTGATAATTTCATTCTATCCAGAACTCGAGATTGTTCAAAGCGTTTAATTCGCACAGTAATAACTTAAGTGAACCTGGCGCAAAAGAATTTGAGTTCATGCTAAAACATGGGATTACCTGAGATAATCTAAATATCTGTCTATCTAATTCTTAACTATAAACGAACAATTCTTGTACCTGTATTTATTTATTTCGAGGATTTCGGAAACGGTTTTTACGATTTTTGCTATGGTTTTAGTTATTTCTGTGAAAATAAGCCAAGTCAAGTAACCCAATTATTAATTGAACTTATGTCCGTCTGTAAGGTGTGATTTTGTTAATTTATGTGTGTTAGCTGGTGAGCCCAGATTCTATGCTTTCCTTTTTTTTTTCGTTACTCTTTTCTTTTTTTTTTTAAATCCGCATGTTTTTTTTTGTTCCTAATTTAATATTATTATTTTTGCATGTTTTTTTGTTGTTTTTTTTTGTAGGTATTGGTAGTTCTTGTGCGGGCGCACATTGAGACAGTAATGTCTCGATGTGCGGTTGCCCTTAAATGTGTTATTTTAAGAACCCATTGTCATTCAATTGCCACATCCTTCATTAACTCCAAGTGAGAATTTATTTAGGGTGCATACTACATTCTTATTTATATGCCTTGTTTGATAATGATTGTGTGTGTGTATCTGTTTTTTTCTCCAATAAATAAAATAAAATAAAATAAAATACGTGTTTTCCAATTTTAGCGAAAAAAAACCCCCAGCTCGCCCAAGTCCAATAATTAATAATTACATACTAATACATAAGTTCTACGTTAGAATAAGAATAAGAATCAATCAATCAATCTTTATTTCGCATAAGTAACATGTACATGCTAATAAGAGAAAAGTAAAAACAATAATTGAAAATAGAAATAAGCTACATATGCGAAAAAGGAGTCCACTCAGCACTCGTCGGGTCACTAAAGGTGGCTCGACGCTGATATTATGTGGATCCTAGTTAGCATCCGATACAGAACCGCACGGCACACGTTAGTATGAACGGCCAATTTAATCAAATATGTAAACAAGTACAAAATATCAATTCCTCTGGTTTCACAACAAGTAGTAGAAGTTCTAAGTTCAAGTAAAACGCACCTTACGAAATAAAACAAGTCGTAAACAGAATAAATCTTGTATTGAAATTCACAAGGCAAAAACATCAGGTCTCGTGGAAACGCTCTCAAACTTTTTTGTTTAAATCTATGAGTGGGACACGAATAAGTTGCGCGAGCAGCCGCGGGCTACCGCGGCAGCGCGCAAACTTCGCCCCACTCGCACTCGTTCCCCACCAACTGTTTCGGTGCTGTCGGCCATGTTAAACTTTCAGCTACTTAGTTTTATTTCACACCCAATTTATTCACAAGTAGCGAGTCTAAAACCGATAAACGTTTCCTTTTCGCTTTCCATGCGCTCAGCGAGGCGGAATTCATGGCTTATTGTTAATAAACTAATAAAAATACGTTACACTCGCGTATGTTGGGTACTTCCATAGTTATGTCACCGAGTTTAGAGTTTTATGTTTGTTGGCATTCGCGCCGATATATTAACTTGTGTAGACAACATTAGCATAAGCTAGAATTTGCTAATTTCTCGGAGAGCATTAAGTAGGTATACTGTTAAGGCAAACGTTTTATAAATAGGGTCACCCAAATTTCGAGAGATTACACGCTGTGGACAATTTCATACCGCAGCTGTAAAATATTTATAGTAAAAAGTATAAAAGCTCAATACGGGTCGTAGGCCATGTTCATAAAAACCGCAGTTGATGTTCAAAAAGCCCTTAAAACTAGTATCAATCCAATTTCCCTATTGGGGTTGAGAGTATCACCGCATAAAATAAAAATACCTATGTAATAGCCACCCTGCCTCGGCAGGGGAAGGCAGGGGGTGGCCGTAATAAAAATTCGTTAATAGCTTTATTTACTGTCTAAAGGACGGCTGTTAGCTAAAACAGTTTTACTTATGACGTCACACTGTTACTGAATGCGATGACTCAATTACTAACGTTATTCGATATTTACGACTGTAGCAATGGAATATTACTCTAGTTGAGAAGAAGTTAATGAGTGAATGAATTTAATAAAGTTTGTTTACATTGCGAATAGCGCAGACAGGCCTCCTTTAAGGATTACGGGTTTGCAAACAATACAGGCGATTATCTCAGTGAATGCTTGTCAGCGACATCAGGCGTCTTAACAGGAGTTATTATTATATGTAAACGAGCACGGCCATGGAAAATATCCGAGACTTAATTGTCCTTGTCAATCTCAAACAAAAATGTTTATACGCGAGCTGAGCAGCTCGCAGATATTAACATGCGAGATTGGTTCCAACCCGTTTAAAGCTGAAAAAAAAACTATACACGTTTGCACAAGAGTTTGAACTTAACTATGTGTCATTCCAAAATTGTTTAAGAAGTACTGGTATCATCGTTACAATTTATTTACATTTTAAGGTAGGTAGCTATGACAGAATAGTTAAAAAAACTATTTATTTTTAGTTAGTTGCTTTACGATGTAGTTACTATATTTATATTTCAGCAAAATACTGATTCTACCTCTGAAAATTTAGAAAGCTGGACTGGTTGGGGACTTCAGTGTTACGTGATC
Organism: Archips crataeganus; assembly: GCA_947859365.1. Lineage (NCBI taxonomy): Eukaryota > Metazoa > Arthropoda > Insecta > Lepidoptera > Tortricidae > Archips > Archips crataeganus. The sequence goes on along the minus strand of OX402057.1, from coordinate 7,031,505 downwards.
TCAGCACAGGTGTTTGGCTGCGCTGCTCCGAGCCTTCTAGCAATACTGACTCAGCTAGATGTCAGTGCCAAAAATACGTTTTGTAATAGTCCTTCTTGCAAAATCTCGGCAAGTCGCCTTGTTCTTAGTTGCCTAGTACACAGAAAACAAAACCTGCAGCCGTTTTCGTATTCAAATATGCGGAAATAGAATTAAACGTATTATTCAAAGATTTACACTATTCTCTAAATCTCGAGTGGATTATCGCTAAGTTTCTTGAAGACTTAAGCTATTAAAATTTAATTTTATTCCAGGGCTGTGGCGGCCGGGCCCTCCACCTGGAGGCGAAGCAATTCGGCTCTAAAATGAAGTAATTCGACTCGTTGCGGCACGTCCCTGGCATTACTTACCATCTAGCAACAATTTGTTTTTCCCGCCCTCCAGAAAAACTCGAGCAAGCGCGCCCTGCTTTTTAGTCCCAATTTATTCTTCCAATAAAATTTGCCGCTGTTCTTTTGTACGAGAAATGCCTTTAAAATATTTAAACAATTTATGTTGCGCTAACGCAGTTTTATTGATACATGCCGCACCACATGGCCGGCCCTACAGTTTTGTAAGCATGTTTAATACGCGTCGTAGGTGACTCGCGACTATGAATTTTTTTGCCTAAATTTATTTAAGTACTACCTACGGGATTAATCAGGGGCTTGAACTATTTTGATTCGCTAGCTTATCCTATCCTACACAGTATAAAAGACAGAGGTAATACCTAAAAAGAAAAAAACCGGCCAAGAGCGTGTCGGACACGCCCAAAGTAGGGTTCCGTAGCCATTACGAAAAAATCAAGTAATATTTTTCTAAGGATTTCGTATGTGTACGGAATCATCCAAGTTTAGGTAGGTATGTTTTATACCTTAGGCTACTATTTACTCTTAAACTACAAATAATTTCCAAGCAATCTTAGCCGCTATAATTTTCCTAGTAAATTTGATATATTTACTACCCTTCTGAATTTTTTCAAATTTTTCCACCCAACAGTTTAGATTTTAGAGGGGGGGGGATATTTCGCAAACAGATCACTAAATAGAAAAATCATGTTAGCAACTCCGCAATGATTTTAAAAGACCTATCCAACGATACCCCACACTATAGGGTTAGCCGAGAAAAAAAAATCACCCCCTCTTTACGTCTATGGGAGGTACCCTAAAAAAATTTTTTTGACTTTTTTTTATTCAATCACTTTGTCGGCGTGACTGATATATATATTGATGCCAAATTACAGCTTTCTAGTACTAACAGTCTCTGAGCTTAGCCGCGGACAGACAGACAGACAGACAGACAGACAGACAGACGGACAGACATGGCGAAACGATAAGGGTTCCTAGTTGACTACGGAACCCTAAAAAGTAAAAATCACTTATGGGATGGCAAAAAACAAAGAACGCACGCAAGGACGATCCGCCACGATCAGTACTTGAAGGCGTACGTGAAGGGCGGCTGTGCGGCGAGTGGCTCGCGGCTCCAACGGCCCGTGACAATGGCTTCCATGCTAAATGTCACGGTGGCCATTGTTCTACCACCCCCGACTCCACGCCACCCCGCGCACACACCGACCGCGCCAAACATTGGCATTTAGTGGCGCCTCGTCTTAACCTGAGACCCGTGCACGTAAAAAACGGACTCATGATATTGAATTAATCATTAAATAATGAAAAAAATTGTTCAGCGATTAGCTCAAGCAATAAGTAGGTAGGTAACTAAAATTATGTACCTAATTTTTTTTTTATACAACCGTTACACTAATCGAAAGAAATTTAGTTGGGACTTAGTGAAATATTTATATGGTAATATACATAGTTATGTAAATCTGATCGTATCCGTAATTGGTAATGCTTTCGTAAACTATTATCAACACTAATATTAGCATTCAGAATTTTTTTTAGCATACTGTTAAATTAACTCAGGCGTCTATCTACTTAAAAATTATTTCAAACATAATTTGGTTATCACAATGAAGTAGTGATTTTAGCAAGTTGTGGAGTTAAGTGAAAGGGGGAGGCGGGGAAGACGCTAACTTAATATGGCGAGGCATCACGGCAATTTGTTCGAGACGAACCTCCAGCTAGCCTGATTGTACTCAGGGTTGTTGACATTCGTTCATGTTCATACTATTGCTATCTGAAGTATTACTTTAAATTTAAAATTCATAGAAGCCGCAAACATATCTAAGTTGCAAATAAGTTAAGTCCCACTTTGTGTGGTTTCAGTTTTGTTTTGAAGTTTAATTTAAAATACCATATTTCTGCAGCGGGTTTGTATAAACTTGTAAAAGTTGCAATCACAGGCTTAAAAATAATGTAAGGAATTGGTAACCCTAGTGATACAAATATCCGAGAAAATTGAGTGCGGTGATTATGGATCGGTAAGGCCTTTAGCTTAAAATCTGTACACACCCCCGCTGGTAAGTACGACGCATTTATGCGCCAATACACGCGCAAGTGGATTTTCTTACCTTACATAGGGGGCATCCACAAACACGTGAAATTTTTTACTCTATCTATTTTGAGATAATACCGTGAAAAGCCCCCAGCCCCCCTCGCGCCAAAATGATGTGAAGTTTTTAAGAAAAGCAAGATTTTTAACCGCTTTTAAAATTATCATGATTTTTTTGGAGATCAAAGTCAGTATGTCTCAAAGTTCTAATTGAAATCAATTGCCCCTTTTTTTGCAGTATATTAAAAGTATACGTTTTTTCTTCCTGATGTATTTTTCCAGGACCTTTTGTTTTCTTTATCTTGTAACCTCCTCAAAATGGGCATTGTAGCGGGTCTATTCGGGTATTTTATTAATTTGGTGTTTGTACATTTTTAAAAAGTTCTTATCTTGACAATAAATAAATTTGTATGCAAAATTGCTAGAGATTAGCGATCCAGATTTTTTTTGCATTTTGAATTGATTGCACTTTGTCCTCTGGTACCTATTTTCATCCGACTGTCGAAGTAGGGTTATGTTTTTCGAGCGTATATATTTATGTATGTATGTATTATGTATATATGTATGTATGTATCATTCTTTGGCACATCCTGAAGCCTAAACGGCTCAATGGATTTTGAAGTGTGAGGTGTCATTAAATTTGTCTCAGTTCCGAGAGTGACATAGGATATGTATTTTCCCGGAATTCTCATAGGAACGGGAATTATACAGGCGGGTTTTTCATTTAGTATTGAAATGTAAAGTAATTTTTTATTATGAGAGGGAGGCAAACGAGCAAGCGGGTCATCTGATCGAAAATGATCACCACCGCCCATAAATATCAACAAATCAAAGAGAGTCACTGAACTGTTGCCGGCCTTTAAAAAAGGAGAGGGAATAGGGGAGGGGGAGTACAGAGGTATTGGGCCCCCGGCGCTCTCACTGACCGCAGGAAACATAGTCGACAATAACGACTTTTACGGAATTTTTGAGTAAAGCGTTATAATAATTAAATCAACCTAATTGTTAGGGGCTAACACCACAGTGAGTAAATCAAATCTCCAAGCGGCGCGACGCGACGCTGGTTATCTAAGATCTTTGCCGGTAATCAGGGTGCTGCAAATTAACCAGAACTACTTGCTTATTTAACTTCGCAAAAAAAAACCTCGAAAAATTTGCCACCCTGCATACACGCGTGAGGCAACTTCATTAGGAAGCCATAAGTCGAAGGCGCGACGAGGCATCGCCCCACAAACTCCGTACTGTTTGCTCTTTCTTTAGCGAGTTACGTAAGTGCTGGGGAATCACGTCACGCATTAAAGGGTATTTTCATAGCGCTATAACCGTGTACTCCGCTCTTGTAGGACGGAGGAATTTCACGCACGAAATAAAAGCGCAAACGTTACGATTCATTATTCTATTGCAGTATTAGGTTACGCCCGAATCTTTGTGTGTTTTCGGTGAAATGAGTTAAACGCGAGCAGTTGTTGCAGCTAAAACAATCCATATCCATACTATACTATACTATAATCTGTCTGTTATCTCTTCACGTTTATACCGCTGAACCGATTTATATGAGATTTGGTCTGAAAATAGTTTGAGACCCTAAGAAGGACATAAACTAGTTTTTACCCCGGAAAATTGCATAGTTCGGCTGTACCAAAAACTATAAAATAATAATTAGGATTACGATACAAACTTGGATCGGAACTGCAGTATTATTTGGTGGTCTTGGAACCATATTTTGCGCCCCACGTTGTTATTTTAATCTATTAAAAGTCCCAGAAGGACAAGTTGTACAAATTAGTTTTTGGTATACAGCTGATTGTTTTTATTATAAGCCATTCAATTTTTTTTTTATATTTTACCTATTTTTATTCTGTAGTTTTTAGTTTGACGTTTGACTAGCATAACTTCTACGCAAACACCTCATACGTTCAAACTACGTACTTAGACGGCCAGATGGCCTAGTGGTTAGAGAACCTGACTATGAAGCTTGAGGTCCCGGGTTCGATTCCCGTGTCGGGGCAGATATTTGTATGAAAAATACGAATGTTTGTTCTCGGGTCTTGGGTGTTTAATATGTATTTAAGTATGTATCTATCTATACATATAAGTATGTTTATCCGTTGCCTAGTACCCATAACACAAGTTTTCCTAGCTTACTTTGGGACTAGGTCAATTGGTGTGAATTGTCCCGTGATATTTATTTATTTTATTTAAACTTCCATAATGCGTCGTTGTTGCATGGTTTAACACCAAGCAAATTAGGTAATCCAAACACGAAATGGGGTTACTTACTATATTAACGGTTGAAGAGATCCATTCTTCACGTCCTAACTCTATCATCAGACCGGTAGTCAAATTGTCATCATATTGCATTGTCACGGGTAATCAATGTGTGTGCAAAGATTTGTAAGAATCAGTTGAATAAATAGAAGTAGCTGCAAAAGTTATTGCAGGATTTCAAACAAACATGTACCTACCTACCTATGTATAATATGGAGTCAAACTAATAAAACTGTTTAAAAATGGAAAACCTTGCACTCCTATACAAATTAGGTAAGTATACTTACTTGAATGCATTGAAGCTATCAGTTTAATTTAAATTTAATTCATGAATCCTTAAAATTTCACAAATGGTGCAGTGCTTTTATACTCACTCAGTCTTCAAACTAGTATGATGGAGAGCAAAAATAACGGGTAATTTTTCATACAAGTTTTTTCGTAATTTTTGCTCGTCAGTTTATTAGCAAAGTAATATTTATCTTCGTTTTTCTATTCGAACGAGAAAGTAGAATATATTCCGAACGCATACTTGAATTTTAATATTGACAAATGGAATATTCCCAACTACAGAGAACTCATTATTTCGCATATTATGCCAGTTGGAACTTGGAGCGTCCATAAAAATCATAAAACGTAGTAAGGGCGGTCCCCATTTGTTCCGCTATTTGCATGCGATACAAACGTCTAGTGAAGACAGCGTCCTCTACAAAGATCGTCGGCCGTCGACAATAAAAGTGTATTTGCGAAGAAATTTAATAAAGCGGAAGTGGACGGCTATTATAGTGCGCCCTCCGACCCCGCTGCGATGCGGCCGTGGCGTGGCGCGGTGTGGCATAGGAAGGGCATAGGCCGCCGTGGCGTTACGTGGCGTAGCGTGGCGTGGGATGGTTCGTCCAGCAGCCGACGCCTCACGCCACTCGTTATGCCGACGCCGCTCGGCCTTATGGAAATTCGCATTACATATTTATCCGACGCGTGAAGTAATCGATTGTGTGGAACGTGCCGCTGTGGAGTCCACATTGCTGACTTCAGTTTTTATAATAAGTAATGGTATGAAGTAGATAATTTGGGTTTACTTTTTGATTCAGTTTAGAAAGGAGTAAAAAGAAACTAAACACAAAGATGTTTTTCGGGTACTAAATAGGTATAGTAAATACACTAACATACTACATATTATTATGCGAAATTAACTCTGTCAGTCCTTTTCACGCTTAAACCGCAGAATCGATTTAGAATTCAGATGAAATTTGGTATGGAGATAGTCTAACCCTAAGAAGGACATAGGATAGTTTTCGTCCCAGAAAATTTCCTGCGGGACAGCGATTGTCGAATTCCTTGCAGACCGAGACGCGGGCAACAGCTATGTAGTTTCTAAATAAGCAGGTATTGAGTTTAAGTGACCAGGTGATAAATCATAGGGTTGAGAATGTAGTGCTTCAAAGCGCTTATCAATATTTTCGCCAACACACATATGTTAATAGCCGGTTATTAGAGGCGGCCATCGGTATCGACCGCGTGACGCGCCCTACTTGTTGCGTCACGCAGACAGTCCACTATTTACGCGCTCAAGTCGACGAAATAGTATTTACGCTTCTATCATGCTTTGTCTTTCAGGCTGGCTACTCAGCATGAAACAACACTGCTATCTGTTAAATTAATAGGTCTGTACGTGTCACGTCACTGTTCAAAAGTAAACTTACTTAAGCTGTAATTTGTTTAGAAGTGTTGAAAATTTACCTTATAAACCGTAAGAAGCCGGTAAGATAATATAATTAAATCCTTATTCTAATGTACGTCATGTTTTAGGCAAACTTTACTTCAGGAATAATGATTTATGGTAATTTAGAACACACCACAAAGAGTCTTTTCTCTTTTTGAAATTAAATTTAATACGAGTACATTTATCAATTGAATACACATCCATTACGAAAAAAAAAAGACTTAAATTAACTTAATCTAAACCTCAAAACCTATATTTACAAATGTCGCCGAGATTGCTGCTACTGAATTAACTATGCGGTGTAGTCAACCAATTCGATTCCGAGGTAACCACAGAACCGTGTTTTTGTGACATTTTAAGTCAATCGATATGCATTGTAATAGAGAATTAAAATTATTTACTATGATAAGGTTGCATAGCGGTCTAGGAATCTAACTGGTTGGCATCGTGACGGTTTCTCGTTGTAAAATAGATGCCATCCTTAAACAATGCGGGCAGACTAGGTTTTGGGTAGATGAGTCATTCACACACATGGTTAGGGGTTGGACGATACGTCCGTGTGTAATTTGCGCCTCCGCTCATCTCATCACGACCAGATTGAAATTCCTCGCGCCGCCGCGCCGCCCGACTGGCGCCGGCCTCACTTGTTGCACGCCATCGAACGTCATAACTACCCCTACGTGACAATATTATCACATAGTTTGTGATATTTACCCCACATTTACAAATTCTGTAATTTTACTGTCCACTGTCCAGAGTCACGGACAGGCCGGATGCTGATAAGCTTCATGATAATTACGTTTTTTTTCTGCTTCCGATTGTGTGGCAAACAGGATAAACTGATACCTATTTACTACAAACACATTGGCTATTTGTTACTAATAACTAATAAGAGTTACATTTTAATGATGTGTGTTCACCTGAGTTAAGTACCTATCTATTTGTATTGTAAGAGCGTACACCAAGAACTATAGAGCCTAATGAACAAAGTTGATATCGGGCTCTGTGCATGCCTCCAATAACGTGAGTTAACAAGAAGCAGTAAATAAGCATGTTCATACGAATGTGAGGCTGTAATTTAAGCGGGAACCTTGTTCGTTCGCCGGCAACTTGGCGGAGAATCCTTTCAAACGACGTTTGTGACATGCCACGAGTGTGGCGTAAACCTTAAATAATAGCAGAGCCCTCTAAAATATTGACTTCCTATACTGTATTTTTTTTAATTAAAATAGTGTAAACAGAGAAACAACCATTTTAATATTTTCTCTGAAATAATTATCATGACAATACCTTACTAACTTATTACTTTAAAACGATCTTCAGAAATTCTTATTAGATTACTCGGGAATTTTAAGGAGAATTTACATTTAATTCGGAATAAGTCGTCAAATAGTGAAGTTAATATTATATGTACATATTATTTATTACAAAAAAATATGCAGTACTTGTCAGAGAAAGGCTGCATAGTCGTGCTACACATAGCTACGATTGTTCGTTACCGCTACGCCGTAGGCGCGTTCAAGGCCCGGTGTGCCCGGTTCGTAGCACTATAAATACTCTTTAGAAGACGAATCGTTTCTCGTTAAACCGTACTACTCATGTCATAAGAAGATTAAGAAGCATTAAGTTTCATTATCAGCTTAAGAGCGTTTATACCGGCTGAGCTGGCAACGTTGCATTTTTGTTAGTTTTTCTCGATTATTCCATAAAAATTGAATGAAAATTAAAAATGTGGTCTAAAAGAAGTGTTCTAATATATAAGTATGTATGTATGTATTATGAAATATATTTATTCATAAAAAGTAACACTTTCATATAAACCATGCCCCGCAAAACTGCTTACGCAGTTTGACTGCAGATAGCTCGCTTTATAATAAACATAGCTTATAAATTATTAAATTAGATTATATTAATACAATTAATTTACGTAAATGCATGGTTACAACGTATTTAACAAGTGTTTTTGAATAAACTCTTAAATTTAGCAAGTGTAGGCTCACGTCTTATGTCCTCGGGTAAACTATTGAGTAAATACGGAACTCGTTTTTTTAACGTTCTATCTCCATAGTAATTTTGTACCCTGGGTATTTCAAATTTACCTTTGGACATTAACCTTGTGCCAGTTAATGTGTCTACTGCAATAACTATTAGTGATAGACTTTTAGTTCCTTTAAAAACGAACAAATTATTACTTAACGATTTTTAAAGAAAATAAAAGTCTATCACGAATAATTATTGCAGTGGACACATTAACTTCTATATTAAGAACAATTCCTATAGACCACATTTTTAATTTTCATTCAATTTTTATGGAATAATCGAGAAAAACTAACAAAAATGCAGCGTTGCCAGCTCAGCAGGTATAAACGTTCTTAAGACTATCTTTTTATATTTTTTTTTTCAGCGAAACGCTTTACTTCCCCTGCTTGGTCCACACTTTCAACCAACCAACCAACGTAGCTGCATATTTAGCAGCGTTATAATCAAAAAGCAAAACGTTGTCGATACGCCAACAGCCGCTACCGCTTGTATGCATTTAATTTGTAGTACTGTAATGGTGCGACGACCTGATTAAGGTTGCGGGATCGCGTTGGATGCGGACGGCACGGGACCGATCTGTTTGGCGAGCCTTGGGGGAGGCCTATGTTCAGCAGTGGACGTCTTTCGGCTGAAATGATCATGATGATAGTATGACCTTGTCCCGATAACAGATAGTTATTATAAGCACACATATTTTGTATCGGGTTTAAAATTTCGCCATGTGTGTAGGTGGAAAAAATACTATTATTAAGCACATCATACAGTAGAATATACATACTTGATTTGAAATTTTATTGGGCGGTTGAAATTTGCGTATTTGCCTGTTCTATTTATTCACATACTGCGGAGAAGCCAAAATACTTACTTAAAGGGTTAATTTTAGTTATTTCAAACAAATGGAATAAACGTTTTCTAATTTGAAATAGCTTGATTGAATTTCTCAGAAAAGTTTTCGCAGGCAACGTGACCGCTTTAGTTAATTATGCTTACACGTTACTAATTAATTAGTTAGGTGCAAATTAATAATGTGAGGGTTGCAGTTGACATGCTGCAACGTCACAGCGCCGCACATGCGTGGCTTCACTTTGATTGTTCTGGCGTCATCCAGCAGAATTAATTGAAGAAGACCTAGATATGTAGCACGTTACTTACACGCGCTGCGGTCAAATTATGCCACCAGATGTCATTGGGCTGATTAAAGCGACTCGTGGAAGCCTACCTTTATAATTAAGCTATTCAATACGTTTGATTCAGTTGTCATGTGACGTCAGTAGTCTTGACTTTAAATGAAAATATTATTTTATATAAGACATGAATAGCCCAATCAGATTCTAGCAATTAGGAAAATCACGTTGATTGCTCTTCTTTCTCACGGCCTTCGCAACCAAAATCGTTGAAATTTTGTCACGTCTAGACTGATATAAAGGGGTTATCCCCACAGACGAACACAGAAGCAAATTTTTTAAGCTGTTAAGATGGAAATCTTTCAGAGCATTTAAGAAAACTATACAAAGATATCTGCGGGCTGCCCCGAGCGGGCACTTAGCGTCGGCTATTAAGGACGGCGTGACCGCCAGCGCGACGAAACGACGAAACTATAAAACCGTTAAAGTAACGTTTCAGCAGCCGTAAAGAGCGTCGCAAGATCTGTTGACAATGTCGCCCCGACCCGCCATAAACTGTATGCACCCGGCGAGGTAGTAAAACTTAACGGCACTCTGATTAAACTTATCTCTAAGCCAGCTCGCAAATCACGACCTCTCCTAATAACTCTGCTTCATTCAAAGATATCACGGAACTTCAGTGGCTCTCCACTCCAGTCTTTTAAAACAGTATAATCCCAATCTGCTCCTTACACAGTGCGTTGGAGTTACCATTTCTTGGCGCACCGCCCGCATAGACATTGGTTTGTTGTCTCATTATTAAAATTACTTATATTGAGCTCAAGTACCTACTTGTATAATAAAGGGGACCATTAAAGTTTTGGGCGTGAGGCTAACATATACCAGAATTATCCTATTCCAACCACTGTGATACAAAGTAAGTATTTGTGTCCAAAATCCAAATATAGCTGGATTTGGTTGTGGCGTATTTAGTTTCTACGTTTTCGTTGTAGGTGGAATAATAAAAATCAGACGAGGTTACTTTCGCGTATAACATCTATTAATTACAAACGATACTTTCAGCGTAGGAAGTGTACAATGTCTTTAATTAAAAAAATGGCCATACTGTCTTTTACCGCTCGGCGTTTTATCTAAAAACACCGAAACTCGAGATAGTTTCCAGTAATGTATGATCACATAAAACGGCAAGGACTCTCAAAACGCTTTACAAGTGCTGGAAGGATGTTATAAAGGTTTTACGGTCGCGTTCCGTCAGAGAACGTTGCAGTGGCCTTAATGGACGACCTAAGTGCAAAGGGACATTCATGACAGTGGCGGAGCGGTAAGGAAAGTTAGCAATGCGAATGGTAATGCCATTGACGCTTCATTAAAGGGAAATTAGCTCGAGGACGGCTGTCCGGACGGTTGTTCTTTGACGCGGTTACAGTTACGACTGCAATAAAAACCTTGTTCTGTAATAGGACCGTTCTTTGTAAAGTGCCACAAGTAAAATAGCTAATTTATATCAATAGATAATATTAATTACTCACGTTTCTACTTTGATAATTCTCTCAAGCCTTAGGTATTTATTCGTATTTATAATGAAGGGTTGTAAAATGTGCACTAAAGACCTTTACGTCGTAATTAGGTTCGCTTTACAAGTCAAATAAAACGTCAATCTTGAATGATGCGACGTATGTATTAAAGAATATTAAAGTAAATTTGGTTCCAAAAGAAAACAAATCCCCAATCGAAACGAAACTCAAAACGGTTCGAGTGTGTTGTATTTTTACCCCCTAACTGTATGGACACAGTAATTAAGGGTAATATTTTATCTGTGTCAATATTGATATGAAATTTTATGGTGCTTCTTCAAGCACTTCAAATTTGTTTGCTCAGTAACATAGTCCTGATGTCGACCGCGTCAAAACAATCGTTCCATGTACATTTTAAGAGTGCCCTTTCCAATCCAATTCCATAAACTGTGTGCTATTTCAGTTTCAATCAACATGTCCCGGAATCGTTTTACTGGGTCATTGTACCAGGAATACAGACGGCCGCAGGTGGCGTAGGCTGTATATAGCAGGTTCAGGGAGTGCTAGGCGGCGCGGCTAGACAGACGGCGTCGGGACTGTTTTAGCTGCTGATCGATACCTATGCCGGCCTACTGCGCCCTACTTCGCTTTGCCCATAACTCTATTCTTTAACCATACTGCCTGCTTCAGAATTCAGATTTGCATGTATCATAAAAGACAATGCTGAGTTTGTCAGTTTATGGAAGACTTGCAGTTGCTCGCGATTTCACCTGCGAAGAAATCGTTCATCGCTATACCGCGTTAACTACCTATGCAATTTTGTGGGGTAAAAAGTATTTTAAATGTAAATATAGGTTAAACTGTCTGTGTGCCAAATGTTGTACAAATAATTTCAGTCGTTTTACCATGAAACAGTAACAAAGATCCATTTACCCATCCTCACAAACTTTCGCGTTTACTATTAATAGGAAGATAGTTGCACACGCCGATGGTTGAAGTTAGTCTTCAATCCGAAAAAACCGGCCAAGTGTGAGTCGGACTCGCGCACGAAGAGTTCCGTACCATTATCTATAAAAACGGCAAAAAAATCATGTCTGTTGTTTGGGAGCCCCCCTTAAATAATTGTTTTATTTTAATTTAACTATTTTTAAAGTGAATATATAACTAAATATTCTGTGAATATTTCAAGCGTCTAACTGTTGCCGTTATCAATATCGAGCAAAAACGAGCAAAAAATCACGTTTGTTGTATGGGAGCCCCCTTAAATATTTTTTTATTTTACTTTTTAGTATTTGTTGTTATAGCGGCAACCGAAATATATCATCTGTGAAAATTTCAACTATTTACTACTACGTAGCTATCACGGTTCATAATATACAGCCTGGTGACAGACGTACAGACGGACGGACAGCGGAGCCTCAGTAGTAGGGTCCCGTTCTTACCCTTTGTGTACGGAACCCTAAAAAAGTGATGATGTAAAACATGCATGACGATATAGTCAGGACTAAGATTCAAATTTTCTCAAGTTAAATGTAGAATATGCCAAGATTTATTTAGTAATACAGATTCCACTGAATATGACCCAAGGTGGACGACTACTTTAGTACATTTACAACAAATAGCCATACCTAACAAGTTCGGTATCCACAAAATGTGTGTTTGTATCTTATATATTATTTCCATGTAGTTGTTTTTCTGTACTTTTTTTTTTGTGGTGTACAATAAAGATTCATTGTATTGTTCCATTGTTACCATTCATCACATAAAATATAAATACCAAAAGTATATCCTTCCAATATAATTAATGTGTCACCGTGATACACTGACGAATGTTCTTTTTGAAGCCCTACGCGACGTGATGTCGAACTTGACTAGAATATAAATTAGCTGTCGTCTCTTTAAAAAAAATGTTTTGCTTTAATTTAACATTTTTGCATCCTGTAGATGTAGGTATTGATATAATTGTAATATTGTGCTGCTTTTAAAGAGTGGACTTTTGATAAAGTTTGGGCACATGATGGTGACTTACGCTTTTTATAACACTTTTAGGGAAAGAACAGATATCGCAATAATCACACGTCTCTTCATAAATTGTGATATTTTGCCTCCCAATTAAAAATACATGAATTTTACTAACGTAGGTTGTTTCTAGGCTTTCCCTAAAAGTGTTATAAAAAGCGTAAGTCACATTATTAAAAGAATTAAGCCACAGGTCTCGTAACTTGTTGTATGTTCGTGGTATCAGGGTAAGGACTTTTTAAAGGTTCGCCTTTACGAGAAAAACTTTTATAATTAAAGGACATCAAAGACCGCTGCGATGGGGTTACACTTTAGATCGTTATTCAAAGCGGCTGTTACCGAGATACGCGATCTTTTGGCGCGTTCTATGGAAGTTTATTTATGAACTTTGACAAGTTCAGTAGGTAAGTTTATTAAGCGTAGTGCACGGGTGATGTATTATGTTTCGGAGTGAGGAAGGCGGTGGTCGTGGTTAACGACACGCTGGAAGTGATTCACGTCCACGGGTGCGTCTGGCGAGCGTCGTTAAGCTCACATCAGTGGCGGAGCAGTAATCAACCCCCGCTGCTGCGTAATTGATTGGTCTCAGACGCAGACAACAAAAGATAACGTCGCGTCCCGTGGTAAATGGATTTGTCAACTGCGCTAGTAATTAAATAAATTCACCCGTTTCTTGTGACCAACTTCATCTCGTTGCGGCCGCCGCGCTGATGAGTTTTATCAAGGTCTTATACACAGTTTTTATCAATCTTCGGTGTTAACTTAAGTAGATTATTGTTGATATTTTTACAATTGAATAAATTAGTCAAGCATGTTGTTTTATGATGAATTTTAAGATAAATAATTATGAGAACTAAGTTTTAGTAAGGGCCGGCTCTACTTATTGCTAATTTCCTGCTCATCGTGACGATTGGTTTATAAGTCTAGTAGGACTATAGTGAAATTATGATGTAAGTATTTAATTACTTAAATGTGTATTTAATTAAAGGTCGTAGTTACGGCAAGCAAACGTTAATAAAGCCAAGAATATGTCTTCAGTTTACATATGTAAAACAGCTACCGATATTCCGAACATGAGCAGAATACGATATTAATGTGCCTCCGTGAAGCATAGAGGGAGAGGGAACATCAATCACTTCGACACATTTTCTCATACTCGAGATTCTAATACTTGATTTTTTTGATGTAATTACAGATTATGGATTAAAGTTCATAATGTAAAAAAATTCTTAAAAGTTTGAGAATGAAGCTGATGTTGGAATATAGATAAAGGGATATTTTTTATATTCTAGTGGGAACTGAATCTATCCTACAATACATCATGCTCCCTGTGAAGTTTTAAAGATTAAAAGTATAATGTTAATGTAACCACTATGGTAATAAGTATGTATAATACCCACCAATATTCAATGGAAAAGCTAAAAAAATATTGTGTGCACTTTTGTAGAGAGCAGAAACCGTGCCCAGAGACGACGAAATGAAAGAAGATAATCACAGGCAATAAAATTCTAAACAGTCACTGAAGACGCTAGCTCGCCACTCGATTGCCTCTATGCGCTTTTTGTTTCTTTAACTTTTTAAATCCTTCTATTCTGTCTTCCGGCAAACAATTTAACAGCCTAACTTCGCGGAATAGACTTTTGGGAGGAGATTTGTTATTCACTCAAAACTTTTAAGTGGCTGTGAAACATCGTTGTCAAAGAATTAAATAACCACTTGTTTCGTACGAAATGTAACTCTGTGTCTCTGGGACAAGGATCTCAGTCCCGTGTAGTCTCAGCTGGCTTCGCGTGAACAGTTGTTAGTCGACACGTCGATCTTGGAAGTTTCTCCGTCAGGTTGCGGTAAATCGGCAGTAGGTAATTTACTCGGAGAATGTAAATGTGAGGGTATTCTGTAGGAATTAGCTTCGGGTATGTCTTTTTAAGGCGCCAGACGCTCAGTTTCTGGAATATGGAAGGGAGTGTCAGAATACCTAAATTGAATCGTCCGGGAGTGAGTAGTTTAGGGGTTGGTAACCTATAATAAAGAAAGGCTGAATCCTACGTTATTAAGAAAGTCTTAGGTTTCGTTCGATAAGAGCAATGTCTGTAATAGCCCCCGGCGCCCGGCGGGTCGCTGGCGCGTCCATTAGGCGCGTGTCGCGGCTCCATGCGCTGCGGGAGCCCCACCACCCGCTGTGTTCCTTCTATCACCTATTTCATTTATTCGAAAGACAATTGCGGCAAATTAACTTTCTTAGCCACGGACTCCCTTACTAGTACAGCATCAGTTATAGGCGTTGATCGGTCCCTTAGATGTCTATAAATCTTTATTTATTTATTAAATCTATTACTGTCACTTGCCGAAAGTGCATAAAATTATTTCACCAACTTTGTTTAGGCGTCAGTAAGCAGATTGAAAAAAAAATGTGGTTTCTACCGTTAGTTAGGTAGCCGCGATGCAACTCGTTAGTTTCCCCGAACATGAGATAATTGTGATAACCGCATTAATCCGTGTCCGTGCAACTCTTGAATGTAAAAGTTAATTGAGTTATTCCTCCCGCGGCCAGTGCCGGTGCTGCGCCGTGTCTGAATATCTGTAGGTATCTTGGGACGTACGTTTTAGCTATTTTAACTAATTGCATTGCTGCCATAAATCCTTAGTTAAACTTAAGCTAAATCTGCAGCGAATACTTTTGATAAATTAGAGCAGTGTTTAGCGTGTGCGTCGGCCGCGGCCGCCGCGGAGTCTAATTACAAACGTGGGAAAGAACTTTTTGTTCAACTGGATTGTCGCGCTACCCGAGTAATTCACTTTAAATTGAATATTAAATTTCCATCACAATGCAAAGAATTTGAGTTCGTGAACGTTCTGCTCTTTCTTTCAGTAAAAGCTTTTACGTTTGTTTTGTCTCTGCTAACACAGTGGAAGGAAAATAGTAGTTATCTCTAGTCATATAGAATTCATTTCCAGTTTGTCTTTGTTCACTTCAACGATATTTCAGCACATACTCATACTCGTGCTATGAAAATCATGCAAGAAAGTAGTTTTTATTACATTTTACTACCTATAGCTGCCTATAGCGAACGGTAGTTTTGTTGTTTGAGGTTAGCATTAGTGTTATTAATGTATTTTAATTCGACACTACCATACCACCAAATATGGTGCTGTCATCATTATGATTTTACTAGGCAGCTTGTTCCTGCAGTAACCTTGGTTAGGTAATGTAAAAGGTAGTTGGATGGCGATATCGCGGTATTACGTGCAACACAATATTTAGCATCGGGCGGTGTCGACGTCAGCTATTCGCGGCGACGCGGCGTCGTCAGCGCTCGACGCCGACAGTCGACAGCACTCGAGCTCGAGCTCGGGACTCGAGGCGGCTGCAGAGTGCTGGCGCGGCGGAAGCCCACCCTTACGTGCTTGTCGTCGCGACGCGCCGCCTTTGTCCACCCACTAGGCTTATTTGCTGAACAATGAAAAAATGAAACCCCCACCTTGAGATCTTATTTCTGCATGAAAAAAGATCTCAATTTTACGAACATTCTCTCTATGATCCCAGTATCACAGCCGTTTTCTGTCATTGTTGAATTCCATTGTATTGATTGATGAAAAGGCTATTATTAGATTCCGGCAGATTTTGTGAATTTTTCATTTTCTTTAAATGCGACTTTCTCATAAATCGATTCGGTCCCCAATTTATCACGCGCTCTAAATACTTAGCTGAGGCGGGTCGTGTCTGTGAAATGGAGAGGAACATCGAGAGCTTTGAAAATGATTTTAGCATTCAGCGCACAGGGATCTCACCGCACAGACGCAGCGCCGGCGTCCTAGAGACGGCGTCAATTAAATTCAACAGCGTGCCAGTTTTACGCTCTCGCTAGGTTAATGGTTTTTAGGTTCAAAAATTATATTACATTTCGAGGGTCCGTACGTATTTATCTATAATTATGTTGGAAGAAATTTACAGGAGACGTAGGTCCTGATAAGAATTTTTTGTGCGATGACGCGTTTCAATTTCTCAGTTCAGTCGGTTCGTCAGAGCGTGTGAGCGATGCGCATGTCGCGTCATTGTGACAGCCCTCGGCTCCCTCCGCGCTCGCTCAACTCGCCGTACACTGCTCACCATCTTTACTCAATATACCACTATTAGGATTGTCTGACGTGAATGTGATATCCTTTCTATAGATGTTTATAAAAAAAACTTCGGTGCAGTGAAGACATGAGTAATTTGAGTACCTTCCTATGAAGTAAAAACGGCATCAAAAATATGCTGCACCCGTTGCCGTCCACTCAACTTCTTCACGTCGGAACACACATTACTTCTTGACCCGCTTTAAAGTTAGTGTTTAAACATGTATTTATCATAAAGAAACAAGTTTACAAGTATGCCCTAAAACTAAGCTAATTTATCAGATTAAGAGTGTTTGGACTTCGTATTGGTGTACACAACCTTATCTCTGAGACGCGTATCTTCGTTATAGCAAATCAATTAGTTTCCAGAAACCCGGGCGACCGCTACATAATTTATTTTGATGTCCGATTGGAATTTAGCCCATCTCAAGAGATTCCTGATGCTAAACTAAACATTTTTTTTGTTTTATAATTTGTACACGTCATTAGAAAAACAAACTAAAATCTATATTTAATCACAAATTATTTTCGCTTTCATATTCATAGCTGTAGAGGTTGAAGAGGTATATTTGCAGTAAAATTTAATGCTCGTGAACAAATGACTGTGTAAATAAGAATCCAAGTATTTGAGACGCTCGACAAAGTTTTTAAGAGGATCGTGAATTGTAGCAGCACCGACTTTGTTATCGGCATTTAAAAATCATGTCAAATCAAGCGATTTTAGTATGAAGGATCGCGCGGAGGGCTCTCCAAGCGAGCCGAGGGTCCGGAGTGCACTTCTGCCGAGCCGTCACATTATTCGATCTACTTAGCGGTGGCAATAGAAGGAAAGAGCCCGAGGTGTCGCTCGTAGCCTCCTACTTGATATTGTCGTGCTTATGAACGCTAACTCGCATTTTTTTGAGAGATGTAGAAGATTTTTTATACAATATTATTCCTACCAATAATTTCAGGAAAAGATTTTCTAACGCAAAATAAACTCACTCTCATAAGGCAGTCTGTTTCTGAACAAATTTCTACTGTTTAAACTAGTAACTATAAAATCATGTGATTTGTTCTATAAAGATGCCTCCGAATAATATGTGGTCAAGTACATCAGACGATATGAGGCGGTTCAATATCTGGGCGAGTGACAGGCGCCGCCATATTGGTCGCATAAATCAAGTTGCGGCGAAGTGTCACAACGCCGTAAGCGATCGGGTGTCAGCCCGTCTAGAAATAAAAGCAAGAAAATTTTTCACTAGTTGAGTGGTTTGCTCTGTAAGGCATGCCATGAAATTTGTCTCGTTCGCCACTCTCGCTCCTTTATCTTTTTCTCATTTTATATAAGACTGTATAAAAGATATTCCTGCGGAGTCGGGACTTCTTTAAAATAGCGTGAAAAGAGTTTTATCAGGGTGATGCTGCACTATACTTGCGCATAATACACTTAGTAGCTGCAAGCGGTAGCTGGACGCGATCATAAAGCTGAAAGTGTTCGTTTCATTACGAATATACATTGTAGCAATTTGGATTCTAAGTTTGGTACACAGTAGCGAGAGCTCTACTTTCCATTACTTGCTAGATTATTTTTAGATTACTTTAATAAGCGTATTATATATGTACGTAAGTTTGTGCGAGATTGTAGCGATGGGTGATGGGAAACGACATCGATACCGACCCGCGTCGGGTTTCGCGCGGTCGAGCGAAGCCACAAGTTATGCGCGAGTCGCTCGTTCCTGTTACAAATCAACCAGCTTGGGAAGCCAATATACGTTTTACGACAAATACTTGAGTGTTAACGAGATTTGATCTACCGATTAAATCACGTTAGCATTATCAAGCTTGGAATTTTCTAACTAAAGACTACTAGCGTTTGAAAAGGCCTCCGCTTTCTTCGGAAATTTTGCATATTTTTGTCTACTCACAAATTTCAAACGAGTCTTGTTAACATTGTAAAAAGCCTCAACCAACCTTTTTGGTACTCAAAGCCAATTTCATTCAAGACACGAGTGAAAACACAACACACACACACACACACACACACACACACACACACACACACACACACACACACACACACACACACACACACACACGCACTGAATGTGTTTCTTCTTCATAGTTGGAGGGATCGGACCAAAATTTCGGTAAACTTTGAAATAAAAACAGCTCCATCGTACTTGATATCCAATATTTCAATAAGGATCCAACTTTTGGGAAAAGAAAATGGAGAGGCGAAAAATTACATTATGAAGGTCCTAAAGAAATTGAGGTTTCTATTGAATAGCGAGCATATAAATGTAAGTATGTATATATTGCTGCTCATATATTGATATCGTCTTAGGCTTAGTTTCCATGGATGCGTAAAATTTACATAACATTGGATAAGTTAGAGCTGGTTTATTCACGTTTAGTGAGCATGCATCACATCGCTGTTACAGTATTACGAGTTGATTTAAATTGATATTCATATTCTCATACCAATTTTTAAACGTAGGTAGGTCAAAGGTAGGCCATCATCATCATAATCATTTCAGCCGTAGGACGTCCACTGCTGGACATAGGCCTCCCTCATTGATGCCCAATCATTACGATTGGAAGCGATTTGCATCCACCCTGAGCCTGCGGCCCTCACCAAATCGTCCGTCCATCTCGTTGGTGGGCGTCCCACGCTCCCACGCTGCGCTTGCCAGTCCGTTGGTCTCCATTCCAGAACTTTTGGGCCCCAACGGCCATCTGTTCTTCGTGCAATATGGCCTGCCCATTGCCATTTCAATAAGCTAATCCGTTGGCTATGTCGGTGACCCCGGTTCTTCTACAGATCTCCTCGTTTCTGATTCGATCCCGTAGAGAAACTCCAAGCATAGCCCTCTCCATAGCTCGCTGAGTGACTCTGAGCCTATTCATCAGGCCCATAGTGAAGCACCACGTCTCGGATCCATATGTCATCACTGGCAACACACACTGATTAAAGACTTTTGTTTTGAGGCACTGAGGTATTTTGGACGAAAAGATGTTGCGGAGCTTCCCGAACGCTACCCATCTGTGTTGGATTCGCCGATTGACCTCCTTCTCGAAGGTGGACCTACCTAATCGGACGGTAAGTCCTAGGTATACATATGCGTCAACAACTTCAAGAACCGAGCTCTCGACCACAATGGGGGCAGGGACAACATGGACATAACTTTCGTCTTGTCCATGTTCATTCTGAGTCCTACCCGTTGAGAGACTCGATTGAGATCTTGGAGCATCGTGCTGAGTTCCTCCATCGATTTTGCCATGACCACGATATCGTCGGCAAACCGAAGGTGAGTGATGTATTCGCCGTTGACATTGGTGCTTAGTCTTCTCAAAGGTAGGTTAGGTATAGTCAAAAATTATTTTGATAACCCGGGGAAATTAGAGTTTAGCAACATTAAATGTCCCTAATCTGAATTGGCTTTTTTCTCTTTGGTCTATCATTCATTTATGTGACAAAAATGTGCTAGCAATTGAGAGAGAGAGAGAGAGAGAGAGAGAGAGAGAGAGAGAGAGAGAGAGAGAGATGTTTATTTACACATATTCGATACACAGGAAATACAGTTGACAGGAAAAGATACAAATAAAAATCATCGAATAGTATAAATTGGGCCCCACTCAGCATAATGTTGCAGCTAGCCGCAACGCTGTTTTTCAGTGGGACCCATTTAAAAACTAAACACAAAAAAAAAACAAACAACACATTGTGATGACACGAACACCAGCGGAAAATGTAGTTCGCAACAAAACCTAGATAGGTATACTAACCGGAAGTATGTATGGAACACTTGATCAGTTTAATCGTATCAGAACCATTAAACCGCAACAAATTACGCCAAGGATTATTCTGGCTACTGTAGTGAATTATCAGCAATTTCACAAATTTTGATATTGTGACGCATTCACTCAACCTTCGATAAAACAAACTTAAAAACAACAAAACATTCTAATGACTTAAGGTTAGGCGGGAACGCAGCCCGGCCCTTTGTAAAGTCGTTCACAATAAATTCAAGCTACCGCCATTTCGTGTGAGAAAAAAAAATACTTAGCAAATAACAAATAACAAAAATATATAAATATATCCCAACGAATAATTAAAAACAATTAAAAAGTCTGTGTCAAATGCGCTCAATGTACGAGTTGCCCTGAGAGCGTCACCCAAGCCAGCCAGATGTCCTGTTGAAGTTGGAGCAAGGTAAGTATAGTGTTCTGTTTAGGTTATACATTCAGCGCGAGAAAGTGAATTTTGTTTTAAAATTATGCTTTGACTTTAAGGCACGGATCGGTGGAGGCAGATCATTCCAACACTTCGTGGCCGCGTATCGAAAGCTACCACGAAATGCAGCAGAGTGGTGCGGAGGGAAAATAAGCTGAAGGTACCTCTCAGGACGGACTTACGCAGACCTGGCGTTACGCGACCAGGTCAGCCTACTGTACAGGTACGAAGGCTGTTGCTGGCTAACAATACCAAACATAAAAGTGGTAGTTCGTGTAAAAGTATAAACGCCCAGGAACGACCTCAGACGGCTATCAAAGCATATTCATAAGCATAAAGCATCTATTGATAATAAAGCGGCACGGGAATACTTTGGGAATTACATAATAAAGACGTACTCTTCTTTGTCTATTATCTTATAGAATATTGTAAAAGCCCTCCGTAATTCGTAAGATATTCCACTCGCAGTTCCCTAAACGTTTAATATTGGATAAAATACACCCTAACGTTCCACGTATTCCCCCGTTGTTCATATCGGCATGTTATTCAGATTATACACGAAAATTTCAATGCTTTCTACTAAATTACAGCTCACGGAACTTTTACCCAATGTCGTAGCGAAGCACGGTGTGGCTGTCGGATTGTTTCCCAACCGCATAAATTGTAGCATTTTTAAAGAAAATAAAATAGGACTAGGTATACTTGAAAACCGTTTTTATTAAACAGCGAAAAATTAATAATACATACTTGGACTGTTTATTAGTAATTTCAGTCAATAGCATCTATAATGTCAATGTCAGTACCAAGCCGTCTTAAGCATGTATAACTTAGCTTATTAGCTACTGGTTTTAATTTATATATATGTTACATGAAAAATTTCAACACATTAGCCGATCCCGTCTTAAATTGTTAGAGAATGGATTTCCCTAAGCAAATACGCTCGTCTCATTATTCTAAACAACGAATAAATTTACCAAGGGAAAACAAAACAATTGTATTCATTTTGAGCGACTGCGGTTGCTGCATTACTTGATCATATTATTTGTTCTCCTTTCCTTTTTGTTTTTCTGCATTATAATAACAGAAATACGCTCCTGATTACGAAAAATACGGACACAAATTATACTGAACACTGAGTATCGTTTGCGGGTGAACTGAAAAAGCGTCAAATAACAACAGTCAGCATTTTGGACACTGTCCTTTAATTAGATTCGAACCGGGCATAACCGGCTTATTCCAGCTTAGGCCGGTTCGCCGTGGACGCGACCGTGCCACTGCAAAAATGACCAACTAATTGGCTTAGAACATATTATGTAAACCATTTCAATATCCAATATCCATTTAATGGGTATTTCGTTAAAAGGGATACTTTTGCGCTCAGTTATTTGTCGTCAAACTCGTTTTTTGGTCTCATATTTAAAAAAATTTGATTGGATTTGTTTTTCCGTTAAATCTAAAAGAAATATAAGTTCCGGTAGTTATGCGAGGCCACAAAAAGACTGCAACAAGATTGAAATAATCAAAGCAGTCCCCACTTGAATCCGGATCATTGTTGTTCTATTTAAATTGAGGAACTAATTTCAATGTGTGGGAGTATCGAAAGCCACGTATACCTACATAGAAGACGGCCGCAAGATGGCGTGTAGGGAGCCCGTTGCGCGCCCTCGCAGCTTCCCTCCCGGTCCGTTCGCCGCTCCGGATGTGTTCTCAGCTCGCTAGCTAGTTACGTGCGCAACTTCGCTCTACATCGATTAACATGACCACATACTCGAACAATCATTTTGCATTAGCTAGGTACTTTAATTCTACACATCACGGATGTATAATATTTAAGTGGACGAAGCCAGCCGACCTATTGATATTGCATGTCACAAACACGCGCTAAGTTTTACTGTCTCTAAGTTCCTACGGTCACGGTTGGATAAGTTTAACACATTCAAAAGTGGTGAATCGTGTGAAGCTGAGGAGGTAATTCAATACAGGCACCCAACAGAATGTAGTAAGATATTTTTAACAGAAATGTGTCGATGAAGTATTTTAAAATGGACTGGCTAATTTTCATACATTTCACCGTACTACAAATACCTACCAATCATTTTACTATTATCCGCGGCAAATAGTAGTACCTAATATTCAAGGGATGGCATTTAATTATCTTGAATATGCACAAATGCAGATAGGAACGAATAAATAATACCCGAAATTTCCAATTTCAAAATAACTTAAATCCCCAGGTAGTATACACACTCGCTTTGAAACAAGATCCCGCGACGCGCCGGCAACGAGGATGCGCTCCAAAACGATAGAACATCAAATTTCGCGACAACGTCGAAGTAGAATTTTGTGATGAAGTAAGACGGTGGTACAACTGCATACAATATCATTGTTAGACGGGCTACGAAATGGGAAACCGGGGATGAAGGCCGGGCGTCGCCATCGATCCCGCTTGTTTAGCCGTGTCACCTCGCGAAAGCTTTCGCGTGTTACAAGCCTATAACAAACTGAGAACTTCCACTACACAGCCTCACTAGTAAACTTGCAAGGTTTATTGACTAGTTTTTCTTTAGGAGCACTTTACTCTCGGTGACATAAAAGCAGTCTATATACAAATACAGACGATGTAAAACAATATATGAAACATAATGTGAGTGTACATCTCGTCTAATTGTCTAACGTCGTAAGTCGTCATAAGTTGTCTAATGTCGTATTCCGTAAAAATGTTGCTGTAAAATAAAGGAATGATAAATATTTTACAGTAGGTAAACTGCTAAAAGGTCCTGACATGACTATTAGCTTTGGGAACCTTATTATTATCTAGCCTGGATTTTTTTTTTTACATAAAACTGACCTGTGATTGACCACTATCTCACCTGATGAAAAGTGTAGATGAGGCCAAAGGTGTACCTCACTGGTTCAGTAACAGCCTATTCACTCTAGCCTTGAAGAGACCTAGGTTGTATTTATCAGGAAATACAGATGACGGGAGCGAATTCCATTCTTTAGCAGTTCGCATTAGGAAGGATGACGCGAAGCGCTTCGTACGGGCCCCTGGAATACTAACCACATAAGGATGAAGGCGCTCCCCCCGCCTGGATATCCGTTGGTGAAATGGAGATGGAAGAATTAAATTGACAAAGACCTCCCCCCATGTCCTCCATTTCTCCCGGTCCAAAGCAGCCTGAGGCCAGTCGTCGAGAAATATGTCTAGGTCGTCCCGCCACCGCAGTCTGGGCCTACCCCGTCGTCGCCATCCATCCTGTGGCACCCACTCAGTGGCATTTTTAGCCCACCGCAGTGGATGCATTCGGCTGACGTGGCCGGCCCAGTCCCACTTCAACCTGGCAGTCTTTGCACCGACATCGACAATGCGTGTTTTAGAACGCAGCACCGTGTTCCGGATTCGGTCAATCCTTCCCACTCCAAGCATGCTGCGCTCCATAGCTCTTTGACAAACCTTAATAATAATAAATAATAATCCACAATAAACGCACCAGCTCATTTATGTCGCGTGTCTCGGTACATGCAACGTGAGTGAATAGTTAAACATTTTACCATTTAGCAGCTCAGTTATTGAATTTTACTTTGTTTAATCCATTATGCGAGTTGAATAAGTATACATACAAGCCAGTGTGTTAGCATATTTATGTGGTGCTATGTACGCTAGATGCGGGACAGTGGCATACTTAAACGACTGTTTATTTATTGACAATCATAAAGCTAAACCCGCTCTAATATAATAACTATTATTACTCGAAAGCCGATTGCTATAATGCTGTTTGTGTTTCTATGAACAAGTAATTTTGTAGTAATTGCACGATGCAAATAAATGTACAAACACCAGCTTTAGAGCCGCAATTGCAAAATAGACGTTCTTTTGTTTTTTACTCAATACTTCTTAGTATTATCATTTATCATTGTCACGCAGAATTTCACTATTATTTTTCAAAATAGATTGTAATCAGGAGTAAAAGGAAATTAATGGATCATTAATGTGTGCGTGCATGACTTTATGTTGAAGGAAAACACACCTGCAAAGCAATTCAATGGTAAGTATATGAAGTTCCCAATCCACAATGGGCCCTCACGGGAACTATGGCTCAAGCCCCCTCTTTTTGAGAGGAACCTTGTGCCTTGTAGTGGGATGTCTGATGTATCGTCTTATATGTTAACCTAGGTACCAGTTTATGAATTTTCTGACCGATGTATATTATTTCCTGAGTTAAATAAAAGCTATGCATCGAATTAATAAAAAAAAAAGGTATCGAACTATTTACCTAAGCCACACTATTATCACGAGAGGAACACTACGATACTGCAGTAAATATTCAGTAGTTGTATTGTACTTATCATAGTTATTATTTAGTTAAAATAGCCGGGCTCCGCGAGCGACACACGCTGTCACGCCCAGCCGCGCCGGCGCCGCGAGTTTGAATCTTTAATTAGCGCTGCGCTCAGCGCTATTTTCAATGACTTGACACAAAAATTACTAAATCACTTACGTGTCGCGTTGTATGTTGTTGTTGAAAGGCAGTATATGTTATAAATATAGGGCGATTTCGGATCAGAACCAACCCTAACTAACTCAGTTAATTATAGGCTAGCATCTCGTAGCAGTGATTTGTGAGATTAGTTTTATCGTCGTGTGAGGTGTGGGTTAGTAACACTCCAGTGATAGGGTAGTTTAGTTGACACCATGAAATAATGGAAGTACTTTTCATGAGCTGCTAAACTAAACGCGATTCTTTCATAGATAGATAGATAGAAATAGAAAAGTGTGAAATTTTCAATCCGCTCTAAGCCCGCGTGGAAACTACAGCTCAAACTCTCTAATTATGAGAGGAGGCTATGTCCAACAGTGGTACGTATATGTAAAGTATGGAGATGATGATGAGTAGTTCATACATCGCATTTAATAATAATGGAGCGTAGGGAGTTTTTTATTTAGAAAATTACTTGCTTAGTTTGAGCAATAAGTTTTAGCCTTTAGCAGTAGGTAACTAACAACACACTCTATTATGGTTCCCATGCCGGACAGTGGCCGTTGGTATAAGGATCTATACATTGCAGGCCGTAATTTACTTACCCGCGGCGAGTCGCGTGCCGCCGCCACTACAAATAATTCATACGACCCGTCTAGTAATGGCCTTTTAGCTGCCCCGACTAACTTCCAACCTAGTTAGCCCGATGCGGCTACAAACTCACCTATTAATGTAGCCGCTAAAACTTTTAAACCGAGATATTATCTTTGGCAATACAAAGTGAATGCACGTCCATACATTGGTTCTACGAGTATAAGCGATGGATCTGATACATTAAAAGTAGGTGTGGATATCGCTATGTTTTTTTTTTCACGGAATCAATACCTCAGTGATGATTCCATGCCCTGCAATTTAATTTTTATAATGGTTGTGGTAGCATATTAATAAATATAATATTTAGATTTTTTTTTATTCCTGTAAAAAAATATGAAACCAATGTTGAAACTGTGTTCCGGCAAATGTGCGGAGTTCCGCGTTGTTCCTTCGCTTCGCGTCGTAGAGCATCTACGAACATTTTGCTACGAAACGTAATTTTGTCCCGAGTCTATCGTCAAGTTCCCTGTTTGGGGCATGTTTAACTTCATTAAACATAATACGTGGTACTCACAACATACTCGTTTAAGTCCAATCTAAGTTGCGAGAGGACGAAGTTTATATGTGAATAAATTATATTATTATCATGCAGTCGGCAGAGTCGGTGTGAAACGTCGTAGACACATAATGAGCTCGATGCACGAAATGCCTTTGAGTTGGGAAGTGTATATGTAGTTAAACTATTTTAGTTTATGATAGTGGCAAATGAAACTGAGACAGTGAAACAATATACTGAGTATTGCTTAGGTACTGCGGCGCGCGGAGACGGTGGCCTCATTCCAGATATTACAATGTAGACTTGAAAAATCAACTACAGCCATTTTTAACACTAATTGCGAAAAAATCTAAATGGGATGGATTTGGAACTTGAAATGTTGAAACAAGGTTTATGCTTGAGAAACTGAAATATTTAATGAATTGGTAATGAGTCCGTAATATATATTCGGGGAATGAATAAGGAAGAAGGTAAGACTGCACGCCGGCGCAGATGCCTAGGCGGCCGCCTTACTAAATAATTAACACGCTAATGGCCGCATCGCAAATAAACTCCAAATTATTGCACTCAAACTTCGTCCGGGCGCTGGAACTACCGAAATATTGCTGCTTATGAATGTAAACATTTTACATAAATTCTTGTTTCTCTACTTAACTATCAAACTTAGGGAAGAGCTAGTTCGTGAAAGTACGTAATATTAGTTGCAGTTACATAGGGATGTATATAAAAAATGTGATGTAATGACAATTCAAACTGCGTTGCGATGTAAAGTTTATGACGGACTAAGGTTAAACTGTACATAACTACCTAATTCATATTGTCGTAGCCAATTTGTAAGTGAGCTGGATCAGCCACAGGAAATAATTACAACTTCCATTCGTTTGCTATCGTAAATCATCTCTGAGTTCCGCAGCGTTCGAACCGCAACGTTGTCTACACACAAGATGCAATCTTGGTCCGAATTATTGTCTATTAACTCAAAGTCCTGCAGCAGCGGTCGCGCAATGTTCCAATATCATCGCATAATACCACCAATTGAGATTGTTCCACCACAGACAATTTACATAAACGTAGTCGGGAGCACGTGCTGCTAAAATTGCAATCATATCTATTCAGTCGGCTATAAATTCGAACTTTGGTTGAGGTTAAAAAGATTTTACGGCATTTTCTCTTATCTTCGTTTGTCTTTTTTATTTGGAAGAGCACGACGTGCCACTGCTTTACAGTCTACAGTCATCAATTGCGGTTTTTTATCTATTAAATTTGTTAGAAACGAATTCTAACACCGGCTATGGAATAGATTTTCGTGGCACCCTGTGCTAGTAAGTAATACAAATTAATAGTTTCATTTATTTTTTTGACCTCTTACTTTTTTAATGTGATGCGTGTTTAATGTTTGAATCCCACGTTAATAGTCACTTTAGGTAAGTAAATGTAACATCAATATATTACAAATAAATACAATGCGCTCGTGACTGGCGACCAGCAGTCTTGCTATAACGAGTAGGTTAACATTACCTTTAGTTGATTACGTAAATATGCCACTCAGCGCGGCCAGCACGGCACAAACAATCGACAAGCGGTTAAGCTGCGAACTCACTACTACTACCCGCCACATAGTCAATTACGTGTAACAATTTGATATCAATGGAAATTTAACGGTCAAAGTTAGTCGAGCATTTCATCGGTGCCCTCACTCTTACTACCAATTGACTAACTCAATTGTAGATACGTCAGAACATTTTCAAATATTATACGTCTAAAATCCACTTTACATTTGAAGCTTAAAGTAGAAGATAGATGTGTTTTCCTATTGTTACTGTTTACATTTCATATGAGACGGTCAAAGCAGCGAAAGCGTCCTAGACTAAATCTCCGCGGGCCGGGCCGGGTAATGGCCCAAGTTGGGCTAAGCCAGGGAAGCCCCGCGAACGTGTGAGGAATGCGCCTCCACCCAGCCTTATTACATACGTGATTCTTATTTATATTATATTTCGAGGCTCTGAGCGGAAGCCGCTCTTCGATATCGGAAGCGGGATTATCGCAATGCCTTTTAGTGATCTCGCCACTCCACAACTATTCACTAACGCCGCGGGAGATTACGTAACTTGCTGCTAATTGACGAGAGCGTTTTAGTCCCAATCGTGACTTTTGGTGAATGTTGGGACTAAATAGTACCATAATTAAATATAAAAAAAATAGTTATTTTAATACCGATGGCGTCACGGCAGAAAAAAAATATGTTAGTCGCTGTTATGGACATTCATTGCAAAAGGTTAAATTTAATCCTACTCCAAACCTGCATAAACCATACTTGGAATTTACACCCGTTAATTACCCTTATGTTTAGACAAAAGAAATTTTTCACGTCGAACTACAAGAATGCTAAATTATCGAAAAACATCAGGCGGCGATCTGTCAACAGCTGGAGAGAGGAATCTTTATAAATTTGGGGCGGCGTCTTGCGGCAGCGCTCCGGGACCGGACGCGCTTCCGGCCAACGAAAGCCGACAACTACTCACTCATATATTTTATACCGAATCAGTGTTATTACATTGTCGCTTCCGATCGATTCGTTTAATTTAAGAAACGATTAAGGTAAAAGATTGCGCTTTAATAAAATGTTCATGCCGCCTTTCATTCAAATTATAACTTACCTTTAAGACGTAAGCAACAGCAGGTAATTGTTCGTTGAAATTAAACAATGTTGGTACATACCTGAAACGAAAAAAAGATCGTTAACATGGCTTAAACACCATCAAAAATGTACGTATAAAATATCTAGCTTTTCCCGAAATTGAACAATTCCCCGCATAATACCGACCTTCGGAGTAATAAATCAAAACAATTATGAAACGCGCTAACCTATTTATTTTCATATCCATGCATCATAATACCGCTCTAAACCAATTAAGTGTAGACGTAGATACATGTGGTCGGAAAAACAAAAACAGCAGCATAAATACAATTAAGGGAGTAATATCTGCTAAAATTATAACGGCCCGAGTAATTACTCAAAATTAATGGTGAAATTAATACTTTAACCGCTGATGTTAATTATGGACTTATCTACTGTTGGATTTATGCCCGACTTCATTAAAAGTGTTTTTAGTCGTAGCTTTAATTGTAGTGTAGAGTTTTTGTTATCTGTATAAAATTATGCGTTAAACCTAGTAAGAAGAAAGTTTGCATTGCATGTAATCTGTGTGCAAAACGATGAGTTTCTTAAACAATTAAAATTATGCAAATAATACGCTAGTGAAGATAATCTGGGCAAGCAAGCAAAAAAGTTTTAGTAACTTCGACAATGGCCGAGGCTGAATTTAACAGGCTTTATGATTCGCTTTCACAATTTTTAAGGAAAGAAATATGATTAAAATAACTTTAACGCTCGCAGCTTCAAATTGAGAAATGTTTGCCGCTTCGGGGAAGTCTCTGAAAGGAATATGGTGGTGTACGTATTTAAAATTTCCTCCAAGTAGACTGCCCGTTGATAGAAACAGGACGTGAATGCGGAACAAGTCGCATTGCACAGCCCAGACGAAATATTCAGAGCGTGTATTACAATTTACATAAACTCCAATGCCATTTGAGATATATTAAGGAAATTTTCTTTCGTATACGAGTAAATATGTTTGAAAAAGTTGCAGTCTTGGTTAGCTTTAAAATAATAACATTAGTTATAAGTTATATTTTTGATACTTTCGTATGTTCCAAGTAAAGTATAAACTGGGATAGGATTTAATAAACTTTTTATTTATTATTTACATAGCTTCTTTAAAATCTTCTTAAGTAAAAAGTACCTAGACCTTATAGTGCTTTAGAAAAACCGGCTATCTGAGAGGTGGACCATGCATAACGAAGAGTTCTGTTGTCAAAATGGTTTATTATTGCTAACAAGAAGAAGAGACAAGATGCTACCCCAAAAGAGTGTATGTTCACAGGAAAATCGCTATAAGAAATTTTTTGGTGATGTCTCCAAAACTATTAAAGCTGCATTTTCAAACCGATTAAAGTTGAAATTTTTTATTACGCACTTTTACATAATTTTTTCTGATATTTTGTGATGCGACGGTTCAAAAGTTAGCCGGAGTGGGGTGGAAGGAACAATTTTTAAATCATATTTTAAAAATATACCTACATACAATAAGATTATTTCCTCTTTGACGCTCGGGACGTCTCAGTTTTAACCGTAAAGGTTCGTGTTTCCCCAAGGAGTAGTTATATAAAATCCTACAATTTAATCACATAAAATATCCAAACCTATTTAATGTAATTGATAACAAAACTTTAGCCTAAGTATTGTACTTCTGATCTCTCTCGATGTTATGTCAAGAATTGCCGAGTGCCAAAGTGGAAATAATCTTTGTACATTATTTACATTATCCGACAAAACATCCAAATTGTTTTTGAAGAATATATAGCTTCACATTATTTGATAAATACCTACGTATGGTTGTCACTGACCGATAAAGTATTGGACTGGTGATTATATTTAAATAAGTCTTTGTTATGTAATACATTTTGTATAAAAGATTTTTTCTGACTGCATTTTTTTAAATGTTAATAATTGCATTTGTTATCTAACCTACACGGCACACATAAATACCGTACAATTTTTTTTCGTATTTTGAACCACAGAAATATGTAACGGTTACAATAAATACAATACAAATATTCTTTATTGATCACCAAAAAAGTACAGAAAAAAAATATTAATAACAATAAAAAAAAGGCAGACAATAGGCGGTCTTATCGCTCAAAAGCGATCTCTTCCAGACAACCAATACTGGATACATGTACAAATATGAACAGGTTTATGTATGTGGCGGAAACAACAGACAGGAGAAATTAAGAGATATTAATAAAAGGTTCAAAATTTAATTCACAAAGTTCTTAAAGTTTTCGAATAAAATGCCTCTGACATGCAGACATACCGCATAACGAAATATATGATTATATAACTTAAACATAATTTCTGATACATACATATCAGCATATCTCCAAAGTTTCTGCGAAAAGTATTGGTGTAATAATTTTCAGTAAGTATAAAAGATAGAATTACTATTGAGTAGGATCTATCGTCCATGACTGACATCAAACAAACCGCAGTCTTTGAGTGCGGTAATGCGATAGTTTCTTTGACATGATAACGACCCGCCTCTGCGAGCTCATATCAACTGAATACATTATATTATATCGGCGCTACCAAGAATGGAGGGACTGAAATATTGAAAAATACACTTCCTAATAATTGGGTTGGGAGCCAACCACTATTTTCATAAATATAGATACGTAAATCTAATCTTTTGGAACGGGAATTCCGTACAAAAGAACATCAGATAGAACAAATTGTGATACAAAAGAGTGTTTGGTTTCACGTTTTTAAAAAAAATACGCCACAAACGACCCCCGCAGCGCTTACCGAGCCTAAGCTATGATAAGAGGAACACAACTTTTAATTGGATTTTTTCGTGGATTATATTAATTAAAAAGACAAAACTTGACAGAAGTAAAGCCACAAAATAGGGCTTAATTTAATGACTTCGCTTGTTATTCTCAGCTTCACATTATTTGATAAATACCTACGTATGGTTGTCACTGACCGATAAAGTATTGGACTGATGATTATATTTAAAATACGTCTTTATTATATAATACATTTTGTATAAAAAATAATTCTGACTGCATTTTCTTGAATGTAAATAATTGCATTTGTTATCTAACCTACACAACATGTTTACCAAATTTCAAGTCAATCAACCACTGGAAGTGGGCTAAATTTGACGTGCAAAATTGGATCTTAACTAACTAATCAATAAACAAATAAACAATTCTACTTGTATAAAAGCTTGTGAAAGGTTTAAAACCTTATTGTAGTTAAAGCTGTTGTGTTATTATTATGACAAATTGAATCCAATTAATTTTAAAATGTAACATCACAGTTGTAATTTTATAAATACTACCAAGTCTTATTTATGAGGCAAAGTTTCTGTTGAAGACTAAAACAGTTGCTCGCGTTAAAAGACAGCCGCTGGCGGCATGAAAAGCTTACTCCTAACTTCGAATCTTTAAACTTGTAAACTGTTTAACAACCGTGCAATTGCACATAAAGTATTTATATAATTTATGATTCAAAATTATTATAGGGAGTTGAATTTATCCTAAGATCTCAGTGTGAGAATCATATTTTTAATTGAAATTATTAGAGATAATGTTTTACTAAGTATTAAGCAAAACGGACGAAACTTTTTAAATATTGCTTGTGATGAACAAATGATAATGACGCATAACACTCAAATTGAAAGATAAATACAATCGGGTAACGAGTATCGTATAAATATAATCGAGTAACGAAGGCAGTTGCGGAAGTAATGCTTTAAATTTACAAAATCGTAAAGCCCGGACATAATGGGCAACTTTGTTGCCGCGCTCCAATGCGTGCAGCGACAATATACCGCACAATACAGTTTATTGAGCAGCCGCCGTCGATCCACTTGTTTGGCATTAAGCTTGCACTAAGCCGGTTTATAACGTTAATAGACGGATGCAAGCTCGGCTGCCTGCCTACAGACTGATTACATCTTTCTTCATCTATCAGGTATTAACATAATAAACAAAGCATTTTTAAATGTGTAAAGAGCAGCGAGAAGAAACCGCGAAATCTAATTTGTGGCAAGCAGATTCTTTATTTTTAATCAGATATCAGGAAACGGGCGAAGAAAAAATCTTAAAACAGTCGCATTAGCCGCGTCAGTCATCAGCAGAATGAATCATTACTTGAAGAGTGCGCCAGTGGCTCGTGTCAAAGAGCTTGTAGCTCAAAGGTCCTCGTCCCCGCCCGCGCGCGGCCGCCGCAAGGAGGGGCTGATTGAAGGGCCACTCTAACATCGGCCACCCGCTCGTTCACTCGCTTTCAAGGGTCGAAGCTGGATTATAGGGCGCCAAAGCCTGCGCCTTCATCAGATATGTATTCAAACGCCGAAAATTGTAGTCTGCCTGTAATTTCACCCCATTCAATGGCGCGAGTGAAACGTACGTTTGACTCTGAAACTTTCTTGTCTTTTATTAGAATAAAAATTGATTTGACTCAAACTCCCTGTCAACATTATGTAGGTCGGTTTCCGCAGGTCTCATATGCCGTCCCGGCGCCCCTCGCGGCTTATTCGAACCTTAAGGCAAAGTTACCGTGTAAGTTATTATAAGAGAGGTGCGCCGAGGGAAATGAATGTCGAGTAGGTCGGCCCGTTGTCATTCATATTAGCTGCGACTGCTTAAATTTGTAATCACACTGCGCCAATCCATGGGCGGCAGGCGATATAATGTGTGATGGAAATTGGAAAAAAGGAAAACGGTTCGATAAAAATAAGTGCGTAGTAAAAACGAGATAAAGCCAGATAAAATGGAAGTCAGGACAGGAAAAAAGCAGAACGCGCACAAGTAAAAGGTTGATCGAGGGTGTATATTTAAAATGAAGTAATGTACAACATTTTTGGTTTCAACTCACACAACTAGTCAAAGGGTGAGATTGCTTGTGTACCCACAGGAGCACCGGCGCTGCGGTCAGATTCTACTTTGTACTTGTCAGTTGGTTTAAAATCACGGAGCTTAAAGCTCGGCGCGCGGGGACAGGAGCGCCTTAATAACACTCACGACCGCCGACGTCCGTCGTAACACGAAATGATTACACACATAAAGAACCTTATCTCTTTACACTCTGCACCGGCATAAACCGGTTACAGTCAGGAGTAACCGTTCCGCAACCGCTCGAATGTTTACGCGACTTTTACGCGCCAATCTCGCCGCCGCCGACGCCCTCGCTAGAAATTGAAAACGGAATTATGATGAAATAAAAATGGCGCACAAAATGTCCTGGAACGTGGTGGGAGCACATGCTCGGGCGCCGACGGCGTTGCGATGCTGACGCGCCAGGAAGCGTGGCGCTCGGAAATCGACTCGACTTGACGAAAATGCAGACACGCTTCTGCCGATTCGAATGTTTTGATTGAATCAAATCTGGATCGAGGCGATACCTCTGTTGACGATGTCCGGAGCAATCAGTTTAGGTACCCTGCGAGAGTCGTCTGCCGAGGCTTTGTGGCGCGCCCCGGCCGCTGCAGACCAGTCCCTAGTCAGTGAGTAGTAAGCCTGTGTAAACACTCCCGTCAGGCTCTAAAGGTTTGCTTTAGGAGTTTCAATGATTGTGGCTATTTCACGATAAGCTCACATAACTATAAATATTCTAGTTTTTAAAGTTTTTCACTTTAGGCCTGCGATACACATGCTTGTAGCTTGCATATTTTTTTGCAAGTAGCTCGTATGCCTGTGTCATATTTGTATGAAGTTTGACGTACATGGGCTAGCTACTGGGACAAAAATGTGCAAGCTACAGGCATATGTATTCCGAGCCTTATAATAGCGTACGCCCGTTTAGGTATCTTCATATAAAATGTACTACGTGTTATTCAGCAGTTTGGCGTGCAAACAAAAAATAAATTGAAGGTATCACCCTATCAAAACGGATCAGCTTGCAACCTGGAAATTATGAAAAGCCTTCGCGAAAAACTCATGTGTACATTCCTTAAAATAGCAAGAACCATTTTAGAAAGCGGAACACAACATTGAGACTGTGATTTTGTGGAGTGTTGAGAGACTACAATGACCTTGCATAATAAGACGGCGCCGGCTCGGCTCGCAGCTCGCGGCGCGGTAAAAATAACACAGCGGAAAACGTATGGAACAACGGAGGAATACTCCAAACCGGAGGCGGAGACCGAGGCGTCTGTAAGCTCGCTCCAAACAGAACATGAAACGTAACGTCTTAAGCCGATGTAGCAACTGTGCTGTAAGCTAAAACCTGTTACAAACCCATAATACATGTTTAACGAGGTTTGTAGTTGTATTAAGTCATCATCCTCGTCATCATTTCAGCCGTAGGACATTGCTGGACATAGACCTCCCTCATTGATACCCAATCATTACGGTTGGAAGTGGCTTGCGTCCACCTTGAACCTACTTGTATTGATTTGTATTTATTTAGAAAACGTTATGAACTTATGATTGAGAAATAATCGCAGTGAGCGCGCAAAACCGCGAGCGTGACGCAAGCGTTTTTCTTCAAACTTAATCATTGGAATATCGATTCGTCCATATTCCATGAAAATAAAGACGTTAATGGTTTCGTGGTTTCACGGCGGCACTAGTTACTTATGGTTAAATAAACATGGTTAAAGTGCTGCTTTCAGCCGTCTCTTTAGCGCTATTTCTCATCCCCTAACGACGTAAAATATCAGTTTAACGATTGTACGTGTTTTTGTGGCGTTGGCTTTATAACTCGGAGCAGGGAATTTTAAAGCGCTTTGATAGAGTGTTCCGGTCTGAGAACTGGCTCATAATCGGTTTTAGAACCGGATGATTATTGCAGAAATTTCAACACTATAATATCATGAACAAGCTTAATTTGGCTAAACGATATCGCACACCTACTTATTTCACGTTGCATTAGGTACATATGTTCTAATTTATACATTCAACTGGATTGAATTTGGTAACACGCTTAATTATAGGCTATAAACGGTTTCCATATATGCTAAAATGCTGGTTAATCATCATTAGTAACTTAACACTTCAGACTTTTTGAATTACATTAAATTTACTTATGTTTACAAGTTATTCAAAAAGAACCTAACAAAATATTACAAAGTATTGAATAACTGAACAACCAAGATCTCACGTCGAACATTAAATTAAACAAACAAGATTAACGCGTTCAGGTTGCAAATTACGATCAATTAAAAGTAGTGCATTTTTGCAGGTACGAATAAACATTTACGTCCAATTTGTTGCAGCGCGGAGTTGCATTTTACGAAGCCGCCGATTCAGCGCATCCGTCGTCGGTAATTAACAAGAATCACCGTCTGCCCTTATTGAAATAAAGGAGACTAAATTAACAGAACTCTACTATCTACAATTTTCGCTTCTTAATGCAGTGAATAAATGAAATGAAAATGGCAATTACTACACGCTAGTTGAGCCAGAGGAAAACGTTTGTTTACTTAAAAGCCTTTGTACAGAGAGACGAAGTTTATTAGCAGTAGTTTTTTAGTCTTATATATTTTTAAGGTTCCGTACCTCAAAAGGAAAAAACGGAACCCTTATAGGATCACTTTGTTGTCCGTCCATCCGTCTGTCAAGACCTTTTTTCTCAGGAACGCGTGGAGGTATCAAGCTGAAATTTATATCAAATACTTCAAATGTACTGTCCCTTAGAGCTGTGAAAAAATCAAAATTCTAAGCCAACGCAATCATAAGATACAGTCGTTTATGCCGCAAATTTCCGAATATTTTCCAAACTCGCAAGGGAATCAAAACCTACAGGGTACTTCCCGTGAACTCAGAATCTTGAAATTTGGTACAAAGCAAGGTCTTATAGCACAGATAAAGGAAAAATTGCGAAAATCATAATTTTTTTTGTCTGTCTGTCTATATCAGTAACCAATCTATATATACATCCATAAAAACTGTCGTGTTTATAATATTAGTTGGATTAATAAGATAAGATTAGTAAGAAGTAAGAATAGTAAGGTATAAGATAGTCTTAAATAAGTTATTTTTGTATTATCTCTAAAAAAAATGAGGTAATCTATAAATATAAATCAGGAACAACAGTCTTAATTTGCCCTATTTGCCTTGTTTTATGGATTCCGTAGTCTTAAAGAATAAATTTTTAATCTTAAATCTCAATTTTTATTGATTACGTAGGTACCGATTGATTTAAAATTAGATACGTATAGAGCTCCTATTACAAAGTAAGTAATCAAGCACCGTTAACAAAAAGGGTGTATTTAAAAAGTCATTTTAAGAAAAAACCTGCTAAACGTAGCGCGTAGCTATTATTCTACGCTACAGTGTTTCGTATCGCTCGCTATCAAGCTCAATTCTCGGTAAGAGCAACACGCTACGAGCCTTCCATACAAAATGCAGGGCGTGCTACGAGCGGCGTAGCGCCGCGCCAATGGAGATATTCGCAGTCTCGCTGAAGTCGAAATCATTGTGAGGGGAGATTGCTTACCGAGCTTAGAGAATGCCTTACCCGAAACTCAATTTTACAATCTGTATTAATTTTATATTTTAAATTTACCATGAGCTTTACGGTGAAGGAAAACATCGTGAGGAAACCTGCACACACCCGAGAAGGAATTCAAAGGTGTGTTAAGTTCCCAATCCACACTGGGCACGTGTGGGAACTACGGCTCAAGCGTTTTAATTCTGGGAGGAGGCCTATATAGGCTGGGATGATGATGATTAATTTTAGAAATTTTCGTTTACGAATAAGTACATAGGTACCTAATATTATGTTCTTATTTGTAGTTGGAAATTAGGAGCGCGTCTGCCACGTGAGAATAAAGTCCAGAAATCAAGAACGTCTACAATAAGTATAAATAATATAACAGAACGCGTGCATACACGTCAATGGAAATAAAAAAATAAAGATGCAGTCGAATCCAGAACCTCCTTTTTTTGGACTCGGTTGAAAATATTAAGCTCTCACACAACGTCAGTGAACTCCGAATTCATGTGTACCTACAATCGACCTAAAAATTCGTGTTAAAAAGTGCGAGTCTGATTCGCTCACGAAGGGTTCCGTACCATTACCTATCTATAAAAACGGCAAAAAAACACATTTGTTGTGTAGGAGCCCCCTTAAATATTTGTTTTATTTTAATTTAATTATTTATTTTTAAAATGAATATATAAATAAATATTATGTGAATATTTCAAGCGTCTACCTACCTGTTGACGTTATCAATATCAAGCAAAAACGAGCAAAAAAATCACGTTTGTCGCATGGGATAAATATAATAAATATAATAAATATTTATTTTATTCTGTTTTTTAGAATTTGTTGTTATAGCGGCAACCGAAATACATCATTTGTGAAAATGTCAACTGTCTATAGCTATCACGGTTCATGAGATACAGCCTGGTGACAGATGGACAGTCAGACAGATAGACAGACAGACGGACAGACAGACGGACGGACGGACGGATAAAATAAAAAACAAAATTATGACACAAAATCATCGACAGTTACAAAACCTCATAATCTGTCAACCGATACAGGAACATAGTCTAACTCAACTCAGACTACTTTTATGCAGCAATAACTTTTTTTTCACACAAATATTTGCGACTACCTGCCATAGTAAAAGTTTTAGAATTTATAGAATAAGTTGTAAGAATAAGTGACATATCGCTTGTCCTTATTGGTCATATAATAATATGTAGGCCACATTGC
Organism: Archips crataeganus; assembly: GCA_947859365.1. Classification (NCBI taxonomy): domain Eukaryota; kingdom Metazoa; phylum Arthropoda; class Insecta; order Lepidoptera; family Tortricidae; genus Archips; species Archips crataeganus. The sequence continues at coordinate 6,992,090 of OX402057.1, read as the reverse complement.
CTACCCTCCTATATATGTTTAAACAAAATCATAAAAATTGTTTGAGCCGTTTCGGAGCAGTGCGTCCACAAACACCGAGACACGAGATTTTTAAATACCTATTAGATTTTAATACAAAACTTCTTGAAAATTCACCCACACACGTAAGCGTGTTGTTTCAAATACTATTTTTCGTAATCAAATCCTATACAGTAATTCAAGGCTTAGTCCAACCTAATTTTTTTTGGTTAAAATGTAAATAAATGTTTTCCATCATCCACCGTTCATTATAAATCGAAGTGGTTACCAAACAGATAAGGCCTAACTTTCCCGTAACGCGGATGTTTTTCGGATCCCAGCCGGCTGCGAGCGCGAGTCTTGCTCTCTGCGCTCTTTTTGTTCCTAACACTGATTTATAGACGAACTGAATCGCCCGTAACACGAGTTTTGAAACGTTCCCCATTTATCCAATCGACAAACGTGTGACTCCAATTTCCTGTACGTGAAAAGATTCACAAGTTCCACCGATGACTTTTTGCGTATTTAAAATTGTTTTTCAATTAGTTTGCGATATTGAAAACCAATTTTTTGGTTGCCATTCGATTTTAAACTGATTTTTGCATAATTTGAGCGCGGTGTCATCGCAAGCTGGTGCGCTTGTAGCATCTTTTATCAATATTGTCTTACTATTACTAAATAACGAGGTACTCAAAGGCTATAAAAATGTTATTTTAATAATGAAGTTTTTGTTACTACATCTGTAAATATTTGTAGGTATAAATTTCACTTTGATAAAAATACGGTTGTGTGACCTTAATCATTTTCTTATTAAGAATGTAAAAAACGTATTGAATAAAAAAACATCTATTCGTTTTATAGAGGTCACCTTAGGCTCTTTTCTTGTAGAGTTTCCGACAAGGTAGCTGCACTCATTGCCCTGACATGAATAGCTAATGTGGGCGAGTCTGGTAGGGGCGAGATATTGGGCGCGCTGACTCCGCCGGTAAACATTTTTGATTGAGCTCGGGCCGGCCCAACGCTCACCTTGTCTGTCAGATACCGAGAAAAATAGGGCATTGGCTTCAAAGACTATTTGTCCATTAAAAAAGTTCTTGGTATGCTGGAGAAAGCTTGATTTTGATATTAAAATTTCTACGTGATAATAATATCTCATTGTTTTCTATATGTGGCTTTCAGAATGACCATCATTAGTATTACCAACAATAATGCATAAACTGGACAGATAATTGATCAAAAGAAAAGTTAAATAACCAAGAAACGAACTAAGTATTAATATTTTACATTTATTTCACTGTATCAAGATATTTTAGTAAACCAGCAATTATATAATAATTACTGCAATGCAGATACGAATTCGTGTAACGAATAAAATAGCAGGTCACGTCGAAAATCAATTTATTACTTAGTATGAAACCGTAGTGAAATGAAGCAAAATTATATTTTGGTTGGCTTAGTGTAGTTAGATTTGTTACAATGATATTGTTAAGGAAAGAGCCTTATTTTATAATAGTGATATAAAAATTAAGCGTTAAAGAAGATGAAAGCTCTTTCTTTAATTACAGCGCCTGCTTTCTTTCCTTATCGCAACTTTATTACATTGACAATAAGCAAGAGCGCGGCTATTAAATTATTTCTTAAAGCTTGGTGGCTGTGTTACTTGTACAAAAAGCATTTCCGCTAAATGGTGTCACATCATCCTTGTTTAGTATCGCGAGGCGCGCTAGGCTCGACCATAATTCCTAATATTAGCCGCGAATAAGACGCGCTCGAGGGCTCGCCGGTGAAGGTTTTACAAGCTCTCTCGAGTTTTGATATATGTCTATTGCGGTAACATTACTACGACATCTAGTTGTAGACACTCAATGATAAGCGGGAAAATTACCTGGCAAACACAAAACCCGAACTTGGAGAACAGCAGCAGAAGAATTATGAGATAGAGAAATAAACGGCGTTTCGATGCGACTATCATTTTGGGCGGTAAGTGGTAGGTATGATAAATGTATTTGTAAGCTGCCTTAAGCGGGCATATTAAAGGACAAGGGGCTAAGCCCGAGCCGTCTGCGGAGCGGATATCAGTGACCGTCTTTATAATAAACGTACATACACACGGCGAGGGTTTTATTTTCATTTGATAATCTACAGCGCGGCGTTGTACTTAATAAAGGCCAGCAATATGGGCCGGCATTTGTAATAATAACATCCATAAAATAACCGCAGTCCGCACCTGACATTACCTATGGATAGCGACCAAACATTTGAGTATATTGTCCTCGGTTACACGTATCTAAAATTCATGCTCTAAATACGGCCGCGCGGCCGCGGACGACGGCTTTTATTGCAAACCGCACGAAAGCAATCTTGAGTATGATGTATTTTTTCTCATTACTCAATACTTTTGTATTTAGTCTCTTAGAAATAGTGCTGATTAAAATACACGCTCAAACCGAAATAAATTTACAAAACATTTCCCCAGACCACGAATAAAATTGTCACGGGAACAAGGAATCGTTCGGGACATACACAAAGCGCTCTAAAACAATGCGCATCATTCAAATATCCCATTAAACCGTGCGATTTAGCTCGCAGGAGTGGGCTCGGGTAAATTAAGCAAATTAAGAGGCAGCTCCTGAGACTGTAATTACTGCCGTCTATACTTGGCCAGGGACCAAATTTACCTACTTAGTTATCTTCCGGCATCCGCCGATTTACGCCGTCGGTTCGACTCCGTTGCAAACCAGGTAACGAACGAGTGCTCGCGCTATACGGACGAAACGTATGCGGTGACATTTACTGCCATTCAGTGAAAAAATATGTTTATTGAATTCGTGTAATCATCTACGTACCTTCATATATTTATAAGCTTTTACTGTTTTATAGTTTTTTTTCACACACCTTATACTTACGATTAGTCAATGACAACAACGTTAACGTACAAGTATATATGTAAATACATGAATCTAATATATAAAAATCTCATGTCACGGTGTTTGTTATCGAAATCCTCCGAAACGGCTTGACCGATTTTTATGAAACTTTTTGTCTGTATTCGATATGGTCTGAGAATAGGTCGTAGGCTATTTTTTATACCCCCATTTTTCGCAGATGGAGTTGTGGGCAACAGCTAGTAAGTTTATAATAAATTGATATACCGTTAAAATAAAAGGTATTAAAAGTTAGCCAGAAGCTAGACGTTTAGCTGTTAAATTAAAATCAAAATTTATTAACCGAGTTTAGTAAATAAGTTACGTCCGACGAAACGCGTCGTAAACTAAATTAAACGGCGACTTGAATGAACTGCGAACATAAAATGTAAATTGTAGGAAGTCAAGTAAGGAGGACATCGGGCGAGGGCAGGAAATAAGCGGATAAGCCGGGAAATAACACGTTATCAAGTAAAACAGCTGTAGTGCAGGCGTGGGCGGCGGGCGGCGGCCTATCGACGCGCCGCGCGCGCCTGCAGCACTCACCTCAAGGTCGCCGGCGCCGCACGAACCTACTCACAACCCCATATCTAAATTTCCCCTTACATTTTCAACTGTTTTACTAATTCAAAAAGTGACCCTCGTCCTTCCGGCACGCTTCCCGGACAGCGCGGCCGGGGCCCGGGGCGTCCCTGAGAAAACTGACGGACGTCGCCGGTCCTCCGCGGGTTTTATAGCGGCGGCGGGGCGGGGCGCCGGCGCGAGTTGCGCCGTCGATTCGCGAACCCGATAAATAAATTAATTAAAAGTGCAAGTGAGTGATCGCCGCGTGCAGTCGACCTGAGCTGCTAGCTCGTCTAGAGCTTCCCCTTAATTGGAATTTCAGACGTACCGGATACTTACCGGAGGTCCGGATTGTTTTCCACTTTGCAATTTACGAGCACCTCTGTATGCCGCCAAAATGTTTCGCTTCACGTGCCAAGGGCCGCCTCTTACACGCTCATGGACAGAAACAACACCGGCGTGGCACAATAGGCTTCATGGCATTTCAATACGCTAATTAAGCCTAAAGTTACGGAAAAATATTTTGGTCGCGTTATAAACCAAATAGACAGCAAATACACTGACGAATAAAAATTAGTGGTCACTTTTAAAACTCTTTATTGGCACAGTATAACACATAAAAATAAAGAAAGAATTTGGGACAAAATACATAAGTCTACAGGGTTCAGCGAAATAGTGGTTTTGATTTTCAGGTTCCTGGTTTCAGTTCTTGACTTTTCATACAACTTAGTATGGGAAGCGACCCATTATTTTGAACACTTGCCTAGTTTTTTAACAACTTCTGTTTTTTATTTCATCATCTTCATATCAGCCGAAAGACGTTCACTGCTGGACTAAGGCCTCCCCCAAAGAGCTTCAAACGATCAGTTCTGCGCTACCCGCATCCAAGTGGTTTATGCAACCTTTACCAGATCGTCGGTGCATCTTGTTGGGACCCTCCCCACGCCCTTTTCAGGTTCGCGGTCGATACTCTAGAACCGTACTGCCCCATCGTCCATCGGTTTTTTTTCCGCGACAAGTCAAGTTGATTCAGTTCTGGAAAAATAAGAAAAAAAAACAGGCCACTTAGTTAAGCGATAATGAGTCACATAACAATTAGATATTTGCAAAAATATTACTATTATCGCTTAACAAAGTGACATGGATTGGTTTCTTATTTTTTCCAGAACTATTATACATAACTTAGCTTCTAACCCGATATCAGGTTAACGTTAAGTTTTAGGACAGCCTATATATTAAAACCAAATTATAATTGGCAGGGTAAGGGATTTATAACTGTTCCGCGCTTAATATATATTTATTATTTTATCTCAATCCGCTTTTCCCTTTCATTGAGAAATAATCAAGCGGTATTAAAGTTACAGTTATTTTTTTTAAATACCAGTGTTTAAATACTCGTTTAAAATAACAGGAAAGTATTCTCATTTTTCTTAAGTATCTATTTTTTGCCAAGTTGTTTTTAGGGTACCGAAAGGGTGCGTGAAGAGGACCCTGTGGTCTACTAAAAACACTATCTGGCTGTCCGTCTGTCACAGAGCTATCCCGATGACAAGTAGAGAAAAATCGAAGGAGGTCTCCATTCTTTTTACACGATCAGTCGAAAAATAAGAGTGTGTTGTCTTCAGAGTTCATGTATAAATTACATGTTATGAAATGTTTCATTGTAACTAATCTAGCAAAAAATTAAACATAAAGCTGAGCGATGAAATTGAAATTGGGCTGGGCTGAAGAAAAATCTTGCCTATTTGACTTATTCTCCACTCAACTTTACTGTACAAGACGTGTGATTGACTTATTTATCCTCCATTAAAAATAGTCAGCCGAGTGCGGTTTGGGCTCATGCAATGACGGTTTCGTACCTAAATATAATATTACTCATGTTCAAAAACTATAAAGGCACTAAAATTACTCTAATGTTCTCTCACATAAAGATAAGTCGGACTGAAAAACAAAATTAACTTTGCCATTGGACAAATCCAAGCGACATAGGTACGTCTTGACGATTCACAAACTGCAAAATGCAAGTTTGTGATCGTAAAAAAAGATATATCTTTAACAATTTCAGAATAGTCCCTCTGCTTGTGTCGTGAGACTTTGTTTCTTGCTAAATTTCATGTTCCTAGTTCCTATGAGTTTTGATTTACCTGCGAAGATTAGTGTTAAGTGTTAACTAACACTTATGGGTCAAATGGCCGTATCTTTTGATAGAGTTTACTTTATTTTAAGGGACCGACCGCATATACATATATTTTGACCTAAATCCTTTATTTTCATTTAGAGTTCTGTCTAAAACTGCATTACATTTTTATTTAAGGGTAAAAATAACGGAGCGTAAATTAAAATTAGGCACCTATACAAACTACATACCTAATACACAACACAAATTGTTAAACACATTATTCGATGAAAACCAATCTAGATTATTTATATTTTTTTCTTATTGGCGTAACAAAGGGCAAGTATTTCAAAATTCAACGATGACCTAGTACCGGGCGAGAGGACAAGTTAAAAAAGACCTTAAAAAAAAATAAGAAAAAATCGCATGATAATACATAACATATTACTTACTTTTGGTATGACATTCTTCAACGAATTAAAAAAATGCCTGACTAAAAATGCCTTTTATGACATGTCTGAATATAATAATAATAATAATGATGATATAATTTTAATTTAATTTTTACATTTAAATAAATAATTTATTTATTTAATTATAAATTGTATAGTAATCTGTAGTAGGTAATGCATAATATATATAATTTGACTTGTAAAATTTATAATTTTATTAATAAAGGAATATGAATATGATATGAATATGAATATATGTTTTCGAAAAAAAGTCTATTAGGTATCGCTAGTGACAATCTATGTCACTAGCGCTTATAAAATTCATTTTTAGGGATCCGTACCCAAAGGGTAAAAACGGGACCCTATTATTGAGACTTCGCTGTCCGTCCGTCCGTCTGTCACCAGGCTATATCTCATGAACCGTGATTGCAAGACAGTTTAAATTTTCACAGATGATATATTTCTGTTGCCGCTAATACAAATACTAAAATTAGAATAAAATAAATATTTTAGGGGGCTCCCATACAACAGACGTGATTTTTTTTGCTTGTGTTTGCTCGGCAACAGGTAGACGCTTGAAATATTCACAGAATATTTAGTTATATTTTCACTTTAAAATAATGTGATTTTTTTGCAGTTTTTATAGAATTTATAAAAATAGGTACTATTATTTCCCAATAGTTTAGGTATAAGCAATGAAAACAAAATATTTGTAAAGAAAATATAAAAAAAACTTTTGCAATTATTAAAATATAAATCATAAAAAAGCGTGTTAAAAAAAAAACAAGAATAAACATGCAAAAAGATGCCGCCCGAACAGGGACTTGAACCCTGGACCCTTGGATTAAAAGTCCAATGCTCTACCGACTGAGCTATCCGGGCTCTGAATCTGCTGACGAAATTATGCTACAAAAGCATAATTGCTATTGTCATATTACATTTTGTTTCTAAGCTTCTTACATGGCGTCACAGATAAAACGATGCCAGGAACGAGAGTGCCATTATTAAATTATTATTTATACTACTTTTCCAATTCCGATTTCTACTTTTCCAATCATTACATGATGAAAAGTTTAACAGTTACGACGACAGTGGCACCCTCAATTAATTTCTACTCTTTGTTGTCGTAAGTTGGTATATATTCTATTGTACTATAGGTATGTGATGTTGTTGGTACTCTTTTTTATTTAAAAGAAAAAGTTGTTAAATACACACTGGTTCACACTGCTGTTACTGTTAGACAGTAAATGAACTCTGCCACGGCCACTCTGCAGCGTTAACGAAAAAGACAGCTACATCTGAGCGACAAGATGTGCGACAAGATGTGCGAAAAAGTTACTCAGACACACATACATACACACACACACACACACACACACACACACACACACACACACACACACACACACACACACACACACACACACACACACACACACACACACACACACACACACACACACACACACTCAAGCACGCACGCATATGCTCATTCACCTCGTTTACCCACACAAACTTAATGTTTAATTATTCTTAGTTTTTAGTCTGTCTGTCGCATAGAAGTCTAAATAGTGGTACATATTATAAACTTTTCAAGCAGCGGTAACGCGTCGAAGCTGATACTCCAAAACACAGGCTTTTGCTTAGTTTGGAGGCCAGAGTTAATAACAACTTAAATGTGCATATTGTTTTTATCTTTTTTTTTCGTGTTGACAGAAATATGTTTGTCCTTCATTGTTTGTACAACTATATAATGATTAAATGATTATTATTATTTATTATTCAGTTAATACCTAGTTGTAATTTTGTTGGTATAACTTGAAACGATTCAATTAATTCGTCTGATTAAACGTATCAAACTCATCAAACTCAAGCTCTTAGCTATGTGTCAATGTAGTAGCGCTAGACAAGCAGATAGTGTTTTATATTCAACGATTTACCTACTTACACATATAGTTATTTCTATTACTTTAACTCGGAGTTAGCTACCCTTTATTTAGATTTTCATTCGTGTCCTGCTATGGTCAAGACTATGGAAGTAAATATGGTACTATTTCTTCTTTGTTTGTTTATGGTATGTCGATAGACGTTGTTTTAGTGTGAAAAATTCTATCTATAAAATTTTATGTATTGTTACTTCAAATAAGAACAGAAATGATCAGTAATTTGGGCCTAACGTCTCAAGCCCCTGTGGCCTAATGGATAAGGCATCGGCCTCCTAAGCCGGGGATTGTGGGTTCGAGTCCCACCAGGGGTACATGATAATAACTTTTGTTTTTATTAATGAGCATTTTGTTTTTAATAAAAGAATAAGCTTTGTACAGTGATGAATGCTTGAAAGAAATAAACTCCCGGCAAACAGCAATTGTAACGTGATACGGCGGAAAATTGGTTTCTGTTTGTTTTTCGTGAAAGCTTGGCCGTCAACGGAATTTCGCTTGTTTATCGGATAATGTGGCGGGTTCGTGTATATTCGTACAAATCGCTTACAGTTATTTATGTAAGCTAAGTTATAAAAACGTGGATTATTTTAGACTATTTATTTTTGCGGTGATAGGGTTCGGTAACAAGTGTCACATAGGTAAATACGATTATGTTCTCCACTTAACACTCGTATATTAGCTTCACTAGTAACAAGGTAACAATGATAGTAAATCTTACAACTCAATGTTTATCTACTCCCAATCGTCCCACTGACTTTCTTGTTATTTGGTGGTACATTAAAAAACTACATTGACAACGTAAAAACCAAGAACTGTCACTAAAAAGGTGTTTTGATAAACAATAAAATAAAAAAGTTATTTTTGCTTTCCTCGCTGAAAATGAAAAAATAGTGTCAACAAGAATAAATTTTCGTACAGAGCGGGCGTGTTGCAATGCCCACTCGGCGCGATGACAGTGTTTCATACAAACGAATACTAGTCAGCACACATAGAATCATGATAAGCTAAGTGCAGAAATCTTATTCCAAGCAGTTCCAAGCAAACAAAAGCAACCGCGCATCGTCCAATACGCACGCATATAATAAGCTTTATTACGTCGTACAATCGCAATAAAGAGCAATAGAAATTGTGAAATGCCTTCAATATTGAAAACGACGACCCAGTTCGTGCCAGAGGGGTGGGGTGGGGCAATTAATACAAGCTCGTCATCTGTTTTATGAGTGGACCGGCTATCTGCAGTGCCTGGGTGTAGTATAAGTACTTATGTAGGGGTTGCTTTGGCGGTTAATAATCCGATTCGAATGATTTTCGGCGACAATACGTAAACTCCTTCCTGCCTTTGGCCAAACAATGGATAATACGACAACAGGGGTATTATTGATACGGTAGCTTTAACTTAATATCTCTTCCGTAATACCGAAATTGGTCTCACTCAATTGAATAAGAAAATACGCAAAAAATTGCAAACATTGGAAATAAAAGTTTTGGTAATCGGTTATACTGACATGCTTAGGCCTACCTAAGCATGTCAGTACCTATACTTAAACCTTACTTATAAGTCAACTAGACGTCCGTTATTTTTCTTTCAAGCAATAGTAACTATATTTGGTGAAAAAATCTGATCAGCTGTTGAGATATTTCTGCTGGCTGTACCTAGATACTTAGATTAGTATCCGCGACGTGTGATCGCGGCAAAAATACCTATGTCAGACTTGCTCACGAAGAAAATCACAAGTGACAGGAACCGCAATTTAAATCTATGTAATGTCCGTACGAACACTTTCACGTACTGACGGAAGATTATTTATTTTAAAACTTCTAGTTGGGTGTGCATACATCGCTATGTTTAAGCCCTGTCTGTCTATAATGTCTATATTTATGTCTTAGCCTAAAACTTTACATTTAAAAAAAAAGTGTTTTTTAAGTCATATCCCGTGTTTGTTACCACGGAAACGTAGTAATCCATTGAACATGTCACTAAATAAATAAATAAATAAATATCACGGGACAATTCACACCAATTGACCTAGTCCCAAAGTAAGCTAAGCATAGCTTGTGTTATGGGTACAAGGCAATGGATAAACATACTTATATTATAGATAGATACATACTTAAATACATATTAAACACCCAAGACCCGAGAACAAATATTCGTATTATTCATACAAATATCTGCCCCGACGCGGGAATCGAACCCGGGACCTCAAGCTTCGTAGTCAGGTTCTCTACCTACTAGGCCATCTGGTCGTCTCATAAAAAAACTTATTTTGTGGGATACTTGATGATTACTTATTTTATAATTATGAATTATGAGTTGGTTCTATTAGTAGCTGCTAGTTTAGTTTCAGAAATGTGATTTTAGTGAAAAAAAATTTATCTTTGCGTTAGAATTTTGTTTGCAATTGAATAAGAGTCCTCTTACGTGCGTCACTTTGTTGGCCTTAGTAGTGTGTAGCCGGCAACCAGCCCGCTGGGATACGTCACAGTTGCATTATACAGGCAATTATTGTTACAGCTCAATTCAAGTTTCGATATTATTCCCTGCTTAGCTTCGCGTGGCTGGGACAGCGCCGCGGGACGCCTCTGTCACGGTTGTCAGGGACAGCCAGCGGAAACAATGCTGTTTATTTCCATGTAATAACTATCGGCATTGCTATCGGATGTCCGCGCCATGCCTGCTTATTCTATATTCAGATGAGATTGAGACCGATTGCCACACAAAATGAAACTTCGTAATGTGGAAATGAAAAAGGCACTTAGGTATAAGTACATCAATATGAACCTTATTGCCATAATTTAAAGAACTAAATTTACTTATGCATCTATGTGTTTAAATTACTCACTAGATGGCGCTTTTATCAAGTCTCATACAAATTTGCACAGACAGTATGAGTTCTGCATCGCATTGTCGAAGTTTTTAACATGAAATGTTCGCAACAAAAAAGTCGGTATTTTATAAATAGCTAAAAAATAAAAATATGCTTATCCGAAGAAAATAAAATAGATCAAAATATTTTATTTTCTGTTTTGTTTGAACAAGATGTTTTTTCCTTTGATGAAATTTTTAGTCAATCTTGTAATTCGCTGTTGAGTCTATTGAACTTGCTATCGGTACAAATAAATGTCAAAATCCCGCTGTCATTACATTATGACGTGTTGTTGTGTGCGTGACCTCAACTCTCGTGGCGTTACCTATATAACAGTTTGCCTTGCGCTTGACTTGGCGGGAGCACAGCCGTGCCCCCAGATTGATTTAAATGTCCTTCTCGTGTCTCGTATTCAGTTTGACTCAACATATTGAAGAGTTTCCTATGGATAACAAACAGGGGGAATACTCCGAAATTCGAAAATCGAAGTTCGTATCGCATCGTCTAAAATCGTCTTGCTCTCTCTTGTATTAAATACTATTAGCGTGAGAGGAATGGCACGATACGAAGTTCGAATTTTGCACTTCGTAGGCCAGTATTGGTTACGTGTACTACATAGAAAACTTAGTTAGAATATTTCGTACCTACCTACCTCTTGTAAAGGCAAATCAAAGCAAGTCCAAAACTCTAGATAGTAATGAAAATGATACTTTAATTGTTAGGTAGAGAAAAATAAATAAAACGAAATTCATCCATATTTATTTTTATGAAGTTTGGCTCTGGAGTAATGTGCTAGTGACTTTGTCGTCGTTAATTTTATGACCGGACTAAACTTATTGGGGCCAAGCAGTTTACTGTTTAATGTGTTATTTGCAGGTTACAGTAGTACTTTAACACTATGAGCAGAAGCTGAGTCATTTCTCCACTCTTTTTGACACGTTTTTAGTGACACCTCTTTGTTTTTATTTCAATTAAAGAAAGTAAACTTATCATGGCATCAGTTATTTTACACATGACTGCACACTGCACTTAAAATTGTAAAACACCAAATCTTAATATTTAAATGGGTTAGGTTTGATATGCTTACAAGGCGTGTATTAAAAAAAAATATTGCCTAAGTTTTTTTTTGGTAAATCAGGAGTGGCAACTCTATCTAGGGTAGGTGTTATGATAATACCTACCTAATACCTAATTATACCTACTACATGTATGCAATAAATGAATAAATAAATAAATATTGTGCTAGATGCAGTATAGCCAACTATTATGACAAAAGATGCCCTAGCTAGATATTGTTGACACGGGAAGGTAGAGTCGCCACAACTGACGCTAGTAAGGCGGGCGGCGTCCCGTGTTCATGAACTCTGCACGAGATGGCGCTGCTCGTTTTACCGCCTGTGTGCACAGCGAGCCAACGAGCTGTAACGGAGGACTACAATATTGACAGACCATTAATTCGACAGGAAATTGTGCTGAAGTCGCGGTGGGTGCAGGTGATTGTGAACTTTTCAAATTACCCGCGTGCTCCGCGGTTGTTTCCACTTCAAATAGACGTTAGCGTAGCTCCTCTCGGGATCCAAGTTGAATAAACTCGAGCGTCGGCGCACGCCGCAGCTAAATAAATGCAACAACCGCGCCACAGTACAAAACCCAATTACATGGGTTGCACTATCTGATAGTGATTTTTTTTTATCCCAGAAACTCGAATCCTGTTATTCACTCTTCTTACTGCATTGTGGGTGAAAGCTACCATTGTTTCATAAGGTAGGTTTTCAAAGTGGGAATAAAATCATTAAAGTAGAGCAGCTATAGATTTCGAAGCTAGCGAATTAGTTATGAAGTGGTGGATTCTTAAAGACCCGCAATATTATCGTTTGGGTTATTTTACTTATAATGTGAAAACCCCGCGTTTCAATATGTCTGTTTTATCAATAATCGTTAAAAGTAGATATTTGTGTTTCCGCAATTAACAATTTCTAAGTGTTGCAATTTTCTTTTTGAAAATCCATCCATCCATATATCTATAGTGCGAATACTTAGTTCTCTACTAGGCTTTTTTCATTAGTGGACCTGACGCCATTTTGTCTGACGTGTAGTTTTTCTGCCCTCATCCTTTAACGTTTGACAGAAAGATATGGGAGAGATTGTGATACCGAGTGTGTTAGACAATTATGGTCTCTATTGCCTATAAGTAAACCCTAACCTCGTCCTAACAGCGCTAAACGACAGGTGGAATTCGTCCTTACCTCAGCGATGGATAAAACTATCCCAGTTAATTCAAAATGCATGAATGAATTAGTATTAGTATATAAGCTTAGGTCGTAAATTTAATTAATTATGTGTACTTATAATAAATAACGCTATCAAAGCCGTCTGAAATAAATGATTATGGTGAAAATATGGGTACGAATCAAACAAACCATATTAGATCCTTAGGTCACTTATGACTTGTTATTCCTTGAAGCTACTTGAGTATTCGGCCGAGAAGATGTTTTGAGTTATTAAAATTTGTTCGTACCTAACGTATTTCTAATCTGAGTTTAGTGGATATGGCTTTGACGTCCTACGTTTTATGTGTTCTATAGAAGCATATTGAGGTACACAAGTAGGTACATTTGTAGGTTTCACGTTTGTTTCAGCATGTACAGATTAAAAAACGTTTCTCCAAAAATAGAGTAATAGTAGACCAGCCTGTTTCTCGCACGTGTATCGACCGGTGACCGCAGCCCAAAGCCGGCAGCCATCAGCTATCGACCTACATTAACTTACTAAGTATGCATGTAAATTAAGTATTTGTGCGTGTAATTACACATGGATATTAAGTTTCCAGGACAATATACTTAGACAGTTTATTGAATGTTAATTTATAATGTAAGTACAGTTGTTTCGAAACATGTGCACGCTTAGTACCTAGGTATACCTATAATACCTACTTCTGCGTATTACAAAAGTTTACACAGAAATTACTTAGGATAGTGTAAACATTGGAACTTGCAAACCCTTGGTAAATTTGGGTAGGTATATGGTATACGAAAAATTGCCAATTAAACTTCGAACTCCAGCACTAGTTCAGCGAATAGGTCACTTAGTGAAAGGCATGGCGTGTGGTTCCTTGGGATTAGCATCTGCTTAAAGTTCAGCAGATACGAATTCGACACAATCACATGGCACAGCTGTCTTTGGTTTATGAAGACCGAAAACAACTAGTCGGAGAATAGGTACCATCAAGCTCACATACTTAATTACGGAACAGCCGCACCGCCCACTTACCATTCTAGCGACAAGTAACGTCAAATTAGTGCGAAAAATATAATCCACCCTTATTTGGAAAGAACTGATCAGACTTTAATAGCCCATTTAGATACAATCGCGTGCGAGTGAAGAAACGAGTCTCGAGGCAGTCACGAGATACGAGATTGAATGAGCATATTTGCGAAGTGCTTCGCTCCTCACGCTTCATCTCGCCTCGTGCGTCGTCGCTGCTTCGGGCGCGGTTTTTTGGGCAAGAGTGAAGTACTTCATGACGAACGTCATCTCACCACGAAAGTGTAAACAGAAACCAATTGTCCATTGGGTGCCATGCGAAACACGAGACGATATACTAGACAAGGCAGGTACGAAGCGAGAGTGTAAATGTAGTAGGTATAAGAAGGTTTCCAGCTTACATCTTTCCCAATACTAGTCTAGCTCAGCCCGCTCAAATACTAGTAGCCCCGCAATGATGACCATAATATTCATACAGCTAGATTTATTGACTCGACATTCGACGGTTGACGCCAACAATGAAGCTTAAAGCTAACAGTATTATTAGGACTTCAAGTTTAAAGCCTCATTTAGGGTGCCCGTGCGAGGGGATAGGTGCATTGCTATCGATGATAGATCACTAGTCTTATAAATTCTCAGCAGCTCACATATTTCTTGCGCCGTCCAATGAAGCCCCGGTCTCAATCCCTAAATGTTCCATGTGCAAAAACAAAACACTATCAAATGGAACTGTAAACACCAGGGTTGGCCAAGTGCGTACCACGGCCGGCCGGCCCTGATTCGCGGCAGAATATCGACGCGGGCGGCGACGAAGGGACATACTCTTTTAATTAAGCTGCCCCGAAAGCGTCGTAACTTTTACGATGTCCGTGATTTAACTATTATTTGTCATCAATCCGAAGCGGTCTTAAAGCAAATAGCGCTGACGGCGTGTAACGAATAAAACTAAACGTGTCGGATGTTGGAGCCTTGAGTGTTTTTATGAATTCGCGATATAATCTGGTGTGGATTGATATCAGTCGATGTGGATGGATATCAACATTAACTCTAGAGGATTTCTTTTTGAACTAACATCTGTGAAAATATCATTCGAGAATAATCCTGTGTTGAATTCAAATTATGAGCGGTGGAAGTACCTACCTAGCAGAAGTAGCAGACAATTTTATTGCAACTAGTTAATTTTGTTAATTCGTGCGGAATTTTCGTAGCGATACATAAAAATTCACTATTTTCAATGGTAATTTCATTTTAGTGTTACCTACGTTACGTTAGTAAAGAATGAAGTATTAAGTAATTAATAATGTTATTGAAGGTAATAAATAATTAATGCCAATGATAAGTATAATAAATTCAAGAAAACAAAACTGCAGATACCTACCCATGTATAAAAGAAATTCAAAACATACGAAAATGCATTACTTAAATACTACTTACATAATATTTTATTTGAAATGCTATGATTATTTTAAACTTTTTTTTTTTTGCCTACCTAAGCATTACGCTATTTGCCATAAAAACTTAAACACATCTTAGGCATGTCAAAATCATTATTTTTTTAATGAACTGGGGTTGTATTAAACACATTTTCAACAGCCGTGAATGTTTGTGGTAACATGGCAAGATTTAGGTAATTTAAAACTAAAAGATGTGCGTTCATGCGGCCGTATCCACATGAAGACAAACCAACCGACGATAAGTATACTACGTCTTAATAATGTCGATGACAGTCTTGGTAGGTAGCTTAGACAGTTGTGGTAGCCTAGTGGTTTGGTAGAGGGGCGTGGGTTCGTGTCTGGATTCGCTCCTTTGAGTTCTCGAAATTTAAGTGTGGAATTACATTTGATATTTACCATGAGCTTTTCTGAGAAGGGACATCGTGGGAAAACCTGCATAACCTGTGAAGCAGTTCAATAGTGTGTGTGTAAAGTTCCTAATCCGCACTGGGCTGCGTGGGAACTACAACCCACAACGATCTCATTCTGAGACCTGAGGCGCCTGAAGCACTGTGTCGTTTATAGGCCGGAAAAGATGATGAAAATGATGACGCCAACTTGTCGTTGTACTTAGCTTTATCGTTATGTTATAAAAATCTAGACGAACGGTCGTAAGAAAAAGCTGAATCCCTCTACTTACTGCCACTTTATTGTTGGTAGTCCAGTACATTTTACTGTCTAGAAAGCGAATTTTCCTAATTAGACTTACTCTCATTTATGTCTGAACTCTAAACCGAACTAATAAAATGTGACAAACTGAAAACCTTCTCCTTTTTGAAGTCGGTTTAAAGGACAAAACTTGTTTCATGAACGGTAAAGAACGCCATCTATGGAAATATTCATAACTAAATTAAAAGCTGCCATCTGTGATCGAGTAGAACAAATTTATAAGGTTTAAGGAAGTCCATAATAGTTCATGTGAATGTCGACAGATGGCAGAATACTAGTAAGTCAGCTACTCAACACTAGATGGCGTTCATAGTGTAACAAAACGAACTTATTATTTCATTACTAGCTGTTGCCCGCGACTTCGTCTGCGAAGAATAGAGGTGTTAAATACCTTATTCTCAGACCTATCAAACATAGATGAACAATTTCATAACAATCGATCAAGCCGTTTCGGTGGAGTTCGATAACAAACACTGTGACACGAGATTTTCAATTAGAGAAGAAAATAAAGAAGATGATGCCAGTTCGTTCAGATTAAATTAAAACCATTGCAAAATACCCATTTATATTAGCCTTGTCTTACCTCCATGTTAGATTGGTGTGTTTCCATTTGGCCCCTTGGAATGTAAATCTTTTCTTTCTATGTGAATTTTCTTCGAAGCCAATTTCCCTGTCGGGCCTTCCGCATCGCTTCTTGCTCAACAATTCTTTCGTAGCTTCGTCTACTTCTCCTGTCACTGGAATGCCGCCAAACTCCTGAAAAGTAAAAAAATCAAGTTAACTTCAAAGTAAATGGGTTTTAACCAAAAGAAGTTTGTAATGTTTTATCTTGAAAATGGCGGTATTTTTGACGTTGAAACATGGAAGTTAGAGATGTTATTTTGTTTATCTTTAAAAAGTTGTTTGACCAACTCCAGCGTTAAGCTCACGAATATTTTGGTACGTACTTGTAAAGTTTTGATCGCGATCCTGAAATCATCTTCGTAGTATTCGGCAGCGTCTCCGCTCACCAGGTTTTGAACCTCGGGCTGCCCCAGGCGCAGGTAACCGAAGGTCTGTAGGTAACTTTTCTGGAAAGAAAGAAAAAAAGATTAATTTCCTGTTGGCAACACAGGTCCTTCACTGCCGAGGATCAGACCCTGTGTGGGCAACCAGCCCACTAAGGCACAATAATTTAACAAGTAAACTTTATAAATTCCTTTAGCTGTCTCTTTTATACTTAGTTTTTGGGTACGTAACGTATGCTTATATCAGCGTATGCAATTAAACATTAAGAAGTGATATTATTTGGTAAGAAAAGAGATAAAAACAAAAAAGCAACGGCTCTTTAAAACGGAGTAAGCTCTGTGTACCTACCCGCTATGTTTCAATTTAAAATATCCTTATTAACCTGAATAAACTCCGCGCTTAGTCAAACATCCGAAAGTTTATAAATGCCACGATTTCTTTACGAGCTACGTTTCTACGGCAGTGTGACAACAATAGGCTAAATTAACGTCTTTGTGCCTTTTTGTTTAGATTTTCATCTTATCTACCCTACCCTTCTCCGTGGGGTACGTTAAGCGGGCGGCGGTGTAGGTGGTGTATCTTTATATTCGCATTTGATAAAAAGAGTATTACCTAGTTTTCAATAAAACCATTTTTATAAAGACCCAATTATTTTGCTTTTTGTAATTGTGATTTAAGCAAAAGTACTGAATATTTTTATTTGGTACTTAGTAGATACAAATAAGTTAAAATTCATCATCATCATCATCCCAGCCTATATACGTCCCACTGCAGGGAACAGGCCTCTCAGAATGGAAGGGTTTGGGCCGTAGTTCCCACGCGGGCCTAGTGCGGATTGCGAACTTCACACACGCCATTGAATTTCTTCTCAGGTGTGTGCAGGTTTCCACACGATGTTTTCCTTTACCGTAAAGCTCATGGTAAATTTCAAATATAATTTCGCACATTAATTCAGAAAAACTCAAGAGGTGCGAGCCCGGATTCGAACCCACGAGCCTCTGCTTGAGAGGCAATAGGTCAAGGCCACGTTGCCACGTAGGCCAAGTTGAAATTAATTATGTCTAAATATACATATTACTAGCTGTTGCTCGCGACTCCGTCTGCGAAGAATAGGGGTAGGTATAAAAAATAGTCTACGACCTATTATTCTCAGACTTACCGAATGTAGAGAAAAAAGTTTCATAAAAATCGGTCAAGCCGTTTCGGAGGAGTTCGATAACAAACATCGTGACACGAGATTTTTATATATTAGAAGAAGATTTACAAGCATTCTATCTAGGGATATTTTCTCAGTGAAAAATGACAAAGAAAATCCAAACCGCCTACATCTAGGATGAACTAAAATGTTATTATTTTAGCGTCATGATCACGGGTAGTCTTTAGAAATTGCTGGTGGATGTTAATGTTGTGTACATAGATGGAGCTCTGTCCACCCTTAGTTTTGCGTGTAGACTGCTGGTTCTCTCGTTACATTTGTCGGGAGCATAAAGTAACCGCGGTCGACATCTCGTAGAAAATAAATCTACACTTTAGTATGTTCTAATTGGTTGGATTTGACAGCTTTTTAATCACAGAAGGACAGCAGGCCTGGCTTATAAATTGTAGAGATGACAGTGTCACATCTGACCAATTAATAGTACATTACTGCAGCGGCCGCGAAATAGGGGATTGCCGGCCGAGTAGTTATAGATGGCCGAGTGTTAACGAGGCCATCTAGGGATACGAGGCCGGCAATCCCTGTTCGTGGCCAAGGCTTGTATAGAGTTTTTCTCAAACATGCATCATCATCATCATCACCATCGTCGTCGTCGTCATCATCACCATCATCACCACCATCAACATCATCATCACCATCATCATCATCATCACCACCACCATTACCATCATCAATGCGTAGTAGCAGAATGTCATAATGAACCAAAACGCAAATATTGCTTATAGTTTTTTTTTAATGGCTAAATGCTATGATGCCATAGACCTACAAACGTCATAGTATGAAACAATAGACGATCACTTTGCTGGCCTTGGCCAGCAATGTTGTATGAAATTCCATTATTGACCTCTCGTCTAGCCGCACCTGCATTGTGACACTTCGTGGCGTATTATAAGGAACATAATGTCAATATTACATAGCATGTTTGAGAAAAATATCTTACGTATAAAAGAAACCAATTACAAACAGATTCAACTACAAAAACGTATTGTGAACAAAGCCACGTACCTGGCAGCCCGCGGCGCCGCCGCTTGTTTGCAGAGGACTCGCCTTCGCGACGTAATGAAGACTTTGTTTAAGCAATCTGCGGTCTATTATTCACTGGCTTACTTATCGCCGTCCTAAATACTTTTGCGTGCTCTGCTTATTTGCATACGCTAGGTAAAGGACCGGTGTACCTAACTACCCAAGATGGACAATTTAAGGTAAATTAAGGCAATTTCAGCCTCCTTTTATGGGACGGGGCCATTTACTTATTTAAATGAAAGGGATTCGGGAAACGGTTTACTGACAAACATCTGTAGCCCCGGCCCGTAGGTACATAATTAAACAGGTACTTAGGTACACAACGATTCAGAGTTATATTACGTTTTTTTACATTGTAATACGCAGTTGTTATCAATTACAATATTAAGGTAGGTATTACTTTGACTAAGCATCCCGTCAATCACTGTCTCAATCAGGGTCTCAATAGCATAAAGTATCAATGTAAAAAGTAGAACTGACTTTAACATTCTCTTATCTAAAAGTCAATATGGGACTTAATTTTTTTGCTGTACAGTTAACTAATGGCCGTACATTAATAATTTATGTTTTTTTTTTCTAATTTGTTGGATTATAGCTTGTAAAATAGACTGTGCAATTTATATAGCTAGCCGGAACGCCGCTTGCGATGATGGATATTGCCTTTGTTCGTAATAGATCGCCCTAAGAAGGCAGGGCAACGGTGCCAGGTCAACAGGTCTCCGATAAATCTCCAGAAGGACGGCCAACAGACTATATCCATAAAATAACGCTAATTTTCCAACAGTTAACAGAAACGAAACCGTGTTAATTGATTGCCATTTCGTGAAAATTTATTGTTTGCCGATCGTTTGGGCTTTTCATTTATTTTGGGTAACTATGTGTTGTACGCAAAATGAACTTGAATTTAGTTTTAAAACTTGTGAACAACCATAGCAATACTTTTCAATTGTTAACGAAGATCTAAATGACTTTTAATTAATCCTTTATCTATTTTTAACTAGGTAAGGTACTACGCACAGGATTGGAAACTTGTAAGTTGTATAATAAGAAATGAAGACATTTTTATACGAGTTGTTTTCGCC
The DNA here is from genome assembly GCA_947859365.1 of Archips crataeganus. Taxonomy (NCBI): domain Eukaryota; kingdom Metazoa; phylum Arthropoda; class Insecta; order Lepidoptera; family Tortricidae; genus Archips; species Archips crataeganus. The sequence continues at coordinate 6,971,472 of OX402057.1, read as the reverse complement.
TGTGTACACTGATAGGACAGAATGATGGGTCTCTGTTATGAATAGGTACACAGTAATTTTGGCTAATACTACAGAGTATAAATATATATTATTATAAAGTAATATACCTAACTCTAGTCATATCAAGGTCTAAAAGTTGCCAAAATATTATATGTCGTTGCAGGTCGAAGCACCTATCCATAAACCTAGCTCTAAAACTTAAAATCCATACTCATTGTACTATCGCCCCAAGCGCCAGATAACCACCTTAAAGGCCCAGTTTGCGTGCAGTGGCTAGACATCTGTCCATAACAATCCATAGCAATAAACATCAACGGCTGCAAGCAAATTTGTTTTGAAAATGGGTATCTGGCTTCTGGGGCGATGGTACGTGTGAACTAAACATTAGGTAATAATTATAATAATCTTCGCCTTCCATCAAGCGAGATTGAGGTCAAACGTAAGCCTATTTTTTTATAAAAAAAAAATTAAGATACTATTTTATTGGAACAGACGGATATTAGTATACTTAATAATCAGAGGTCGTATATCTTCCAAATGTCTACAAATAGTCTAAGTAAACGAAAACAAAACCATTAGTCTGAAAAACTTACGCATTTGTTCAATTATTTTTTTTTGTATATATTTTTTTGTATATTTTGAAACTAACTTAATCATAAATAAGTATGTGTTTGACCTTTACTCTTAGACGGGCCATTCTACTTTTCGTTGACCAGTCATTTTTGTACTGTGCTCTTCAAATATTTTTTTTTACAAAAACGGTAAAGTCCTCGGTTTAAATCATTAAAGATATAAATAGGCACATAATTAAGCTTACATTTAAAATTATCACTACGTATAAAAAGTAATCATTATTATCTATAAAGTAGGTAACGCAGTGGACATGCATGTCCCCGCCATTTGTATGGAAATTGATGTATTTTCCGCTGAGTTACCAATTTTTTCCACAAAATTTCTTTGAATTTAAAGTTTTATTGCTTTAAAACATTAAATTTAGGTGTTTCAGTTTGTATACAATTTATTTACACTTGAAAAAAATCACCAGGTATGCCTTATATTTCACAAAAGATTAATGGTTACTTAAAAGTAGAATGGCCCAGACAAGAAATCAGATACCGCAACGTGTTTATTTTGCTATAGTTCTTATATTAAATTAATCCCAGTTAGCGCAACAGGAAAACAATTAATCAGTTGGATGTAGGTATACAAAATAAACTTAAGGTGTCGTTTTGTTTCACAGAATTCATTTAGATACAAATCTTGCTTTTTTATCACCGTACAGCCTGCTACATCGGTGTCCTGCCTGTAATCACCGATTTGCGTGTTCTAATCAATATGGGTCTTAATAGGACTTTGGCACCGGAGCCCCAAATTGGCGACAAAATGAATCCCGACGCAAATGTAGGGCGCCGTAAGCGCTGCCACCGAATCACTAATGGGTAAATGTTCGTGACGCTGCCTATTTCGTCCTGTAATTAATTGATAAATCTCAGTCATTACCGTGTGCTACTTTCGTTTTATTGCAAACGTATAAAACACTAAAACGAGATACAGTCCTCTGATTGGAGGATCGCGTAGGTACCTGAGGCAATTAATTTCTTTAGAAGTGTCTTTGCACTGTGGCTGTAAATTATTGACCACGATACTGAAATCAATTCCAGTTAAACCATCTTTTCTTTTAGTGAACTAAAACAATTACTTTGCTCACCCGCGACCTTACAATAGTTACGTTTATGCAAGAAATGTGCGTTCATGCAGTTCCTCCACCTCCACACTGTACGAACACACACAAATCACATAAACCCAACCATCACCACCACCAAGCTACACTGACGCGTTTCGAACTCAACCAGAGCTCATTTTCAGAGTTACCACAACCGTATGCTATGCTACCAAATGTTAAACTAACAAACCAAAACAAATGTTTTAACTTGTCACTGTAACTTCTCAAGTACCCACTTTATTTTTCTTATTCTCAAACTACCCCACAAAAATTAACTTTTATTGACATATTTAAAACTACCTTGAATTTTTTGTTTATTTATTTATAAGGCATATTTAATTAATACTAACTGTTCAAATTTGACCCAAGCCGCAGTAAAGGAGAAGATACTAAATTTACCTGTTCATTAATAATAGACCCCATAGTGTTGTACCTAATTATTTCCATGCATTCCAGAGCATCCAAGAAAGTTACACTGACAAGTCCAAGTTACACTGTCAAGTACAGTCAGAAGTTACAGTGACAAGTTAAAACATTTGTTTTGGTTTGTTAGTTTAACATTTGGTAGCATAGCATACGGTTGTGGTAACTCTGAAGATGAGCTCTGGTTGAGTTCGAAACGCGTCAGTGCAGCTTGGTGGTGGTGATGGTTGGGTTTATGTGATTTGTGTGTGTTCGTACAGTGTGGAGGTGGAGGAACTGCATGAACGCACATTTCTTGCATAAACGTAACTATTGTAAGGTCGCGGGTGAGCAAAGTAATTGTTTTAGTTCATTAATATGGACCTCCGCAAAGTAACGCCTGATTCAATAAATTATTTTCTTTTAGTTATAAATAACTTGACTGCTCTAACCACAAAACAATTTAATACGGCCTTGAAATCAATATATAGATTGTATGAAATCAATTAAAATATGTTAAAGTTCACTTAATCAATTTCAATTAAGTTCTTTTAAATAATTACGCAGTAATTTCCGTGCCGGTACTGTATGTCATTACCGTACCCCGCAGTAGCCTGCGCGGCTAATTAAGGAAGATCGAGGGTTGCATCGGCGCCGGTCGGTGCGCCAGTACCTCTACCATGAGTTACACTAGTTTACAGTGACCGTACTCGCTAGCGACGGCGGAAATGATTTGTATGGAGAATTGCACTTCCGTAAGTGACCGCTAGAGGCGCTGTACACAATTCTCCATACAAATCATTTACGCCGTCGCTAGCGAGTACGGTCACGTAAACTAGTGTAAACTCATGGTAGAGGTACAGTGCACGGCGATGACATCTGCCGTCACTTTACCCGTCACTTATAGCGAGCCCGATATGGAAATAAATGACGCGTCAGCTCAATCCATCATTTACATTTCTGCCTAAATAATCAAAGCGGTAATTCGGAATTTATGCCAGATTTAAATGCGTTTGAACGTGATTATGGTATGACGGAGTTGAATAAGATATGATACTCGTAAACATTAATTTGATCGAACGAATAAAAGAATTAAGACTATCGATCGTCTTAATTTTTTTAATAAAAACATTTTGAGTTAAACAATGACACGGACTCTCACTTCTGAATGTAGGTCAGTTTTAATCAAGATATGACGCCGCCATATGAAGTCCGCCTAATTTCGAAGTAATTCACAAAGCAACGGTTCATTTCCTCGTGCAACACCGCGTCGATGCGCGCCTTCAATTTCATAAAATTAGACATTCTCAGAATTCCAAGCACAATGTCATATAAAGCGATCTCGGATGTAATTTTAACATCATTTTCGACGCAAATAGCATTGGGTTAATGTCCATGCATGTGTAACATTAAAGGAATGAGTGGTTAAACGTGTTTCCGGTGTAATCAGTGATGCGATATCAGTTTGAAGGTTCTGTTTAGTCAGTGAATATTAATCTCATTCGAAATTTAGGGGACAAAGAAAGAGATTTGAATTTCAAATCTGCAAGTGACACATGTAATTACATTAGCGGAAACAATAGCGGGATCATACTCATTGTTCACCGACGTCAATGAACGTTGTACGGCGTCTGAACTAATGCAATTTTCCTGTTCTCCCGTAATGTATGGCGTAAGTGTATGGACCCTATTAGTTCGCGATGATACGGCGAAATATGACACTCAATAACGTTTCCATTACGGGAAGTACTGCGTATTTGGACATTTAATTTACAAAGGTGTCGCTCGAATATAATTAGGACTAAGGAATGCTGTCAGTTCAACAATATACAACCTTGAAATTTTAGTGGTTGTTTTCCCGAAACGAGGTGATTTAGTATCGATTGTACAATCGATTTATAATTACTATTTTGACTAGAGTCAAAAGTCCAATTGTGAAAAACGAAAGTCGAAAATTACCGCAAACCAATAGTAACGCTTCGTTGGTACCTAACCTATCGTACGATCGTACGCTACTTGTACCAACGAAGCGTTACTATTGGTTTGCGGTCATTTTTGACTTTCGTTTTTCACAATTGGATTTTTGACTCTAGTCAAAATAGTAATTATAAATCGATTGTACAATCGAAACTAAATCACCTCGTTTCGGGAAAACAACCACTAAAATTTCACGGTGTATAACTTTTAAATTTGATATTTACGCATACGTATGGGTAGTTGTTTGGTACTTATGTACAATTATTGTGTGTACTTACTATTGGTTATATAGGTATTTATACGCAATGCGAAGAACTAGGACGTACATACCGTGTAAGGCAGGAACCTAAGTACCTAGTCCTCAAGCAGGCCTAGTGCGGATTAAGGACTGTACACACATAAGGCAGATTGAAGCACATTTTTGTTTCTGCTACGATTGTTTTCTAATCTAAAAACCTCTCAATTTTACATTTAGATCTGCACGATTAACCTAATTTTTAAAAGCCTGGTTTGGTCAGAGCGATAGTTGCCTATGTTTGAAACCAACAATCTGTGGCTTCTTCAGGGCCGGGATTCCGGTACCTAGTATAGCGATATATATTATAAAATAAGTTAATTACCAATCAATAAGTTTCTAATTAGATTTACTGAATTAATTATAGGTACACACAAACATACATATTTGTTTTTAAAGTGGGGATGAAGACGAGCGAAAAATATACATAATAACCAATTTTCTGCTCGAGCGCACACCCAAGCGAAATATGTAAGCGCTCATCGAACAAAATTATTCAGGAGTGAACCCGTGTTGTCTAGACGCAAATTAAACTTTTAACAACATTCTCTACTTACTAACTGAACTAATTAGCAATATAATAAGTCTGCGTATCGAAAAAAATCTTCAAAAGTTAGATTGTAGGACTTTTTAAATTCCAAATTAATAAGCATCAGTGGATATTGCACAAATTTAGATTGTTGATCTTTACACATTATATGCATGAATCAACTTGTAATTTATGATGAAAATTATCAAAACGACAAATAAAGATGATTTAACCTTTATTTGTTTAAGTTTAACACAACGCCCTACACTAACATTATTTTGATTACAGAAAGTTAATAAAAATGGTAGTGCTGGTAGTTTAAAAGCTTTTGAATGTACTGAATTGCGACCCTCCGTGCTATTAGTATATATAAACCACTTGAATGCTCTCAAAACAATCCAAGCTTCCACCCAGTACCTAGTTTATCAGAATTAGTGTAAAATATAATTATATTGATAATGATATTCATACAGCGTCTCTGCGCGCATGACACAGCCCGATACAATAATGCGCGGCGCATTCTGGATCTGATTACAATCGCGATTCCCGAAGAGGAGTACGGCTAGCATCTTAAGCGTGAAGACGACACCTCTGTCGGCACAAAATAATGCAGAAGCTTATAGCACATGGGAGCGCAGCGCACGAAATAAATAATCATATCAATAGATCTCTCCTGTTCATGAGCTTTACAACATTGCAAAGCTATCTTTGGCATATTGCACAGCTTCTAAAGTTCATAGTTTATCCTAATATAGCTTCCTGAAGATACCATTTATAATGCGACTCACGACAAGAACAGTTGTCGTTGAGCATGCGCAATTTGATTTACAGGCGCGTGGGAAAATCCTTCTAATATTTTATGATAATAAACGGGCCGACATCATCCCACGTCGTTTCTGGTTCACAGGGCAGGGTATCCTGTTTTATGGTCTGGACAAAGGACGCAACGCCGCGATGTTTAACACAGATATCGTGACTAAATGCCTGGCTGGTATTACGGCGTAGACGAAAAAGACAAAGAGCTAAAATGTTACGCTTAACACAAGGTTGATGAGAGGACTGCTTGGCGAACTATGAAAATGGTCATTAATCATTAATTGTGCATTTGAAATCTACGACTAGCGCGTCTAATTTGTTACTGAATGCATGATTGCAATCGGAACTCATTAAAGTACGAAATCATTTTCAACAGTTACATTCTGACAGTACTCGTAGCATAGAGCACATTAGTAGGTACACTGCGCATTTTCATACTATACATATTTTACAGTAGGTAAAATGGATTTTGAAACTGAACGCAAAAACGAGTGATAGAAATTAACATTGTTATTTTGGTTTAACACATATGGAATTATTAATAACATGTCGACAAACACACACACCTTAAATTATTATGAGTGGTTTATAATAAATGCTATAGTAGAAACAATATTGCTATGTCCACAATGGCAGTCACGCTAATGAGAAATGGTGATTCAACGTCCAGCTGCGCCGCGACGGTTATGGTAGCGGCTGCACTGTGCACTTGGGACTACAATGTTGATTCGAGAAAATATACTAAGTGTGAAACGTATGACACAGGTAGGAGGAAGTCCTTAATAGAAATAATGAAACAAACAAGTATTTACTCATGAGAAGATGTGTTGTGTGTGTGTGAGTGCATTTGATTTTAGTTGTTATTGTATTGGGTGTATCATTATGCAATTAAGAGGTTTGTGTAGGCACTCTACCCCGGGTAGGCGAAATACAGGGTTATGGCATTTTTAATATAGGTACGTGCCTACTGTTACAGTATTTTATTTTGTATATCATATGTCTTGATAAACATTCCTATAATAAAGAATAAAGCATCTCAAAAATCGATATATTAACCTTTGATAGTCACTTGTTTGTTTATTTGTATGTAGGGGTATTCTTTGGGACTACTGAACCATTTCTTTTACTAATAGAAAGCTACACTAATGCAGATTAACCAGCTGTCTTACATTTCGGCAAAGTTCAAAGTTCCCGCAGAATGCAGACGAAGCTGTTGGCAAAAGCTAGTTTCTACTAAAGTGAATGGACTATTATTATTATTATTATAAATTTTCTATTCTAAATACCTGAGCAAGAGTCGGTCTTCGCTCGGAGTTAATTTGTTTATTCTAAAACTGGACAACGCGCGTTTGCCGGGACCCAAGATACAGGCTCAGCCTAGTTTGGGGTCCACCGGATGCTACTTCATGTAAACTTTTAGTTTGTGTAATAAATATTTTCTTCTTATTTTCTTTTTTCTTCTTTTCCAGAGATAAGAACAAACAAAATGGATTGTTCGCCCCTAAAACCACAGCAAATTACATCGAAACCGTTAAAGCCGTTTCCGAGATCCCCGAAATAAGCAAGAATTGCTCGACTACAGGTCCTGCCCAATCCTTCCGAAAATTAGCTATACTTTCGCAAACTTAAAAACCGGAGCGAAGTCCAAATTGCTGCACATTAAAATAAAAAGGTGAAGAATCACCTTAATTTATTTTAAAACATTTCTTACTGTTGTTAAACACAATTCTAAAAAATCTTAATCCGAAAGAAACTTCTCGCTCTTATAAAATTTTCAGCAAACCTCCGTGGACTAAATTGGTATGACTGGGAGAAGTCCCGACTCCACTCATGGCTATTCTTGGACACTGAATATCGCAAAAACATCTAATGGGATGGCTTGGTTCGAGCTATGTCTACTTTCTAACTTTGAATTGCCTTTTGTGGTAAGTGTTACAATTATTGCTTATTTGATTTTAATCTGATATTGACAGCGTCGCAGAATAATGTTACAGACTGGCATATAAAGCAGGTAATTATCAGGCGATTATGTATCTAGAACGCTTTAAACGCGGGTATTAGTTGTAACACCTAGCCCTACAATCCCTTCAATTATCTTTTTCAAGTAAGTAGGTACCTAACATTTTGTATTTATTCAGCTACACAATGTGAAAGGTAAAAATGACAGACGGAACTTTTACAACGTATGTAATTTTATTAACACTCTGTGGTCACGTACATCACGTCCCTTAACCCGTTGGTGCGATACATAAAGCTTAAGGGTCATTACAATTTAATTTGGATTTCCTTGCCTTTCCTTGCTTGGCTGGGGCCATAAGTTTGAAAGTCGTCCGTGTTCGGCGTCAGGAGCCGGGGCCCTGGGGGCCTACTGTCACATCAATCGTCTGTTTATTGACCTTTGACAATGAACCCTCGTTTCTGCATATTTTATACTTTCCTGTTTCTGGGTCAAATCTCGGACTTGAATATCAGAATCGCTTCTGAGTGACTATTGTTTAGCCTTTCTGTCATTATCTGTGCTAAGTTTAGACTCTGGTACATATGAAATCATGTAAAAAAGATTCAATTTGAGACTACAAACTCAAGACAATATTTGGCTATATCTTATCTATCTTATTAAATTCGTGAAAAAATATGAATGTATGTCGTTTACATTAAGAAGATGACATTAGTTTAGCTTTAGTCATGCCAATGTTACGTTTCCTCACAAAAGAACATCCCTAGTTGAGTTGAGTGAACCTAGGAACAATAGTGACGAGTCTACGGGAATGGGGACACGTCAGTCGGGTGGACTGCGGGCTTTATAGGGAGCACTCCAAATAGGGACACCGGAGACCGCGGGAACAGACCCCCTTACTTCAACATGCCTTTTACGGACTTTTAAAGGCTTTTCCTGCGATGTGTTAGAATTGTTTTTAGGTAGTCTCCGATCTATCTAAAAAGAAACCCGTTGCCTGCCATTTTTGATTCTTAGTAATGGGTTTTATATACTTCGCATTTTTATTTATTTTATTTATGCCGAACATTATAATTGAGATAGAAACTCAAGCTCGTTACTTTTTTTACTAGGCTGTTTTTGTGCCCCACTGCTGGGCAAAGGCTTCTCTTCCCTTGATCCACTGTCGTCTAATATCAAACGCGAGCCCCCGCCATCCCACAATCGTTAAATTATTATACTAAAGAAAAAGTAGATACACGCCAGTAAGTAGTCACAAATAGAAATCAGAGCCGTTTTCAAAAGCGCAATTTGTAGATACATATTATATTATCTACAGGGTTATTTGTAAATCACTAGCATCCTTTTAACCCTAAACTCCTACCACTTAAACAAATGTTTTTTGTTTTACGGCTTTTGTCATAACTTATAATTTTTGGTGTAATAACGTTTTGAAAATTTGAGATTACCTCTTATTTTTACGATACTCTGTGTATTTGTATGGGAAAAAAAGTGCTTCATTTTAAAAAGTCGTAAAACAAAAAACATTTGTTTGAGTGATAGGAATTCAGGGTTAAGAGGATGTCAGTGAATTACAAATAACCCTGTATATCTACGTAAGTATCTTGTTTCTTGGAAGTTCGAAATTCGTACTATTCCTATTAATTATAATTTATGTAAAATAGATAAGTATTTTAAAGATCCCGTGGACTGCTTGAAGCAAGGTTTAGTGGAGCCCGTTAGAGTGATGAATGGTTTGCTTAGCTGTAATCTGTTCGACGAAGTTCGCAGCTGTGGGCTCGGGGTAGAGCCAACTTCAGACAACTGTTGTGGATACCTATCGATTGTATGGCTTAAGTTATTTTCTATAATAGTGTAATATTTCTGAAAATGATCCAAACTTTTAAACGTTTTCAACAATAAGTGCAGTAAAATTACAAGCTATTTCAACACGAATTGACTAAACCTTAAAATAATGGTATAAAGTTTTAAAGTTTCCCCCAAACATAAAATTATTTAATAAGGTAAGTGTACCTATTTACTTATTAGAACTACTTATTTCTATATTTCGATAGGTGAATAGCTGGACAGACAAAATACAAATTGCAGGTAGCCCGGATAAACATTGTAGGTTCTTTATTCTGAGACTAAACCTGCTGTCTGACGAGAAGCCGTCTGCCGCCAGAAGCTAGTCTTTAAATAACATAATCAATACTGGCTACAATGTAAACACATGAAATGCACTCCTTGTATTTTAGAGGCTTTGCGGTCAAACTTTTACGAGTTGGGGAACTATAAGTACTTAAGTAGTTCCTGTTTAACCGCGCGGTCTAGTCAGTCATTGAACTGCTGCCAGAGCGGACACATCTCTGGGTCACTGCCATCACTTTCACTGACCGTTGCTGGTGCTTGAAATATTTTAACGTTGGTTGAAAATTCTGGCGTACGTTACACGGAGTCTAAGATGAAAGGTATGGCTTATTTTCTTGTGACAGAATTTCACATTAAAGGAGCAGGCCCATTTAAGGTTAATCAAACAGAAATGTAACGTTTGTGGACATTAATATGAGTCTCTTATTAGCCCATTATCATTCCTTACCCTATTCGGTACTTCCGAGATACACAAATATCGTGTCCAACTAAGGCTCATTTGATTACATTGCCTATGATTAAAACGTACCTGCCTGAACTGCGCGTTAATATACAAGTACCTATTCGCAAACCTTATCAACCCCGAACACCCTGAATTTGCTTACAAAATAATGAGTCAATGACTCGACAGTCATATGTTTTGAGGTCGATAAACTAAAATAGTCCGGCAAGGTCGTCGCGACTACTATACAGGAAGAGTCTCGTGAATGCCAGTTTTAATTTTGTCACCATCTATTGGCGTAGTGACGCGTTCACCGCGCGGTAGAATTATCGCCAAAAGATTAGGGAATACCGACCGGACTGCTCAATGAATGGATTATACAGGGTTATTTGTAATTATAAATAAAATAAAATAAATAAATATTAGGGGACAATCTTACACAAATCGACCTAGTCCCAAACTAAGCAAAGCTTGTACTATGGGTACTAGACGACGATAAACATACTTATATAGATAAATAAATACTTAAATACACAGAAAACATCCATAACTCAGGAACAAATATTCGTGCTCATCACACAAATAAATGCCCTTACCGGGATTCGAACCCAGGACCTCTTGCTTCGGACTAGGCTAAAGCGGTCGTTAAATCACTAGCATCCTTTTAACCCTAAACTCCTACCACTTAAACAAATGTTTTTTGTTTTACGGCTTTTGTCATAACCTAATATTTTTGGTGTAATAACGTTTTGAAAATTTGAGATTACCTCTTATTTTTACGATACTCTGTGTATTTGTATGGGAAAAAAAGTGCTTAATTTTAAAAAGTCATAAAACAAAAACATTTGTTTGAGTGATAGGAATTCAGGGTTAAGAGGATGTCAGTGAATTAAAAATAACCCTGTATTTATCGAACAAAGATAATATATTTTTTGGATATGTTCCATACGTTCTAAGTTAATTACTTAGGTACTAAATATTATGAGTAGGTGCTTGAGAAGAGTCAAAAGTGAGAAGTGAGAAGTTGATTATGAATCCAACAACCGATGTATTGTTTAGTAACTTGCATTAAAGTTGCATCGGTTTAGTTTGTTTTTAAGAGAATGATTATATTTTAGTTCTTTAATGTTTAAAAGTTTAAGAAGAGTAAAAGTAAACGGTATTAATGACTTTAATGAACACTGATTTAATGTGGGTGTTACGTTAGTTTTTCGTGTTTACCGTTATGAACTGGTACTGTTTACATTATAATGTCCTTAATATTTAGTTCTGCACATTGCTCTACTAACTATTTTGATCAATAACGTTACATCATAGAAGAGTAACAATATTTGATTTTACAATGAGCGTGAAACAAATTGACGTATTAAACTCCCTTGCTCGTGGTCAATGAGTATGATTAATCATTGTGGTCGTACGGACAGACAAGCCAATTCGGGTTAACATGAAGTTCACTGACTTTCTGGTCAAAGACACCACCGAAAGAGCAACCCTGCAGCGAGTGCACTTACATCAAGGCATTAATTGCTTATGCATCAACAACGCTAGGATCGAATTACACCAAAGTTGCCAGCTCACAAGTTTGAATCTTAAAAATGCATGGTATTAAGCATTCTATTTCAACCAGAAACAATAGAGTACCTATTTTGTTCAAAAATTATGTGGGTCACACTGTGATGTTGTATGGAAAACAGTTCGCCGTGTTTTATGTTAATTAAACACAGTAAGCGACTCTAGTATAAAAACAAACACGAACAAAAACCCTTTATCCACCGTTTCAATTATAGCGCAACTGCGGAACAGCAGAGCCCGCAATAAACAAGGTAAAAACGACGACCAATCAAAATGGAAATCACCGACTGCACTCGATTCATTCCTCAGATTTGAAGTGGCTGTTAGCATTTAGTATTAAAATAAACTAACCGTGTAAATTGTGATCCAACAGATTCACCATACAAACAAACAAATGAGTTGTAAAATGTGCCTTTTTCGAAGGCAACAAGAGCTTGAATGGAGGTGGCATGCGTGAGCGCGGTTCACACGTGTGGATGTAATCCGGAGTGCGCCCGCCCGCCTGCAGAGTTGTCAAAACTCCGCGGCCCACACAGAAACAATAATGTTTTTCAACGTCTTAGATGGATTAAAATGGGAGACGAGACTTGAGAGGAAAAACAATACGACGGAAAGACAAATAGTCTCACCGCCACCGTCCTACAGGAATAATGTCACGTACGCTATAGAATATTGTAAGCTACACGTTCCTCCAGACTTTTGCGAGAAAGGATTGCCCTGTGAATGGCTGAATACGCACGATCACACATCTACGCTTTATTTAATCGAAATACGATAAAATTTTAAATGAATTTTATTGGGATACAGTACAGACAGAATTGCTTCATCGTGAAAATTATGGAAGTGGGATGAATTAATGTGACAATGGCTACCCGTTTGTGGTTCCAACCTATCTGAAATGGTTGTTTACAAATAAACGTGGTTCTTTATAGGTATCATTATTACCACATCATTATCGCACATAAACTGTTTTGGTGAATACATTGTTTAACAACCTTCTTTAAGAATAAACGAGTGGTATAAAACTCGCTTTTCGATTATATATTTTGGAAATTTCGTGACGACTACGCATGAGTCAATGGCTGTTATTTTTAGAATATTGTGGGTAATATTTATGACTGCTTAATAAACCTTGGACTGAGATATTCCTTATCTGATGCAAAACTTCGAAAAGGGCTATACAGGGCGTCCCACGGCTATGCCACATGGAGGGAAAGTACCTTGAATGTTGTAGATTGAACATTTTACTGAAAGAAGACATTATTTTAATTTAAAAAACAATTGAAACTGCATTCATAGATTTTTAAATAATTACATGGTTGAACCGGGAATCGAACCCGCTACACGAGAAAAAAAAATACCCTGTAGCTTTATCATACCGACCGAAAGGCTTCATCATAAGGATTATTTTTTGCTAAAAAATATAGTGAACTAAAACAATTACTTTGCTCACCCGCGACCTTACAATAGTTACGTTTATGCAAGAAATGTGCGTTCATGCAGTTCCTCCACCTCCACACTGTACGAACACACACAAATCACATAAACCCAACCATCACCACCACCAAGCTACACTGACGCGTTTCGAACTCAACCAGAGCTCATCTTCAGAGTTACCACAACCGTATGCTATGCTACCAAACGTTAAACTAACAAACCAAAACAAATGTTTTAACTTGTCACTGTAACTTCTCAAGTACCCACTTTATTTTTCTTATTCTCAAACTACCCCACAAAAATTAACTTTTATTGACATATTTAAAACTACCTTGAATTTTTTTTTGTTTATTTATTTATAAGGCATATTTAATTAATACTAACTGTTCAAATTCGACCCAAGCCGCAGTAAAGGAGAAGATACTAAATTTACCTGTTCATTAATAATAGACCCCATAGTGTTGTACCTAATTATTTCCATGCATTCCAGAGCATCCAGACGCAACCCCTTGCCGCAATAATGTAACACTTCATAAGAATCTGAATCTAACAATGAATGATTTGATTCCAACAAATGTTTTGCAAAATTCGATCTATCTGGATGCTCATTCCTATATGCCGAAACATGCTCTTTAAATCTAGTATTAAAACTTCGGCCTGTCTGTCCTACGTATATCCCATTGCAGTCATTACAAGTAAGCTTGTATACCCCCGATCTAGTTCCCTTATCTACCTGTTCTTTGTGGTTACATAGCCTAGAGTACAAAGAGTTGTTAGTCTTAAAGGCAACATTAATATTGTTTGATTTTAAAATGCCATAAATCTTATCAGACAAACCCCCGACGTAAGAGATGCTAGATCTATATTTGTTAGTAGACTGAGAAGGTAACGCAGCGTAAAGCATGCTATTTACTAACCGTGCCTGCTTCTTTTGAACTAAACTATCTACCATTGATTTTGTATAACCATTTGAGATCGCTATCTGATAAATAGTACTCAACTCTAAATCATAATGTTCCTTAGAAAGAGGCACAGTCAACAATCTATTAACATAACAATGGAAAGCAGCCAGTTTATGCTGCCACGGATGATTAGAAGATGCTGGTATAACAGCATCTGTGTACGTGGGCTTACGGTATATTTTAAATTGTAATTGTAAGGTCGCGGGTGAGCAAAGTAATTGTTTTAGTTCATTAATATGGACCTCCGCAAAGTAACGCCTGATTCAATAAATTATTTAAAAAATATAGTGTCAGAAATAAAAGGAAGACCATGAATTTTCACATTTGATGTGAAATTTTGTTCAGAAAAATTAAAAGGTGACATTGCCGTAAGGCCATACAACTGACATTATCATTTTAAAGTACCTAAAATTGACGAGCTACAAGCAGAACTTAGACGTATTATTCTATAGCGAAATAATCAAAAGAGTGCGACTTTGTATTCAACAGGATGTGACTCATTTTGAGCATTTGATAAATTAAATTGATTAATTTTGAATTAAAAATGTTAAAATTTATGGTCTTTCTTTTATTTCTGACACTACGTTATTTAGCAAAAAATAATACTTATGATGAAACCTTTCGATCGGTATGATAAAGCTACAGGGTAATTTTTTTTCTCGTGTAGCGGGTTCGATACCCGGTTCTACCATGTAACTATTTAAAAATCTATGAATGTAGTTTAAATTGTTTTTTAAATTAAAATAATATCTTCTTCAACTAAAATGTTCAATCTACAACATTAAAGGTAGGTACTTTCCCTCCATGTGGCATAGCCGTGGGACGCCCTGTAGAAATAAAGTTTAACTTACTATGTTTAAAAATAATAATAATAATACAAGTTTTTTGATGACTGCACTTTTTATTAACGGTATGTATGTACTCGTATTATCATCCAAATTAAATATCCGTATCAAGTTTCAAGTCGATGCCATTAACCGTTGAAGAGTTCCGTCCTGCGGAGATGATCCTGGCTGGACCACCAGAATTCCCCAAACCGATTATTGTCAATGTCATTCGAAAATTTATTTGCTAATTTTAAATCAAAACTTTACATACTCATCTACGAACGTAGCAATTTAAATAAAGGAATAATAAATTATGAGAGAAGGTATAAAAAGCACAAACTTTTCCAAAACCTATTCCGCTAGCTCAGCAGTTTCCCACTATGCCTAGGATCTATCTTAATTAAGTAAGCGGAAGACAATGGCTAGGTAATAATTTAGCGATGTCTTGAAAGATTAATTCCCGCGTGGTGCGAGCACTTAACGAGGTCGAGTGACTCAGTCGACGAGCCGGCGCCTGCGACCGGCGCGTCCCGTGTGTTCCCTGAGCTTCCAGTACGCTTAGTATAAGTTTAACTTCACCTAAATACTTCTCGATCGCGTTTACGTAAAAAAATCAATTACCTACTAGGGAAACATGGACAGCGCTCCGCGGCCGCGCGTCCATGTTTCCATAGAATTGAAATTTTTACGTAAACGCGATCGAGAAGTATTTTGGTGAAGTAAAACTTATACTAAGCGTACAGTACCTCTACCATGAGTTTACACTAGTTTACGTGACCGTACTCGCTAGCGACGGCGTAAATTATTTGTATGGAGATTTGTACAGCGCCTCTAGCGGTCACTTACGGAAGTACAATTCTCCATACAAATCATTTACGCCGTCGCTAGCGAGTACGGTCACTGTGAACTAGTGTAAACTCATGGTAGAGGTACAGTACGCTTAGTATAAGTTTTACTCCACCAAAATACTTCTCGATCGCGTTTACGTAAAAATTTCAATTCTATGGAAACATGGACGCGCGGCCGCGGAGACGCTGTCCATGTTTCCCTAGTAATTGATTTTTTTACGTAAACGCGATCGAGAAGTATTTTGGTGAAGTAAAACTTATACTAAGCGTACAGTTCCAGTGTTGCCAACTGACTTTTGCAAGGGTCGCTAGTCCTAGTCTCAGTGTGTTTTGGATGTTTGGTATCACCTCCATCACGACGCCAAGTTTCCTAAGCCCTTAGTGCAATTTGTCTTCGCAATAAATGTCCCGAACGCATTTGAGTTACATTACCAAGAACTATAAGAATAGTTGGTCGCCGATACGCACCGCTAGAGACGCTGATAATTTGTGTTCGTGTCATTACACGTTCGAGCCGTTTTGTTGTGTTAAAATTTATACTAGAGGCTCTGGTGTGACGTCGTATATACATCCGTAAATCCTTCCTACTTTTTAATATTATAAATGTATAAATATTTTTTTTGTATAAATAAAATTTTGTTTGTTTATCAATAACGCAATAACGGCTGAACGGATTCTTTAAAATATAGTTATGTCTGTGTGAGTGTCTTGGTGAATCGTATCGTCTTGTATCTCTAGAATTAAAAACCGGCCAAGAGCGTGTCGGACACGCCCAAGGTAGGGTTCCGTAGCCATTACGAAAAAATCAAGTAATATTTTTCTAAGGATTTCGTATGTGTACGGAATCATCCAAGTTTAGGTATGTTTTATACCTTAGGCTACTATTTACTCTTAAACTACAAATAATTTCCAAGCAATCTTAGCCGCTATATTTTTCCTAGTAAATTTGATATATTTACTACCCTTCTGAATTTTTTCAAATTTTTCCGCCCAACAGTTTAGATTTTAGAGGGGGGGGGGGGACGGCCGATTTTAATGAAAATTTTCACTTTAAAGTTGAATATTTCGCAAACAGATCACTGAATAGAAAAATCATGTTAGCAACCCCGCAATGATTTTAAAAGACCTATCCAACGATACCCCACACTATAGGGTTAGCCGAGAAAAAAAAAATCACCCCCACTTTACGTCTATGGGAGGTACCCTAAAAAAATTTTTTTTACTTTTTTTTATTCAATCACTTTGTCGGCGTGAGTGATATATATATTGATGCCAAATTACAGCTTTATAGTACTAACAGTCTCTGAGCTTAGCCGCGGACAGACAGACAGACAGACAGACAGACGGACAGACATGGCGAAACTATAAGGGTTCCTAGTTGGCTACGGAACCCTAAAAATGGAGTTGTCGACGTAATCCTAAAGGTCAGTATATAAAGCGACTCGTTTATAAAAGTAACATAAAGGTTTTAGACCTGTTGCAGCCAATTTACATTTCGCCTGTAACTGGTACAAAAAGTTAAAAACAGAATGATGTAGAACCAATGCAACGTATTTAAGCTGAGAACTTAAGAATAACGTGATTTGGCTGTAACTTGACAACACTGTCGTTCCCATGTACTCGCGTATGGATGCAATCACAATACAATACGGTACTTAATTATCCACGTTTGCTTAAGGAGGTTGTAAGGAGAGGCATGGGTTAAAGGTCGATGCGATAAAATGCAAATTTTTAGCTACGTTTTATTTCGTTTAAAACTTTCCCGATTGTTACTTATTTTATTACGTTAATACTGTGTTGAATGTGTAAAATATTTTCATTGTAGCAATAAAAGTATCTGGTTTCACTATGCAAATTAAATATTACGAACAAAAAGATGTGTTGGCTTGTTCCATTTCCGCGTTTAATGGCAGCCATGTTTTTTTTGGCAAACAATGCAAAGTTTAATTGCGTTGTGGTGGGATAATATAAAGTTTTTCTCTCTGTTAGTGTTAAGTAGGTATCTGTCAACTTATTCAAGTAAAAACTTGTGTTCAACATTTCACTTTTAATGCAAGCTTTATCGCTGACTGTAGGTACTTTTTATTTATTGTACTTGCATTGTCATCCAATTTACATAAGAATACCAAATTTCAATTGAATCCGACCACTGAAAATGAGTCAAATTCGACTTTCAAGATTTGACCCGTACATACATACCTTGCAAGTTAAATAAAAGCTTGTACTAATAATAGTTTTGAAAACATAGATTTATTTTTCAGGAAATACCTACCCACATAATTAAGCTACTCTTTTTTAGAAGAACAGCGATTCACTACGTACCTAATCATGTTATAAAAGAGTTAAGCTGATTTGCTTTTCATAAAGTGTAAGATAATTTGGAGCGTTAATTTCGGGATATGCGAAGTGACAAAAGATCCTCGCAAATAGGACTTAAGTAATAATTAATTCACTGTCAAGTTATGACGCGTGTCGCTGCATTCATTATGAAGATTTTAATGAAACTTTAACGTTGGAGCTTAGTTAATGTACAATTACGAATTTGAGAGGGTTGCGTAGACATGTAAAGTTTGAAGGAAATTATTACGATATTTTATTAACCTATGAAACGTTGTTGAACGTCTTAGTTATTTATAAGTTTAGTAACAAAAAGTAGAGCAATTTATCTATTAATAGAAACATACGACTGAATTGATTAGCGTTTTGATCAAATAACAAATTCGACAGGTCACATTATTTGATCAAATAAATCATCTACCTACTTAACTTCGTTATTGGATAAATATCAAACCTTGTTAAACATAAATTATGACGAAGGAAGTAATTCCTTTATTGTTGGCTTGTAATACGCATTTGAAAATCGTAAAAATGTATTACTTATTATGATGAAGATGTATGAGAGTGCCTATGTGAGTGCTGTCTTTATAAATCTTTTTATTAGGGATCAATATGCCAACTTGTGCCGTGTTCAAACTACGTGACTGAATTCGTTCATAAACACCAAAATGTATATATCATTTTCAAAGATTAATAAAGCTGCATCTAGTATCCTTGCTGTAAGTTCAAGCGATGCAATATTTTACGGTATGAATTTTAATACAGTTACAATATGAGTATTGTTGCAGACGTTTAGAAAACAGTAGGTATAACAAAAGTCTAATAAAAATGTTGCACGTAAAATATTTCAGTAATAAAATGAGCGTATCGTCGGAACATTGTAATTTACGTTTACATCACGAGAACCTTTTGTATAATTTGTAAAGTAATCTGGATGTGGATGCGATCGATGGAAAGCTTATCGTTTCTTGAAAAGCAGCAGTAAAAATTTTACATGATTTGTGTTCTCAGTACTGTCTGCTAGCTTTTACGCGTGAAAAATAAACATGTTAATTAGCGGACGCATTTAAAAGTGTAATGATTGAATGATTGACTTGCTTACAGCATTATGTTCAAAGAAAATAAAGAATTGCAATCCACTGCTTGACCTCATAACCCAGTGAAAACCCGTAACAATAAATTTTATTTTCACGTCAAAACCAGCCGCAAATCCTTCACAACATGCCGGCAAACGGTCACTTTAAAATTATTTACTGCACACATAATTCTTTTGAAAATTTAATGTCGTCATTGTTGCATTCACATCGCCGCTCAGAAATGAAAGCGCATTCAAACTTGCATTGAAAATACTGACGTAATTTTATAAACCGCCATTTTATGAGGCTTACACTAACTATTAACTGACAATGATCAGCTTTAGTAGCATTATTAATGATTTTTAACGCAACTTAGTAAAGTATGATGTATCTTAAGTAAAGTACGGAATTACGGTGGTTTATTATCATGTATTTTATTTGGGACGCCTGAATCTGAATTTTGCCTTGTATGTATAAATTGTCATTAAGTTACATATTTCAGTTCAACTTTATTTGTGATGCCATCATCATCATCATCATCATCCCAGCTATATACGTCCCACTACAGGGCACAGGCCTCCTCTCACAATGAGAGGGCTTGGGCCGTAGTTCCCAAGCGGGCCCAGTGCGGATTGGGAACTTCACACACACCATTGAATATCTTCGCAGGTGTTTGCAGGTTTCCTCACGATGTTTTCCTTCACCGTAAAGCACATGGTAAATTTCAAATGTAATTTCGCACATAAATTTCGAAAAACTCAGAAGTGCGAGGAGCGTTTGTGATGTAATTTATTATTATTATGAGTCTCTTTTCCTGGGATACCTATAACGTTACAGGGCAGCGGGCGTAATCGCATGACTCTTAATATAGAGAATAAGTAAGAACATTTATGTGATTGGGTGTTTTGTATATGTAAATTTACATTCTTTTGGGAATTTTCTGTTGTAAACTATCTTTGAGCTTTGTATGTGTGTTGTTATGAATAAAGTTGGTAGTATGTATCTAGAATAAAATAATTAGTTCTGTTACTAATATTTTCAACCCGCATGTGTGGCCTGAACAATGGATGTCCGGCCACGTCACCCTTTGCAGCCAGTGTCTGGACTGCATCCTTCCAACAAACAATTAATCCGAGAACAACATTGCAAGTCGTACACCTGATCAAACTCTGCTCCTTTGTTTTTAGACCCAGTATGCCTTGTATTCTGGGATGTGAAGTTGCTTGCAACAAGCAAGCACCTCGACACGTGCTTCGTTTTCGGCATCCATAATTACTAGCCGGAGCGCCAGCCGCGCGCTTGACACTAATTATGATAGATGATAAAATTCAACAGGTATGCCAGTATTGATCTGCCGAAATTGCAGTTTAATGAAAACTTTATAATTTAAGCCACTTATCATCATATAACAAATAGGCATTGCTACGATAAATCAAATATTTACCTCGAAACAGTAAAGTGCTTCTTAGATATCTGCCAAATCCAGTCACACATATCGTCAACTATTACTTCTTAGCACTAAAAGAACAATGACTCCAAAACAAATGTGAGTGAATGCCCCTTAATTCTCAAACGTGTGCGACGTACTTTTACCTTTTTCAGAAGTTAAATAACTGAAGCTCCTGTAAACTGCGCTTCTGTGACATTTATGGTCATAAAATGAAGTCAACTGTCTGGGTTAAGACATACGATAGTTCCCACAACTACTGGTAGGTATACATATTTTTTTACAAGAAGGCAGTTTACGTTTGCGGACTGGTGGTTGAAATTTTCGGTGAAATCATCTGCATAATAGACGAAACACGTCGTAGAGCCAGCATGTATGTACATGAATGACGAATGAAAATGAGCCAGACGACAATGCTTCAGGTGCGCAGCAAGCGCAGCTGGTTTTGTTTAATACACTTAAGCATGACTAACACAGACACGTTTTCATTCATGAAAGTGAATCGCGTTATTTTGGTGCAGTTTTTTTTTTGTTAAATGTGTCTCTAGGAGCATCTAGTCACGCAATTTCTTTATAGTTACAATATTTTTAACAATTTTATCGCCTTTTTTATGCAAATTTAATGTAAAGATTCACAAATTTCACTTTAAATACATAATAATTAAAATAAATAGAGATTTGTCGTGTAACTCGGTACTAATTATTTGAATAGGTAACGAAAAAACAAAGGTGTCTATAGATACCTTTACGTTCGCGGGATTAAGAATTATAAAAAATATACATAAGTAGTCAATTATTCCACAAAAAAGATATCTGTTAGCATCCTTCCGCGTGTGCCAATCATTATAAAACTCGAGGCCAATTTGTAATTTTCAAATAGACTTACCTTTTTATGTAGGAAACTAACAAAATAATTTCAGTGTCTATAAATTAAGTGGTAGTAAATGCAAATGTTACAGTAGGTACTTTCAATGTAATAAATAATCAAGTAAGGTCAGTGTTATCCCATCGAGTCTTGAACCACTCAAATGGAGTGCTTATTTAAGGATAATACGACTTGAGTTCCCTAATCAAAACTATGATACCGATATTCCGCGAAGCCTTTCAATGAGCATAATGGGTTGCATCCTGTAGCTACAAATTGTGTGCATTTTGTACTTGATGGATGTGATCCGACGACCAGGAAAGATAGACGAACTTGACTTGTTACACCGAAGACTAAAGTCTAAGAGCTAGCAAAAAGATATCATTGGTAGAATGCAAACTACAATATCATAAAGATGTAAGTAAACTCAATGCCAGACTGGACTCTACTAATTGCATGAAGGATTTATTCCCAGACTTTAACGTAATTACTTACTTAATTTTGAGTCGGACATGTAAACTGAGTTAAAAAATTCCGTATGGACGTTTTCAATTTGCACAAATACAAATGGAATAACTTCAGAGCGCCGACAATTAACGAATTCGTTCGTACATAAACCAGTGATTCATGTTCAAGCCTTGTCGATGGAGAGCAATTGTCACTGTGGCGGTATAGAAAACGTGCCGTTTGTTCCTTATACGGTACAGTTTTAACTGCTTTAGGTGTTTATTAGACCATACGATATGATGATTGCAGTGTGCTTACTACAGGCGCCGGGTATAAGTCGTAAAGTTCACGTGTTTAAGTAATACTGCGTTTCTCTTGTCTGTTATTTCTGCCACCTACATTCGTCTGTTGATATTTATTAATTTCTGAGTAATTGGTTGTCTGGAAGAGATCGCTTTTTAGCGATAAGACCGCCTATTGTCTACCTGATTTTTTTTTTTTTGTAATGTCACTGTACTGTTTTTGGTGATCAATAAGGAATATTTGTATTGTATTGCATTGTATTGTATTGTGTTCCCGATCATTGTTCGACAGTAAACTTTCGGTACTGTACCGCGTTAATAGCTCAACGCGTAATGTTATCGACCTATTTTTAATAACCTTTCATCACACGATTTGGGAACAAGAAGCCACGGTACATCACACACGACGTCGAAATTGTGTTATTTTAAGACGTGGTTTTATAGCAAACCTCGCAAAATATGTGCTTTGCGTTTTCTGCATTCACTTGCTACTTTGCTTGACTGGTATCTATTTAATCATACACGTCCCAACTTACTAAGAATCTATTCAATAAACTCAAAAATGGATCAAAGATGTTCACATACGATAAGACATAACAATTATATATTGGAACTTCGACGTTCTAATAATAGAAGGGGATACAATCCAGTAAAAATTCACTCCACATTTCAATAAGTGAAGACGATGAAACGTTCAATTTTATTAAAATTATGTCGAGTTTTCTTTGTTATCTCTATGATTGAAATTGAATTGATGAGATATTTTATAACAAAAACTAGCAATATGCATAACGATAAGCGATTTTGTTTACTTTAGCTTTGAAATGAAAATAACAACGTTTGCTAAAGTAAATTGCTTTAAATATTAAGTGTTCTATCATTTAGGACAAGTAGTATCTATTTTAAATTTACTTCCTTTGGCAGACGTTAAACTAACAAATCATCATCATCCCAGCCTATACAGGGTTATTTGTAATTCACTGACATCCTCTTAACCCTGAATTCCTATCACTAAAACAAATGTTTTTTGTTTTGCGACTTTTTAAAATGAAGCACTTTTTTTCCCATAGAAATACACAGAGTATCGTAAAAATAAGAGGTAATCTCAAATTTTCAAAACGTTATTACACCAAAAATATTTAGTTATGACAAAAGCCCTAAAACAAAAAACATTTGTTTAAGTGGTAGGAGTTTAGGGTTAAAAGAATGCTAGTGAATTACAAATAACCCTGTATACGTCCCACTGCAGGGCACAGGCCTCTCAGAATGAGAGGACTAACTATACGAAACCAACAAATACCGGCTATTAAAGTGTATTTTATTAACTAAACTATAACTACAATACGAGTATACTTCTTCAATGCAATGGGAAGGGAGAGCAGTTAATTTTTTTAAACGTCTGCGCCACACTAGGGTGCTATTAATACTCAACCACTTAGTTAATACTGTGATATTGTGGCTTAGTACCTACAGTACGAGGCGATATTACTTCAAATGTTTTTAAAAGTTGTTCGCACAGGTACAGGTAATGAATGAGAGCGGATTAGCAAGGAGCAAGATCGAAAAGGTTTAGAAAGGATACAATCAAGTTAGTTCATCTAATTATTACTTTTGGAAGAGCTTCGTATATTGACGATGGAATGGTGCAGGGTCAGAAACCCTGACTATGAATCTAGAGGTCCCGGTTCATTTTTCGGCAGGCGCATACGCTTGTATGAGGAATACGACTATGTTGTATTTGACATTATATATTTATCTACATAGATATGTTTACCCTTTGCCTAGTATCCGCGGTGCAAGCTTTACTTCAATAGTTTGATTATAGGTCGATTGATTGGTTCAAATGGTCCTATAATTTTTTTTGCGAAAAATAAAATACAAAAGAAAGAACGTTACGTTTGGTAGCATAGCATACGGTTGTGGTAACTCTGAAGATGAGCTCTGGTTGAGTTCGAAACGCGTCAGTGTAGCTTGGTGGTGGTGATGGTTGGGTTTATGTGATTTGTGTGTGTTCGTACAGTGTGGAGGTGGAGGAACTGCATGAACGCACATTTCTTGCATAAACGTAACTATTGTAAGGTCGCGGGTGAGCAAAGTAATTGTTTTAGTTCATTAATATGGACCTCCGCAAAGTAACGCCTGATTCAATAAATTAAAAGAAAGAACATTAGGGCTAAATCCTAAAGTGCTAAACAAAATTAGATTAATTAATTAAAATATCTTTTCTTTATCTATACGTACGAGTAAATAAGAATGTACAAAATGAAGGGCTAGATATTCCACCATTAGCACGCTGCGTGTCGTTTGCTTGTTAATCTTAGCGTTTTTGCAGCTCTCATTACTTGTGGTGACGAAGTGAGAATGGACGAGCACATTAGCTGGTCTGAAGGCCGATAAATTTCTTGCTGCATGTAGTCCGGTGGCTCTATAGTATGCAGCCGGTATTACGTTAATGGGAATGCATCATCTCGCAGCATCAGATCGGATGCAGTTCGGCGCCGGAGTGATTAAGAGCGCAACACACGTGCCGACGATGCCAATAAAACGGCAGTTAAGCGCTTACACGCCATCAACGAGCGAGCTATCTTTTCTTAGATCTGTAGATTAATTTGACTAATGTTACAGCGTTGACCCTTTACCAACCACCAACTTGGCACTGTGATTAAAATGGCTAGTCAACTTATCGTTACCAAAATAAATGTACTTATTTGAAAAAGCAGTGTTTATTTTGAAATCAAAAACTATTGGAACATATCTAAAAAGAGAAATTATAAAAAAGTACCTACGGATTTGAAAACAAGGCCAATAGTTTTTTCATATGATTGAACAAACATACTCATATTAATCCCCGATAATAAGTAAATACCTGATGCGAGACCTTGATAACTCCCTTTTGTCTAAGTAGATATTTTAACAACTCATTACGTATTAGAAAGAAGCCTCAGCCCAGGAGTGGTTACGTATATTACGCATAGGTACATCAGAGAAGTAATGTCAAGTCAATAAACAAGTCATTCACCGGACGCAGTGAAGACTCTAGTTCAGCAACGGGCACTGATTTTGTCCATCGTTCAATCGGGAACAAATGACTGATGACTATTTTATGATCATGAAATTAAATACGATTTATTAAGAGCGTTTCAAATTCAAAATTCAAAATTATTTATTTAACATAACGTTTACACAGGTGGTGTCGAATCCTCCTTTTAAGTAAAGCACTTGTATTAGGAGGAATTCGCTCCTTCATACAGGTTGTATCTTATGCTAAAAAATAATAACTAAAACATAACTAAGTAACAAGATTATTAAAACTAAATTGGAAAGATTGGCTTGGTCTTTTTCCTTATTTGGGTATCTATAACAATAATAAAGAGTGCATAAGAGGTGACAAGCATTTTTCAAAAAAACATGAAAAGAGAAGATTAAGTGCAAATAATATATAATATATATACATACATACACACACATATACATACATGTACATGTGTGTATGTGTATGTTTAAACAGTGATGGTAAGTATATACCATCACCATCACTACTCAAACCATGACCATCAAATGTAATGAAAAAGGTAAGACTGTAAGTATTATTATTATTCTTTCTTTATTTTTTTATATATATATATTTTTTTTTTAAATCATCAGTAATTCTATATCTTCATAACTTTTACATTTTAGCCAAGTTGTAATTAGTCTTTTACATTCTCTATAAGTTAAGTTGTAAATTTTCGTTGTTCTATTTATTTTGTTATACTTAAAGATGTGCAGATGCTATATTAAATTGCTTTACTAGTGCGCTTCAATTTGAAACAAATGTCACACAATGTCGTATAAAAAAACAAACCTTTGTACTATGCTGCTAAAAGTATGTATGTATGTAAAACATGATATTAACACGTGTAAAAGGCGAACTTCTCCCTTAAAGGGATCTCTTTCCGTTAACCTTTGAACTATGGACAGAATATCAGAAACAAGAATGGACATGCAATTAAAAGTAAAGAGAACCGAAATCAATAATCAATAATAATTGTAGTTTGTTAACGCGTATATCAAAGCAGACGAGTTTGCAAATATTATACAATTAACA
Source organism: Archips crataeganus (assembly GCA_947859365.1). Classification (NCBI taxonomy): domain Eukaryota; kingdom Metazoa; phylum Arthropoda; class Insecta; order Lepidoptera; family Tortricidae; genus Archips; species Archips crataeganus. The sequence continues at coordinate 6,944,994 of OX402057.1, read as the reverse complement.
TCGTACAACATTCATTGAAACATAAAAAAGCATGGCACATTTTAATCATGCATGTAATGTTACCACTAGCAAAAAGTGAATCGTGTTGGGTAACTTAGTCATTGTCAACAAAAGAAGTTGGTAATAGCTTGTTTACTCGTTTGGTGGCTGAGTGCCAAAAGATGGCATTTCTGTCCCCTTGTCGGCAAGTTCAAACTGATTAGACTCATTTCACAGCCTTTGCACGCTGGCAACATAACAAAACATTTAAATTGGTTAAATGCAACTGTACCTATAATAAAAAGTTTGGATTCTGCGAACAAAAGACGGGACTCTATCAATTTTATATCAACTAGCGTCTTTAGTTTTTTATGTCGTACAATTTTATCAGTTTGAAAAAGTACTGTAGGTGGGTACGCGGGTACTCAACGCACTCGACGTAAAAGGAAGCCCTTTCATCACGAAAGCGACTGTTGTTTATAAAGAAAACAGGCGGAGAGCCGATACGACACGAGAATACTCAAGCGAGAGTAAATAAAAATCATCGAATTTGTTTTGTTTGTAAACGAAGCCCGCGATAAAAATTATGTGCGTGCCATCAATTTTTTTATTTACGACGGATGCCTTTTATGCGTCTAATGAACCTAGCATCACTTAAGAAAAAGTACATATGTAAGTAGGTACTATCTTTTCGAAGGTGTTGTATGAGTGATGTTAGTACCCTGTTCGATCAGCTGTGGCGTCGAAAGCAAAGGTCAGTTCCCGTGTCGTTGACCCCGGCAATCGATTGTGCTTCCCGCCATGGCGTATTGTGTCGACCTCCAACGAAAATACACACTCAATGACATATTTCATAAGGGCAAGGCACGTGCTACGGATTATTTGTCTATTTTGAGTAGGGTGACTTATTAATTAGTGACATCACTGAAGGTCTTAAACAAATACGTAAATTTTAGGACATTAGGAACGAAACTTTTTATACTTAGGAGTGCTAAAAAAACGGCCAAGTGCGAGTCGGACTCGCGCACGAAGGTTTCCGCACCATTGTCTATAAAAACGGTAAAAAAATCACGTTTGCTGTATGGGAGCCCCCTTAAATATTTGTTTAATTTTAATTCAATTATTTATATTTCAAGCGTCTACCTGTTGCCGTTATCAATATCGTGCAAAAACGAGCAAAAAAATCACGTTTGTTGGGGATCCCCCCAAAATATTTATTTTATTCTGTTTTTTTAGTATTTGTTTTTATAGTGGCAACCGAAATACATCATCTATCACGGTTCATGAGATACAGTCTGGTGACAGACGGACGGACATACGGACAGACGGACGGATAGCGAATTCTCAGTAATAGGGTCCCGTTTTTACTCAATTATTCAATTTGCGCAATTGACAGACTGTGTCATGTCATTCGTATGGTTTATTTTTAACTTTTTGTGGTTCCTTTAATCACCGCCATTTATTCACTTTGACGCATTAAATTAACATAAACATAACAAACATATTTATGATTGGGTACCCTTTTAATTTGATACATGACCGATAAGATAAAGTTATGTGTTAATTTAATAAAATGGTTGTTATAATATTGTAGTCACGCTACAATATATTAGGTACACAAACAATCTACCATAGAAGTAAATTGATTTATCGGAAAACCATTTAACTTTTTACAGACTGATTTAAAGCTAAACCGATTTATAAAGTATCTTTGACTTTTCGCCGAAGAAAATCTTCATGAAAATACACGTAACAATAACGTTTGTCTTTGGAATCCAATAGTCGAAATAACGGGGGCGTCTTGCGTTTTTACAACCCCCGTGCCGACCGGTTATTTATACGCAGGGGTGCCGGCGCGCGCGACCTTTCCGTACTGCCCCAATACAGATCCGTACATAACACCCCGCTTTACAAGTAGGAAATGATACCAATATTCTAAAAATATTATGTAGGTTTAATCCGCCATTTGCAAAGTCCACGTGCATGCGTAGGTACATATTTTAATGTTGTAAATTAAATAGGCTTTTAGTGCATTAAAATTAATCTGCATAATAATTTACGTCCCTCAGTTGGGTAATTCCGTAATGCATAACGAGCAATATTTTGATACTAAAGGAAAAAATAATAAAACACTTAGCTTTACATTGTTGTTCTGAAGTTTCCTTTATATTTATATGCCTACTAGCTGATGGCCGCGGCTTTGCCCCCGCTGATTTTTTTTTTCATACAAACCTTGTTGTCCTGATAATTACGAACCAAAAGACAAAGAATTAAGTATCCAATTTGGTGCAGTCGATCGGAAGTTATGCGCGTTCATACTATTCTTATTCTTATTTCGGTGATTCATTTTTATTGGTATAGATTTTGTGAAAGGCCATTGATTTTAAGTACTTACCTACTTATGTATTACATTATAACGTGAGTACAGATGATGCATTTATTACGCAATAAACGATCCGTTAGATCAATCAAACTAATAGGAAATGTTTCGTATAAACAGTTTATGGAGGATTTATGAGGTGCTACCGAAGCTCTCATTCGCATCGCATCAGCTGATCCGCACGGGTCACGCTCACGCGCCCGCTTGCCCTCCCGTAGTGAAAGTGCCCGTTACATTTATAGTTCGGCGCGAGCGCAGGTACCCCCCGACCCCCTTCACCCCGCTATCTAAACTTAGAGTAGATATATGGCACGCGCCGGCTGCAGCGCCGTCCCAATCCATTATATTAACTGCATTTATTGAGTTGCATTCGAAATTTATGACGAAACGCTTTTAGATAACCGAGAATGTTAATTATGGAACTAAAAAATGTAGTTCTACGTGACTTTTCCTAGGACGGTAACAGAAAGTACGGAAGTTTTACTTGTATTGCATTCTTGGTTCGTAACTAAAATAGAGCTAATGCCTGAATCATCTTTAACTAGAATGTTCTGAACAACGTTGTTTTAACATTTCTTTTTAGCGGATCAATGACACAAGTCTAAGTTTTCAAGTTACGACTATGTTATGCAGTTCTAGAAATATTCACGGAATATAATATTCATAGGAGTTTCACAAAAAACCATGCAATTTTTGAAATTATGTAAATTTAAGCGTTAGAATGTTCTTGTATATATATGTCATTATCTTTTTTTCGATATATTTTCATGCATAAAAAGGATTTCTTTAACTTAAAGAAAATGTAACAAAATACACCATGTTTTTCCTGTATTCGATAGTTTTTAACGAGTATAGTTTAATATATCGTGTTTTGAACCGTTAAATAATCAATAATACCGTCTTCTTGTTTGATGCTAACCTAACCTTAAGAGCAGCTTTGGCATGTTTCATCGGAAGTAAAACAAATAGGTACATTTCTTTCTAGTTTCAAAACGTTTTTGTTCATATACATATCTTCTTAATATAAGATAGAGCTAGCATAAAACCAGAAGGCGAGACAATTTAGATCGTAGCATCCAGTGACAAAAAAACAGCATCGTGACCGTCTACACGCAATGTGACATATCAAGTCCGCACTGGCTTGTCCATATTACAGAAGCGGTTTGCACTTTTAAGGTTGCTCAGCGAGTAACAAGAGTTGCAATGAGAAGCCTAACGAGGTAAGAAATACCCATTATAAATACAATTTAAGGACAATGTCATCAATATACAAAATGCAAAGCCTTCTGTTTCCGTGAAAAAAATAGTGACATCACATAATATCCACAGTAGATATATATGTATACAACGAACAACGAGCTTTAAATCGAAGAACTTAATCTTTTGATAGAGTTCTTAGGGCCACTTGCACAGTTCAGGGTTAAAAAATTAAATCGGTAACCCTGGGTTAAGAATTACAGTTCCATACATTTTGACACTTTTTAACCCTGGGTTAGCAGTTAACTCGGAGTTAAGTAGCTAACCCAGGTCCGCGCAAGCCGGCCTTAGTCTTTTTGAACTTTTCGTCTGGTTAAAATATTTGCTGCTCAATCTTGATATTTTCATCAAATAAAATACATTTACTTTTTCTTTAAAGATTATCATTATCATCATCATCTCAACCCATATACGGACCACGGCAGAATGAGTGGGCTTGGGCTGTAGTTCCCAAGCAGGCCCACTGCGGATTGTGAACTTTACATACGTCATTAAATTCCTTCGCAGGTGTGTGCAGGTCTCTTTATGATGGTTTCCTTCATTGTAAAGCTCATGGTATCAAATATAATTTTGCACGTAAATTCCGGAAAACTCTCTACTTTAAGAGGCCAAACCACTAGGCTAACCTGGCTTTTAATGCTTAGCTTTTAAAGATTATACCGTTATTTAGACAAATAAAACCTTTTGAACCTAACACTTACACCGTTTTATATCGTACTCATGTAGAAAAATAATAAAATCTGTGCAGTAAACGTAGAGTATTGTTCGATCGATTCCTCTTGCTGCGGACTGGTGCAAATTAGTAACGTTGTAATCTTTATTGTTTGTTTTGCTATTTTGCGGTTATAAAGATACGTAAAGCTTTTTAGTTTCACCGCTGTATCGATCTACTGCTGTATATTCTTTTGAGAATTGCGAGTTCGTTTAAGTTTGTACACAGTATAAAAACAAAGTTATTTGTCCGCAAGCTTAACCCTAACTCTTTCAATAAAATGTAGATCAAGAGAATGCGACAAGTGAAGATAAGTAATTTTGATTCCATTAAAAACATTAAAATGTAAAATTAATGCCTAGTCTCTCAACGCAGTCTGTCACTACAAAGAGAGATCTCATGTAAAACCAAGTCAGTTATTTTTATTAGTTTCTATGGAAGCATCTATTAAACAACTTTGTTATAAATTGTTATCCTATCAATTACCTATCGTCATTTATAGTAGGTAATCATATCAATGTTAGACGTCAGTATTTCTATAATAATTATAATGACATGTAAATTGCACCTTAGATAATGATGATCGGTGAGTGTGTGTCAGTGAGTAAAGAACTTTGATTACTTAGTGGTAATTCGTTAACTTAAGATATAATTAGATTAGGTATATGTGCAATATAGACGGTTATAGTTTTGTCTTTTTGATGGTTCTCTAAATTTTCGCCGAAAATATTTTTCCCAACTGATTCATTTCCCAACTGTTATAAATATAAAACTAACCTAACCTATTATGGTTTCAGAATAGTCCTGAAATATATTCTGAATAGTTTACAGCTTCAGAAAGAAAAAAAAAAACAGTTGGGAAATAAATCAGTCGGGAAAAACATTTTCGGCGTAAATCAGGATCCCCTTTTACTTAGATGCTTCATTCAAAACCAAATTACAGGGAGCTCAAAAGTACCGTGATTCCCTGAGAGAAAAAGATGGTACGACCATGCTCAACTTGACGGGGGCATGGCCGAGCCCCCTGATTATGTACCTACTTCTGGCTAATTAATGTGACAATATGATTCACAAGCCTCTCAAATAAATATTTAGGTAATTTTACATATAAATCATTTATACTACTACTAACTGTACTTGGGTTACTGTTACTTTCTGATTATACAAACAAATTGCCAGTTCGTGACTGTACATATTGATGTAGTATGAACAGTTGTAATCGTTAAATTTTCAAGATTTTTAGATAAAAATGAATGGTATTGCTCCGAAATATGGGTCATCGTTACATCGGACGCCATAAACATCCCAAAAGAAGCGTCTAAAAATAATATAACAGACACATTTAGAATAACAATAGAAAGCGGTAATGACGTATGGACATACAATGTGATACAATTGTACAGTCTTGAAACTCCTATAGCAAAGCTTTAAGGAGTGAAATTGAATGTTTCAATGGTAATCAAGGAACGGATACTGCATCTGACTCACAGGAGCAGTACGCCGAATATTGTCCGGACCTCACGATCTATAGAAAACGTGTGATGAATGCTGATCAACAAAGTTCTCGGTTGCGTCCGTATTTGCATGGTGATAACTATTCATTTCATTCATTAGTTGAATTGCAAGTTAGATTGGTTCCTTGCTTTAAATACAAACGAATTTGTAGCTTTGATTTTACTTTAAATGAAGATTTTCTGTCCGTGACCGTCTACGTCTACATAATAATAAGGACAAAATGTCTGTTTAATACTTCGTGGAACCACAAGAAATATGCAACATTTATTGAGGTAGAAGTAATTAAGCGTTGCATTTTCTTAGAAAAAAACAGGATTGCCAATGACGTCTTAAATATACATCATTTCATCAAAAAAATGTTGCAAATCTGGCTTGATCTGGCAAGAGTAACGAGTATAAGGTTCTGATTTTATTTCAGTTACGCAATAGTGGACAAAGCTAACTTTATTAAAAAACCGGCCAAGAGCGTGTCGGACACGCCCAAGATAGGGTTCCGTAGCAGGTACGAAAAAATCTTTGCATACTTTATTAATGTGGCTGTTTTGCTCCCAACGTCGGCGGTACAGCGCCATCTATCGGCGAATTGGGTAACTAATATGCAGTCTACTCTAGTTCAAGTAGACTGCATGTATGTTGATTGTTTTTCAGATGTAATATTTTTTTTATTTGAAAGAAGATACTGTTAGCGTGATCTTATAGGTACTTAAAGAAAAAAAATGCTTGCAATGGCGGTTAAATTGTAATCTTAGTTTAGAAATATTTTTTTATAAAAAGTTAAAATCTGCTCAACCGATTAAGTTGAAAATAATTTTCCTAGAAAGTTTTTATTAAGTTTAACTTACGTGATTTTTTTCATATTTTTTAGACGTGCGGTTCAAAAGTTAGAGGGGGGGACACATTATTTTGAACTTTCAGAGTGAATATCTCCGAAAATATGAACTTTATCAAAAAATGGTTTTAGCAAACCCCTATTTATTTTTGAATACCTATCCAATGATACCCCACACTATAGGGTTAGTCGAGAAAAAAAAATCACCCCCACTTTACGTCTATGGGAGGTACCCTAAAAAAATTTTTTTTACTTTTTTTTATTGAACCACTTTGTCGGCGTGACTGATATATATATTCTTGCCAAATTACAGCTTTCTAGTACTAACAGTCTCTGAGCTTAGCCGCGGACAGACAGACAGACGGACAGACATGGCGAAACTATAAGGGTTCCTAGCTGACTACGGAACCCTAAAAACTAGCTTTTGCCCGTGACTCCGTCTCCGAAGAATTCGCTTATAGCTATATTAATTTTCCGAGATAAAAAGTATCCCATAATGTTAATCCAGGTTATAAATTATCTGTATGCCAAATGGTTTTAGCGTGAAAGAGTAACAAACATCCATCCATCCATACAAACTTTCACGTTTATAATATTAATGGAATTTTTACTAATTCAAAATTAAAGTGTATGTAGTTTAGTTCAGAAATATGTACCTAAGTTTATTTAATTTAGTATAATAGGTATTTACTTGGAATGTATTTTGATTAGATTATTTTAATTGGTGACACTTAATTAAATTTTACTATCTTCTACCAATAGCACAACGTACCTAAGTTTATTTTTAGTTTGCTTTTGGTTTATCAAGTGGATTTACTTAAAGGCATGGATTCAATTAAATCGCTAAAGTTCGTCTCATTTCAGCCAATTTGTCACAGTGGAGCATTGATATGGTCTTCTTGTCTGCAGTTCTATATTTATCCCACAAGACGCTGTTTCCGGTGCGGGCATGCCATGCCGTCTTTACCTCTTCTGGTTTCAGGCATGTCAGAATAAACACAAACTAGCAGTAACCAGTGAGTACAGAACAGAATATTTGTATACATGTTTCTGTCATTGTTTCTCTAAGGTCCGAAGCTAAAAAAATGAGCTCATGTTGTTACTTAAAGATGAATTCCATGTGTGTATCAGTTTTTAAGCAACGCTTCAAACACATGCTCAAAATCATGAATGCTGTTTTTTTTTATCAAAATGATGAAGATACAAGTCTATTGATTGAAAAATTGCACCTTAAACTAAAACAATGCAGAGAAACAAACCATTGAAGCATTGTGGGTTGACGCAATCTGTAAATTCCAAAGTTTAATTTTGAAACGCAAATCAAAAAGCAAACTAAGTGATTCAGGCAGACTACAAAGGTACCTTATATGTATGACTAAAATTCATGAAAGCACATGTGGTATACTTTGATATCATCGTCTGCGATCTAGACGAAGCCGAAGCAAGCATATTTGCTAATGTCATGTTAATTTTTCTGTGTCATAATATTTCGGGGAAAATGTAACAATGAAAATAAAACCTTGTAATCGTACAGTAATCATCACTGTTTGTGCATAACTAAGAGCAGTCACCACAAATTTAAAATTTACTTACTTTAATTAAGCTGTGTGATATTAATTGAAAAGCATGTCTTGTTTATTATAATTACGTAAACATCAAACTAAAATCAGCATTATTCCGGTGATACTATCATAGAGGTGTAATATTCATATGCAAATCCAGTGTACAGGTGGAAATCTAATATCACGGTTTTAGGTAGGATTTCCGGTATAATAATAGCCTTTGACATTTTGCGTTCGAAATAAAGCTTGGTCGACCAACACCAATTTCCAAATGCAAATTCTAATTATCTTCATTTAGGTGCCCAATATCCATCCAATAGCATACTGATAAGCGATAAAACATACATACATAACATATAAGTACTAAATCTAAATAAACTAATATTAAAGAGGAATGATTTTAGGGTCTGTGTTTGTTTGTAATGGTCTTAATAACTACAAATCCGATTTTAAAAATACCTTCACCTATTGAAAACTATATTATCAGCGAATAACATAGGCTATATTTCATCCCGGTGACGTGCAATGTTCCCACGGGATGCAATGCAGGCGAAGAAAATAAGACTAGTATTTATAGAAACCCCATAACAATTAAAGACCCAAACTATGTACCTCAATGCAAGGCAACGTACTTTGTTTCATATGTATCTAATTAGTAAATACAATTTTTACCTTGTATCAGCGAAACTTTTCATCATTAATCGTGTAGTCATTATTAACTGGGACTAAACATCACGTGTAAAAATGCTAGAATCAAGTGAAAACTACAATGAGCCCTAAAGATCGATTTTGTAGTAATCTTTAAACAATTTGGAATGGCAGGATGTTGGTCATTAGTAGGCTAGCCGCAGATAGGCTAATCATGAATGTAGGTCAATGACGAGGACCTCTAGCGCCAGTTGTAATTCATCAATTTGACATTAATTTACGACAAGACATCTGCTTTATCAATGACTTCGATATTTACTTTGTTTGCCAGACGTAGTGCAGTTCGTTAAAATACTCGGCTACCCTAAAATTAACTCTGCTCGCATTTATTACAACTACATTGTAAGGAAACTCAAATTATGAACATTCGGTACTGTCATGAATATTGAATCCTTGAACTTGTGGAAGCTTAGATAGGATCCAGACAGTCTGGACTCAATACGTCAGTTAATCTAAAATATACAGGATTCATAAAGATTTCGAATTTACTTATTTAGGTAAATTCGAACTAATAATGACATAAGATAGTTTTTTAGATAACATGAAATCCCATTTTATCAAGAAGCAGTCTTTTTGCCTGTTGCAGGCAATAATAAATAGCATGCGTCGTCTAGACGATGCTTATTTATTGCTTTAACTGTATGCAACAGGCGAGAAATACCCTCGTGTAAAGTGGGGCTTGGCTTTAGTAATTTTTGTCATATCAACATAGCATCTGTTTTGTTTTGCCGCTGTCTATGAGTATGAAGTAAATTTCCCTTTTATGGACACCATTGGTAGGTACAGTTGTCGTCGAATACAAGTAGGTACATCTAAATAGTCTACTACCAATGCAGCTTACGCGCGTAAAAACACGTTGTGCCTCTAGCTAACAATCCAGACGCGCCTTTGTTTCCACTATAGCACAGTGAATACTGGACCCCTCCCTTGCATCTACAAAACAGGCAGAAAAGCTTTTTTGTCTGCATAAAACCGTCTAGTGTGCTTCAGCATTTTTTTTGTAAAGGTTTTTATAATATGTAAAAGGTTACTTAGCTTGGTTTACGATTGTATCTATCTACGCTATTTAGTTCAAGCAAAATATAACGCAAATTTGAAGTACCTACTAAGTATCACAAAAGTCAAATCATTTAAAAAATCATAAACGGAGTAAATATGCCAATGTCATGTCTGACATTGTTTGCTGAATTGAAATTTTGCTTATCTGTAACGATCTCATCACTTCAAATATGTATTCAGAAGGGAACACAGTAACTTACAGTGTATGTTGTACGTAGCACATATACTCGAATTCATAACCTTATCGAGATTGCTCCCACAATGCAATTACCCGTGCAAGTGTGCATGCTGGCAAGACAACTTTAGGGGCAGCAAGGGAATTTAATTCTAATTGTAGAAGACATTTGTCCATACCAATGCACCGCAATCACGAATCCTACTCACGATTCTGCAGAATTGGTACATGAATATCGCAATTCCGTTTTGTTGATGTAATTAATTATAGCTATACAAAGCTATATATATGCCTACTTATATTAATTAATTAATAATTATATGTTACTTGCACTGCATATATAAAATTTTGGATTCATGGACACTTACTAGGGTCATAATCATAACGTGTTTTTTCTCAAAAATATCCGTAAAAGTTGACATTATTCTTTACATACTTATCAGAACGCGAAGTGCATAGTTTATGGTCAGTAAAAAATTAAAAAGTTAAAAACATTGCAGGCTCGATAAACTCGACAACAATGTCGCATACAAATTCCATTATTGTAGAGTCTCAAACTTTTTAAAAAGCTAAAACGGCCATTCTTATATATAGCCAACTTAAATGACCGGTATCAGTTGTTTTGTTGGAACTCCGGACTTTTTTTATTGTGTTTGAAACAGCTTTTGGTGTTTTCGGTGGAAAAATACACCTGCAGTTTTATGTATTTCTGAAAAAAGCGGGAAAGGGTAAAATGACATTTAATTTTAAGTGATTTGCAATTATTCTTTGTACCTATTTAAGTTAATAAAAGTCTATTCTAATTTTTTTCCTTCACCATTTTTGAGAAAAGCTTTATATTAGTCTCGGCTGGAATAGCAATTGCTGGCTTCGTATTACTTATACTCATACTCAACCAGCAATTGCCTACTTCCAGGCCACGACAGTAATGTACTATTACATTACAGGTTGGTTTTGGTTGGAGACATGATCAGGATTAACTTTAATCAACTCAGTTAATTCAGTTATAGGCTAACGTTTCGTAGCTGTAATTAGAGAAATTGGATTTCTTTTGTTTTTATTAGTTTTTTCGTCGTGTGTGATGTGGTAGGAGTAGGACCCTTTATTCACTTCATTAAAAAAAATGGGCATTTCTTTCTCGTAAATGCGGTGGTACAGTCAAGTGTAAAAATATGGGTGCATACAACTTGCTCATAAATATGTCCCATAGCTCTTATGTCGTCGAATTAAGGTAACCGTTCATAAAATTATGAGCGGATTAAATCAATACATATTTTTGCACTTGGCTCCACATCACTTACGTTTACTAAGCTGTGTAGGGTTGATCCCTATTACCTCCGCAGAATTGCTCTGTATCGATTTAAATGTGGATAACAACGATTTATAATGAACCATGGCAATTTAAGACTGAATTCAAATCTCTCGAAAGATTCGACGATTCTTTTTTTGGATGGTCTGCGTTAGAAAACAGAATTTTTATTTTGAACTTGATAATGATACTTGCCTGTCACGTTTTTGAATGTGGGTACTCGGTAACCTGTCGAACCGATTTCAATCAATAGTGAGCGTAGTTTAAATGTTGGAAGACAAAATGCTAACGGCGTTTCAGATTGGCACATCGTACAACGCCGAAAATATTAAAGGAATTAAGTACCTAATAAGTACTTATCTAAATATTAGAAGTGAAATTATTACTGTACCTAAACTATTTTTGCTAAAGAAATAAATACTTAACTGAGACTTTATTGTTACGACTAAATAAATATGTTTTCTTTTTGACCTATTTAAATAAGTATTTTAATTAATTTTTATTATTTGTTATTGTAAGTGATACCAGCTTTCTAGATATTTCAAGTACTGAACTATTATGATTCAAAAGAAGTACGAGTAACCCTATGATTAACACACGAACTGACTTGTGATTGAAGACGTTGGGTTCCTTTGGCATAACAAAATATTTTCTTTTGTCTGTTTTTGTCTATACTTGTTCTCGCTTATGGGGTCAAGGAACCGATATTCTATCGATTGCTGCACCATGGGCCAGTTATCACTTGCATAACAGGCGGGCAAGTACGGCCTAGTTGCGCGCGCGCAGGAAGCCGCTAACTGCCGCGGTTACGGTGTGTTTACACAGTTATTAAAATGAGTTCAACAGTGATTTGACTCATCTTCAAGAACTTTATTTAAGTGAAATTAATATGCCAATGATGTATATCCTTAATATAAGTAGTGTGAGGTTTTACAATTTACAAGTAGCTTAATGCAATTAATCTTGCTTGTATTTCTATTTTTACCTACATACTATTTATTATAAGTAATTTTTGTCTGCAATTTTAAAACACGCTATACCAACCATACTATCTATTTATACATATACTATTCAACCATTTCTATTTTCACACAACCAACAAACGATCTACGAAACTCTGTTATCTGTAAGTATTCGCCTCAAAAGTTAAGCAATTCAATTTCTAACAACTTTGGAAGCACCAAACTTCAAGCCCCTACACTAATAACAAATAGCTACCATTCTTAACTCGTCAGTCCCTCTGACAATTTGTCGGATTTTTCACAATTTGGAGATGTCCGCGAAATAAATGAGAGTAAACGTCTCCCGAACCGCGGTCCCTCGTGAGCCGGCCCGTGCCGCGCCGCCTCCCACTCGTCACTTAGCCCATTAATCTCCTCGCGACGGTCCGTCCGTCTGTCACTGCCAGTAATCTAATACGACACGCCAGCTTTTTGTCCCCATATTACTTGCACTTAGTGGATATACGCCTTAAATGGTAGTTAATCCGTCAGCGGATAACGCCGCGCGGCACCGTTGAGGCAATAATCAAAGCGCAGGCGTAGCGCGGGAGTAGAAAGGTGTTCATCACCAGATGAGACTAACCCTTATTAGTGGGCACAGCTGGAATGGGGATAGCCTAATAAGTCTGACACCTTATAGGACGTAGATAACTAATTGGAGCGCCATTGATGAAGGACGTACATGTAAGAGTCATAAGTCCGATAGATCCATTTCTTTACAGGTAAGTAAATTATGAGGTGTATTATGAGCTCAACTATCAATCTGACGGATTTTTTAAATGAGATTGTAAGAACAGCTGTTAACTTGATTGGCCTATACGTTATACGAAAATATTCACATAATATTTTGGTTTTGGAATGGAAATCAAAATATATGGTACGAGTGTTATGAACGATGTCGTGTGATGTAAGTACTTACCACGTGTCTGTCGTTGTAGGAGCCGCGCGCGTGCGCCGGCGCGGCCGCGCAGCCCGCCGCCAGCGCCAGCAGCAGCGCGATGGCGGCGATAGCGCGCACGGGCACTCCCATTGTCCTCCCAAACGCTTCCGTCCACTCCTTCATACCCGCCGATTTGACTTTTAAATTAGCGGCCCACCCTGCACTACCATATAAGCAACGCTCTACCCTCTTTCTAGAAATCGATTCCTTTCCGTATACGTCTTCATTCTTAAGCAGATTGTACCGATTCCTTTCGGCTATTTTAAACGAGCTTCGGCTCGTTAATTTATTATGGCATTTGCATTTTCCCTTGTGCGATAAACTATGGCTATCTATGTCGATCAGTTCATGTATTTCGACTAAGTTTAGAATGGAATGATTTTCGTTTGACGTGTCGTGTTCTATGACGGTTGAAGGTTTTGTTTTTGTAACAAATTCTTGTACCGGGAGCGGTGCCATATTTGGTGAGACCAGTCGAAGGGCTGGGAGTTTGGAATTTGGTGTTGTGTGTGAGGTAGCGGGGCACCGGGCGTGAGGGGTGTGCGGGGAGCGGCTGCACATCGCGCGAGGCTGGCGTCAGCTAGGCCGGTCGCGGGCGGCGAGTGGTGCCCTCATCTACACTGCTGGCAGCGGTGGTAGCTGGAGCACTTTATCAACATTTCCTGTTGCCGTGTGCCAGATTAATTTCTCTGTGGACGGGATGCAGCGTTATCGCGCGTCGTGGGCGGCACGCCACGCCTGTTTGTTCGCGGCTTGTAATATTCTTGTATGCACAAGATATCCAAGTGATTTCTGCAACAAAACAAAGACATTGATTCATTTTATCTGATAAAGAATGAATCGGATGCGTTTTTTAGGTCACTTTCGTGCTGCGTTAAATTAATAACTAAGTGGAAGAACGCAAATCATAAAATAAAAGTATGTAAGTATGTATTATTGAATACGAGTAAAAGCATAAGTACGTACCGATTATGTCACAGTGAAAACAATTTAATCCATTTGCTTACGATTGTAGGTAAATTATTCTAGGTCTACGAACTCAAACAAATTAAATTACCTGGCTACTCAGCGTTCATAAATACAAGAAAAGCTAACATCTGTGTGACCAGTTGTTGCATGAATCTTTCACACATGTTCATGAAGTAACATCGTAATTCGTCATAGTTCAGGGAAAAATAGTCACCAGGTAATACTCGTAGTATCCTTAATTTTGTTTGTACACCCAATAACATTATTGTAAAAACATTGTTGGGAAAGGCCATGTTTGTTGTTGGTTTACCTAAAGTACCATTAGATTACGTTACTGCCGCCCTAAAGGATGTCATGATCAAGTAGGTAAAATTGTACGAGAGCGAAAGAAGATAAAATAAAAAAATTTAAATAAAAAATAGAACCGCCTGCAAAAACGCCCAAAAAAATATTAAATAAAAATTTAACCGACTATAATGAGCATTATAATATCTTTCTACTAATCTGTTTGAAGTCGGGCCTCAGCACGAGATAGCAGGAGTGGTAGAAGCCCAACAGATAGTAGGTATAATAGGGATAATAGGTAGGTAAGATAAATTACTACTATAAAGTTTGAGGTCCCAGGTTCGGTTCCCGCGTCGGGGCAGATATTTGTATGAAAAACACGAATGTTTGATCTTGGGTCTTGGGTGTTTAATATGTATTTAAGTATGTATCATCTATATAAGTATATTTATCCGTTGCCTTAGTACCCATAACACAAGCTTTGCTTACTTTGAGACTAGGTCGATTGGTGTGAATTGTCCCGGGATATTTATTTATTAATTTAATTACTAGGTCCACTCCTGCTGGCTCGAGCTGAGGCCCGACTTCAAACAGATTAGTAGAAAGATATTATAATGCTCATTATAGTCGGTTAAATTTTTATTTAATATTTTTTGGGCGTTTTTGAAGGCGGTTCTATTTTTTATTTAATTTTTTTTATTTTTGGCTTTTTAGTTGTATTGGTATAAAAAAGATGCGTAGGCGTAGCCAGTAAACGAAGCCCCGCTTCTGTTTACGCTCTGAGGATCGCAAGGTAACTAACGAACTTAACCAGGTTAAACGGAGGTAGTTTGAAGGTATTTTTTTAATGCGGGAAGCTCTGCCCCCCGAGCCCCCAGTTCCAGTAGCGAGGCTTCTATTACTACTCTGAGGGACGCTAGATAAACTGACGAATTTAACCAAGTGAAACGGTAGATGGTTTAACAGATTTTTTTATTGCGGGGGGCTCTGCCCCCCAAGCCCCTCTCCCCTCCAAGAGCGGGGCTTTTATTTTCACCCTGAGGGACGCAAGACAGCTAACTAGCCTAATCAGGTTAAACGGGAAGTGATTTGAAGGTATTTTTTATTACGGGAGCTCCGCCCCCCAAGCCCCTCTACCGGTAACGAGGTTTCTATTTCCACTCTGAGGGACGCAAGATAACTGAAGAATCAAACCAGGTTCAACGGGAGGTGGTTTAAGAGTACTTTTATTGCGGGGGGTCCGCCCCCCGAGCCTCCCTCCAGCAGCGGGGCTTCTATTTCCACTCTGAGGGACGTAAGATAACTAACGAACCTAACTAGGTTAAACAACGGGTGGTTTGAAGGTGTTTTTTATTACGGGGGGCTCCGCCCCCCGAGCCCCCCTTCCAGTACCAAGGCTTCATTTTCCACTTTGAGGGACGCAAGATAACTAACGAATCTGGTAAGGTAAACGGGACGCGGTTTGACCGTTTTTTTTATTGCGGGGGGCTTCGCCCCCCGAGCCCCCCTCCCACCTAGTATCACTTTGAGGAGCGCAAGGTAACTAACGAACTTAACCAGGTTGAACGGGGGATGGTTTGAAAGTATTTTTTATTGCGGAGGCTCCGCCCAACGAGTCCCCTTTCCGGTAGCGATGCTTCTATTTCCACTCTGAGGGACGCAAGATAACTGACAAATCTAACCAGGTTACACGGGAGGTGGTTTAAGAGTATTTTTATTGCGGGGGGCTCCGCCCCCGAGCCCCCCTTTAAGAGCAAGGCTTCTATTTCCACTCTGAGGGACGTAAGATAACTAATGAACCTAACCAGCTCCGCCCCTAACAGGGTTTAAAACAGAGGGTGGTTTGAAGGTGTTTTTTATATTACGGGGGGCTCCGCCCCCCGAGCCCCCCTTCCAGTACCAAGGCTTCATTTTCCACTCTGAGGGACGCAAGATAACTAACGAATCTGGTAAGTTAAATGGGAGGCGGTTTGATAGGTTTTTTATTTCGGGGGGCTCCGCCCCCCAAGCCCCCCCTCTAATATCACTTTGAAGAGCGCAAGGTAACTAACGAACCTAAACAGGTTAAACGGGGAATGGTTTCAAAGTATTTTTTTATTGCGGTGGGCTTCGCCCCCCGAGCCCCCCCTTTATTATCATTTTGAGGAGCGCAAGGTAACTAACGAACCTAACCAGGTTAACGAGGGATGGTTTGAAAAAAAAATTTATTGCGGGGGGCTTCGCCCCCCGAGCCCCCCTCCGCTGGCTGCACTTCCATTCCCACTCTACGGGACGCAACATAACCAACGAACCTAATAAGGTTAAGCGAGAGGTGGTTTGTAGGTATTTTTTATTGCCATACCTACTTACTATAGTTTAGGTGAATAACTAACACAATTCTTAGGACTGCTTTGGCGAATTAATATTAGTAATAAAACGTAACGTAGGTAATTCGATGTTCTTGTTATCAATATAAGGACGAACAAATATGCTTTAGGACTTTCAACAGTATGCCAAACATTCTTCGCCAGAAAATTTTAGAATGATCAACATTATGCGATACAACAAGCACTCTTTGCTGACTGTACTTTTTGATCCTGGTTACCAAAGTACTCGTCAAGACGAATCAAACGAGCCCAAACTCGATGGGGTTATGTCGTTTTTTTACGGAGTTCTTATGGTCACCTTCCAACTCCATCTTCAGACCCTAGTTACCATCTAGGATCAAAGTACTCGTCAAGACAAATCAAATCAAATCAAACTCAATGCGGTCGTATCGTTTTATTACAGAGTTTCTATGGCCATCTTTCAGCTCCATCATCAGATCAGCTCCATGTCATAATTATTTTGCATTGTCATCCAATTCACGCATGTCTGCAAAATTTCAGCTCAATTGGAAACCGGGAAGTGGGTCAAATTTAACTTGCAAGATATAACCCGTTGAGGAGTTCCGTTGGCCATCTACGGTCTTCTTCATCAGGCCCAGTTTACCAAATGATACTTTCTGAATGCAAATACTTCACTTGATACTAAAAATGCTAAAATCACTATAGGTTTGCCTGTAAAATTTGAAGGTTGCCCTCGATTTCTCTAGGATCCCATGATCAGATCTTGACTTGGTGCCAATGGGACCACCTCAGGAGTATACTGTTTCAAACAAAAAAAGAATTTTAAAAATCGGTTCACAATTGAGGGAGTAATCGCGTAACAAACATACAAAAAAAAAAAAAAAACATACAGACGAATTGATAACCTCCTCTTTTTTTTGAAGTCGGTTAACAAATAAGGCAAATAAACAAAATCAAATTATTGCTATTAATTAGTCACAGTCAGGTGGAGATACTCCACACACGCCTTACAATCCTGGTGAGGAGCAATAAACTAGAGTTCAATTCCCAGAGAAGTATTTCTGAAGTTTTTCTACACTAAAAATAAAGGCGATCTGGAATGTGGCTAAAACACCATACGTTTTGTTACCGGTTCTATTTGGGTCTCGAGTTCGATTCCCTTTCTTTGCTAGTTTTTCATTTTGAGCGGCGCGCAGCGTGAAATCTACAAGTGCCGGTGGTGCAATGAATTCCGTACCGAGACAATGGATTCATATTAAAAAAAAACCTTTTGTTTTTTATACTTTAAAAAAAAGTAAGATGGCAGCACTTTCATACAAATCGAAATGAAGGCATAAATTATTCGACTTACGAATATACCTAGTTTACATTACACTCTAAACCCGCGAAGAGTTAAATAAAAAAATAATAAATTTGAATATCAGTTTTACACTTAGTCATAGCTGAACATACGCCAACCACGTTTCAAATATACCTACAGAAATTTTAGTATATTCAGTGCAAAATTCACAAAATCAAACAGATTTGATATTGTTAATTAATTTGCTATTTAATTTCTCGTTGCCGTGGTGGCCTAGTGGTTTGACCTTTTGCCTCTCAAGCAGAGGGTCGTGGGTACGAATCCGGGCTCGCACTTCTGAGTTTTTCGGAATTTATATGCCAAAATTATATTTGAAATTTACCATGAGCATTACGGCGAAGAAAAACATCATGAGGAAACATGCACACCTGAGGAAAAAATAATGGTGTGTGTGAAGTTCCCAATACGCACCGGGCCCGCGTGGTAACTACGGCCCAAGCCCTCTCATTCTGAGAGGAGGCCTTTGTCCTGCAGTGGGACGTATAAAGACTGGGATAATGATGATGAATTTCTCGTTTATTAATGGATTAGGTACTATTGATTCAATTTGTTAGTATAGTCGTTTATCTTGTAATCTGATGTAACGATATTGATATCCGAAATTCAAAGAATCCTAGTTTATTCCGTTGATTGTGTTTTCGTACAACGAGTTTACGCAGAATAATACTTTTTAGTCCGTGTCATATCATTATTTGATACTGAAGACAGGAAATCCATTGATAAACTAAAAGGTCTTAAGTAAATGACAAAATATAACTTGACATGATACATTGTCCGTAGATAAGAGCAAGTATTAAATTATGGACTGGTGATAGATAACGCATGTGTGGTTCTCATAAATCTTCTTTTATAGTAAGTAATGATGCACCTTATACATGAGTAAACTATATTTATTACTTCCATAGTACTATTTTAATAAAAGTGAGTAAATGAATAATGATTTGTCATTTTTCTGTCTCCAGAACAGAATGGACTTACCTAGCTCAAACTTGTGAGAGTTTGACATACTGTTTAAAATATTACAAAAAACTTCTAAGAATCTGATATTGATAACTTATTAATATTCGTAAGATTATAAACTCGATGACATATCGTACCAAAATTTTACCGTCAATTTGCTGTTCATTTTAAAAACAATGAAATGATTACGGGATTACAATTGGAAAACTATTTATTTATGGAAAATTAGAAACCTATGAAAATTATCTTTATTGGTACTTATCCTTTCCTGACTTCGTTTTAGCACAAAACTCCTGAAAAAGCTTAGATACCTGTCTATCTAATCGAAAATACTGAGTTGAGTAGGTATTTAATAAGAAAGTATTTCATGTTTGTTTATACATATCATAAATTTTATCTCTTAACGTATTCCTTAGACTGACTCATTTTCAAAGAAATGTAATGCTTTAAATACTTAAGTACTTAAGTACCTGTAAGAAAAAGGTCGTCCTAGCATAAGACAAACAAAAGGTGCATTCATCAATAAGTGGGTATTTCCCGTTTACTTATAAAGATAAATATGATATGTAAGATGTAAACAACGCTGAGTGAGCTATTTATTTGATAAAATCTACGTTTGCACCTAACAAAATCAAAGGACTATAATATAATATATTATTTACACACAATCCGGAAATTACTTAGGCGTTAAAAGCAAACAACCTAAGGGTGTTTGTAACTCTTGCCTTTGATATTAAAGGTAAGCATGGCAATAGAGTATTCCTGGTTTATAATACTTCTAATATTGTTTGGAAATAATATTAAACCACAGATTAATGTTAAATCGCGCGCAAGAACAAAATTGCGAGCCCAACTTTAGCTCCAATGGACCAAATGGTACTATTAATGAACACGCTTTAATTAAACCTTCCACATGACCGGCAGTGGCCTACAAATAAATCATAATAGAAATAGCTTCCCTAAGCAGGCTATGTAGTTATATCATAATAAGTAGTAAGGGATAATCGATGAACAGATTTTGAGTGCCTATTAGGAGGGGGAATATTGTGCTCTACTTACTCCTTATGCAAGGGGTCCATTAGCGTGAGTGAATATGCATCCAATATTTCTGTATGAAGTAAATACCCGCCTACTAACATTTAAAACTACTGCAATGCAATGCAATTAAGTAGGTAGGCACTTTCTTTTTAAAATTCGCTTGATCGAGTAGTCGGAGTAAACTTTCGGGCAGTTAAAAAAAGTAATTAGTGTTACATTTAAACGTAAAAATTTATCAACCTCAACGGACCTTTTTACCTTAATTGCATTCCAACAGTTTACATCGCCGACAAGCAACATGCATTACACGAACAAGGCGGACTGGTTAGCGGAGTTGCAAAATTACTTACACTGTCTCAATCCGCTCTACAAATTCGCACCAAAGAAAATCATGAAAACAAAACAATTCTCCCTCCGCTTCCTGCGGCTAGAGCAGGATGGCGCACTCGACACGATTGAAACTGAAAGCACTGCTCTACAAACTTTTCAGCATTCACACTGCGACTTTGTGTCCTAACAACTTCAACTGAAATGTTCTTAGCGGCTAATTCGGAACGGAACTAGAAAAAAATCGATACGCGCGCAACAGAGACCGACACCGGCGCCCAGGAAGCTTTTAAAAAGTTAGGCTTGTGTCAGAAAAAAGGAGTAAATAGTAGTGTTTTGAGTCGGAGTTTCGTGAATGAAAATAAACAGATGAGCGAAAACGCCCGCGCTCCACACGCGTGCCGCGACGCGCGCGTCTAACTACTAAACTTCACTTCGGGTGAACGGAACCGTAGGAACAGTGGACTTTTAGTGCATGCGCCGCGTGTGCGGGTGTGAGTGCGTCTGCGTGTAGCGTGCGCCGCTGTGTGAGTGGCGCTTTGTGGGTTATTATTGTCCACGCACAATGAAGTGCGTACAAGGACTACAAGGAGCAATTTCGTTTGATTAAAATTTCTTTCGGGTCCTGTGTAGACCGGGGCTTTTAATAGAATAGCATAGCTAAAGTAGACTATTGAAACCTTGACATTGACACTAGAAAACACAAAACAAAGTTTCTGGTCGACCAAACATGAGTTTTTTGGGCTAAAACTCAAAAAGCCAGCCACTCAGCCAGGAACAAGACAAAACTAGATCGATTCTTCGATGTTGTTGCATATTCATATGTGTCGTACCAACGTAGCTGTCTTGCATGTGTGATGATGAAGTAATAGGGCAAAATGTTTTAGTTCACACCTCAATATCTCAGAAAGTCTGCTTTTATCTTGTACTAGCGTCCTGCCCCGGCTTCGCACGGGTGCAATGCTGATACCGCACACAATTAAATATACATAAACCTTCCTCTTGAATCACTCTATCTATTAAAAAAAACGCATCAAAATCCGTTGCGTAGTTTTAAAAATCCAAGCATACATAGGGACAGACAGACAGCGGGAAGCGACTTTGATTTATACTATGTAGTGATGATAATATCAATAGTTCTATGGGTTTCTAGCAAAAAAGTTTGACTTGTCATTTCTAATCGATAAAATAATATACTTACAGACGTCTGTGAGTAGATTTATGAATGTTCACCCGTAACTTCGGCAATTTTGACTTAAGTGATTCCAAATTCTTAAATCTTGTCGCAATGGGGTCAGCAATAATTCCAATTTCATTCAAAATCATAATTTGGAAGTCTGCAAATGTTTCTGTTTTAAGAAAAAAGGAATATTGTAGAGCCGTACCTATTCTAGTAAATAAAATATCATCAAAACCTGTCTTTTTAATAATGTAACAAAAGCTAGATTAGATATGTACATATTGTTTGTCGAGTACCTACACATAAAAAACATACACATACCTAGAGAAAAGTGCACAAAAGTGCAGGACCATTTGTTTGATACTCATCAAAAGAGCCCATTATATAGAGCCTTTGTTCGAACGAATAGCAGGGAACTTATTAACGCGTGTATTGAACGCTAATGCACACAATTAACAGTTCAGAGTAAAGAAACAAAAGGTTTGGAGTCCCCGCTTCAACCTAAAACAGTTTTCTTTGATTAATCACTCGGGTAGTCGTAAAAACGTATATGGAAATGGAAGTTGGTCGGAGTGGTGTCTGCCTTCCTCATTTCTTTACCCAAATTGGAGTTTGCTCAAAATCCCCTGGAGCACCGTCTAGACTGGAGGCGTCGTGCTAACTGCCATTCTTCGCTTTACTAGATTTATTTACAGATAAAACAGCTGTTCGTCGCTCTTAACGTAATCTAAGTCGCTTCAAATGTTTTTCTTGTGGGAACTCGGTAGATTCTTCGCTAGGAATTTGTAAACGGTCTGTTTTAAACCTCGACACGGTTATAGAGGGGTCGCATTGTTTTTAGGTCTTTGTTTGCGTGTTATGACATCTTTGAGCCAAAACCAAAATCGAATTTACTTTTCCAATGTGTCAATTTTTACCCTTAAAGTTAAAGCTAGCTTTGATCTTGTTTTATTGATTTTATCTGACATGTTCCATCCACACATTGTTCAGACTCACGCAGCGAAAGTTTCTAACAATATTTTAACATTACTCTAGTTCATAAACTATGAAAGCACCAACATTGCTGTAACTAGTTTTTTTCTTTCTTTTTTTTTCAAAACTTTCTGTAAATATGTAGGTATAGTCTGTGTGAATAAATTATAGCTAAATCTGCTTGCCATATTTTCTAACAAATAGATAAGTCGGACTAAAGCACAATCTTAACTTTGCTGTTGAAAACATTCAACCCCCCTACATCAATCAATATTATGTCCGGTCAATATTTAAACCATAAATATGGTTACACAACCAAGAAAAATTACCATTTAATTTAAGAAAAAATATATCAGGTAGGTGCTTATTTTTATGGTAATAAATAGCTTAGTTTTCTTCAATATTAAGTAAGTATTTCTTAGTTGTTACCCGGTTGGTTTATAATTTTTATAGGTAAAAACGCTAATTATATAGAATTTAATCTTAAAAGTTGCATGTTACTTTAATTTAAGTGTATTTTTCGATGCTCGCTGATATAAAATCGCTAAATAAGTATTCAGACCATCAGCATTTCATGTAGTGACTAAAAGTAATATCAAAACAAAATAAAAAAACTATTGACACTATGTAGTTTGTTGCTAAATTTAAGTTAGTAATCACAAAAAGGTTTTTTTTTTAAATAGTTTGTTGTATCTCAGTCTACAAAGTACTAATTCTAATTTTTTTTCGTTGTGCTTTTGTAGGGTGCCTTCTCATCCATGATTGTATCTAAGTCAATGGCAAGTACATAGGTGAGGTAGGGCTAGGTTTTGATTTACTTGTGATACGTCTACGTCTACATAATAAGGGCTGACGGATGAGTGATCTATAAGACGAAAGGATAACACGGTGGTTAGAGAACCTAAACTAAGCTTGAGATCTATGGTTCGATCCCCGGTTGGAACCGTTTGTTCTCGAATATTGGAGGTTTAATAATTATGTATTTAAGTTTGTATCCGTCTATTTAAGTATGTTTATCCGTTTCCCAGTATCCATAACACATGCTTTGTTTACTTGGGGCTAGGTCAATTGGTGTCAAGTTTCACTACTTAAGAGAAAAAAAAAATAAAAATCACTGATTTCTCCTTCCAATCATAATAACAAGTCGAATTATTTATTATTTTCCCTAGGACAAAAATAAATACCTACTATTATTTTTCTATGAAAAATCCAGTTCATCTTGCGCTTGCTGAAATGAACAAATTCCAAAGTTATTTTTTTAATTTGTATGGAACCCTCAGTACGCTCAACACGGAACTCCAAAGACATCAACAACTCGAAAAAATACAACGACAAAGAGTTATCATAATAAAATAACGGGCCACACTTTTATGATTCCATACGAATCGAATTAATCAATAATAATCCATACACCTACATCAATTTCCTTTATACAGGGTGTTACAAAATTACCCGTAATAACTGAAGGGTATGGAAGTACTCCATTCAAGAATTAAATTAGTATATTTTTTTTTGGGATGGCGGGAGCTCGCCTTTGATAGGCAGGAGTGGAGCAAGAGAGGATAGGCCTTTGCCCAGCAGTGGGACATAAAAATAGGCTAAATAAAAAAAAAACAAAAAAAAAATATTTTTTTACAAAAAAATTAACAGCGCGCAAAATTACAGTTTTATTTACTGTTCATGGGGTTTCAGGCTTTAGGGGTTATTTTGTAACACCCTGTACTTAAAGTGCATCATGTTACTGGAAAAATGATCATAAGGTGACAATATTATCAAAACCAACAAAATGATCAAATACCTTACAGGTTTATCAAAATATAAGTCATAAAATACCGAGTAAAACTTAATGTATTTCCTTTGTAGCTGATGACTGAATCATGATTTAAAACAATTCGGCCATGAAACTAAACCGTAAACCGTAAACTGTCTCCAAAAATATTTAATTAAGACATTCTCAAAAAATGGAATCTTTCATGTTATAGACCATCTTTGGTGATCACATCATCGTTTTCATAATTTTTCAACACGATATTTACTTTGACTCACATTTCAAGCCTGACAAAGTTTAAACAAGACACTGTTCAGGCACGAAAGCTTATTAAAGGATGAGTAATAAATAGGATCGTAGTATTCAGGCTATTGTTAGGGTTCCGTATCTCAAAGAAAAAAATTGAACCCATGTCTGGTCATTTCATGCATCGCTACCTACGCCGCTCTGCCACATAATAGTAGATTGTACACCAAGGGGATAAAGCACTGCATTATGTCACGGGCGCGATATTGAATCCTGAGCGTATCGAGGGACTCCAGATTTAACTCCCGAGCGTAGCGAGGGGGTTTTTAGTTGATTCCCGAGCGAAGCGAGGGAATTAAGATGGAGTCCTGAGAGCAGTGAAGGATTTAAGCGCGCCCAAGGCAAAATCAGTTTTATCCCCGAGGAGTATACTCTACTTTTCTCACTTTTGTGAGACAATAAAAACGAAGGCTACTAGAAAAATACTCGAAATAGACCCAGAAGCACTGATTCTGACACTGACTTTGCGCCTTTCGCAGTTTTCCATTTGTCGAAATCTTTGTAAGCTTTTAAGTGTTTTTCCTTCGACTTCTCTGGGAGTACATTATTAACAATTTCTAAGGGCGGTGTGCGCAGACCTGGGTTAGCTACTTAACTCCGAACGAGTTAACTGCTAACCCAGGGTTAACAAGTGTCAAAATATATGGAACTGGCATTCTTAACCCAGGGTTACCGATTTAATTATTTTACCCTGAACTGTGCAAGTGGTCCTAAGGCGTCTAATTTAATGGAATCAGGAGTCAAATCACTTTCGTCACTCGATATTTTCTTAATGTTTTATTTTCTTTTGCAGTTTTGATACTTAAAATTGCAGCGCATTGAAACTCGCGCGGCTTTTGCTTAAGTATTTGACTTTGTTTTCGTTCGGCCGCCGAGTTACAAATAAATGAGGCGCGGCGCGGCGCCTGCCCGCGGGGCTGAGCACGTTGAGCACCGCACCAGCAGCAGCACGGGCTGCGCCGCCGCGACCAGCGTGCAGGTGCTGCACGCCGCCGGCCTGCACGCCGGGCGATTTTGAAATGAGACTTTAAGTGCATACCAATAAAAACTACGAGAAGTGAGAATCAACATTACTGCCCGGCGGGTTATAATGAAATTCAGTACAACATTACTGCCCGGCGGGTTATAATGAAATACAATACAACATTACTGCCCGGCGAAAGCCAAGGGCTATAATGACTTACTTTGAGAGAGGTTTGCATGATATATAATAAGGCATTGTCGAGCAGGTGGTGTGAAAAACTTTTTTCCTACTCGAGTATTTGAATTTAATCCGTAAATTATATTATCACCAACAATATCACAAAAGAACTCTTTTTAGTGCTGAACCAAATGTCTATTCTTTATGATACCGGCTACCGTGACACAAACATTCTACTGCTTCCTGATTAGTTGAAATAAGTTAATACCTGGCCAATCTGTTGCCTTGTGAATAGTTAAAATTATAGGTATTCGATACTTAGCTCATCATCATCACATATAATGAATTTGTATTTTCTGTAGTTGTTTAAGTATCTACTGTATTTTTGTGTTTTGTTTGCATTTATTGACGTAAAATTAATATAGTCAAATTGATTGGAAAGCGATAGTTTCAGAAATATGCAACTTATTTAAACAAATTTTAATGATAGACCAAATTGAACTGTTTTTCTCCAATCTGCTCTACTAGTTTTAACAATAGAGCAAATTGAACTGCTTTTCTCCAATTTGCTCTACTGGGTTTTAAGATAGAGCAAATTGAACTGATTTTTTTTCCAGTTTTCTCTATTAGTTGGAAAGGTAGAGCAAATTGGACATTTTTATTTGACATTTTCCTCCAATTTGCTCTACAGTTGAATCATATAACTCCGATCATATGAAAAAAACATTTTTTTATTACGACAGGCAGGCAAACGATCAAGTGAGTCACCAAAAATTTTAAATAAAAAATAGAACCGCCTTCGAAAACACCCAAAAAAATATGAAATAAAAAATTTAACCGACTATAATGAACATGAAAATATTTTTCTAATAATCTGTTTGAAGTCGGGCCTCAGCTCGAGCCAGCAGGCGTGGACCTAGTAATTAAATATAAAAAATAAATAAATAAATATCACGGGAAAATTCACACCAATCGACCTAGTCTCAAAGTAAGCAAAGTTTGTGCTACCTATACTAGGCGACGGATAAACATAAATATTAATAATATTATTATATTTATATAGATAGATAAATACTTAAATACATATTAAACACCCCAAGACCCCAGAGCAGATATTCGTATTTTTCATAAAAATATCTGCCCCGACGTGGGAATCGAACCTGGGACCTCAAGCCTTATAGCAGTAATTTAACTTACCTACATACATACCTATAATACAATACAATATCCAACGTGGACCTCTGGGAAAAGTGTCACCAAGTCCCAATAAGCAAAGAGATTGCTGTGCGGCGCTGGCGATGGATTGGCCACACCATGAGAAGGCAGGAAGGCAACGCCGCTCAGGTTGCTTTTGAATGGCGGCCCGGTGGTAGAAGAAGGCCGGGGCGGCCCACGCATAGTTGGAGGCGATCCGTGGAGGCTGAGCTGAGGCGTGTGGGGTCCACGTGGGATCATGTGAGGGAGGCGGCGCAGGATAGGGAGGCGTGGAGACGGACATCAGCGGCCCTTAGCTCCACCTGGGAGATATAGGAGGACATCATCACATACATACCTACTATCTATTGGCCTTCTACCACTCCTGCTTGCTCGTGCTGAGGCCCGACTTCAAACAGATTAGTAGAAAAATATTTTCATGCTCATTATACCTAGTCGGTTAAATTTTTATTTCATATTTTTTGGGTGTTATTGAAGGCGGCTCTATTTTTTATTTCAAATTTTTGGTGACTCACTTGCTCGTTTGCCTGCCTGTCGTAATAAAAAAAAATCATATGATCGGATTTATACGATTCAACTAGTAGAGCAAATTGGTGGAAAATGACAAATAAAAAGGTCCAATTTGCTCTACCTTTCCAACTAATAGAGCAAACTGAAGAAAAACAGATAAATTTGCTCTATCGTAAAACCAACCCAGTAGAGCAAATTGGAGAAATGCAGTTCAATTTGCTCTACCTTTCCAACTAGTAGAGCAAATTGGAGGAAAATGTCCTATATGCACTATTGTTAAAACTAGTAGAGCAAATTGGAGAAAAACAGTTAAATTAGGTCTATCGTTAAAACTAGTAGAGCGAATTGGAGAAAAACAGTTTGATTTGTTCTATTAGTAGGTACATCAGTAGAGCATAGTGGATAGACTCGATTTTTAACATATCAATATTATTTAGTTTCAGAATTTTACTTATAAGAAAGTATTTTATACAAACATTACATACAAGTTAAGTATGAAGTATCTTTTTCTATTTATTTTTTTATTTTCTTCAACTTCATTTTTTTAGTAGCGCCATCTCTTGGTCCAGGTGAGCGGGTAGCTCCGAAGGAGTGTTGAAGTCTCTCGGTAGAGGGCATTAACATAGATGCGCTTTATCACTGCCTAATGTGATTATAACAGACTGAAGTGTACGATGTATGGGAAAGATTCGTCGCTAACTTCTAGACCAGTGATGGTGTAGGGGTAAGCACGCAGCACGGAACGCTGAGGACCTGGGTTCGATTCCCAGCATTGGTCTTTTTTCTGGGGTTTTTTCTGTGCATCTATATTTCAGTTTGTATTTAGTTTGAAATAAACATTACATACTTACTTAGTTATGTCTTGAAAATGTTGAATTTTAATTAAGCCCTTCGTGGCCAATACACGGTACTCGACATTAAGACCCCTCATTATGCAACGGTTGTTCGGTACGGTGCAGTGCAACTCTTCGTGTCAGAGTCAGATAGTAGCCGGTTTTGAACTTAATTTCAATGTACGAGGGGCGTTCAATATAAAGTGAGAATGAGATGCAAACTCTTTCAATATTAGGAAATTAAATACTGGCCGGTAAAGCTAATCTATCTAGCTGATTGCTATGAAAAAAAAAACTAACTGTCTTTTGTTTAAAAAAAATACGGTAATTTTTTTGCAATGCTATTTAGTACGTTAGCGAAAATGGAGAAAATTTAACTGCGCGCCGTTATCAAATACTTGTGTTTGAAAAATTTTTCTACGGACCAAGTCAATTTAGATTTGCGGGACACTTTAGGGTCTAATGCTCCTCCGTATTCGACAGTCGCACGTTGGTGCGCCGAATTTAGACATGGAAGAACATCGACCATGGACGACCCCCGCTCCGGACGTAACTACAGCAATAAGAATAAGAATAAGAATAAGAAATTTATTTGATTTCTCCACCACCAAGTACAATGTAGGAACTTAAATTTTATAATAAAGTTGTAATTGGGAGACTTGAGTGGGGGAGACTGGTGCCCGAACTAGGGAGATCCTGTGTGTCAGGTCACCAGGTCTCCTGCCCTCAGATGTCCGCAACTACTGAGTTACAGTTAAAAAATATAAAAAATAAAAACAAAAACAATTTGAAAAAACAATTTGCGTTACAAATTACATTAAGAATATGATATAGATCTTAACCATAGTTCATAAGGATGTGTATGTGTGTGTAAGTGTGTGTGTGTGTGTGTGTGTGTGTGTGTGTGTGTGTGTGTGTGTGTGTGTGTGTGTGTGTGTGTGTGTGTGTGTGTGTGTGTGTGTGTGTGTGTGTGTGCAACAAACAATAACTGAACAAAACAACAAATAACTGAAGAAATTGTGAAAAAAGTTGGAAACTCAGTTTTGGCGGATCGTCGTGTCACGGTTCGTTTTATTGCTGAAAATGTAAAGATTTCAACGGGGAGCGTGCATAATATTTTACATGAACGCTTGGGTATGAAAAAGGTATCTGCGCGTTGGGTACCAAGAATGCTTACTGACACACAAAAACAAACTAGAGTCGAGATTTGTCAAGAAGCTTTGGACCTGATACAGCAAGACCGGGAACTTTTTTTGGCGCGATTTATAACAATGGACGAAACATGGCTCCATCATTACGACCCTGAAACGAAACTGCAGTCTATGACATTGAAAAGGCCATCATCTCCAACTCCGAAGAAATTCAAGGTGGGCCCATCTGCCGGTAAGGTCATGGGCTCTGTTTTTTGGGATGGTAAAGGGGTATTTATGATTGAGTATCTCAAACATGGAGCCACTATTACGGGCACTTTATACGCCAAACAAATAGCAACATCGCGCAATGAGATCCGCGAAAAACGGCGAGGTAAACTCTCGAAAGTGGTTCTGTTCCACCAGGACAATGCCCCGGCACACAAGTCCATCGTTGCAATGGCTGCAATTCGTGATGCTGGGTTCAATATCCTTAAGCATCCTCTGTAGTCACCAGATCTCGCTCCCAGTGATTTCTACCTATTTCCGAGATTGAAACAATACCCGAGAGGCCAGAAATTTGAAGACGACGACGCGGTAGTCGCTGCAGTACATGATTTTTTAAGTACTCAAGATGAGACCTTTTTTAAAAATGAAATTTTAAGTTTAGAAATAAGATTTAATAAGTGTATTATGCTAAAAGGTGACTATGTCGAAAAATAAAATTACATTTAGTAAAAGTTGTTTATAACATACTCATTCTCACTTTTTATTGAACGCCCCTAGTATTTGTTTTTCAGTAATTCTGCAAGCGGGTTTTTGATTTTTTTAATTATATTTTTTTTAGTATTCTTTGTGGTTATGTAATCTTCTGCATCTGGAATCTTCCTTATCACTGCAATTTATTTATTTATATTGTAAGAACAAATACCTTAATTGTAATGTAATCCAAGAAATGCAATCAAATACGGTAGTTGTTCGCTACCTTTGTTTGGCCGAGCAGGTAGAGCGAGTAGGTAGCCGTGATTGACTGGGTAGCGAGTGCAATAATAGTAAAACAATCATCAATCCTATAAAGATTGGATTATCTCATGTATTCATGAGATAAAGCTAAGTAAACTTATTGTAAGAAAGCCGAAAAATGAATAACTTAAATCAATTATGCACTATAAAGTGTCACTTCGAGTGTAAAGTGAAGTAGGTACATACTACGCGCATTTAACTTCACAAACGTAAATAGTAGAGTTGTATATAGGAGAAACCTTTTTCATTTTTCTCATTTTTTTCTAACCTGTTGTTTGGATATTTAGGTAAGTAATCGAATGTTTAACTTACTCAGAAAATACCGTGAATTATCTACCTTTGTCACCAAATAATATCCTTACTAATACTTACCTATTATAAATACGAAAGTAATTCATAGTTCCGGCCGGATAGCGATAAGCAAATTATTTGCAGACGGAGTTGTGGGCAACAGCTAGTAAACAATGTTTTTTTCTCAAAAATATCCGTAAAAGTTGACATTATTCTTTACATATCAGAACGTGAAGTGCATAATTTATGGTCAGTAAAAAAATTAAAAAGTTAGAAACATTGCAGGCTCGATAAACTCGACAACAATGTCGCATACAAATTCCATTATTGTCGAGTCTCAAACTTTTTAAAAAGTTAAAACGGCCATGGTAATAAGTTGGCACTATTCATATACAACCAATTCAAATGACCGGTATCAGTTGTTTTGTTGAAACTCCAGACTTTTTTTATTGTGCTTGAAACAGCTTGTAGTGTTTTCGGCAGAAAAATACAGTTGCAGTTTTTTTTAATGGAAAAAGGCGGGAAAGAGTTTAATGACATTTAATTTTAAGTAATTTGAAATTTTTTGTACCTATTTAATTAGTAAAAGTTTATTCTATTTTTTTCCTTCACCATTTTTGAGAAAAGCTTTATATAAGTCTCGGCTGGAATAGCAATTGCTAGCTTCGTATAAGTTAAACGGACTCGCAAGCTTGTCCGTTTAATACTCATACTCAGCCAGCAGTTGCCTACTTCCAGGCCACGACAATAATGTACTATTTATGAAATATAGTGGCTAATTAGCGAATGGGCTACCTGATGGTAAGTGAGTACCACCACCCATGGATACCTACAACACCAGAGGAATGCCGATGCGGTGCTAACGTAAAATCTAATATATAAAAATCTCATGTCACATTGTTTGTTATCGAACTCCTCCGAAACGGCTTGACCGTTTTTTATGAAACTTTTTTCTCTATATTCGTTAGGTCTGAGAATAGGTCGTAGGCTATTTTTTATACTTACCCCTATTCTTCGCGGACGGAGTCGCGGGCAACAGCTAGTGCTATATAAATAAATATATTGTGTAAAGTCACTCGTTGATTGATAAGTCATCCTTATTTTATTTTATTACCCTGCGATTTTATTTTGTAACCAACTACTTTTAGTACTTTTGTCTTATTTTACAGCTATTTCAAACTATAGGGTTTGATTGTTAACATGTGATGCCGGTATGGTATACTTAAGTCAATTTACTTAAACTCGTTTTAAATTTCAATGTCTTGTTTTTGAAGCTTTAGGATACTTGGGAAAATTCTGGAAGCGTCGAAAAGTATGCCACCTACACGTATCTGAAACCGTTTAAGTACAAGAACAATAACTTTGGTGACCGAACGTCACCAATTATCTGTTCTACCTAGTATGTTAGATAAAACCATTAAGAGACCGGAAGCTAATAACGAAGTTCCTTGCAATTCCCAAATCACAAGCATTGCATACAAGAAGACAGTGCCGTATGTGTTTACGATATTAAAGCGTGCCGTGTCTCGATAAGCCTAGACACAGTGTTTTGCGCTCAGTCTTTTGCTATTATAGAAGAACACAATGTGTGAACGCTTAGTAGCAGGAAAACAAACAGTTGCATTGTCTATGGCGGCATCTAATATGGCTTGGTACGTGCTAACGTGACTGTTCGGTGTCTGCGCTCGCGGCGCCGTCGTCAAGCCGGGACACGTGACTTGGACCCACGAGCACACTGTGTTTTGCATAATTATAATTATTTAAAGAGACAGTGTATTAATTATGGTTTGTTTAGGTTCAATAACATTTTCTCTTGAAGTACGATTTTTTATCTAAACTAACTTACTTTAACAAACAGCTACTCTCAAGCTATGACAGATACGTACCGAATAGGTAAAAGCAACAATTCAAGAGTTTTTTAACTAAAAATAAACTCAACAATAATACTTTAAATTAAAATATTTATTGAATCGTAGTTAAAATATGTCTTTAACAGAAAAACGATGTATAGTCGAAGGCATAAATATTTATACTTACAGCCATCGCGTCAACAATATGCAAACACCAACCTTAGGTATGTTTAGTGGAGAGTTGATTATATTTTTGACGCCTCGTTAACGTACATATATTTATGACCTTGACTGTACCTAAGATAAAAGCAGATTACCTAAAAATAGTCGTGTATATTTACAATTTGTCTTAAACTGAAAAACTAGTACTTGTCCATTCATTTTGACGTATTTGGAACACAATTTTATTGACCATTTTAAAATGGGGTTTTAACAATCAATTTGTCTGATGCATTACTCAATGAGTGTTGTTATATTTAACGACACCAACCAACCAATTCAGGAAAAATGCACGTTTAGGGTAATAATTACGTAAGCAAGTATTGTTTACGTAGCGTGGGACGTCCTCAGACACGGTGGAGCGATGATCTTCGCAAGGCGGCTGGCAAGAGCTGGATGAGAGTGGCCGAGGATCGTGCTCAGTGGCGTGCCATGGGAGAGGCCTATGTCCAGCAGTGGACGAACATAGGCTGATGATGAAGTATTGTTTAACATATATGCATAAAACATAAGGGTGATCTTCAATGGAATTATTCATAATATTTGTTATTTTTCAGAAAAATCATTTCATGGAACTAATAGGGTTTATACGACCACAAAATTATGAGATGATACGAGATAATAATTAATTTAGGCATATAAATATAATTAATTCTTATTTAATCACCAAAAACTAGTGTCCGACCGAAACACGATTTTTAGCCGAAACCGAAACCGAAACCGAATATTCGGTTTTTTTCTGATTTCGGCCGAAACCGAAACCGAAACCGAAACTTTTGAAGACGTATCATATCAAACAAAATATTCAAAATTACTGTACAGATCGTAAGGAAAAGGTTATTGCAAGGATTTCTTATATGAGAACAGTTACTTTTTTTGTTAAACAAAATAAAAAACGTTTATTTTTAATGAAAAATGTCTTGGCATAGGTATTATATTATTCAAAACAAACAACCTATTCTTATCACGTCTAAACTAAATTCACAATCCTAATATCAAACGTATTGTTCATTAATCACAGCATAAAATGCAGTAACAAATAAAATAAATAAATATTAGGGGACAATCTTACACAAATCGACCTAGTCCCAAACTAAGCAAAGCTTGTACTATGGGTACTAGACGACGATAAACATACTTATATAGATAAATAAATACTTAAATACATAGAAAACATCCATAACTCAGGAACAAATATTCGTGCTCATCACACAAATAAATGCCCTTACCGGGATTCGAACCCTGGACCTCTTGCTTCGTAGGCAGGGTCACTACCAACTAGGCTAAAGCGGTCGCCAAACAAGATTCTAAAAAGTAAATAATAATTTAATAAATAAACAACACTCATACATACTACTGTCGCTGGTCCCAGCTGGGCCGGCCGCCGATGCATTACCTATACCTACCCGGCCGAGCGCGTCCGAATTAAGCCGAGCGCTCCCGATGCGAGAGCCGCGAGAGGCCGCGAAGTAATTTCGGCCCGGCCGAAGGTTTCGGCCGGATTCTGGCCGAAACCGAAACCTCGGCCGAAATCACTTTTTTGGCCGAAATTGGCCGAAACCGAAACCGAAACCGAAACTTCGGTCGGACACTACCAAAAACATTATAGGAAATTTTTTTGCGAGGGTAGCCAGAGTAAGTAATTATTTAGATAATTATCTGCGGTTCTCTTTAATCGCCGAAACTGAACTCCTCAGCACATCATGTCTTTCAGAAGATTCCCTGCACTAAGATTCTTATTGGTTCTCTTAGGACTTTTCATATCTTTCTTTCTATTGCATACTTTGCAGAAAGACTTTAATTCGGGATAAGCTCAATAGTTACACTCATCGGGCACTCCGCTCTCAATTCGCTAAAGACGTTACCCCGTTTGCGGTTACGACGTCGTAGGTCAGGTCGCGAAAAAATATCACACAATCTTTATTTGGTTTGGCAAAGTAGTGTTGATTTACCTACACGTACGGCTGTATCAATTTTATGACTGATGAGTAAGTACGTGGTCGCTTGTTCGCTAATTTCCAAGTACTTGACCCAAATGTACGGCGTGTACTACCGTTAGGTCGCTCGCGGGTTTGGTGACTCAAGCGCGATCAGCACTTTTACAAGTGCAGGGGCAAACTGATCGATTAATTCAACTAGTTGACTATCGGTTACGTAATTCACCGAAAAAAGGTCGTTTTCGGGATTTGCCATGATGGGAGACTAGATATAACCGTTTTATTCGATGATTTGGAGCTATTTGGAGGGAAGAATAGAACAACAAATAATACGTTTAATCTGTCTGGCTTTCGTGTACGTAGAATTAAAGCAAACTCATATTAATTCCTGGAAAGTTCTTAGTATAAAACAAGCAACTAAGATTAAATCAACGTTATTCCGTCAACGGTTAGAGAAGTTCGTATGTATTCTCCATTTAGCTTCTGTTCGTAAGGGAGTAAATGGATTTGTATGAGGATAGGTATTACACACAACATAAAGCGATATTAATTAGAGCGTTAATAAAAGAAATTTCTAACCCTTTTGTTATTACATTTGACATGACAAATCATGTCTGTTGTCAGAAAATCCCATCGTTACCTTCTTTCTAGCAATACACTCAACAATGAAACAGCAAGTAATGATCATGTTATTTAAGCTGAAGAACATTCACTTTCATACTGTATAAAAAAACGATAAGTGATATCAATCGTCAATCCATGTTAACTAGGAATGTATGAAGCAGATGTAGGGCAGGCGCGAACAAGGCCGGGGCTGCGCCGGCGACGACCCATCGACGATTTTTTGTGGGTACCGACTACAAATAACGCAGCCGTGACTATATTATTCAAATAAGCCATACTGTTACTAAATCAAATAAGTTACTAAAAAAATTAAAATACAAAATAGTGTGCATTTGACACTAGAAGAGTTCAGTGGAATATCGACGACAGATTATCAGTGATATTAGATAAGTGCCTAGGTACGATAATTTTTGAATAAAAATATTGAAAAAGATTAGTTAGCCCAATTTTTGAATAGAAAGTGTACCTATAGTATTTCACCAAAACTTTAACCAAAAACGTATTTATTTATAGCAAAAAGGTTACGTCGTTTTTCCCCGGATCTTCAATTGTTTGAACAAAACTCCTATATTCCATCCATAATATAGCATAAGAACTATTGGTACTATAAATGCGAAAGTGACTCTGTCTGTGTTTCTGTCTGTTATCTCTTGACTTGACTGATTTAGATGAAATTTGGTATGGAGATCGTTTGAGATCTGGAGAAGGCCACGGGATAATTCTAATCCCGGAAAATCGTGAGATACTTAAAATCGCGGGCAACAGCTAGATAAAATTTATGTATTTTAAATTTTCTTTATTAACCGATTTATAAAAGAAGCAAGTTCTTAATTCTTCTTCTTTTTAACGACCGCTTTAGCCTAGTTGGTAGTGACCCTGCCTACGAAGCAAGAGGTTCTGGGTTCAAATCCCGGTAAGGGCATTTATTTGTGTGATGAGCACGAATATTTGTTCCTGAGTTATGGATGTTTTCTATGTATTTAAGTATTTATTTATCTATATATAAGTATGTTTATCGTCGTCTAGTACCCATAGTACAAGCTTTGCTTAGTTTGGGTCTAGGTTGATTTGTGTAAGATTGTCCCCTAATATACATATACACCGTGAAATTTTAGTGGTTGTTTTCCCGAAACGAGGTGATTTGGTTTCGATTGTACAATCGATTTATAATTACTATTTTGAATAGAGTAAAAAATCCAATTGTGTAAAACGAAAGGCGAAAATGACCGCAAACCAATAGTAACGCTTCGTTGGTACAAGTAGCGTACGATCGTACGATAGGTTAGATACCAACGAAGCGTTACTATTGGTTTGCGGTCATTTTCGACTTTCGTTTTTCACAAGTGGATTTTTGGCTCTAGTCAAAATAGTGATTATAAATCGATTGTACAATCGATATTAAATCACCTCGTT
Source organism: Archips crataeganus (assembly GCA_947859365.1). NCBI lineage: Eukaryota > Metazoa > Arthropoda > Insecta > Lepidoptera > Tortricidae > Archips > Archips crataeganus. Next base: position 6,907,890 of record OX402057.1, on the reverse strand, counting down.
TTGGGGAAAACAACCACTAAAATTTCACGGTGTATATATACCTATATTTTTTTTAATTTAATTCGTCAGTTTTTAGGGTTCCGTACCTCAAAAGGAAAAAACGGAACCCTCATAGGATCACTTTGTTGTCCGTCCGTCCGTCCGGCCGTCCGTCCGTCCGTCCGTCAGTCTGTCAAGACCCTTTTTCTCAGGAACGCGTGGAGGTATCAAGCTGAAATTTATATCAAATACTTAGGTCTACGGTCCCTTGGAGCTGTAAAAAAATCAAACTTCTAAGCCGACGCAATCAAAAGATACAGCCGTTTATGCTGCAAATTTCCGCAAATTTTCGAAACTCGCAAGGGAATCAAAACCTACAGGGTACTTCCCGTGAACTCAGAATCTTGAAATTTGGTACGAAGCAACGTATTATAGCACAACGTATTATAGCGTATTACTTATTTATTAATTTCTGAGTAATTGGTTGTCTTTTTAGCGATAAGACCGCCTATTGTCTACCTGAATTTTTATTTTTGTAATGTCACTGTACTGTTTTTGGTGATCAATAAAGAATATTTGTATTGTATTGTATTGTATAGCACAGATAAAGGAAAAATTGCGAAAAGCATAATTTTTTAACGCAATCAAAAGTTATGTCGCAATTTTCCGCAAATTGTGGACACTCGCAAGGGAATCAAAACCTATAGGGTACTTCCCGTGAACTCAGAATCTTGAAATTTGGTACGAAGCAAGGTCTTATTGCACAGATAAAGGAAAAATTGCGAAAAGTATTTTTTTTTTTTGTATGTCTGTCCATATCAGTACCCAATCTACAATGATCCCACACTGTGCACATTTTGCTAACGAGCAGGGGTCTGCTAAGACTGGATGTTCATAGATACATACAGTATAAATTTGTACGGAACCCTCGGTGCGCGAGTCTGACTCGCACTTGGCCGGTTTATTTCTAAATGTATTAATTTGCCATCCTTACATGCAATGACTTGCCAATTCTATTTAGGATAAGTGAATACATAATTTGCATTTTGTTTTGAGTCGAGAGCGCCATACCGTTAGGATACGAGATAAAGAAAGAATTCGCACCTTTATTATAAAGGCATGCGGAAATAAGGAACCACTATCTGATATCAATACTTTGGATGTAGATAATGAAAACATTCCACTTTTAATGCCAGCGAGATTGAAAGAGCGTATTAAATTCATAGCAAGTACTACCTATATCTTATTTCATCAACAACGCCAAGGTTATATTTTAAATTACCGGTACCTAGCAAATTCAAGAAATATTTGCCAAAGTAAAAATAAGTCGAAGGTCAATCAGAAAGACGTTACACGTTTATGTTTTTAATGTGTTGTACTTACTCTTGTAGACATAAAATTTACAATAACGTTGGTCTCAGAATCCCGCTGCAAAAATCTCTTATTCCATTGCAGCACAGGCTTGCTAGGTACAATGGCCAATAAATTTATGGTTGACCAACAAGATTTTGCCAATACATCGAAAGGCTAAATGATTGGCTCCTCCGCAGCTGTAAATTTTAACTTTATAGCACTTGAGTTGCGAAAAGGTGACTGTCTGAAATTATTTTAAATTTATGATTTCTTTTGTAGGTACGTACTTCCTATGTCGTCATTTAATTTATTTTTGTAAGTAAAGCTTTTTAAACATATCATTGAAATGGCATAACTTTGTTAAGCATAACTTTATGATATGATTCATACTAGCAGCAAGTCTCCTAAAAACAAATCCTATTGCTATTTTCTCATAATTATGGTATCCAGTATTCTATGTTATTCTAAGCTATTATTGTATGTTCGTAGCGTATTATGATTATGCGTTTTAATGTAGACTTTTTCTAGTCGGTGTGGTCATTGCAGCTGTACAGTGTCAACTCTATACCTGAATACAGCACTAACTTTTCTTTGTATCTTATCTACTCCATGTAGTTAGGTACCCATTTTATTACAAGAATCATAAAACTCTGAGTCAACTAGGCAAAGGATTTAGACCGGACGGGCCCAAATTATAAAGTTGCTTAAGCTAGCACTTACGTCATTGCGATACTTAAAATATTGGTGTCAGGACTGCCAGGATGTTCGTGACTTTTCGCACTGAACGCATCACAAATAAAGTAGAATACTTTGTACTTTGAATACTCACACTACTTAATAGTTCGCGTCTAGTTTTAGAATAAGACAGACTCATCTTCACGTAGGTGTCGCAAAAGGTGGTTAACGGATCTCATACAAGAGTTGGCAGCTATCTATTGCCAACTAAAAGCTCTGGACTGGATACTGCGGGGTAGAGGGCAAGGGGAAACCGCCATACTATTTTCCCAAAAAAGTGGGAGTGAATGTTCAGTATAACAACCCTTTTTCAACCGACGACCGTGTCCAAACTGTCAAGAGTGTAGCGATATAAGTTGATCACCAAAATTAGTATAGTAAATAAACGTGTATGCATGTTGTGGTTGTGGTAAAGAAAAATATTTAAACACGAAACTATTTACACACTTCCTTACGTGAGTAAATTTCAATAAAGAAGTATTAAAAGAAGAACCAAGTATTCTATATTTGACCTGTATTTGAATACATATACCTATTATAATATTCTCATACAGCTCAAATAGAGAATACTCCCTTTTTGAAGTCAGTTAATAGCTAGGTATGTACTTAGATGGCTGAAGACAGTAGTTTCTAATACCATCTGGCTTCAAAGCCTGTCTAAGAGTGTGAAGGTTGAATAGGAGATAACGATGTAACACAATTTGTATTGTAATAATTGTAATTAATTTCGGTACGTCAGAAGTCGCAGAGCGACGACCCGGACCGACATCCTGCGATACGATATATCGAACACATATCTAGTGCACTCGCTGTTACTACGACTAAGTATCTAGTACACATAAATGTTATTTTATTGATGATTCAGATTCTGGTTTAAAATAAAATGTTTTTAAATGCTCTTGACATTTTGGAACTTGCATAATATCTGTAGTGTAGTCTGTGATAAACGTTTTTTTTTAATATCCTTGTCTTTTTTGTTGACCGTAAGTCTGTTTGATACTTTCTACGCCAAGATTGGGAAGTTGGAACCCAAACTCTGTTGACTGTTTCTTTGCTTGTTATTTTTTATGCAAATTAATTAAAAATCATTATATACCCGTCATCCTCACCATTAATGCCCTGTTGCAATAGGATTGAGGAGTTGGAACCTTGAGTCATTTATTTATTTCATTGCCATTGAAGCTCTTTCCATAGGCTGAATTTCTTATCAATCGGACCTTAGGACGTGGATAAAATCGAGTTGCAAAATTTGATAACATTGACTGTTTCTTTATTATGCACTTATTTACCTATTTAGTTTGTCAGTTACAAGTAAAGTTAACTTAAGAATATTGTATTAAAAAAAAGGAAATGATATTATGCAGTAGTTGTAGGTACACTGTTGAAATTGTTTTAGATTTTCATGAATAATAGTTTATTACCCTGGGAAATCACCTTGCCCTTCTAGAAGCACTCAGGAGGAACGTCTTTTCCTTCCTAGTGGTATTTTAGACAACAATGTATTAATTGAAATTGTGCATCAGACATTATAAGCTAATTTTTCCTGTGCTGTAATTAAATTTACGAATCAGTCTACAAAACAAAATAAGTTGAAATATGTGTGCTTTAGTTCACTCGGTAAAGCCACTTATGGATAGCCAGTTCACTAGTCATACGACAAATAGCACTCACATTAAAATAAACTCTTTTCGATCACTACCCAGATGAAAGTATAGATAAAAAGCACGTGTTGGTCATTATTCTCAGGGAACTGTACGCATACCCAATATGAACGTTAATAGATATCTTGACACCAAAAAAAGAAAGTTTTGTGTTCCAACAAAGCACCTGGGAGACTCATGATTTGAAACGACGGCAAAATTCTTTATTATGAGTAGTCCTCGCGTAAATGAGTCAGCCTTGGGGAAGGACCAATTAATACGTCAAATAATTTCACAATAAATGTTTCATGTATCATTTAACCGTGTTATGGTGTTGTTATAGTTGAATTCTCTATAGAAGCAATAATTGGTTAACTGTCATTTTACATTAAGTTTTGTATGAGGTCATGGCCTGAATGTTTGAACCGTATCTGAAGTGTTTCCTATTCCGACAATTTCATCGGGCATAGCTACAACACCGGTAAACAAACATAATTATGTATTTATTTGTTGTTATTGTATTTATCAGTTAACTAGTTATGTACTTAAACTATCGAACTTCGCTCATACCTATTTTACACTCGCGTACGAGTAGCGAGACGAACTGCGGGACGAGCCACGAGACGAGAGTGTGAACAGGCGCGCCTCGCGCCTCGTCTCGTGATTTGCCTTGATTTTGAAGGCTCACGTCCGGAGCGAGACGACGAGGCGAGGCGCGAGGCGAGGTGACGAGACGAGAGTGTAAACCAGGTATCAGAATTATTTTTTGAAATGTAGTTTTCTTTTTACGTATAGGAAGCTTACAAACTAAATAAATACAAAAATGTAAAGACATATTAAAATGCTTTATTATGTATGTCTGACTGTGAAGTTCCCAATCCGCACTGGGCCAGCTTGGGAAACGGCCCAACCCCTCTCATTCTGAAAAGAGCCCTGTGCCCTGCAATGGGACGTACTACTCGAACCCAAGAAACGAATTTCCCAATCCAACGGTTATGCATTTAGACCACCACATTCACGTTGAGCGAGGAATGAAATTACCGATCCTATTACGCACGAATGAAACACACATGAAAAATTCAAAAACACGTTATTTTTCAGAAATGAGACCAAGTTATCTTCTTCTTATACTTATAAAACAGTACCGTGACTGACTGACTGACTGACTGACTGACAGACAACGCACAGCCTAAACTACTGGTGCTAGAGACTTGAAATTTGGCATACATATACCTTGAGTATTGTAGAGGTGCACTAAAGAAGGATTTTCCGAAATTCCCACGGGATAGGGAAATATTTAGACTTTCTTTGTTTTTTTGTTTGTAGCGGAATCTCTGAAACTGTTAAACCGATTTTTTTAAATATGTTCGCCATTAGAAAGCTGCATTATCTTTCATTGACATAGGTTACTTCTTATCCGGGAAAATGTGAAATTCCCACGGGATAGAAATAAATTTATTCAACTTCGGGGCTGATTTTAAAATTTTCTTGCACCAATAGTAAGCTACATTATCCCTGATTAACATAAACTACTTTTCTATGGGACAATGCAAAATTCCCAGGGGATAGAAATAAGTGAATTGAACTTAGGGCCTGATTAAAAAAAAACAGTGAAAAAAGCTACACTGGCTCTTATTTTCAAAATAGGTTAAAATAGTTATTTCTATCCCTCGGGAACTTTACTTTGCACTTTCTTGGGATCAAATAAGGCTATGTTTCAATCAGGCCCAGAACGAGAGGACTTGGGCAGAAGTTCCCACGCGGGCCCAGTGCGACTTCACAACTTCACACACACCATTGAAATTCTTCACAGGTGTGTGCAGCTTTCCTCACGATGTTTTCCTTCACTGTAAAGCTCATGGTAAACTTTTCAAACATAATTTAGCACATGAATTAGGAAAAAGTCAGAGGTGCAAGCCCGGGCACAAACCCACGACCACGACCCTCTGCTTAAGAGTCCGTAGGTCAAACCACTAGGCCACCACGGCTTAGCGGCCATAGAAGTCTCTCATTCCTATTCCGCGGGAACTTTGAATTTTCCTGGTGTTATCTTATTAAACTACCTGTATGCCAAATTTCAACGAAACAACTAGGTAACGTTATTGTCTTCGCGTACGAAGTCGCGGGCAAAAGCTAGTATATGTATATGCATTGTTCATCCCCAAAAACCTCCACATGAGAAATTTCGTCGAAACTGTTAGAGCTGTTTCCGAATTCCCAGAAATAAATAAACATACAAGAAATGCTCGTTAAAGGTTTCAGATTGTAATTGGATAGATTAATTATACATATACTTAGATACAACAGCACGAAGAACAATCATCGATATAGGTAGCATATGCCTGGCTGCACAGGAAATCTAAATCTCCTGAGCCTCCATTGCGCTGATTCCATCATTCCATGCATCAACAATAACTAACAATATGTACTAAATTAATTAGAGTAAACACGCAGTCATCTCGCTCATTACTGGGGCCATAAAGACGTCGCCTGGCGCTCGTAAATGGGTGAACGTTTCGATATGTTCCCATATTGTCATCGTCAACGACCTCATATTGTTTATTTACCGAATAAATTTCGAAAGAAATTAGCCACATGTATAGTCGACCAACTAAGTTCCTTACCAATTTAATACCAGAGAAAAAACAATAAGGCTGATTTCCACATTTAGTTGAAAGCCAGTTTTTAACTTTATGAGTCGTGCATTGTCATTGATCCTTGACGGTAGAAGAAATCACTTCGGAGTAAAATGCACAAAACGCAAAATGTACACTACACGCAAAATGTAACCAATAGCGAAACCTACAATACGCAAAATGTACACAAAGCATATTGTATAACATGCGGAACGTACAAAAAGTATACTTATTCGCAAAATGTGCAAATTGGAAAAATCGTTTATTTATTTACTACCTTTTGCCCGCGACTCCGTCCGCGTGGAATTAGTAATTTGGGTAGCTTATTTTTTTATCCAATTTGCTTTTTCATCAATTATGGCTCTCCTTAGATCCTTCCGGAAGAAGTGAAACTTCATAATAAACCAACCCGCTCCTAACCCGCCCCCAAACCGCCCCCAACCCGCCCCCAACTCACTCTCAACCCGCCCCCAACCCGCTCCCGACCCGCTCCCAACTCGCCCCCCCACCCGCTCCCAACCCGCTCTCAACCCGCTCCCAACCCGCACCCAACCCGCTCCCAACTAGCCCCCCCCCCACCCGCTCCCAACCCGCCCCCAACCCGCTCTCAAACCGCCCCCAACCCGCTCTCAACCCGCCCCCAACTCGCTCCCAACTCTCCCCCTCACCCGCTCCCAACCCGCCCTATCTAACTGGGCTATCTAACACTGAAAGAATTTTTCAAATCGGAGCAGTAGATCCCGAGATATAGAAGTTTTACTTCAAAAACCCCCGATTCGGAAACATTCTTCCGCTCCGCTCCGCTCCTATTGGTGTTAGCGTGATGATATATAGCCTATAGCCTTCTCGATAAATGGGCTATCTAACACTGAAATAATTTTTCAAATCGGAGCAGTAGTTCCTGAGATTAGCGCGTTCAAACAAACAAACAAACAAACAAACAAACAAACTCTTCAGCTTTATATATTAGTATAGATTTATTCATTTTCCGATTTGTACATTTTGCGAGTGTACTTTTTGCGTTTTGTACGCAGCCGCTCCGCGTGTTTCACAATATGCATTGTGCATATTTTGCGTATTGTAGATTTTGCTATTGGTTACATTTTGCGTTTAAGTAGTGTACATTTTGCGTTTTGTACATTTTGCATCTGAAGTGGAAGAAATTGCTTGGTAGACTCTACGAGAATAATAAGCAGAGCTCGGCAATAATGAGTAGAAAACAGATAAAAGATGAACTAAAATTATTTGTAGGTACGAAACTGTTGCTCCGTTTAACCCTTTTCCAGGCCCCGTCTATTTAGATGTGCTACTACAAAACTAATCATTGTGTTATATTGTTTACCTACGCAGGATTAATTTAAAAGCAAAGCATATTTTAAACAAATTCAATTGATTTTCCACCATATTGTAAAGGGAGCAAGGTCGAATCTTTAAGGTTGATTTATGTGGTTGCTATATGCGCTATGCCTGGAAAAGGGTTAAAGTCTTAAACTGCAAAAAACAAATTAGATACTTTCAAAATTTAAATCGGAGTTCAGAAAATGTATTCTACTTGTACAGCGAAAATGCCAATATTTAATACCTACCTCACTTTTCACAATACTCCAGGCCATTTACGTTGTTGCAGGGACCTGAGCATGAGATAGATAGAGGTACATAACAATTAAAAACTTTTCGCTCTGACGCAGGTATTACGGTATACTCATACATATATTTACATATAAGGTTGAACAATTGAACGTTTCTACACTTAATAACGTGGGGTTTTTCCAAAATGCACATTTCAGTAAAAATATTAATCACTTATAATTATTACCCCACAAACCACCTTGTGGTTCGATTTGCGCAAAAGGGACTCATGTTACCTATATAACTAAACATGTACATTTGCACCATTTGAACCTTTTCACAATAAGTGTAAAAACCACCTCCTAGGCAGATTTTCTCATTTAATCACAACATTTCAATGTAGATAGGTTCCATGTGGCTGGTGATTCAAATGTTGCGACTCTGCCGAGGCATCCAAGTCGTCTTAGAATTCAATACTCGCAAGGTATCAACGAACACCGTTTAGTAATCCATACTTATAACATTATATATGCGAAAGTGTCTTTGTCTGTCTATTACCTCTTCACGCTTAAGCCGTTGAACCGATTTAGATTAAGTTTTGTATGTAGATAGTTTGAGACTCTGGGAAGGACAAAGGATAGTTTTGATCCCGGAAAACTGCATTGCATAGTTCCCGTGGGATATCGATAAACGAATTTTACGCAGACGGAGTCACAGGTAACAGCTAGTACAAAATAAATTCGTAATTTGTAAAGTAAACCTAAATAATAATATTGAAATTCATTCCTATTATCGCTCACTTGTTTCCACTTTCTTTTTAAGCAAATTTCCTTCACCAAATCTGCTCGATGAGTCACAGGAAAAACCCAGCTAAGTAGCACAAAATGCTCCTAGTCATGCTACTCAAAATCGTGGATATACTAATATAAACAGAGATGACAAAGCGGCCCGTTGACCACCAATTAGTTACAACTACATCTCGATGATTCTAATATTGAGTGTTACAACTGGTGATGATTCAAAACGGAAATCCTTGATGCCAAATCCCCGTGATCTGTTGTTGTTTATAGTGTTCCATTCCGCACTGATTTAATATAGGTAAAATTGAAAAAAAAATCAAAAGAGATGAGAATGATATTCGCTTCGAGATTTTGGATTGACAACGAACGCGTTTTTTTTATACAATTTGTTTAATGTCATTGACAATCCTCACAGTCATAATCATAACCCTAACGGATAAATGATAATCATTGTCGTCCAAAGACTAAATGTCGTCTGAAATCACGCGGAGGGAGGTGAAAAAAAATTGAACCAAGTATAGGCAGCAGCAGGATACATAATTGTATACATGCATGAATATGAATATGGTAATATTATATTATTTTTTACTTGTAGTTACTCTCTACTTGAAAGGATCGTCCACTAGCGTCCGTCCACTCATAAAGAAAAATTTAGAGCAAATATTATTCTATTAGGGAATGCAAGTTCCATAATAATAATGGCTCTACCCTAGTGTATATATTCATTATTACAATACTCTTGTGCTTAGGAAACAAAATGCTCAGCGTATCTTTAGATAAAAACAACATCTCTAGATCGCTAAACTTTTATGACTCCTCCTGTCATGTTCTCCTGTGTGCTCCCTACTCTCTACCTAAATATCAAATTACTGTGTTTTTTGTTTACCTTTCTTAATTGAAAACGGAATGACGAGCTGCTGAGTGCAGACATTCATTGTTGTGGTCGATATAAATGACAATCAATATAAACGTCATGTCATGACACCACCCTTACGGTTTTATCTTTCCGTAACGAAAAAAGGTGTGTGGAGGGGTCCCGGAATCCAACCCCTTGAAATGAGTGTATTTGACAACCCATTTGCTGTTATAGGTTTTTTCGTGCCAATGATGTTATGTTATTTGCATATAAACGTAAACCGATAGGATAGGTTGCACAAGTTGGGCTTCAGATCCTCTTTTTCGGTTCCGTACTCGGAGGGTGACAAATAGAACCCTAAGACTGACGACTTATCATGGCCGTAATATGTTGAAGAGCTGAAATTTATACATAGTGTGTATTTGTAAGAGGCGTTTGTTGGACGTGTACGCAAAGTACTGGCCTGATATTGCGCCAGACCGGGAGTTGTGGAGGTCAAGAGGGAAGGTCTTTGCCCAGCAGCGGATCACTATAACAGTTAAATAAAACAAAATCTATTTCGCTACAACAACAAATAATAAAGATAAAATTTAATTAAATGTTAAGGTGGGTCGCCATACAAGAAACGTATTTTTTTGTCGTTGTACCTATCTTTATAACGTTTGAATCGAGTATCGGAATGATGATAGAGTGAATATACTACTTACATATTAACAAATATTAAAAATCGATGAAGCGTTTCCCAGTGTTAGGCAGAAAAATTAAAAGTTTGTAACTTGTCTATCAGCAGTACTAAAGTTTGATTTTTTTCGTGGCTTTTAGATATTTTTGCCCAGTCAAGGGACGGACCCCTCGTTGCGTAAGTTCATTCGTATAATGCTGGGTTTTAAAAGTTACTTTGTGTTACATTGTATTTTTTTTAACATAAAACATCGCGTTACACATAATAGGTACATAACTATAACCAGGTTGAATGCTCGGGTTTTTCCTTGTTGGAAAGAATGATTATTGACGACACTACGTAATTAAATGAAATACACGTTTAAAATGGTTACCAACTATAATAAAAGTGAATATACAGACAAATAGAACTTAGCACAACCCGTCTGATAGAGCAACTGACTTCTCCGTCTCTGTCAGGCGGGTCTTAGTAGATTTTAAAATAGGAACAAAAATAACGAACTACAAAAAAGAGGTTTTGCCAACCAGTCGCCAACAATGATATTACATTTGACTGAGTAATATTTTTTCTTTAGTTTGTCCACTCATTTAAGCTGAACCAATTAAAGACGATTTTTAAATTTTAATACGACTTACTAGAATGTTACAAACGCAGTGATGTGTTGGTAAGTAAAGTAGAAAGCCGTGGTAGTCTAATGGTTTATTAACCTAACTATGGTCTCGTAAGCCGAAGTTTGTGGGTTCAAGCACAGGCTCGTAGGTACCTTTTTTTTCGGAAGTTATAGGCCCAATTTGATTTGGATGTTTTTTTCGTTTTTCGGAATTTATAGGCCCAAATTGATTTGGATTTTTTTTTACTTTAAAATATGTTTTTACAAATTCGGAGACCCTAATTGGTTAACAAAATAAGGGGCGGGCCGAGGAAGACCGTCACTTACAAGGGATTTTGTTTAGAAATAGTCAACCATAGCCATTGTTGATAGTAACCTGCACACACCTGTGAAACAAATCTATGGTGTGTGTCAAGTTCCCAATCCAGAGTGCTCCCGCTTAGGAACTTGAGCAAAAACACTCCCATTCAGTTAGATTAGGCCTGTGCTCTCAACACGATTATGATGAAACTAGGAAGTAAAACTTTGATATCGTTGTCGTTCGAATCTACTAATGAATGAGTATAATATGCGATGAGTTGCGAATTTAATTTGGTGCAAAACCTACCTAACAAAATTGTATTGTAAAACTTTACGTAATTCTTAGCTGTAACTTTATTTTGATGCAAAATTTGTATTATAAATTTATCTCAACGATCCAACTGAAAATCTTTTATCTTCATTACTAGTTATCGCCAGAGTACAATACCCCTGTGGAAGATATTTAAATTAAGTAGTCTGAATTATTTTAAGAAGCAGTTCATTAAACTTATCTCAGACGAAAACTGCGAGAAAAAACTTAAAATAAATAAACAAATAAGTTCACATCATTGTTTTTGTTTTAATTTCATCGTTGTTAGTTTTGGCTCTTCGGACCTTCGCAATGCCAAGAGATGTAGGTAAAATTAAAGGGCGATACTGTGTTTATTGTTAAGATAATTCAATTGTCTGAGCACAGAACAAAAACATACATCGTTGCTATTTTCTGAGCTTATTTCTTTAAGTGTTAAGATAATAATAATAATAATAATAATAAATATTAGGGGACAATCTTACACAAATCGACCTAGTCCCAAACTAAGCAAAGCTTGTACTATGGGTACTAGACGACGATAAACATACTTATATACATAGACTAGCTTTTGCCCGCGACTTCGTCCGCGTAGAATTCCAATTTGTGGTAAAGCTTCTTCATCTCTTTCATTGTATAAAACAAAAATCCGGCAACGGCAACATCCATCATTATTATAATTTCATCATCATCAGTATCACTTTAGTGAATATTACAAGTCCCGTTTATTCTCTATCCCGTGGGAATTTCAACAAATTTGTCCTTATTCTATGCAAATTTTCGCTTATTTTTATCCCGCGGGTATTTTGCATTTTCCCCGAGAAAAAGTAGCCTATGTCCATAAAGGTGTAGCTTTCTACCGGTAAAAGAAGTTTTAAAATCAGCCCCGTAGTTGAATTCACTTATTTTTTTCCCGTGGGAATTTTGCTTTTTCACAGAGAAAAGTAGTCTATGTAAATAATGGTTGGTGTAGCTTCCTATTGGTGAAAGAAATTTTCAAATCAGCCCTCAAGTGATAATCACTTCTTTCTATCCCACGGGAATTTGGCATTTTACCGAATAAATAGTAGGTAGCCTAGCCTATACCAATAAAGGATAGTGTAGCTTTCTATTAGACATTTTTTTTTTAAACTCAGCCCTGAAGTTAAATTTACTATTTTCTATACCGCGGGAATTTTGCATTTATCCGGAAAATAGCATCCTATGTTAATCAAGGACAGTGTATCTTTTCTATTGGTGAATGATATTTTAAAATGAGCTCCGAAGTTGAATTTTTTTTTCTATCCCTTGGGAATTTTGCATTTTCCCGGAAAAAGTAGCCTATGTCAATAAAGGATACTGTAACTTTTTCCTGGTAAAAGATTTTTTTTAATCGGCTCGGAAGTTTCAGAGATTATCTATCCCACAGGAATTTCCAAAAATCCTGCAATAAGTTTTTTTGCTGTTATGTATGACCATTTACGTTTATACTGAATGTGAAAAGTTTAGTAATTGTAGTTACGGAGATAGGATCCAGTTGATTTGAGTATATAAATCCTGATTTATCCTTATCCCGTGGGAATTTTCAGAATCATTGAGATTAGCTTTATAACTATTCTAATAGTCTACTTGCATGCCCAATTCGAACAGTTTATCTTCGTTATGGGGATAGGGTCACTCTTGATTGATGAAATATATACATCCCGTATATTCCTTATCCCGTGGGAATTCCGGAAAGTTCTTTCTTATCGGATGCCTACGTCATACAAAGAACACATCCTCCAAGTTTCAGGTCTCTACATACAGCGGTTTAGGCTGTGCGTTAATCCGCCGGTCAGTCATTTAGGACTTCAGGACAAAGCATTTTATATGTATTTGAATTGCACCAAGCTTTTATGCGAGTTCAACAATGATGTTTGAATACTCAATTCGATTTTATTCGAAAAAGGTTGAAGTCACATAAAAGCTTCATCATCAATTCAGCCGTGGGACGTCCACTGCTGGACATAGGCCTTCCTCATTGACGCCCAATCATTACGGTTGGAAGCGACTTGCATCCACCCTGAACCTGCGGCCTTCACCAAAACGTCCGTCCATCTCGTTGGTGGACGTCCCACGCTGCGCTTGTAAAAGCAAAAGCTTGGTGAAATGCAAATACTTATTATAATTAGTTATTATCAGAGATCAGATCAGGAAGTGGTTGACAAACGTAGACAAATGGTTTGCAAAATTTGAAGTTTCGTTTCGTTTACATTGTGTCAAAATAAAAACTAATTTAAATCAAAAGCACTAAGGAGTATTGATATCATCTTCGAAGCAAATCACCCCCAAAATAACTTTCTACTCCTTTTTAACCCCGTCAAGGGATGAATTTCAATAAAATACGAAACACGTCTTCCATCAATTCTGTTAAAGAATGTTTATGCAAAATTTGAAGTAGATTGGACCAAGGGGGGCAAAGTTTGTCCCATACAAACTTTGCCCCCCTTTTTTACCCCCTTAGGAGTAGAACTACGAAAAATCCTTTCTTATCGGATGCCTACGTCATACAAAGAACACACCCTCCAAGTTTCAGGTCTCTACGATCAGCGGTTTAGGCTGTGCGTTGATCCGTCAGTCAGGACAAAGGATTTTATATATATAGATAAATAAATACTTAAATACATAGAAAACATCCATAACTCAGGAACAAATATTCGTGCTCATCACACAAATAAATGCCCTTACCGGAATTCGAACCCAGGACCTCTCTTGCTTCGTAGGCAGGGTTACTACCAACTAGGCTAAAGCGGTCGTTAAGATAGATAGCAAGCATAATACATCGTAATACCAAAACATGCAAATTTAAGGTAAGTATTGAAGATTGAGCTAAGTAGGTATACTCGACCAAATGAGGTGCTTTATCAAAACAATAAGGCTAATTGTCACATTGACTTGTAGGTAAGTGAAAATAGCCTTAGCCTTAAATGTTTTAAATCGTACAACTGACATTGAACTTTAGGGTGGTAATGACATTTCGTGGTCTACTATGTGGTATACTATACTACTTAACAACCGCTTTAGCCTAGTTGGTAGTGACCCTGCCTACGAAGCAAGAGGCCCTGGGTTCAAATCCCGGTAAGGGCATTTATTTGTGTGATGAGCACGAATATTTGTTCCTGAGTTATGGATGTTTTCTATGTATTTAAGTATTTATTTATCTATATAAGTATGTTTATCGTCGTCTAGTACCCATAGTACAAGCTTTGCTTAGTAACCTTTTTAATTATTAAATTGTATACTGGTTTCTGTATAATATTGATTAGTATGTAATTAGATCTCAGAATTCCTGACATATGCATCTCCCGCCCATACGACAGGTGAGCTCCGGACGGAGGACGCACCCGGTAGTCCCAGCGGGGACCTCGTGGGAGCAACGGCGGAAGCCTAAATAGAGAATCGAGACTAAAAGTTTCTTCTCTGGCCCTTCAGCATTGGCTGGGGTACGGATCTGCCGAGCTCCGTATGATCCCTTTAAGACACTGGGGCGTCCAGCCGTTAGGGGGACACTCCTCGTCCCTCCGTATTATTATAGCAGAAAACTATCGATGGAAGCGGAAACGAAAAGAGGGTAGCGCTAGGAGACAAGCGCAAAAAAGCACACAGCATGCCAAAAAACCACCAGGCATAAAGGGTAGCCCCACCCAAAAGATGGCATCCAAAGCCACACAATGGGTCCAAAAGATCTCCGACCCACCCTTCCATCGCAGGGCAAAAGAAAGGAAGCCCGTAGTTATAGATAAATGCATATGACAGGAAATCCCACCAACCCAACCAATAGCACTAAGTAACTGTACAGAAACGGGCGAGGGTCGGTCAAGGAAGTAACCAACGGGTAAAAACATAAAAGATCGACCTAAGCACCCCCAGTGCCCAGCGGGAGAATGCATGCTCCTCTCCCGGCCTTCCAGCAAATGGCTGAGGCAGGACACTGTGGGTAGATTAAGTCCCCTCCCTACCCCTCCCCTCCTCAAAATTTAAAGCACACGTTTTTTGTTTTGATAACCAATAGAGAAGGGGACTTGTGACCGGGTTTTTTAGTCCGTGCAAGTCGGACACTGTCTGGGCCCTCCATTCACAGTTCGTCCGAAGGGATTTTTCCCGAGCACAAGTCACCCTTCCAATCCTTAAAGTAAAAAACAGCAAAGACTTTGCGTCTTTGGCCCCTCTGGCGACTCATTCAAAAAAAAAAAGCTTTGCTTAGGTTGGGACTAGGTCGATTTGTGTAAGATTGTCCCCTAATATTTATTTATTTATTTATTTAAATACAAGTTACAGATCATTACCACATCAAATCAAATTCGGTATTTAAATGTAGGGTGAGTGGGGGTAAGATGAAAATAAGATGAAAGGCAGTGTAAGATGAAAAACTACTCTTAGTACCGGGTGCTACGAGTGGTTTTTCATCTTACTCTGTTTTTCGTCTTACCCCCACTCACTATAAGTGACCATAACAACAAAAAACCGATTTCCGGATTTCGAGATGAATCAATGCACGCCAAAATAAGTCAACTCACATGTGACCGCAGTACAGATTATTCTTTATGGAAGTTCACAAAGAATATGAAACGACCGATCATGCAAATCCCGCCTATCAGGGAGGATGACGGTAAATGGGCAATCAGCAATGAGCAAAAGGCAATAAGATTTGCAAACTACTTAGAAAACATCTTTCAACCCAACGAGACGCTAGCAGACATTGATATACGAGAAACGACTAGTTTAGAAGATCAAGAAATTCAACTTGTTACACCTAAAGAAGTGGCCAATGAAATCAAAATTAGAATCAACTCAAAAAATCACCTGGATTTGACCTAATAACAGGTGAAATTTTAAAGAATCTACCTCGTAGAGCAATAGTAAAACTAACAAATCTGATAAACGCTGCCTTTCGGTTAAAGTATGTGCCAGAGTTGTGGAAAGTAGCCGAAGTCATTATGATTGCTAAACCGGGTAAACCACCACATGAAGTTACTTCATACAGGCCGATTTCGTTGTTACCAGTTATGTCAAAATTGTTTGAAAAACTTCTCCTAAAACGGCTAAAGCCTATACTAGATAGCAAAAATCTGTTACCCGACCACCAGTTCGGATTTCGAGAGAGCCATTCTACAGTTGACCAAGTCCACAGAATTGTTAGCAAAATCGAAAAAGCGCTCGAAGAAAAGAAAGTTTGTTCTACTGTTTTTCTAGACGTAGCTCAGGCTTTTGACAAAGTGTGGCATGAAGGCCTTTTACTAAAACTCAAAACATTTCTACCTAAACAGTTCGTGAATATTTTAAAATCATACATATCTAACAGGGTGTTCAGAGTTAGGCAAGATGAAGCCTATTCCGAGCTTAAAGAAATAAAAGCTGGAGTTCCACAAGGAAGTGTTCTAGGGCCGGTCCTGTACCTACTATACACTTGTGACATTTCAGAGATAGATAACACTACTATTGCGACTTTTGCTGACGATACTGCTATTATGGCAACAGGAAATAGTCACGAGGAAGCAGTAGGGAAAGTCCAAACAGCCATTGACCGTGTTTATCAGTGGACCAGAACATGGCGAATCAACCTTAATGAATCCAAATCGATTCATATTGATTTCACAAATAAGAGACCTATGTACCATCCGATATGTATAAATAGGCAACCCATACCGTACGCAAACACAGCCAAATATCTTGGTATGACGCTTGACACGAAGCTGCGTTGGAAAGCTCATGTCAAGAAAAAACGTGAAGAATTAGGAATAAGATACAAAAGGATGTACTGGCTACTCGGTAGACACTCCTCGTTGTCAGTGCACAACAAATTACTGTTGTATAAGCAAGTCCTGATGCCAGTATGGACTTATGGTATACAGCTCTGGGGCTGTACCAAACAAAGTAATATACGAATAATACAACGTTTTCAAAATAAGGTACTCAGAGACATAGTAAACGCGCCCTGGTACATAAGAAACGACGATCTCCATCGGGACCTTAATGTTGAGTTCGTCCACGAGGTAATATCTAAATACGCCGAAGCTCATGAACGCAGACTTCATCATCATGTGAACGTTGAGGCAATCCAACTCCTTGACAACACGGACCTAGTGAGAAGACTGAAAAGGACTAAACCCTTTGAGTTAGTGTAGTGTTAATCATACTCGAAATAGTGTTACAGTGATAGTGACGTAAATGAAGAACACATGAACAAAGTGCTTCGCCTTAATAGACACTAAGAAAAGTCATTGGACGTTATTCTTAGAGACTTTAAACAAAATAGTAGATTAAGTGAAATTAATATTGCTTATTAGCCATTATGAGCTAGATTGTAATAAAAAAAAAATATATATATATATTATTATATATTGACTAACTGATATCGACAATGATGTCGAGGGATTTTAAGGTTTTTGCTATATCACCAATTTCATGAAGTTGCAAGCAAATGCTTGTAGATGATAAAGTAGAATACTTGCTGCTTAAGGGGGATTTCATATCATCTCACATCTATGTAGGTATACATATAATAATCTGTAACAGGTCGATCTCTCCACCCAAGCTTTTTAAAGAAATAAAATAAATAAATTATGGGACGATTGACACCAATTTGACCCAGTCCCAAACTAAGCAAAGCTTGTACATACTATACTATAATGGGTACTAGACAACGAATAAACATACCTACTTCTATAAATTAGTATGTATTAATATTCAAACATAAATATACTAGGGGCGTTCAATAAAAAGTGAGAATGAGTATGTTATAAACAACTTTTACTAAATGTCATTTTATTTTTCGACATAGTCACCTTTTAGCATAATACACTTAGTATATTTTTTTTCTAAACTTAAAATTCCATTTTTAAAAAAGGTCTCATCTTGAGTACTTAAAAAATCTTGTACTGCAGCGACTACCGCGTCGTCGTCTTCAAATTTCTGGCCTCTCAGGTATTGTTTCAATCTCGGAAATAGGTAGAAATCACTAGGAGCGAGATCTGGTGAATACGGAGGATGATTAAGGATATCGAACCCAGCATCACGAATTGCAGCCATTGCAACGGCGGACTTGTGTGCCGGGGCATTGTCCTGGTGGAACAGCACAACTTTCGAGAGTTTACCTCGCCGTTTTTCGCGGATCTCATTGCGCAATGTTGCTATTTGTTTGGCGTATAATGTGCCCGTAATAGTGGCTCCATGCTCGAGATACTCAATCATTAATACCCCTTTACCATCCCAAAAAACAGAGCCCATGACCTTACCGGCAGATGGGCTCACCTTGAATTTCTTCGGAGTTGATGATGATGGCCTTTTCCATGTCATAGACTGCAGTTTCGTTTCAGGGTCGTAATGATGGAGCCATGTTTCGTCCATTGTTATAAATCGCTCCAAAAAAAGTTCCCGGTCTTGCTGCATCAGGTTCAAAGCTTCTTGACAAATCTCTAGTCTAGTTTGTTTTTGCGTGTCAGTAAGCATTCTTGGTACCCAACGCGCAGATACCTTTTTCATACCCAAGCGTTCATGTAAAATATTATGCACGCTCCTCGTTGAAATCTTTACATTTTCAGCAATAAAACGAACTGTGACACGACGATCCGCCAAAACTGAGTTTTCAACTTTTTTCACAATTTCTTCAGTTACTGCTGTAGTAGGGCGTCCGGAGCGGGGGTCGTCCATTGTCGATGTTCTTCCACGTCTATATTCGGCGCACCAACGTGCGACTGTCGAATACGGAGGAGCATTAGACCCTAAAGTGTCCCGCAAATCCAAATTGACTTGGTCCGTAGAAAAATTTTTCAAATACAAGTATTTGATAACGGCGCACAGTTCAATTTTCTCCATTTTCGCTAGAGTACTCAATAGCATTGCAAAGAAACTGCCGTATATTTTTTTAAACAAAAGACAGTTAGTTTTTTTTTTTCATAGCAATCAGCTAGATAGATGAGCTTTACCGGCCAGTATTTAATTTCGTAATATTAAAAGAGTTTGCATCTCATTCTCACTTTATATTGAACGCCCCTCGTATGATAGGTAATACGCATCTTTTATTTGAACAAGAATAATGAGTGTTAGGTGATGAACCTAAGCGCAGTGTTGTGACTTGTGGGGCCGAGCTAACTGTCGCTCGGTCGCTTCCTGCGCGCGCCGCCCGCTGCATACTGATGGCGGCCAGCGGCGCCTGCGCCTGCGGTGTAAACCACGTTTTCTCGCTTTTTAGAGTTTCGGAGCCAAAATGGCAAAACGGAACCTTTATAGTTTCGTCATGTCTGTCTGTCCGTCTGTCTGTCCGCGGCTTAGCGCAGTGGTTATTAGTGCTAGAAAGCTGTAATTTTACATGGATATATATTATATGACCCCAAAAAGTGATAAAATAAAATGAAAAAAAAAAAATATTTAGGGTACCTCCCAGACTTAAAGTGGGGGTGATTTTTTTTCTCTTCTAACTTTATAGTGTGGGGTATCGTTAGATAGGACTTTAAAATCATTACGGGGGTTGTGAAGGCGATTTTTCGATACAGTAATTCGTTCGCGAAATATTTTTTGTTAAAATCGAGCGCCCCCCCCTCCCCCTCTAAAAGCTAAACTGTCAGTATAAAAATTTTGAAAAAAATCAGGTTGGGAGGAAATATCTCAAGTTAACATGGAAAACTATAATGACTAAGTTTGCTTGAGAATTGGGAATGTCTAAAAAAAAATACCAGTGGTTTTAATTTTTTTTTGCATAGAAAAGCCAATTATAAGAAACTAATTTCAATATTTCATTATTTTTTGCGTAGTGGTACACTGTAACTAGTGTCACTTTACTGGCGCTGTCAAAGTGCTAGATGTCAGGCAGTGGGTCCAAATCAAACTCCGTAGTATAATCCACGCGTAAATTGTGAAGAATTCTAACCACACAGAATAAAGTACGACTTGGACCGGTCACGCAATTTACACCAATGTCAAATGAAGGTCATCGCTTATTTGTTATGTAATAAATTCATTACATAAAATTAAAATTAAATAACTACAGAAAACGAGTTAAAAAGCATTTATCTCGAAATGGTTTTCGATTTACTATACATTGCAAAAAAATAGACATCCCAATTATTAGTAGTTTAAGAGTAAATAGCAGCCTGACCTAGAAAATGTATCTACTTGGGAATTTCCGTAAATACAAAATCCTTAGAATACAGATAGTACACCTCGTAATGGCTGCGGAACCCTATCCTGGGCGAGTCCGACACGCTCTTGGCCGGTTTTTATTTAGTCCATATCAAATCTAACAATTTCAACAGCCAAGGATGGACCTACTAATTTATTAAATCAGGCCAGGCGTTACTTTTCGGAGGTACATATTAAAAGCAAAGCAAAGCAAAGTAAGGTAAAAGTACGTTTCAATGAACGCTTAAGACATGGGTGTACGTTTTATTTTTTAATAAGGTCTGGAAATTTTATACAATTATGGTCAATACTCTAATGGAACCATTGTAAAACATGTGATCATTTAAATCTACCTGGAAATTAATTGTATTGTAACATATATACGTAAAATATTTTAAAAGTTTATCTAGCCGCTTTTGTGATTTGTACCATTCACCGAACTAAGAAACATGTTTTGCACTTATTACCGAAATGGGAGGCCGCATCACCGAACTAGGAAATAAAATGTATCGAAATTTAGTGTTAAGTGGTTCTCAACCTTTGGTTTAATAATACTATTTACTACAACAAACTGCTCTAGGTGTATGATTTCAAGCAATATTGGCAAATGTACCTTAGAAATAAAAAAATCAGCTCAATAAAATTCCAACATTTATTCATTAATATGCCTGATCTAGCATACATTAAAGTAACACAAATAATAAATAAGATAGTTATGTAAACTTTGTTACCCGGGCAATTCTATTTTTCGTTGTACCCAAGAACGTTGAACGTTGTAAGAAATTTTTATTAACTGGGAGTTAAAATTAGTCCGATTGGTTACGCACTTTTTCAAGTATTTAAAATAAAAAAAAACGTAACATACTGGGAAATTCTTCACTTCTTGTTAAACATCATTAAATTTGTCCGATTTGTAACGTTTTTTTATTGTAACAGGCTTGAAAAAGTGCGTAACCAAACGGACTAATTTTAACTCCCTGTAAACAATATCTTAATTTTGAGTACAACGAAAAATAGAAATGCCCACCTATCAACTTTTTAACACTTATTTGTTAATAACTTAGCAATCGCAAAAGTTTACCACACTACTAACAGCCTTTAACTTATTAACTTATGGAATATTATGTATTCACAGTCTTTTAACACAGTGTTAATTTAACAATCTTCAAAATAAAATAAAAAACTTCTCTCAAAAATTAAAATTTCTTCTTAAAAATAAATGAAACATATTTTTATTAAAACAACGTAAAATCAGCAAATTCAAGAATCCGTCTATTTTTACTCTTAGTAAGCATTTATGCTTATCAAAATTCAAACAGCCAATTTAAAAACATCTATTTGATATACAGGGTGGCTCATTTAGATCGGTCAGTATATGAAAACAATGCATTTTATTAATTTTAGACATCATGTTTCGTAGTAACATTTGCTGCTTAAGACCCGCACAATCGGTATCTAAATAGAAATAGTGTTAGTTTTTTTTTTTCAAAACGTCCGGGTTCGATTCCCGAGCTGAGTACAAGTTTTTTTTAAATGTATGAATGCAGTTTTTCTTGTTGTTATTAAAATCGATGACATGGTTCATAAGAACAGATCATCGTATGTCTTATAGTTTCAGACTTGCCCATACTGACCAATCTAAATGAGCCACCCTGTATTAATTTAGAGGCCGAAAATATCAAAACTAGCGACGCGTTAATTAAATACATAATTCAATAAGAACCTATTTATTAAGCTACTTTTTAAACTTTCTTAAACATATAAGAATATGGTCGTCAAAATCGTAACTGTTGAAAAATTGCTAAAAAAAATAAAGTTCTTAGGTAGTTAGACAATATCATTCTATTAGGAAGATTTAAAAGTAGCTTAATCAAAACTTTGAATAACTACATCCATACCTACATTTTTATTTGCAGTGCACTATTTTGTCAGCACGGCTCTAGTTTCACTATTATCAGCCTCTTAATACTAAAACTATAATAACCATTAGTATTATAACTATCTTATAAGCCACTTAATGTCAGTCTTTAAAATCAGTATTTTTATTACTTTGGCAATAAATGTTACAAAAACATTTTTCTATTATTACAAATATCAGCAAATAAAGTTTTAAAAAGAAGTACAACAAACCAATATTATAATTATTATTTCAACAATGACTTAGATAAAGTAATACTAGTTACCTACTTAAAATTGGTACTTACTTAGAATTTCTTATTTAGCCAATTGTAGGTTGTTAGCGTTGCATATATATAACATTAAATTAGACATAAAGTATTGATATTTAATTAGAGTCTGTCAATAAACTTAAAATAAAATCACTAACATCACAATGGGCTGAAGAAAATATGCTAGTAAGTATGATAGCATCAGTAAAATTAAAGATTTAAAACGAGATCTGGAAAAGACAGCAGCAACAACTACATTTAAGTACTGATTTGTTTCATGTCAACCTAAACTAATTTCTGGCACCAATATTACTAATCGCATTTTAAATACAAGTAGGTTTTCACTTCTCATGCTCTAAAAATGTTACTTTAGTCTCTGCATTTCGGGACTAAAGCTCTTTTTTGATCTCTAGGGATTAAAATATATTTTTTTAATTTACTTTGGAAACCTTTAAACTATCAATAACAGTGTTTGTGAATGGAGGATCACCGTCATTTTCAGTGGCTGGGTATAGATAATTTTAAAGCCTTCCACAGACCGAAGCGCGCTGCAGACATAGCATCGCACGCATGCCCCGCGCTTCGGTCTGTGGAAGCCTTTAGGGCGTGGAAATAACCTCAAAACGACAACTGTGCAATTAAAAATATTAAAAAAAAATTGTGAAAGACGATGAATAATTACGAATATTAATCTATTTAATTATATTAAGGATGAATTCATTTTATTATGCATATTCCAATTAGCTTTAAAATAGTTTTCAAGTTTGAATCTTTTGGCTAAATATGCAATCATTTAAAGCGCCACTAAAAAAAAATTAAAAACCGCGGAACAAATTTTATTACTATTTGAATTTTGAACAGACGTCCATTGCTCGTATTGAGCGTACGTTGTATAAAAGTAATATTGCAAATTTGTATAAAACGTCGTTTTTTTCCTCGCATTCAAAGTGAAAAGTAGAGTGTTTAACGCGAGACTAAACTACCATAATGACACGCGAATTATAGCCACCCTCGCTCTGCTCGGGTGGCTTAATATCTTGTGTCATTATGGCTTGTTTTCGGTCCTTGTAGAACAATCTACTATTATTATTTTTTGCTTTTCAATTTTTTTGGCCATTTAATTTTTTTGTTAAAAAGTTTTTTTATATATTTAATTTATGAAGGCTTGAGCCGTATAGTTCCCACGCGCCCGGGCCCAGTGCGGATCGGGAACTCGGGACAAATCTAAAACGGCCTGAGGGCAGGCGGCCAACCTTCGGGCCATTTAAATAAATCTTAATTTATCTCGGAGTCGCTAATTATTATGTCCACAGGGGAGACAACTTACTTTTGCTTTAAGTATATCTACGCAATAAGCGGGAAAAGACGTCGATCGGTTCAGCAGTTCGGCTCAATTTGGCCCGGGGAGCAGAGCCAATCAACGCCTTTTTATCAGACTGTCGAAGGAGGGTTATGTTTTTCGAGCGTATGTATGTACGTTATGTTTGTATGTGGGTATGTGTGTATCATTCTTTGGCACGCCCTGCAGCCTGAACGGATTAATGGATTTTAAAGTGTGAGGTGTCATTAGATTCGTCTTGGTTGCGAAAGTGAAATAGGATACCTATATATTTTTCCGGAATTCCCATGGGAACGGGAATTATACAGGCGAGTATTATCCCATCTAGTATTGAAATTAAAGTTACTCCCTCTTATTGCGTAAACATAAAACCTTTTTTGATCGGTTTAAGCCGATTCTGTGTCGATAGATGTGGCGAGATCCCTACTAAACCACCGGCTGAAACATTCCCGCTAAATGTGAAACGTGATGTATATTCAAATTCTGAATTATTTTTTAAGTAGGTATACTATTGCTGCTTTCTTCTAGTACATTGTCTTGTACCTACCTATAATACAAACCATGTTTCATTCAGTCTGCACGTGAACGCAACCTTTTGGTCATGTTGTATTGAGACGGTGTTACAACGGTGTTTACTATTTACCAGACTCTAGTCTAGTCTTTTCGTGAACACAACAGGCCGTTGCACTACGAGTTTTACGAGATTCCAAGTTTCAATAATCTACCCGAAGGGCAACCAACGGCGCATATCCTAGTGCTGTCTGTACCTTTCAAATTGGCATTATTTTAGATAGAACATCAATAATAATCTCAATTTTGTTACTAGAAGAAAGTTAGACAAAACTATTGCGCTATTATTGAACATGTCTTTCAGTAAGACGTGTCAGTTAAAAAAAACTGTCATTTTAACCGCGTGTTTAAGTTGTTTAAATTTTTTGTGACAAGTCCAAGTATCTCCTTGAAAAAAAGATGACAGTTCAATAACGTAGCTATTATTATTAGAACTTCGGTGTTGAGATAACGTTATCAACAGTCAATCCCTAATTTCATATCTGATGTCACAAGCCCGGCTAGCTCAGTCGGTAGAGCATGAGACTCTTAATCTCAGGGTCGTGGGTTCGAGCCCCACGTTGGGCGAAATCTTTTTGAATTTTTTTTATTGAAACATTATTCTAAAAATATATTTCTGCACCTTGAACATAAGTTGAACATCATAATAAAAATGAAAAAGGCGATATGATCAATCACAATCAAAGCATTCAAACGTCTTTATTTTTTGTAAGCGACATGTAGATTTCGTTGTTTTTTTTAATAGCTTATTATACAATTTATGATTATAAGGCTGTACTCATAGCCCAGTGGTTTGCGCTATGACCTCTCAAGCAGAGGAGCCGTGGGTTCGAGCCCGGGCGCACACCCTTGATTTTGCTCTCTTCTTCAAATTTAGCTAGGATTTTCGGTATTTTTTTTCTTAACAGGTGTCTCGCAAATGGAAAACAAAGCTAAAAAGTGTCTCGCAAATGTGTTCGGTTTCACTTTATGTGTATTGTTTTTTCAATGGATGGATGACGTGATGGTCCCAAAGGAAGATCAGCGCCGTTCGCAAGATCGGCACTTTATGCTGATTTGGGACCATTTCGTGATACCTACCTATGCGCATTTTTTTATTCCTGTCTTATATTTGAATTGACGAATCACGAATAAATGTTTTCTTTCTTTCTTTCCTTCTATCAAATTAAATTTAAACAAACGATACCGATTTGTCATCATTGCAGCCTCGTGGACATTAATCAATGTTCCCTTTTATGTTAATTTGAGTTATTATAACAATCAATAAATTTCTATTGCGTGTGTCACAGAGCTGAGAGCTGAGTCAGACCGCCACGTCCGTCTGCCACTTTCGTATCTGCAGGCGATATGGACAACTATCAGACCATGTTGGTAATTATTGTTCTACCCTTAAGTTAGGTAGTTAGATATGTCTAGAGCTCGCAGACATTGTTATTTCATTTGCGCGTAGCCGCCGGGGTTGTACAAAATCACAAAAAATAACAGTAGACAAAATTGTCTGAAGTTTAATTGCAGGTAAATTAAAATATTTTTAAAGCTTTGCTTGAGTTTCGTAGTTCAAGAGGAAAAAACGGAACCCTTTTTGTGCGTTTGTGTTTGTCATAATTTTTTTAAGGATTATGGTCTTTTGCATCTGTGAAAAGAAAAGAATTTTCTAAATATACGCAATCAAAAGATATACTTAATATAATCTTTTGAAAGTCTATTTTTATATAAAAACCGTAGATATCAAAATATGTACCTATTCTATGTCCTGATGACATAGAATTAAAAAAGGAAAGAAGGTCTCACATCGCAAGTACTTGCCTAAAAAAAATATCTAAGCATAACCGACTAACGTCAGTAACTTTATTATGTACAAAAGATAGAATTACCTTTAATTTTTCAAAAAAATGCCAAAAATGTCTATTACAGCAAAGTTTAGCCTTTGCAAAACGTACAGACTGAAATGTTAACTGTACCTAATTATTAAATTTACACGGAAACATCAATTTGCAGATCTGACTGTCCGGGCCGGTCCTGCTGGTTTTTGTTATTACCGTACGATGACTCTTACTAGTATTTTCTTCTGTTGATGTCATTGGGCAAAGACCGTTTGAGGTTAAAATAAGTCCAATCCTAAACTAAGTGAATTAGTGGCCAGGATACCAAGTATAGGTATCCAAAATGTTCATTTTTATTTTCCTAGTATTATTGACATCACTACAACCAAAGATTAATCAGTCATTAGGTAGGTAGGTACTTCGCAATATCCGTATGACTCTTTAGTGTTGATATTACTTATGATTACTGTGAGGATTTGTCAGTTAAGTACATCGCATGCTTAGTAATAAACGGGCTTAACTCAAAAATCGTGAATTATGGTAAATCGATTTTAAAGTTTAAAGTTTAAACTCGATTTACCATAATTCACGATTTTGAGTTAAGCCCGTTTATTACTAAGCATGCGACATGTTGCATGAGAGCGTTGAAGTACAATCTATTACCTTGCTCCTCCGCAGCCGCTACCACTTGGTACCACTACCACGTTGGTAGCGGAGAAGCAAGGCAAAAGAGCAAAAGGTTGTAGTTCATTGATATAGTATGGACCTTCTTAAATTAACGCCAGAATCAAACAATTAAGTACCTACGTCGAGAGCGTCATTGCGACGAACGTGATCCTCAGCAAAGGACATAAATTTGTGACTTAACCCTTAATTTGATAATGTACCCCACACACAAGGCACATTATTTAATATCACATTTTTGTATTTTTTTTTAATGTATAATTTTCAGGTGTCCTAAGTCCTAGTAAAAGACAGGGTTTGAATTACGAACTTTTAGAAATAGAGTACGGAGGAGAAAATTAACGCGCCTTTCTCGACCCTGTCTTACACTACAATCGTGACAGAATTACAGATAGAAATAAGATGTGACATATCCATGTCGATAAGCGTATCGATAAATAAAGTGATTCAATGAAAATGATCATGTGATTTCTGAATTAGCATTACGCATAACAGACGTTACTGAGCAAATAAGGGACTGGCCGCAGCTGTTCGCAAATCCTGAAAATTCACTCGTCCAAATTATTTCATTAATTTGAAACATTATAGATGCCTTATATTACTTACTTGTGTAAATAATATTAGTAGTCTTATTGAAACATTTCTTGGTCTCAGAAGACATTCATTAGTAACTGATATACGAGTAAACTCGTAAGTACAATAACGAAATGCGAAAAGGAACTCGTGAAATGCCACTCTAAAGCCGAGCAAGCGTGGTCTTTTTTCTTGTGGTGGTATTTTTCTACATAACACTTCCATTCGCATGAATAATTAGGTTAATCGTGAAGGCATACAGGAGAACGATCAGAAACCCTACCGACATATTTACCTATACAGGTAACAACTGATTACGACGGAAATTCAGTTCCATTCACTCACTAACAAACTCTCAATCCCTTTGCAATAATCGTGTAAGTACATTATTTAAATCACGATTACACGTCCCTTTATTAAAACAACAAACGTTCCTTTGTTGGGCAATCATCCCGTAATCCACACCCACGGGCTGCCCTCTCATTTCGGCAATCCGATTTGTCAGTAAGCCCGACTGTTGCATACAATCGGATTTAAAGCTTTTACACACACGCTAGGGGCAGGTTGGAGGCTCTAATGAGTCCCATTAAATAACAGAAACACTGCACGTACAAACGAACTTTGATTCCTGACCAACCGTAGAAAGTTCACACACTAAACGTCATAGGTCACAATTTAGTTGGTTTCATTTGGTTGGCTTAAGTTTTTCTTTAAGTTCACTCATTATATTGTGCCGTTTTTTGCCCAAATAAACATTAAACATTAACATTAATAGGACGTCGTATTAATCGAGCCTAGTTGTTAGAGAGAACCTGACTACGAAGCTTGAGGTCCCGGGTTCGATTCCCGGTCGGGGCAGACATTTGTGTGAATAATACGAATGTTTGCGCTCGAGTCTTGGCTGTTTAATATGAATTTAAGTATGTATCTATCTATATAAGTATGTTTATCCGTTGTCTAGTACCCATAGTACAAGCTTTGCTTAGTTTGGAACTAGGTCAATTGGTGTGAATTGTCCCGTGATATTTATTTATTTTATTTCCGTTACCATTAATAACGAGAGTTACTAAAAACGCAAAAATTAAAAAAAAATCAAAAATTTTAGACTATCGTTTTGCTAATTTTACGAATAACGACGTCGACATTCCAGACCTTTATATCGTAACAATAGTTTCTAAGATAAATAATGGAGCATGTTGTGTGAGTAAATAAACGTAAGTAAGTAGAAGTATTGTATTATGCCTATGGTTAATTTCAATGTGGTGAAATTGAAATATTCCTAGTAGCTGATGTTTGTTCCACGGATCCACAAACCAAACATAGAGTGTGTGCAATGGCAACCAACGTGCCTGCATGCTGCTACAAGGGATTATCCTATGGTATTTACAGTGAGTTTTCTATGGGTGATGTCTATACCTTAACCAAAAATTTATTGTGCATCATATTCCTGCATCGGAGTAAACCCTTTTCACTAGTTTGCTTTTCCAACTAGTTTGCTTTTTCACCTACATAGGTACTCATTAAATAATATTTTTATTAATTTACAATAAAATTATTTTAATGACAAAAATATGCAAAGCTTTGTGTGATTGGGGCATAAAACGCAAATACAACAAAATAACAAGTCCTTCATGATGGATTTTGTGACGGATAGTTGGCGCTAGCATCGTGAGATCAGTAAATCATTATTTGTATCGCGTTTGAGATTGGTCAATGAATGAGCCAATCTCAAACAAAGCAAGACTGTAACGTCAACAAATCTCACGATCATAAAGCCATCTACCGATATGCCACCTCTTAGAAAACCCTCATTAGTTAAATCTTATAGAAAACAAGGCCAATGTGGCTGAAACTATTACAGTACCCGGCCATAAAGAATGCACATCGGTCTTTGGAAAAGACTCGGCAAATGTCGGCTTCGTATAGCGTTGTCACACACTACATTGTGACGTTTGTCAGTCGTTGTTCAGGTGCCGTAGGGTACGGACGCGTTCCGGTGAAAATATATAATATAGAATTATTGAAACCCCCCAACTTTAAATTGTATGATGGATTACACTGATAGACTAATAATAAATACGGCTGATAGTGACAGTGATATTGACCAAATTGAGAGCAGACATAGTGAAATGGAAGAAATTGAGATTTTTCCAAAAATTTAAATATATGAAAAAATAGGTGTCTTTTAATATACTCTAATCTCTTTTTTGACTATCCTTTTTCTAGTAGTTGCAACAACCCTAAACTTTACATGTCATTAATTTGACGTAAACTAATTAAGTCCATGGAGTGCAGTATTTATTTGATATCAAACGTTACTTAATAAATACGGCTATTGATGGACGGTCGCCAGTGTTCGGAAATCGTCGTAAACTGCGAATTGTCTCTTGCTAAAGTCCGATGTGCATTCTTTATCGCCGGGTACTGTACGTACGTTATTTTATGACTAATATGACATCTAGTGGCGAGTAGCAGAACTTTTAACTATAAGAGCTGCAAAAAAAGGTTCCTTACTTGATTACGTAGTAGTTAACCACGGAAATACTAGATGGCAGCACTTAGTTACCTAACTACTTATGAAACACTTAAAAATATTTGTGAGACAGTATATTTTAGATATAAATAATAAATGATCGATTATATTCATCAGTCATCAATAATTATTGATGAATACAATATTTCGTCAACAATTAACTTTGAAAAATATAGTTGTAAACTGAACAACTATTTCGTTACTATTTACATCGGCCGAAATAGCTCAGTTGGGAGAGCGTTAGACTGAAGATCTAAAGGTCCCTGGTTCAATCCCTGGTTTCGGCAGTTCTTTTTATTTTAGCGGAAAAAGTAACAAAATGACAATTTATTTTTATTACATTTTTTAATTAATTTTACTACTAATCCTACTAATAATTAAAAATGTCAAAGATTGAGAAGATGTTTGTTACTCGACTCGTAATAATTTCTGAAGCGACCAAGATGAAATTTTTTATGGAGAGTGTTAGTAAGAGGAAGGACAGAATATTATTTTGAAAAAGTGCATAAGTAGTTCCCGCGGGATATGCCTTGATCCTTAATCACACGTACCGTCTACGGTGCGTATAATAAACAAGCGCTGCCTTGTTTATACGCACCGAGTACTCGGCCGAGAACACTGTCTCGCCCGTTTACTCGGTACATGTGATCAAGGCAATAGCGATACGCGAATTCTTTGTAGACGAAGTCGGGGGCAGCAGCTAATTATAGGCGCAAAATGTTAAGTCATTAGCTATGATTGATTAGCTCCAGTGGTTTAGGGTGTGCATTGTCTACCGGTCAGTTACGTTACTACTTTTATTATTTAGGTACGTACCTGCAATTATATTTAATTAATAAAAATAATAAAAAAGGATGCATCGGCCGGGAATCGAACCCGGGCCGCCCGCGTGGCAGGCGAGCATTCTACCACTGAACCACCGATGCTTGTATTATGAAGGTTGAAATTTAGTTACATGTTTTTAAATCAGTTATTTAAAAAAAAACCACTGTATTTCTTTATTATGTTGTTTGTTTATCTATTATCTATCTGTAAAGTTGTATTGTAAATCTGTGATTTCATTTTATTTTAACACGGTACGCTTTGCAATAAGTCCAGTCGACTGCAAAAAGATCGATGCAGCTAAAGTTACAAAAATATGTATCTACACACGACCTTAATGTTAAGTTAATAAAGTCGCGTATTATATATTTTTGTAAGTTTGGTCGTATCGATCTACTTGTAATCGACTGTACTTATTGGCATTGTATGAAAGATGTCTTGCTGTATATGAATTTCACGCACTTCTAATGATCGGATTGACTTGAAATTTAGTAGGCACCGATGATGTAGTTTGGATTATAATGCAAATATAGTCAACAAAAAAATTGTAGATACTACCTAATAATAACAATATTTGAAACATTTTTTTTCACGACTTCTATTACCTATTTGGATAGATGGACGATCTTCATCCGTCAATTTAGAGGATGAAAACTATTTTAGATCAAGATAATGTGCTTCTAAATATATTTATTGCAAATGGGTACCAGTAAAGTACCGGCTTCAAGGCCTGATAATCATCATCATCATTTCAGTCGTAGGACGTCCACTGCAGCACGTGGTCTCCCTCTTTGATACCCGGTTACGGTTGGAAGCGACTTGCATCCACCTTGAACCTGCGGCCTTTACCAACTCGTCCGTCCATCTCGTTAGGTACAATACAACCCTGCTCTGATAATACAAGTACCTAATTAATTAATAATTCTTTAATAGGTGGGGTATCATTTCAAACACATGGTATTGAAAAAGGTACCTTTGATAACAATGTGTATTTATGCATTCTGTTTGATATGTGTTTGATTTAGATAGGTACCTGCAAGTCTCGGTATATAAATGCATTGCATTTTTGTCGGACGTTATTTGATATGCCGTGTAACTTAGGCAATAGTCGTCCACCGCAAAGTTACGCAGCGCAAGTGAGTTGTAGGCTAAACGTTTAGTAAATTTAAACAAGATTTTATAAAATTCCAAGATATTTTGAAGAGTAGTTGGGTAAGTTCAATCAAATCAAATCAAAGGAGTCTTCCCTTCTTGCAGAATATTGAGAATTTCTAATTTGAAGTTGACAAATACTTGGGTATTTATTTCAGTTTACTTATTGGTTTAATTTTCACATAACACATAACGTCATCTTGACTCAAAAATTCCTGTGTATAATAAATAATAAATAATCTTTACTTATAGGGGTTTTCATTCGAATTTGCCCAAACACTATCTGAAATGTTTTGGATGTAAGTAGGTTACTAATTTTAAAATACTTTGTCCATTAAGAAATTGCTTTACCAACCTAAGTTGTAAATAAGTGTCTGTCTGTGTGTCTGTTACCTCTTCACGCTTAACCCGATTTCGATGAAATTTGGTTCGAAAATAGTTTCAGACCCTGGGAAGGACATAGGATAGTTTTTATCTCGGAAAATCACATAGTTCTTGCGTTATAGCGATAAACGAATTCTTTGCAGACAGAGTCGCGGCAACAGCTCGTTTATTATAATACAGTTATCTACTTGCATAAGAAATTTAAATTGCAACTTCTATAAAAAGACTATAGTGTTTGATAGAGTCCAATAAACATAATGTACATATTAGGTAATTTTTATTAGGTACTTGTAAACAAAAATTAAACAAATTATATGTTAAAACTGCTGCTGTATTGAATGTTTTGCACTGAAGCGGATGGCAAAGGTCAAAATTCTGCACAAGGCGGCGGGTACCTGAAGTAATAGGTAGTTCTCAATTTTAATTAATCTCACGTAAGTCAAGATTTAAGGAAAACGTCGGAAGGAGCAGTCACGAAATAATCCAATCCTCTGGTTATTCACACTCGAAGAGAGGTCAGTAACCTCTTCATTAAATAAATAGGAGGTTCATTTTTATCGTCTTGAGTAATTAGAAATGTTAGCAGATTTTGTTTTTTGCGCTATCACGTTTTATTGAATATCACGTCATAGAGGTATACTACGATGTAATGTAGGTACAATTCATTAGTTGATTTATTATCATAAAACTAGTAAGATAAAGTTAGGATTTGTTTTTTAATCGTTTTTTAATTAAGAGTATACAGGTAGGTATTAATACTTAAGTAATGTCATTTTATGCCGACTTCGAAAGCTCGGTAGGTACATCGTCATGTGTCCCATCATCAAATTTTATCAAGAATTGGGCCCACATCTGAAGATGTTATTTACTCCGCCTTTGAATAGTATTTTCCAATGATGTTGTTTAAAAAAAATGTCCCCAGATCTGTTATTGGTACGAGTTAGATCTGTTCTTATCGGGGAGAGTTCGATGACTGCTTACTGACCGCAGCTATGAAGGTTATTAGTTCTGTAACATTCCGTACGTTTAAAAATAAGTACTTATATGTATTGCTACAGATTATAAAAATAATCCTAGAGTAATCCTGCAGGATCCTTAGATGACTGTGCCCATTTAAGGATGGGCGAATTCTGTACCTACAAAGTCATGAATAGGGGATCACATGTGGGGCAAACATTTCTGTTTATCAAGCTCTAGATGATGCCTACACCTTAACTGCGTCCTACGGGAACTTTACACTTTCCCTGGATAAAAAGTAGAATGTGTTATGTTAGTTATTGACGGATTGCGTAGCGTTATATTATTGAAATATTATTTAGAATCAGTTTAACGAATTATAGTAACACAAACAAAGTTTACGTCTTTATTATTTACTAGCTGTTGCCCGCGACTCCGTGTGCTAAGAATTCGTTTATCGGTATCCCACGGGAACTATGTCATTATACTATGTCCTTTCTCGGAACTCAAACTTCATGTAAATCGATCTCTACACCAAATTTCATGTAGATCTGTTCAGCGGTTTAAGTGTAAAGAGCTAATAGACAAACAGATATACTTTCGCATTTATAAATTCACGTCATGATTTCGTAGATATATGTACGTACAGTATGTAGGTATAATGTCTACTTATGGCTAACCAGCACTCATCAAATCAATGTAAATCTTATAATAACCTTATGGATTCTTATCTTAAACTTATTTACACTTAATCTTATCTACACTTTAATAGTCTTACTCTTATATGTAACAGTCGTATTGTATAGGGTTCCGTAGTCAACTAGGAACCCTTATAGTTTCGCCATGTCTGTCCGTCTGTCTGTCTGTCCGCCGCTATGCTCAGAGACTGTTAGTACTAGAAGGCTGTAATTTGGCATGAATATAGTATACTAGCTTTTGCCCGCGGCTTCGCTCGCGTGTACCATGAGTATTCCAAAGAACCAAGATATCAAGCAAGCAAGCATACAGGCAAGCATGCAAGCAAGCATGCAAGTAAGATGCAAGTAAGCATGCATGCACGCAAGCAAGCAAGCGTGCAAGAAAGCGTGCAAGTAAGCGTGCAAGCAAGCGTGCAAGCAAGCCCGACTAAACTTCAGGTAGATACGGTCCTCTATAGTATTTCTTAATATACAATGTTTTCACTAATTCGGAAGCGGGCACTAAAATAACCAGGCTTGTTAATAATATAAAACCTATTATTACTTTCCCCTGACCTGCATTAGGTATAATTCAATGTTTTCTTACCTTCTACGGAAACTTGAGTAACTGGAAGCGCAGTGTACCTACTTAGCATTGATATTATAATTATTATAGTATTTTGTTAAGGTGTTGTGTGACCAAACCGTTAAGGACCTTTCATCATCAGCTCATCTGAATAACCAGAAAGAATACAACTAAAGGTCTATACGTGCATATGATATTTAAAGAAACTTCCTATAACTCCTAACCGTTAAGGAGTTTAACCTTCCATCATCAGCTCACCTGGATAACCTGAAAGAATACAACAATCGGTCTATACGTACCTATAATATTTGAAAAAATATCCTCAACTCCTTACCGTTAAGGAGTTTTACCTTCCATCATCAGCTCATCAACATGAGATGATGTCTACCAGACCCAAACACTTAAATAGCTTGAGAAAATATATGAAAAACGTAATAATTGCCGTCGATTTCCCTGAGATCCCGTCATCAGATCCTGATTTGGGGGCAATGGAACCATCTCAGGAGTATATTTTAGTCTTTCGAATAAAAAAATATTTTTTATAATCGCTCAAATATTGACCGAGAAATCGGTGAACATACTTACATAAAAAAATATAGAATGTGGAATGCATAACATCCTACTTTTTTAGGTCGGTTAAAGAGCCCTTTATGGCCTAATTACAGTGTAAACTTATGAATTTTGAAATGTTAGCTTTCTACAACCAGTAAAATGTAAAATCCCGTTTTTTCCCGTTCCCGTAAGAACTCCGGAAAATGCTTTCTTAATGCTCCCCTACACTCCCTAAGGAACCCACTTGCCAAATTTCAGCTTTCTATGACCAGTAAAACGAAAAAGCCCGTTTTTCCCGTTCCCGTGGGAATTTTGGAAAAGCCTCTCTCAATGCTCCTCGACACTCCCCAAACAACCTACATGCCGAATTTCAGCTTTCTACAACCAGTAAAACGAAAAATCCCGTTTTTTCCCGTTCCCGTTAGAATTTGGGAAAGTCCTCTCTTAATGCTCCTCTACACTCTCCAAGCAACCTACATACCGAATTTCAGCTTTTTACGACCAGTAAAACGAAAAATCCTGTTTTTTCCCGTTCCCGTGGGAATTTTGGAAAGTCCTCTCTTAATCCAGCTTTACACTCCCCAAGGAACCCACTTGCCAAATTTCAACTGTCTATGACCAGTAAAACGAAAAATCCCGTTTTTCCCGTTCCCGTGGGAATTTTGGAAAGTCCTCTCTCAATGCTCCTCTACACTCCTTAAACGACCTACATGCCGAATTTCAGCTTTCTACGACCAGTAAAACGAAAAATTCCGTTTTTTCCCGTTCCCGTGGGAATTTGGGAAAGTCCTCTCTCAATGCTCATCTACACTCCCCAAGCAACCTACATGCCGAATTTCAACTTTCTACGACCTGTCAAACGAAAAATCCTGTTTTTCCCGTTCCCGTAGGAATTTTGGAAAGTCCTCTCTCAATCCAGCTCAACACTCCCCAAACAACCTACATGCCGAATTTCAGCTTTTACGACCAGTAAAACGAAAAATCCCGTTTTTTCCTTATCCCATGGGAATTTATAATTACCTACATCTATGCCAAATTTGAAGAGTCTAGTAATTATAGTTCATAGGATCCCGTTAAACTGAATATATAAATCCCGAATTTTCCTTATCCCGTGGGAATTTTGAAAAATCCTGAAATTAATGTTTTAAATAATGTAATACCTACTTGTTTATCAAATTTGAAGAGTCTAGTTATTATAGTTACTGAGATAGGGTCACTCGGAATCGAATATATAAATCCCGTTTTTTCCCTTTCCCGTGGGAATTCCCAAAAATCCTTCCTTAGTGGATGCCTACATTATATAAGGTATCTATGTGCAAAATTTCAAGTCTCTAGGTCCAGTGGTTTGGGCTGTGCGTTGATATATCAACAGCCATTTAGTTTATTTAGATATTTCAACCCCATCGCACCCCATCCAGGGAGATGGTATTTTACGTCTGCCACGTCGGATTTTAAAACCGCTGTTGTTTTCATAACCAGCGACCCGATAAACCATAGAAACACCACCCATGTTGATTTTCAGACTTTGTTACCCCTTTCCCCCCTTTTAGGGGTTGAATTCTCAAAAAACCTGAAACACGTGTTTACTCATTTATCATTAGGAGTACTTATGTGAAGTTTCGAATAAAATAGTCGAACTAATCTTGTTTCCCCATACAAACTTTAGACCCCAGTTTCACCCCCTTAGGGAGTGAATTTTGAAAAATCCTTTCTTAGTGCAACCCTAGACCTTATAAGGAACCTACATGCCAAATTTTGAATCTCTAGGCCCAGTGGTTTGGGCTGTGCGTTGATATGTCAGTCAGTCAGTCAGTCAGCTTCTTCTTTTATATATATAGATATCAGTCACGCCGACAAAGTGGTTAAATAAAAAACACTAAAAATATTTTTTTTAGGGTACCTCCCATAGACGTAAAGTGGGGATGATTTTTTTTTCTCGACTAACCCTATTGTGTGGGGTATCGTTGGATAGGTCTTTTAAAACCGTTGCAGGGTTGCTAACATGATTTTTCTATTCAGTGATCTGTTTGCGAAATATTCAACTTTAAAGTGAACATTTTCATTAATTTTTAGTAGTGGTAGAGCCATGTTGTAGCTAGCCGCTGCATCACGAATGGGCCGGCTCGTCCGGGGCAGTACCACCCTCTCACAGAACACCGGCGTGAAGCAGCAGTAATCCTGCTTGCGTTTCGTACGGTCAGTGAGAGTCCCGGGGGCCCAATACCTCACCCCTTCCCTCTTCCCCTCCCTCACCCCCTTCCCCTGTTCCCTTTACTTTAGGGCCGACAACGCACTGGCATTGCGTAAAGCGCTGCGGGTGTCTATGGACAGTGGTGATCATTTAACATCAGGTGACCCACTAGTTCGTTTGTCTGGCCTTTCTATCATAAAAAAAAAGAAAATTAAAATCGACCGTCCCCCCCCTCTAAAATCTAAACTGTTGGGTGGAAAAATTTGAAAACATTCAGAATGGTAGTAAATACTAGGGGCGTTCAATAAAAAGTGAGAATGAGTATGTTATAAACAACTTTTACTAAATGTCATTTTATTTTTCGACATAGTCACCTTTTAGCATAATACACTTAGTATATCTTTTTTCTAAACTTAAAATTCCATTTTTAAAAAAGGTCTCATCTTGAGTACTTAAAAAATCTTGTACTGCAGCGACTACCGCGTCGTCGTCTTCAAATTTCTGGCCTCTCAGGTATTGTTTCAATCTCGGAAATAGGTAGAAATCACTGGGAGTGAGATCTGGTGAATACGGAGGATGCTTAAGAATATCGAACCCAGCATCACGAATTGCAGCCATTGCAACGGCGGACTTGTGTGCCGGGGCATTGTCCTGGTGGAACAGCACAACTTTAGAGAGTTTACCTCGCCGTTTTTCGCGGATCTCATTGTGCAATGTTGCTATTTGTTTGGCGTATAAAGTGCCCGTAATAGTGGCTCCATGCTCGAGATACTCAATCATTAATACCCCTTTACCATCCCAAAAAACAGAGCCCATGACCTTATCGGCAGATGGGCTCACCTTGAATTTCTTCGGAGTTGGAAATGATGGCCTTTTCCATGTCATAGACTGCAGTTTCGTTTCAGTGTCGTGATGATGGAGCCATGTTTCGTCCATTGTTATAAATCGCGCCAAAAAAAGTTCCCGGTCTTGCTGCATCAGGTTCAAAGCTTCTTGACAAATCTCTAGTCTAGTTTGTTTTTGCGTGTCAGTAAGCATTCTTGGTACCCAACGCGCAGATACCTTTTTCATACCCAAGCGTTAATGTAAAATATTATGCACGCTCCCCGTTGAAATCTTTACATTTTCAGCAATAAAACGAACTGTGACACGACGATCCGCCAAAACTGAGTTTTCGACTTTTTTCACAATTTCTTCAGTTACTGCTGTAGTAGGGCGTCTGGAGCGGGGGTCGTCCATTGTCGATGTTCTTCCACGTCTAAATTCGGCGCACCAACGTGCGACTGTCGAATACGGAGGAGCATTAGACCCTAAAGTGTCCCGCAAATCCAAATTGACTTGGTCCGTAGAAAAATTTTTCAAATACAAGTATTTGATAACGGCGCACAGTTCAATTTTCTCCATTTACGCTAACGTACTCAATAGCATTGCAAAGAAATTACCGTATATTTTTTTAAACAAAAGACAGTTAGTTTTTTTTTCATAGCAATCAGCTAGTTAGATTAGCTTTACCGGCCAGTATTTAATTTCGTAATATTAAAAGAGTTTGCGTCTCATTCTCACTTTATATTGAACGCCCCTCGTATATCAAATTTACTAGGAAAATTATAGCGGCTAAGATTGCTTGGAAATAATTATTTGTAGTTTAAGAGTAAATAGTAGCCTAAGGTATAAAACATACCTAAACTTGGATGATTTCCGTACACATACGAAATCCTTAGAAAAATATTACTTGATTTTTTCGTAATGGCTACGGAACCCTACCTTGGGCGTGTCCGACACGCTCTTGGCCGGTTTTTTATATGTTTAGCGTCAGTAAATTGATACCTTGATATTGATATAGGGTAGTTACCAATGACCGATGGATGAAGCCCGTGTGTAGGTATATAGCTGATTGAATAACTCGATCAAATTTGGCAATCGCTCGATTCTAATGTTTCTAGACCATATAATTATTAATCGGTCGGACACTAATAATTAATAATAATGGGGATATAAATGTATCGTTTTTTAGTGTCGCCGCTTTGTCCCCTCTCTTTGTATTTTGTGTTTTCATATTACACTGAATTACGATGCTCACCAGTGAATGGCGTACTTTTTAGGATTCCGTAGCCAAATGGCAAAAAACGGAACCCTTATGGATTCGTCATGTCTGTCTGTCTGTCTGTCTGTTCGTCCGTATGTCACAGCCACTTTTTTCCGAAACTATAAGAACTATGCTGTTGAAACTTGGTAAGTTGATGTATTCTGTGAACTGCATTAAGATTTTCACACAAAAATAGAAAACAAAATCAATACATTTTGGGGGTTCCCCATACTTAGAACTGATACTCAAAAATTTTTTTTTTTTTCAATCCCATACGTGTGGGGTATCTATGGATAGGTCTTCAAAAATGATATTGAGGTTTCTTTTGCGCGAGAGACACTTCCAAAGTGGTAAAATGTGTGCCCCCCCCCCCTGTAACTTCTAAAATAAGAGAATGATAAAACTAAAAAAAATATATGATGTACATTACCATGTAAACTTCCACCGAAAATTGTTTTGATTGAACGAGATCTAGTAAGTACTTTTTTTATTTTTATAGATAATGGTACGGAACCCTTCGTGCGCGAGTCCGACTCGCACTTGGCCGGTTTTATTAAAAGTATAATTGCTACAACATTCCATTTTAGAACAACTAGGTAAGTAACTCTAGCGGCTGTCTTTATAGACTGGACTGGGAAAATGAATACCTATACATGGCTTCTTAGCCACATAAATAAAATTGCTAGATTTATGAAGTAATTTTATAGATGATATTCCTTTTTGACTAAACAGGAATAATGTCACTCTTAATCTCAATTGTGTAGGTACTGTTAAGGGTATAACCCCATTAATATTATTTGTATAACCCCACTGATATTAAAGATATAACCCCACTAAAGTTAAGGGTGTAACCCCACTGTCTAATTATTTGTCTCATATAGGAGGATGCAGGTCAGCTGTACCCCCCGTTCCCACTATGTCGTGTGTCGTTCCGTTTTTTAATCGGACGTTCCAGTGGCAGAACATTTTATATGAAGCTGTTCACATTTGTCCGACACGATTCGTGTCGGACAAGTGTGAACAAAGGGTTAGCTGAGCTATGACAAATATTGTAAAATCCCACACTTAGGTAGGTTAGACCTAACCTCAATAGGGGGGAGGGAAATAGTAAAATGCTGGCACGCGAGCGCTATATTTAAATATTAAAATATTGCGCCAGCAGCAGGTTGACTGGTAGAGATCCCTTAAAGGGATAAGTTCGCCTTTGTACATGCATTTCAACGGTTGGCAATAATGTTTTTCTTTTTTTTCCTTATTTTTGTACAATAAAGAGTTTACATACATACATACATACATACATACATACATGCATCTTACAGTACCTAAGACTAAAAGCCCTATTTAATAACCTAACTAATTACAATTTTTAAAAATGGCTAGGGTACTTAAAAGAACACTTGAACTTGCTTTAAAATGTATGTACTTAATCGATTCGACTTTGGATTTTGAACAAACTACTTTCTTTATAGAGATTCTTAAGATTTTTTTTTCTTAAAATTAATTAATAATAACAAATTGCTAAAGCATGGGACGATTGACACCAATTGACATAGTCCCAAACCAAGCAAAGCTTGTACTTACTATGGGTACCTATTAATTACTAGCTTAGCTGTTGCCCGCGACTCCGTCGGCGAAGATTTCGTTTATCGCTATTCCGCGGGAACTATGCAATCCTATGTCCTTCCCAGGGTCTGAAACTATATATATCTATACCAAATTTAATCTAAATCGGTTCAGCGGTTTGAGCGAGAAGAGGTAACAGACAGACAGACAGACACACACTTTCGCATTTATAATATTATGTGGATATGGATACAAATATCTGCCCCGACCGGGGATCGAACCCGGGACCTTAAGCTTCATAGTCCCGTTCTCTAACCACCTAGTGACAATCAAGTCGAGTGAGTCGTCAATTAAGATTAAGTCGTTAATTATGATGTCCTGCCCCCACGTTTTACTTATTTATACGTAGATGCTATTACAGTCTCTAGCGATATGTCCGTGAGTTCTGAACTGGCAGTAAGTAGTAGGTCATTAGGCTGGTGTGTCCGAGGTCGCGCCCATCCTTCCCGATTGTCCGACAGAACCGAATGACGCGGGTCGTCCGACGGCCCTCGTACGAACAAGTGGGTCTTACTTTTGACCAGAGAATAGCTAATCAAGGACAATAGATTCAACCTGAGGCGTTGCCGACGCCTTAAATTAAGTAAGGTAAATGTACACTATGCCGGGGTAGTACATTATGCCGTGTGATTTTGGTTTTTGTCGTATAATAAGAAAACTATCAGTAAAGTCATGATTTAATACAATGCTTCATTAACTATAGTTTAATTGCAACCAAAAAACACTATTTTTGAATAACCGTAATAAGTTCTAACAGCAGTATCGCATTTCCAATCTCATCAGTCGTAACCACGCAGTAGTTCCATAAGTCGTGTTGTCGGTGAGCATAAGGTGACAGTGGTAACTTCGTAAGGATTTGTTGTGATGCCGGTAAGTATATTTAATCTAAATTTGTACAATTATTGTACAGTGGTTATTAACTGAAGGTTTTATAACTATTTCAAGTTAATATATTCATCTAATAAGAACAGTCTCCAAAATAAAACAATTTCCACTTCTAGTACCTTCGTATTTTTTTTTAAATCTTTCCTCAAAGTAGAAAGTTCCTTAATATGCCGTAATATGGTACATTTACCTTACCTAGAATGTTTCATCTGCCAGACTAATACCTGTTTTTCAAGGTCAAGATAACTTCTTGTTTATCAAAATTATGTAATTTTCATATGAATTGATTCGCGGTTTGACGTCGCATCCGCAAATTTGTGTTGACATATAGGTGTGTCCATTGTAGGCTAGATAAATAAAGATAGATAAATACCAAGTCATACATGTTTCACCTGACAGTAAAGTTGATTAGCGCTCGTGCTTACCCTCGTCCCGTGATACCCTTGCTACGCTAAAGAATATTGTTGTTGTCCTTTCGCTTTGCTCTCTCCTAATCTTAAACTCCTTCGCTTGCTCGGCTTTCAGTACAAGCACTCAGGCCAGAAAATAACTTGCCAACCTTGCATAACACATAAAAATATTCTTTAGCCTCATACCGGGACTCCAAAACACTTAGCAATATGTTACTTCTTTATCACATTCATCGATATTTTCTCCTTCGGGTCCTTTGGCAAAACAATCAATAGTAATGTAGTCTACTATTTCTAGGAAACGGATACTAACAGTCTAGGCTCTGAAGCGGTATTACAGTCACGCCTTCTGGATAGAAAGTGAAATACTTAATAACCATGCTGTTAGCTGAAGTCGTATCACTTTACAAATATCGCTAAAAAGAGGTATTTGTTCCATTCGGTTGGATAAAGCCGGTGCATTCCGTCGGCGGATTTTGCGTCCAACCAGCCAGTCTGCCGACTCGCGTGAGGCGGCAAACACGGTCGTGTGTTCGTAATACGAAAAGCGCGCCAGAATTAAAACATTCGATAAACTCCGTTAGTTACGAATTCTAAATTCAAAACGTAAGAAAGAACAACTTTATTATGTGAAAAAAAGTCTACGTAGGTACTTATTAGTTAATTAATTAGTAGATATTTTTAATTATTTACCTCAAGACTTTTACCGCATTTTCGCGGGTGTATCAATCATACGTACTATTTTTTGCGCCTGAAGAAAGTTTTTTGTTCGTCTAATGTAAGTAATTTGTTTTTTCCGCAGTCGTGCTTATAATTTCGCTGATAATAAGTAATTTTACTAAACTTTGTATTAACAGGTATTAAGCAGGACAGCAATCATTTCAAAATAGTTTACCCAGTGTTTCTCTAAACTAATATTACTACAGTTAAGTAAACTTAATCAATATTGAAATATTCTTTCCTTATAACTAAATAATGAGCACTCAAAGTGCAATTTTAATGAATATTTTTGCTGTCCCTGTTACATTTTTCTGGATAAATAATGACATGACATGACAAAACATCATAACTAAAATCACAAAATATCAAAACTAAATCGTTGCCGCAGACGCTCCATTAGTGTCTCCTTTTTGTCAAATTAGAAACGAGTGCTCAAAACCAAAGCAAATATTGAGTTAACAATTCATATTTACGTTGTTTCCTGTCTAGGTCATTGAGCATTTATAACAGGAAAATATGACAATACTTGTTTTAAAAGTCATCTGAATGCAAACGCCTGTCTTGTTTAAATATCAAGGTGTCAAAATATATCTCATCGAACGCTTCATTATTATTATTTTCTATAAATATATTTAAACATATTACGAAATTAAATTAAGGAAAAGTTCTTCGACTTTAGATAAACGGTTACAAATTCTTTAGCTTCAAAAAAGTAAATTGTCTAATGAATCCGTATGTATCACTGATAATATAACATTATACTAGTTAGTACTTAGACGTGCTATTTTTTGGAAACTGCACCAATTTGGAGAAGTATTCTCCGTATTTACTCGTATTGTATTCCTTATTAATAATGAGATTAGGTGTAG
Source organism: Archips crataeganus (assembly GCA_947859365.1). Lineage (NCBI taxonomy): Eukaryota > Metazoa > Arthropoda > Insecta > Lepidoptera > Tortricidae > Archips > Archips crataeganus. Next base: position 6,863,681 of record OX402057.1, on the reverse strand, counting down.
GTATTCCGTTTCAGTTATTAATCATTTGGTCAGGTCAAATGATAGTCTTTACAATCTCACTGTTGTTGTAAACAAAATTAAATGTAGGTTAATTCAGTATTTCTGTTGATTGCGATGTTGTTTTCTTTTAACAACAACATGTCATGTCCTATGAATATAGGCATATCTATTGCGTACCTATAAATATCACAGAAGAGAAGATAATGTCAAACTTAATTAGTCTTTTATGTTCTTTTTAGGGTTCCGTAGTCAACGAAACTTACACTGCTCGGGGCCCCACATGGTTTATGATAAGTTATTATGGTTGATAGATTCAAAATCACGATCACGTTTAATTGGCAATGTGTTTACATAATTATGGTGCGTAACTGATTACATCAATTTAATGCTAAGTTAGTATTTATAATTCAAACCTAACCGCTATAAAGTATCTGCACAACTCATATGAGAAGTATAGTATAAGGTCTCCTTAAGCCTACCATACGTGTAGTCGACCAATTAAGCGCTTTACCATTTTTAATGACAGTTCATACATCAGAATAAAAACAATAAGGCTGATTGTCACATTGACTTGTAAGTGATGCCTTTGATGTTTTAAGCCATACAACTGACATTGACCCTTAGGGTGGTAAAAGAATTTCTTGGTCGACTATACTTATTTTAAACTCCGTCTGCGAATAATTCGTCTATCGCTATCCCGCGGGAACCGTGCAATTTTCCAGAATAAAAACTATCCTATGTCCTTCCCAGGGTCTCGAACTATCTCCATACCAAATTTCATCTAAATGGGTTCAGCGGTTTAGGCGTGAAGAGGTAACAGCCAGACAGACACAATGTTTTATACTTTCGCGATTCTCACTCATAACTATATTTTGCGGGACTTAACCATGGCCGCTGCAATGTGGTCGAAACGTCGAGGTAATTTTAGCAATAAATATTTAGTTCGTGATTAAGTCCCGCAAGGTATCATAATATTAGTTATCAGACAGACACACTGTCACATAATATTAGTATGGGTAATACCTAAGAAATGTAAACATTTTCGTAAACAGAATTTAGAGTGACGATTCTAATTGATGCGGCATAAAACACCTGCGCTATAGCCTTTACCCGCGGCTTCGCTCACACGAATCGTTAGGTCTGGCATTTTAATTGAAATACCGCGACTTTACTGAATTTCCATTGGAATTCCCAAAAATCACAATACATCGTGAAAATTCATGTCTTAGCAGTTAAGGTTTTGCCCGTGATCGAGAAGATCGGGTGAGAATATCGGGATAAAAAGTAGCATATTATTATGTGTATCCAGCTATCTACATGTTAAATTTCATCCTAATCCATCTAGCCGTTTCAGTGTGAAAGAGTAAGAAACACACATACACACGCAGAAACACTCTTACTTCAGCACATTTAATATTAGTGGGATGATAAGAAAATTACATCATCTGTTTATTGGTGATGTTTTGGGATGGATACTTTAGTTTTAAAACATCACAATGGATTCCGATAATTCAACCAACGATCAATAACTTAAATAAATAATTATTAGAAGTATATGCAATAAAATGCTATGTAGGTATCTTTTAAACGAAATATGTTTTTAGAAACGTCACATTTATTGCAATACTAGCTGTTGCCCGCGAATCCGTCTGCAAAGAATTCGTTTATCGCTATTCCGCGGGAACTACGTAATTTTCCGGGATTAAAAGTACCCTATATGTTAATCCAGGTTTTAAACTATATGTGTGCCAAATTTTATCAGAATCCGTCAAACCGTTTTAGCGTGAAAGAGTAACAAACATTCATCCATCCATACTTACAAACTTTCGCGTTTATAATATTAATATTATAGTAGGAAGTAGCTTTTCTATGAGTCTTAAACTTCAGTTTTAGGATTGTTTTTAGAAATTTAGTACTAGATAGCTGTAATTTAGCATGAATATACATATCCGTCACGCCAACAAAGTGGTAAAATAAAAAATAAAAAATAATTTTAGACGTAAAGGGAGGTGATTTTTTTTTCTCGACTAACCCCCTAGTGTGGGGTATCATTAGATAGGACTTTTAAAACCATTGTGGGGTTGCTAACATGATTTTTCTATTCAGTGATCTGTTTGCGAAATATTCAACTTTAAAGTGAAAATTTTCATTAAAATCGACCGTCCCCCTCCCCCTCTAAAATCTAAACTGTTGCGTGGAAAAATTTGAAAAAATTCAGAATGTATTAAATTTACCAGGAAAATTATAGCGGCTAAAATCTTAGCTTGGAAATTATTTGTAGTTAAAGAGTAAATAGTAGCCTAAGGTATAAAACATACCTAAACTTGGATGATTCCGTACACATACGAAATCCATAGAAAAATATTACATGATTTTTTCGTAATGGCTACGGAACCCTACCTTGGGCGTGTCCGACACGCTCTTGGCCGGTTTTGATTATCTTGAAGAGCCTCATAAACAATGCACATGTAATAATGTTCTACTAGACTAGTTTTGTTAAAAATTTAACTTTTAATACAGCTTTATTTGTTCATTATACTAACCAATCTATTACCTATATCAAATCCCGAGACACTGGATGTGGGTTGAATTCGACTTCCATGTTTAGTACAGGGCAATTTAAATAAAAGCTTCTAGAAACACAAGTCTCGTCTCGAGTCGCACAAATATAAGCTGCAATTCTTGTTGTGAAGAGCGCTGATTAGACTGATACTGACGCTCTACTGAAACGCAGCTGCCTACTGTTTTCTTTGTATCGTATTTAGTGCCGTACCCGAGTACCATTTACCTCTTGCACTAACAATTAATTTCGAATTCAATAGATATACACGATGATTTTTAATCGGTGATCAATTTCTAGATCAGTATTCGGTACCAACCACGTTTAACTCACAGTTAGATGAAACAAAACTTTTTTAATTAATTATTATTTGGAAAATCACTTTTTAATTAAAATTATTATCACCCTACACGTGGTTTAGTCTATGAGCCTAAAACCTCTTTGACAAGTCAGTTTCTTAAGCAAACTTTGACGTGATATGTACCTTTCCAATTCCCCGCCAAATTGATGACACTTGACGAAACTATTTAACTTGAACAAATGTAGGATGACCATGCATTCGGTGATAGAGGTGATAGGTCTAACAATAACTTTTTTTTTCAATTAAACAGAGACTTAATTGTTTGAGACCTCATCTATTAAATTCCGTTTTGAGTAGGGATTCATATTTTTAACTCCTGATCACCAATTAAAAACCATCGTGTAGATAGACATAAATACTGCAAATTAACTGTTGACTTCTTTCATTGTAATTCGCAGTCGTATGCGCCGGACCCGAACGCTGCAGTTGAATGCAGGTCAGAGTTCAGCGAGCAGCGTGTATACACAATAATAAATTAAATGATATCTGACACTTCAGTGAAGCGCAGCTGCCCAACTGGTTAACATTAAGTACCAACTGTGCGTCGCTATCTCACGTAGATTACCTACATCTCGTTGCTTACTAGCTATCGTTACATCTTACATTCTCCTCGCACCTACCACGATATACCTCATTGTATCCATGGTCAATGTCAATGAGTTAGATGCCTGACTAAACTTATTTCTACATAAGTATTATAAAAAAGTTATTTTTGATTTCTTTTGCCTTTAAGTGTTGTTGTGTGTGTTGTGTTTGTTCAACAGGGCAAACGAAATGAATTTCTCAAAGACTCTACCTGTGGACTCTACAGTGTCTTAACTTTTATTAGTAAAAAGATAATGTAGAATTGATTACAATTACCTAATGCGCGCGGTATTTGATAATACTAACTTTTTAACTCTAAAGTACCTTTTGAAATTACTGTGAACTCAATATTTATTTGTTTATTATGTATGAAAAAAGAAATAATATTTTTATTTGGCCAAAAAGTTAGTTACCAGATAATTTCTATCGATATCTATTATGTAATTTGTCAAAGTTAGCGGATATCAAATCAAAGAAAACATGGTGCATATACAAAAATAAAATATGAGTACTTGGTGTACCTACTTTATTTATTAAAGATATTATGTCCTGTATTTAATAAATGTTAAATCCATATGACATAATAATAAATATATTTTATGTATTACTTTTACTATATTTATTAAAACGTTCATATGCGTTTCTATCGTGCACGTCACTAAATATTAATTTCCTATCATAACGAAGCAGGACGTAGACCTACCGGCAATTAACACGATCTTGCCCCGAATAAACAAGCCAAGCCTCACACGCAAGCCGGTCAGTTTCGTAAATCAACTCATTTAGGTTAAGCCTACGGGCTACATGGTGGAAATATCCTGCCACCGTAATTGGGTCACACCATTTCCTTGTGGCAAGAGAGCGCGTGAAAGGCCAAAGTTTAAAACAGTAATGCGTAAACACGCGTGGCAATGGCCAGCGTAAACAAAACACGGCCAGGGAAAACAAAACACTAGCAAACATTAGTTATTTTCAAGGACTCCGTGATGGTTCCGTGTGTGCTTTGTTACTTAATCCATATCAAATTCTATGTCAGAATATTATTATTTTAGACTAAATAATATTCTATACACCAAGAAAAATATACGCAAATAAACTTCTTTTTCACATGAAGTTTTTGTTTGTATGAACGATAGAGCAACTAATTTCAGTATTAATTACCTAATACAAAGTCATTGTACATAGCCGCCTTGATAGAGCACTTTGCAACGAGGTTGGCTAGTTATCTCGTTAAAACATCATTAAATTCGGCTCTAAATACTATTACCTATAATATTTCACATTAGCAACATTTTTAACTTAAAAAAATCTATTATTCTTTGTACAACAAGTGAGCTAACGGAATCATTAGGCGTAAGTAATTAAGCTCCTTGCCTTAATGAGACAATTTGAACTGGGTCACCGCTGCCGGGTCACTAAATAGGTACTTTGTAGGTACCTCGTAAGAGACACTTTACTCTAAGACAGGCTACCAATGGATTTTGACTAATTGCAGTAGCCTTTAGCCGTGACACGCAGCAACAATACGAGCGCCACTTAACACGTTCACTGCGGTAAGAGGCACAAAAAGCCCCATTCGTAGCCGTAACCCTGTGCGGGAGCAAAAATAGTGTACTTTCGTACGGTGCGGGGAGGGTATCTTGGCCAATCGTGAGAGTAGGACAGAGTCAAATATTGTTTTCTGTATAGCTCTTTAATTTTGATAATATGGCATACTTAGCTTACACGAGGGGCACATTGGACCTCTCCCGCACTGAATGACTTTTTTTTCATTTCAGTGCGGGAAGGGGTCCAACAGACCTTCGACCCATCACAGACCCCATCCGCACTGAATGTGTACCCATGTCAACGGTAGTGTTGTGCTGCACATGAACGGTGATAGACGATTGTTTTGATTTTCTAGGTGTTGTTTGTATTTGTTTCGAAGAATTTTTGAAGAAAAATGAGTGCACCATCAAAGAAAACCAAAAAGAAACTGGATTTTTTAATCAGCTCGGATGAAGAAAACCATAATGACTGATTTAGGTATCAAAAAGTGTACCAAGTGAGTAAAAATATAAATAATAATGTGTACACAGACAATACCTACCTACGTGTTTTGATTCGGATAGTGACGATAGTATTTTTAACATAAAACGTCGAAAGGCGAAAAACATACATAATGATAGAATACTACTAATAATTATGTTTACAATGCTTTAATGAAAGTCATTCGAAGTAAAATGTTTTATACACTTTTCCATTCATGATTAACTATATCAAGTAGACCCGAGTTTTCAGATTATATAAGTAAAGCAAATAAATCACTGTTCACAACAGTTTTTATTTTTCTGTGAAGTGAGCGAGAATATGTTTTGTGCGATGTCCATACAAACTACTTTGGGCAAACGTATTAACACTCGACAATATAATAAGCGTTTCCCATCCCTAATGAACCTTAAGTCAGTCAATTCAGTGCGGCAAAAGGTCTAAAAGACCCCATATTTTGAATATTTTTTTAAAAATAGTTCTAAAAGTCCGAAACCGGGGCGAAGCCAGAACCATGTGGCCTGACTGATGTAGATTGCTTAGGTATAAATCTATATCCCGTACGGTAAACCTCCATGGAAAAATATCCAGTTTTTGTTTTCTTGCGTGGTGGGGCACAATGGACCTAATGCCGCACTGAATTTTTTATACGGTAGGGGCTCTTTGGACCTACTAACGCACCAGAATAACAAACATGTAAATCAGTCTCGCAGCCAACGTGTTAAATGACGTTCCAATGGAAATTATTGTGGAGTGGGAAAAGAACGGTGATGGCATTTTACTTTATGCAAGCTCCATACCTGAAGCATAACCTATAAGCCGAGCCTATGGGGTACAAACTCAGTTCTAGTCGTTTCGTAATTAAATACCCACTGCTCTCATTCAATTAAGGGTAGAATCTTGTGTATTTAGCAGTTTAGTGCTTGCCAGTTGTATTTTTTCTTTATTTTTTATAATAAAGTGTTTACATATACAATATTAAGTATACCTACTTAGGTTTTTACAAACGATGCATACAGTCAGAATATTCGTACACTGTACGAGTACTAGTACGAGTAGGTACTCTATATTTTATTGTAAAAGGTAAGGTAAGGTAAGGTATATACTCTAGGTTTAGGTTAAGGTCGAATGATAATTCGGGTTCATAAATATCCTGGAATTTTCGGAATGAAAGTGACTCAACTAAAAATACTCTCCTTTAGAACTAAAACCTTTTTTTTTTAATTTTATTGAATCAGGCGTTACTTTGCGGAGGTCCATATTAATGAACTAAAACAATTACTTTGCTCACCCGCGACCTTACAATAGTTACGTTTATGCAAGAAATGTGCGTTCATGCAGTTCCTCCACCGCCACACTTTTTTTTTTTTTTTAATAAGAATATTTCGGATTGAATCAATTTAATTCTAAAGGTAATTTCGCTATGGAAACAGTTTACACTCATAGTTTGACCAATTATACTCGACTGCACTGAAACAGGATCGGAATGCTGCAAGAGTACAATTTCTCATGTAGACAATTCTCAGAAAGAGTACAAGTGCTTACATTGAGTGCATACATACTTACCACATACAATTCCAACAAGCAGACAATTCGTCAGTTATGGTAGGGGAGCCCGAGAGGCCAAATGGGGATTTACTCGAGCGTCGAAAATTAGATGGCATAAGGAATAAATAGTAGATTGTACACCAAGGGGATAAAGCACTGCACTATGTCACGGGCGCGATATTGAATCCTGAGCGTATCGAGGGACTCCAGATTTAACTCCCGAGCGTAGCGAGGGGGTTTTTTAGTTGATTCCCGAGCGAAGCGAGAGAATTAAGATGGAGTCCTGAGAGCAGTGAAGGATTTAAGCGCGCCCAAGGCAAAATCAGTTTTATCCCCTAGGAGTATACTCTACTTTTCTCACCTTTTGCGAGACAATAAAAACCAAGGCTACTAGAAAAATACTCGAAATAGACCCAGAAGCACTGATTCTGACACTGACTTTGCGCCTTTCGCAGTTTTCCATTTGTCGAAATCTTTGTAAGCTTTTAAGTATTTTTCCTTCGACTTCTCTGGGAGTACATTATTAACAATTTTTAAGGCCGGCTTGCGCAGACCTGGGTTAGCTACTTAACTCCAAGCGAGTTAACTGCTAACCCAGGGTTAACAAGTGTCAAAATGTATGGAACTGTCATTCTTAACCCAGGGTTACCGATTTAATTTTTTTACCCTGAACTATGCAAGTGGTCCTAAGGCGTCTAATTTAATGGAATCAGGAGTCAAATCACTTTCGTCACTCGATATTTTCCTAATGTTTTATCTTCTTTTGCAGTTTTGATACTTAAAATTGCAGAGCGTATTGAAATACTCGCGGCTTTTGTTTTAAGTATTGATTTTTTTTCGTTTGGCTTGCCGTGGCGTGCCAGCTCGATTTTCGAATAAGTTCGATTTTCAAATAAATCCTCGCCGTCGGCCACCAGCAGCTGCAGCAGCCGCGCGCCGCGCGATTTTCACGAAATTAGACTTTAAATGCATAACAATAAGAACTAAGAGAAGTGAGAATCACATTACTGCCCGGCGGGTTATAATGAAATTCAGTACAACATTACACCCCGGCAAAAGACAAGGGCTATAATGATTTACTTTGAGTAAGGTTTGCATGATATATAATGAGGCATTGTCGAGCAGGTGGTGTGAAAAAAATATTATGATGTATATTTACCAGTGGAAGGAGTGTCTCCTACAAGTCTTCAAAAGTATAAAAAAACAGTCACGTAAAGATATTCGAGCGCGTAAGACATTGAAACTGTGTATGCCCCCACGTAACTCCGATGGCGATGATATCGATACCGGAAATCTCAAATGGCGTAAAGGACAAAAATGCGAAAATAAGTCTTAAATGCCATTCGATAGGGAAAAAAAGCTGTATACGATGGCATTTAAGACTCATTTTCGCATTTTTGTCCTTTACGCCATTTGAGATTTCCGGTATCGATATGTTAATCTGCCGATTGGCGTGGTAGGGGCAGCCGTACGGAAAGGTTTAAAATGAAAAAGAAAATGTAGTTAACTCGAGCATGTCAGATCTTCAAATGATGTTATGATTATGTATGTATGTATGTATATAAACACTTTATTGTACATAAAACACAAAAATAATACAAAACAACACAACAAAAATAGTACAAAGGCGAACTTATCCCTAAAAGGGATCTTTTCAAGCTAACCTGGCATGAAAGGAAAAACTTTAAAAAAAAGAGATAGGCAAACAATAATTTATGTACAGAGAGAAGAAAGAAAATATAACATATAAACAAATATATGTGGCCCCGAACTCAGTTACTATTCAAAAGACTGCCGAATTCAATTATGGTACAAGCTCGTGGTGGCCCTTGAAAACTACAAAATCATATTTTCATACAGATGGTTCAGCTTGAAGTCCAAGTCGTGCGTAAATCTGACGATTATTTGTAGGAGTTTTATTAATAACTACGACTGCTTGAAAAAAATCTAGTCTGTCTTTCTATCACACGGCTAGCGTCATTTTAGGTTTCTGGCCATTGCCAGAAACCTAAAATGTTCATCGCATATTATTCATATCGTTTGTTCGCCTATAATACTAGGAATTAAACCTTTTTTGCTTGTGGAAATCTGCGCAGATCATCTTTTTCCTGTTATCCTTAAATTATTTCCTTAAAAATAAAATTAAAATTACATTTTAAAATGGCAAGATTGTAATTCTTCCACACCCTTGCGTCAAACTCAAATCTTCAGAGTATGAAATGCATACTTTTTAGCATGTCATAAAAACCACACCTTAATCTGACGCGCTCGAGTATTATTTCGATTTTTTGACTATTCTGATCAACTGGCTAGTGCCTACACGCGCGGCTCTATATAGGACTTGGATTTGGTGATAAGCCGCTACAAGATGCAGCTGACACTCGCGAGTTTTCTTTTACGTTTTATTTGGCGACAATAAACACCACGGAAATCAATTTGGCATTAAATTAAAATTATCATTATAATGTAATCCTCCCACCCAATCAGGTCACAGAAATTTGGAACAGATAATAAAAATTACGACCGTGTTTTAGCGGTTTCGATGCAAGCTGAAAAATAATTAAAAATATGTAAGTACAACTGTAGTATTTATGTAAGTAGAGTAGTAATTTATGAAAATTAAATAGGTAGTAACGTGACTGAGACTGATTGGCTGACTGACAGATAATCTCAACTGGAGCTAGAAACTTGAAATTTCATAACATATTTCTTGAGTATTGCATTAAGGGATTTTTAGGAATTTTAAAGAATAGGGAAGGAGACTTTTTTAGTTATTCACAGGGGCAAAGCCTCGGGCATCAGTTTTTAATTTAATTATAATCCCTTTAAACATCCACACAGTTAACAACGGTCTTGCTTGATTGACATTTTAATGAGCCTTTGCAAATATTCTATAAGTAACATTCCTTCAAAAATAGCTTTTATATTTTTTTTTTTTAATGATGGGTTTGGATTGAAAGTAACATTCTTCTACGCTTATCCCTGGCTAACCGAAACTAACCGTTTTGTTGGCGAGCGCACTCAATAGAGATCCGTGATAAAGCATTCCTAAGGGCACAATACACCTATTCAGCTTGCTGAATATAAGGGTGGAGAATTTTAATAGGCGTGGTAAAATGTTAACTAATAATCTCCACCGTTAGATAACTTAACGTCTTAGCGTACAGTAGAAAAGACATTAGAAACGCAAGTTTATTTATCATCATTCAGAAATAGTAGGTACTTAATTATCAACATAAATTTTAATAAGAAATTTGATTCAGTTTCTCCTATTAGTTAACCAATAAATAGTTAATTTTGCGGATGATCACGATCCTTTGCGTAACTGTACCAAGTCGGCAGCAGTTTAGTTTAAGGTTACGTCATTTGGAGGCGATGGCCTTTTAATGGTAATTTCAATGTTTTTCTGTCGCTCAGCTATCTTTTAACGAATGTATCGTGTGTATTCCTGCGATCTGAACAAGGCGGCGATGTATGAATATTTTTTGCACGTATTACCTATAGCAATAAATAAAAGCCATGGATGAATCCGTATTGCGACACCGCACGGAACGCCTGCTTATAAAATATACTTAGCATCGAGGTCAGATTATCACCCGGGTCAATCAACTTTTTTTTGTAAATTTCTATTTACTCCTTTACAAGTAACTCTGTAATCTCTGGTTAGTGAAACCATGATTTTGTAGTAATTAGATTAACTGTTTATCATAGTGCGTATGTGAAAACCAAAAAAAAAAGCATTTATTGGAAAAAATCCGGTCACCCAGGGGACATACCACTATTTTCATACAAATTTGGGGACATTGTTGTCCCCTGGGTCACCCACGAAATAGAAGCTAAACAAAATAAAATAAATATGGCAATTACACCATTATTGACTACAAAAATCTAGGGTTTTGAAAAGTATACTTTAAATAAGGAAACTTAATCAGTTTTTTAATTATTTCGGTTTTCATAGAAAGTAGCAGAAAATCGTTGACAAAAAAAAGTTGATTGACCCACCCTCAAATATTAATTAAATAAAGCGAGTTGTGTATAATATTAATAACCTATTCGCGTGTGACTTGCCAAATTAAACAATGCTGTATATTTTAATTATTATAATCTACCTACCCGAAAGTAATAAATACAAATTAGTACAAAATATACTCGTAATAATATAATCAACACAAACAAGATTAATGGGACGCAATTGAAGTAGCACACTATAGCGCAATTCCTATGTTTGTAAACATAGGAAATGTTCACGCCCGGCCCGCAATCGCGTGCTCTACATAGAAACGCAAACACGATTGATTTCTGTTTCTTGAGATTAGTTTTGTGGTCGGTGATTATGAATGTAACCAATATCCGTTCTAATTTGTTATTTTGTCATAGATATAAGTATTATTCAATATCATACAGTCATGCCTAAATAATTACGTGTGTAGCGACTACTAGCGCCATCTAGTCATCACAAAAGGAACTAATTACTACAATCCTACATCACGCTATCGAAGTTTCTCAACTCGGCTGCATAAATACAACTTCCAACTTTCATCCATTGGACTTCGGTCCCCAGGCATAACATCTGCCTGGAGAGAGATCTCTCTATTGCAGCCTACAACCAAAATTGGTGACCCACGACGGACGGTTGGTGGTGTATATTGTTCAACTGTGTACGACACGCAGGTATATAAATAAATAAATAAATAAATAAATATTAGGGGACAATCTTACACAAATCGACCTAGTCCCAAACTAAGCAAAGCTTGTACTATGGGTGCTAGACGACGATAAACATACTTATATAGATAAATAAATACTTAAATACCTACATAGAAAACATCCATAACTCAGAAACAAATATTCGTGCTCATCACACAAATAAATGCCTTTACCGGGATTCGAACCCAGGACCTCTTGCTTCGTAGGCAGGGTCACTATCAACTAGGCTAAAGCGGTCGTTATGTAGGTAAACTACGGATTGTGTTAGGTCATGGCATTATTATAAGAATCTGTGTGGTCAGTTGCGCTTATTTTTCCGTCAATTCAGTTATCACATCACTTCAAGCAGAAATGCGCGTAATAATAATATTCTACCTAGGCGTTTTCAGCTACAGTGACTTGATTCTACTGTTAAACGATGCCATCCATCCATCCCAGTCTATATAACGTCCCACTGCAGGGCACAGGCCTCCTTTCAGTAAATTCCAAATGTGTTAAACAATTAAAGGGTTGGAATGTTTAGCCCTTAGGGTTAGTGGTTGATGTACCCGATCTTTGCAGTGAACGTTCTATTGTACGTAGGGTCAACGTCGTAAATAAGTGATCACTTTTGTACCTTGTCCCATTAACGTCATGTTTGAAAAGCCATACGAAATTATGTAACGACTGAAAGTGACAAGGTACAAAAGTGACCACTTATTTATGACGTTGACTGTACCTATAGATATCATAAATCATAACTTAAGTAGGTATATTGAGGTATAGTACCTATAGGTCCATATTGAGGTTATTTTAAGGTCGCGGGTGAGCAAAGCAATGGTTTCAGTTCATTAATAGTATAACAAATAGCCTACGACCTATTCTCAGACCTACCGATTACAGAGAAAAAAGTTTCATAAAAATTGGTCAAGCCGTCTCGGAGGAGTTCGGTAACAAACACCGTAACACGAGATTTTTATATATTAGATCTCGTGTTACGGTGTTTGTTATCGAACTCCTCCGAAACAGCTTGACCGATCTTTATGAAACTTTTTTCTCTACATTCGTTAGGTCTGAGAATAGGTCGTAGGCTATTTTTTCTTTGCAGACGGAGCCGCGGGCAACAGCTAGTCTAGTAATATATAAAAATCTCGTGTCACGTGTTTGTTATCGAACTCCTCCAAAACGGCTGGACCGATCGGTAGGTCTGAGAATAGGTCGTAGGCTATTTTTTATACCCCTAATATGGCAAAACAACGTTTGGTGGGTCAGATTGTTAAATATAATAACATTATTCAAAGTCCATCATTATATTTGTCTACCTAATTCTAACTCTATATTAACTCGCCACTCCCTTCCCTTACTGGGTGCTCCTGTTTTGTTGACGCCATTCCAGCAACTAGGTATAAATTTGAAATAAAAAAACTTTCACAAAACCTCCGATGTATTATATGTCAGTAATTAATTAACCACAGATCTTCGTCCATTCATAAGTCATCACCATGACACCTATCGTCATTCTCAATTAACTTAGTAAAAGCGGAGCTCATTGCATCTCAGATGAGACCTAATTGTAGCAGCTGCGTGACAGAACGTTGAGACCAGACACTCAGAGGCATACTAAATCGGACATAAACGTGATCACTAGAGAGTTGCATCCAAATAATCAATGAAATTGAAATATTTTGAAACTGGTGCAGCATTGGGCTTTTAGCACTATTATTTGTGAGAATAATAGTTCCGTGCAGCCCCTATCATTAATTTATATGTAAATAATGCCTAAGGAATCAACATGGTACCTGATACATAATTGATGAGCTGGTATTTTATGCAAGTGAAGAGGTGTTAAATGTTTAACATACATTGACTTTTATCTAAACCGCATACCGTGACGACAATGGTGGTACATGGCATCCGCAGAATTTTGATCAACTCACATTGTTTATGCACATGCACTAGAAAGTCAGTCACTGGTTTCGTAATGGCATTTAAATTACTGCATTGTATTTGTAATTTTTACATAACATTATCTATGTACATATAAAGTATTACTTACAGTTTTTGTCCATTATGGCTTAATTAGTTGTCAAGTTAACACGTGCTAAGTACGAGAATCGACTTTAGTAGTGATTTTTAGTTTTTTACAGAAAGCTGTCCATCATTGCCTCGAGCGTGATAGAGGTTTGAGTTGGGAATTCTAATACAACATAGGCCGAGTCTAAAGACAAATAATACCTAAAAACCCGTGTGAGGATACTTCTCAAAAATGCTGCTTATTTAACTATTTGTTAACTTTTAATTGGAAGTAAAAAGTTATATGTGTAATTGTTTGCACTCGTAGGTGTGTTGACAAATGGTATACCTTTGTCTCGCATCATTTCCCGCAGCCAGTGCCGTCACCGATCTTCTCACACTGCACGCGTTAAACTATTACGTGAATCGATTTAATCGATCACATTAATTATATCGCAATTATTTTTTGTCTCTCCTTGTTTCTCTTTTAATAGCACAAGTATCGATTTATTTGTGGCTATTAGTTATGCTTGGGAGTAACCAATTAGCGATTTTCGGCAGTTTTTGTTTGAGGAATTTATAAAGGCAGTCTAATGGGCATTTAAAGGTTTTTATCAGACTACTACTTTTACTAATACTTTTACGTTTCTAAAATAAATATTTTCGTATTTATAACATTAATAGGATGACTAGGAATTCTGTCGCGATACAATTTGTTTCGAGAGATTTAGCATAACTGCCAACATTATGATGGTAATGAATTAAGAGTCTACCTGATTAAGTAAACAGAAAAACTAAAGTAGGATTTCCTCGCTATGGGAAATGCAGACAATGAGAAAACTCCGCAGCAAAGCAATATAATGCAACGACAAGCAACAAGAAGAGATAAAATGAAAATCGTAACTAATACCTACCTGACGTAATAGTGAGAATAATCCATCCAATTCTTACTGTCGCTCTAACTACGTATAAGTATTGACTACATATACCGTGTCGAATTTAGACCCTACGCTGGTTTGAATAGTCTGGTACGGTGATTTATTTAAAAGACGATCTGATAAAACTCGCACAAAAACACCTTAATTTATAAACTTAAATTAAGGTATTTTACTTTACGCAGATCCATAAAAGTGGCCAAAAATTATATTTTGAAACGACGTTGATTGTGTATGTGGTTTTTGTTGTTACAGATAATGTTGGTGAAAAAATCAAGGTTGCTGTACATTTTCATATCGGTGGTGGTTTCCACCAACGCCATCGTCCCGGGTTCCGCGAGCGCCAATGAAATCAACCAGCTACAAAAGAAAAGGAATCTTAGAGCAGGGGGATCATTGTACCCGCAAGCGACAGAAACTAGGGATTTGAGGACTCTCGATGGGATCTGGAACTTCCGAAAGTCGCCTGTCGACCCGGAATATGGGTATCGGAATGGGTGGTTTGAGCAGGACCTTCAAAAGGTATATATATATTTTAGTGTAGGTAGAGAACAATAATTGATGACATGTTGACTACATTTTTCTTTCTTTCTTTTGTGTGCGTTACGCTCACTAGCTAGCAGTTCAAATTATGAATTATAACTTCGAAAGACGAAACAAAATTTTACAAAAAAATTATACGGTAAACTGGGGTTACTTCAGGAAATTTTGGGGCTACTTTGATAGATTTAAAATGGTTATAAAAACGCTAATATTCATAGCTCGATTGAGCAAATGACGTAAAAAGTTAGGTAATTTATCAAGGTAGGTAGTTATTTCGCTGCCACAGATGGTCTAAAAAATAAGGACACGGCGTAAAAACTGTTTTCCAAAGTAGCCCCTGCATTTTAAAGTAACCCCGTTTTACAGTACCTTAAAAAACCCCTTAAATAAAATTGTTTTGAAATTTAAAAGTGTACTTAAATGTATTGTATTGTCTTGCAGACGGGTCCAGTGATCCCAATGCCTGTCCCTTCGTCATACAACGACGTGGGCGAAGATGCGTCTCTACGTGACCACGTTGGGCTGGTGTGGTACGACCGCCGCTTTTACGTGCCGTCGTGGTGGGCGCGGGCCGAGCAACGCGTTTGGCTCAGGTTCAGCAGCGTGCACTATGCTGCGCAAGTGGTAAGCTAGATTTTACATACTACATCGTGGAATTAAATGATCCCCAAGGTGATCCCGAAGCTGATCCCTTCATCGTACAACAATGTGGGTAATGTGTTTTTCAAATAATCCTCAAATTTTATTGGGTTTGATATCCAACAGCTTGCACAATACAAAACCTATACACAATATTTTCTTACTGCTTGATTTTACTGTATTTTACTGCTAAAAACTGTGAATTCTCCTAGCAGTGATAGTAACACAATCACGTCTCGTAATGTGGCTTATTGTTAAGCTCCATCTGCTTCACATTACTATTGCGTTTAGACTATAAATAAATGCATTACCTATGCCATTAATGCACTATACGGGTGTGACGTGAACATTAGAATGGTGTGAACGCGCGGGTTTTGTTTTCTTTTACCACAATGTAAGAATTGTAAGAGTGTCCGACCATTATGATTCTATGCGACATTCGCTGGGATATTGTAATATTGCGTGAGGAAATTTACAAAGTATTAAGTGTTTCGTCGTTATGTTTATGTTGCGAAAAGCACAAAAACATAATCGGTGGTTTTGTATGGATTTTTAATTAATAATTGTGTTTAATTACTTTACACAAAAACACTTCGGTTACATGAGTTTTAACGTATCTCCTATCATCAGTTCCGGGACCGTAAATTTAAAACAACCTTGACTTTTCCCTTTTGTTCTGAGTAGATACAGTACTTTTGACTCTAATTCATGCGGTTTAGGGGAACAATCAGAATACCTAAACATGAGAATAATGTCAGCAAGGTGGAACATGGTGGAACCTTGATTGCATCATTATCATATAAATGGGTTTGTGGTTACATCACCACCTGATATCCGCTTACTACACAATATTTTCGATGAAATTTCGCAGGAAAAAGGTCGGGATTTTTTCTGAAGCAATTATTTTTTCTGATCTATGGCACTGATGATGCTATAACTAAAAATCTCAACATGGACAACCAGAACCGGATGGAGATGGCAACAGAAAGGGCGTCAATCCAGCTCTGGCTAGACTTCTATTCAGCTGTCACGTCGGTCGCTAGGCAATTGCTTGATTGTAATTGGACAATTGTGAGGCGACACCGATCTCGCAATACACACCCAGTGACCCAACTGAGATTTAAGATGGGCTCGCTAAACTACTTAATTAAACAAAATAATCGCGCATCTGGTCGTGGAAGACGAAAATTATTCTCTTACACAAATATGTAAGAAACTGACTTTTAATTCCTGTTAAACAAACCCTGTTAAAAAGTATTAATGATAAGTGGTCATTTGGCATATTAACTGTTATTACTAGGCATTAAAAACTATCCTTATCTAATCTCCTTTCCTTGCAATATCATCCACCCACACCTAAAGTACTTAAGCACTTTGGAGTGAAGTTAAATCCCCCTATATATCCCTTTAAGGGATAAGTTCGCCTTTGTACATGTGTTTCTCTTAATATTTTTATATTTCCTGTGTTTTATGTACAATAAAGAGCTTTACATATTATTATGTGCGTACATAATGTGTATACATACGTTAAAATGTCGTTATATAGAAATTTTAAACTTAACTTTGTTAGGAAAATGCGGAACCCACAGTCAGATTCTCATGACTGGTCAAAGTCGGGAGTCATTTGTAAAACAAATTGCTCTAGAGGGCAAGAAGCACTGACCTCGCTTAACCGACAACTTACTCAATCAACTTCCTACAGACGCGTCTAACACGGCTTTCGGCGTACAAAATGTACCCACACCTCAACAAATCATGTCAATATCCAGTAAATATTGACGACAGTTTTATTAGGTGACCTCATTAAACTTCTGGCGATAAATATTTTATGTCCCACGTTAACTGAGACCTAAATTGCATCGTACCTATACGAGGCAAACACGGAAATGTGAAAGCCTTGCGCACTAGATTAATAACTTATAGCGGTGTCTGTTCGTATGCATTACACTATGATATGGGATACCACCGCGTGTATCCAATTACGCCTCTCTACTTTATCATTTGGGATTCCTTATAAAGTAAATAATGGATATTACACGATACACCAAAGACAGGGTGCGCTGTTTTATTAGGACGTAGCTTACGACTGCGGTAATAAATAAATAAATAAATAAATATCATGGGACAATTCACACCAATTGACCTAGTCCCAAAGTAAGCTTTGCAAAGCTTGTGTTATGGGTACTAAGCAACGGATAAACATACTTATATAGATAGATACATACTTAAATACATATTAAACACCCAAGACCCGAGAACAAACATTCGTATTTTTCATACAAATATCTGCCCCGACACGGGAATCGAACCCGGGACCTCAAGCCTCGTAGACAGGTTCTCTAACCACTAGGCCATCTGGTCGTCTATAATATATTTCTTATAATTAATAAGTACGCCATGTGTATATGCTATAAATCATCGATGCAGAATATTTGGAGTTTGATGATTAAGGAACTTAGGAAGGACTTGAAAACGCGGAGCTTGAAAATACTTCAAACAAAATCACAGGAACCTCAGTGTAGATTTATCTCAGTCATTTAAACTTTCCCTGAAATATAAATAAGCAACAACATTCACTCAAATAACTCTCAAACTGAACTTACAATATACAAATACTAATGAGATAATTTAATTATTACGTAATTGTAAATTTAACTCTTTGTTATTCACTTAAAATATGCATGCATAATACATATATTTTTCATACATAACAACTTTAAGTAGTTAAGTATGTGATAGTTCTAAAGAATAAATAACTACACAGTTATAATAAAGGTCTTCTTTTTCAGTGGGTCAACGGCATATCAGTGACTTACCATGAAATGGGCCACTTGCCGTTTGAAGTGGAAATCAGTGAAATCGTCCACTACAACGGCAGCAACCTACTGACCGTCGTGGTTGATAACACACTCCTGAACGATACCGTCCCACAGGGTACCATAACCGAAGTGTACACGTAAGTTTCCACAGGAGAAATGATTAAAATATTTGTTGTCATCAGACATGTTGGATAAAGATTTCTACTATTCAGCGACATGCTGAGCCGGGACCCTTTTTGTAGCAGCACTAATATGTACATTCCTATGTCTATGTCTATGTTAATTTCTGTAATAAGCTTTTATTATTACAAGAAAAAATAAAAACACATAAAATTAACTAAAACGGGGCTTCCTCTTCCAAAGGTAGGGCAGCGCGGGGCATTGTACCTAAGACGCTAGCCGCGTTGCCCCGCTGCACTGCGAGGCTCAGTTTTTGGGCGAAGAAAAAACCTGCTCTTAGGTCGCCAGAGACGCCAATTAGTTTGTCCGACACTTCTTTAATAAACTTTTTTGTGTCGGACGACCAAGGCCCAAAGGTTTCGACCGCAAGTGCCGCAAAAAAGTAGTTTTCTCTAAGAAAAGCATATTTGCGGCACTTGACGGTTTGGGCATCGTCTGCAGCTGTCCCTGGCTTCCGCGCAGAGCGTTGGACGTGGGACGGGGCCAACGTATCCACGCATGTAACATCCCACGCCAACGGCTGCCCCAGACGCCACGGCACCAACGTACAACCGTCGGGCCTCTTCCCGTCCGCAGCAGAAAGACCAGTAGTCTCTAGGGTCGCGGGGATGGACGCGGAGCCGAGAGCCCGACGGACGAGATCGTTGAGTGTCGCGTGTCTGTAGAAACGGCCGGCACTAAGTTGGCAATGAAGGCCGTGACGGCCGAGAGCATCAGCCGAGCCACCGCAGCGACAGCAAGGATGAGGTTCGCAGGTCTTGAGGCCCAGACGAAGGCACACCGCGACTCGTAACGATCCCGGGTCTAGAAGGGACCCTATATTCCGAGAAGGGAGAGCGTGAAGCCAGTGTCCCGACTCAGCTTCTGAAACTGCCAATAATCGGGCTCGCTCAAAGTGGTTACTGCTATTCTCAATCAAATTTTTATGGACAGCTTTTACTTGCAAGATATCCCAGGCGGCTTGACTATTTTTTTCGGTAGGCAAACTTTCCCCAAGGTTGCTGGCTATCCATGCCAACTCTGCGTCCGCCAAACCTGACACCACAACATCAGCGGGATCGGTAACGTTAAGGATACCACTGATGAGGGTGGCAGTGCTGTGAACGGAAGAGAGGAAGGCGGGAAAAGCCAGGTCGCTTGTCGTACGAATCCCTAGTCCACCATTTTCTACTATTTACTTATCTCAAAAAATGTTAAATCAAACCGTGTTAGTCTGTTTCTAAATAAGTAAATATGTGATTTCTCAATAACAGAAATAAAACATTCCGCCTCAAGCAAACATACACGTTTGACTTCTTCAACTACGCCGGTATCCACCGCACAGTATTCCTGTACAGCACGCCTCGCATCTACATCGACGACGTCATAGTGAACACTGATATACAAGGACTAACTGGTAAATATTACAATACAATACAATACAAATATTCTTTATTGATCACCAAAAACAGTACAGTGAGTGACATTACAAAAATAAAAATTCAGGTAGACAATAGGCGGTTACTTAACTTAAATGTTAAATAGGCCATCGGATTTTGTCAGGATGTCGCATAAAAGATCTTTCGACCTGCATTCAGCAGAACACTATTCAATAAGAAACCAAGAAGTTAGAAAAAATCTTATTCATATGAACATAAACTTCAATGTTTTAGGGAATCTTAAAACCATATTATAACGACCGCTTTAGCCTAGTTGGTAGTGACCCTGCCTACGAAGCAAGAGGTCCTGGGTTCGAATCCCGGTAAGGGCATTTATTTGTGTGATGAGCACGAATATTTGTTCCTGAGTTATGGATGTTTTCTATGTATTTAAGTATTTATTTATCTATATAAGTATGTTATCGTCGTCTAGTACCCATAGTACAAGCTTTGCTTAGTTTGGGACTAGGTCGATTTGTGTAAGATTGTCCCCTAATATTAATTTATTTATTTATATAATACAAAACTCGCTTAGGTAGTTAAATTAGGTACTCAATATAGACGGTCGTTGAATGAAGTCGTGATACTGTTAAAGTACCTATACTTATACCTAACTCTCCATTGACACGACATTTTTGAAGACATAATAAAATGTCTAAGTAGTTAAACCCTGCCATTCAACGACTGACAGAATGAATGACTAATTTATATACTTAAATACTAACTAGCTGTCGCCCACGACTACTTATGCAAAAAATTCGTTCATCGCTATTCTATAAAAAGTATCCTATATGTTAATCCAGGTTATAAACTACCTATATGCCAAATTTCAATAGAATCCGTCAAACCGTTTTAGCGTGAAAGAGTAACAAATATCCAGACATCCACATGTATGGATACATCGATACAAACTTTCACGTTTATAATATTAGAAACATAAGATCTTTCATGTTAAAAGTTCATTGATTATGATGACCTGGCCCGTCATTCTTTCGAGAGATATCCTTTGTTCAAGCCACTTTGGACTTACTTTAACGAGTGGGCGAACCAGACCATGCTCTCGACGTAATGTAAAGATGCAAACAACATTGTTCTGGTTTATACAGGATGCACTCATAAAAATTCTTCAAGAGTTGCATTTTATTTTCTTCTCGTCTCTAGTAAAATCTTTCTTATATTCACAGGTTTCGTTGTCTACAATGTGACGTACAACGGTTCTGATTCTAAAAACATCATCTGCTTAGTGCAACTGTTTGACAAGAATGACACACAAGTTGGTGCAGCCCAAGACTGTGCAGGATTACTGGAGATCGGCAACGCTAATTTCTGGTGGCCATACTTGATGCATCCTAACCCAGGATATTTATACACCATGAAGGTAATAAATATTAATTACCCCTTCTATAGTGACTTTGACAAAAACAACTGTTTTACTTTTATTTTATCGTAATTTTTCAGGCTTCGCTTATTGGACCTCGTGGTGACCTCATAGACACCTATTACCAAAAGATTGGTATCCGTACTGTGACGTGGACCAATACCAGCGTCTTCATTAATGATAAGCCGCTCTATCTTCGTGGCTTCGGAATGCATGAAGATTCTGACGTAAGTTCTGTGACCAAGAACAGGTCATCTATAGGTAGTCATTCACTGCTTCTTTTGTATCAATAAGTACTTTCGAATATTGTATGACAGAATGGGAAATATGTGTACATCAGTCACCTTATAGAGTCCAGTATTCGCCTTATAACTTCTACAACCACTACTTCTACTAGAGTTTTTTTTACATTTCGTGCCAGCTGGGCGTAAACTGCCGTGTTTTTGACTTCAAGTTAGGAACCGCTCGCTACACTAAAATTACTAAGTTCCATTTATTATCATATTTGGTTCACTACTCTATCAGTCGCGACATTTGATCGCAAATTTTGGTGACAACGATCGTCCTCTTTTATTTCTTGTTTATAATGCAAACACACAGTCACGCGCTCTCCATCGACTTGAACTTTTTTTTCTTACAGTTGCGAGGTAAAGGCTGGGACCCCGTGCTGTGGGTGAAAAACTTCAACCTGATCCGCTGGACGGGCGCTAACGCGTTCCGCACCTCGCACTACCCGTACGCAGAGGAGATCTACCAGCTCGCTGACGAGCAAGGCATCATGGTCATCGATGAATGTCCCAGCGTCGACACCGAGTAAGTTCGCGTCAAAAATACTGAATTGGTTCGAATCCGCGTAGCTGCAAGGTAGTAAATATGGCGGCACTCCTCTTTCTAATGTTCAGCGATGAATGTGAAAACTGGTGTCGACGCCCTGCGTACTCAAAACAGATTAATAATTGGGTAGCTCAAAGCCGTGAGCGAATAGTGGGATGGAGGTAGAGCATCTCACATCGAATGTCGGCGACTGAACTAAACGAGAATCAGTTACTGACATTTGACATTGTTGTCTGCCCTCCTTTTCCGGAGATAGAAAGTGTGATGGATTTGGAAGATACCTTGCCGATAGGTGACATGAACAGATGGTTTGATGATTGCATAATCAATGCCCAAGAGACACAAATAAGTCGTAATGAACTAAAACAATTACTTTGCTCACCCGCGACCTTACAATAGTTACGTTTATGCAAGAAATGTGTATGTGATTTGTGTGTGTTCGTACAGTGTGGAGGTGGAGGAACTGCATGAACGCACATTTCTTGCATAAACGTAACTATTGTAAGGTCGCGGGTGAGCAAAGTAATTGTTTTAGTTCATTAATATGGACCTCCGCAAAGTAACGCCTGATTCAATAAATTAAATAAGTCGTAGACTCTGATTTCATGAACGGACCAACAGTGGTAAAGCGACACTATTATGCTAGTCGTTAGTTTAAGTGCGTATGGGCCGGGTAACGGACCAGAGGGTTAAACCACTATTGCACAGAATGTCGACATCAAGTAATACTTATTTCGTCGTTGTGTCGTCGTTGTATAGAGAAACCCAAAAAATCAATGCACATCAGTCAGATTTTTTAGCTAATAAGGCCGCCAGAATAATAATTTATTTAATGGTTACAATTTACAGTATTTTCACGGATTCTCTGCTAAAGAAGCACAAACAGTCGCTGCAGGAGCTGATCCACCGCGACAAGAACCATCCCAGCGTCATCATGTGGTCGATCTCCAACGAACCACGGTCGCAGCAGAAACGCGCCGATGCCTATTTCGGGTATAAGATTTAACACGTTTTGTGATTTTTTTTATTTTATCGTGTTGATTAATTTACGAATAAATACAAGTAATAACAAAGTTTAATGCGCAGCATAGTATCTACTCTACCAGCATTTCAGAAATGTACATTATGTACAAAGGTAGCGCCGCAAAAGTTAACCATTTTCTGTGAATGTTTTAGCTTTACGCTTACTTTGATAGGCTTAGGTAAAATAAATAATTTAATTTATTGTTCAATGTAAGTTTATTTTTTTCAGCGAGGTGGTAAGACATGTGAAGTCGATGGATCTTTCTCGGCCAGTTACGATCGCTATCGCTCAGAATTATCAGTACGACAAATCTGTAAGTATCCACAACGTAAATTATAACAATTTTAATTGATTAAGATTTTAGACTACTTGAATTAAGAACGAAGAAAAGAAAGAAGGCCTTTTTCAATGTCGCCTTCGTAAGTGGTACGGGGGCATGAAAGCTAAATTAAGATAAGATGCGAACAGTGATTGTGGCTTCGAAAAACGTTTCCCAACTGTACCACTGAGGGGCTACTACGAAATCCGAAGTTCGTATCGTGCCATCACTTTCACTCTTTTGTTTAATACTATTAGCGTGAACGGAACGGCACAATACGCTGTTCGAAAATTGAATTTCGTATTACAAGGCCTCATCGCAAACTCTCCGCCCCTTCAGGCGCAGCATCTGGACGTGATCAGTTTCAACCGCTACAACGGCTGGTACGAGGACCCGGGCTCGGTGGCCAACGTGGTGCGGAAAGTGATAGACGAGGCGAGCGCCTGGCATCGGAAGCACAACAAGCCTGTGCTCATGTCTGAATACGGGGCTGACACCATCGCTGGACTGCACTTCGTGAGTAACAGAACCACTGTACAGTGCTGCTGTTCCATGCCAAAACACTGTCTCGAGTTACAGTGTTTTGTGATAACGTCAATAATTGAGCTCCTAGAGCCCCATCTGTAAGGTACACGTACCAATGCTCGACACCTCAACGCCCAGTGGATAACACCCATCTGTCACCTCTCTTATTATGACATAAGATTGAAGGTGCCAAGTATTGGGTCAGTGTCGAGCACAGGGACGTTAGAACTAGAAAATAATTAAAAAAACCAAAAAGACGCGGCTTGTACTTACCCAAAGATGCTGGCAGCTAATTTATTACGTTAATTTAATTCCTCATTATTCTGTTTTTTTTTTTAGTACCCAGAGTACATGTGGTCGGAAGAGTATCAGGTGGCGATAATGTCAGAGCACTTCAAGGCCTTCGACAAGCTTCGGCAGGCAGGCTTCTTCGTTGGGGAGTTCATATGGAACTTTGCCGATTTCAAGACTGCGCAAAGTTAGTACCTTATCCTATTACCACACTGAAGATATTGTTCGACAGTATATTCTAGTTAGACGATTCAATTATATAAGTTTTAAGCTGAATACCTCCGTCTCTGATTGGCACTCGAATTAATACGGATTCGGGTAACGTGGTGGAATCGGTGCTAATGAAGTGAATAAATGAAGTCAAGTTCACATAAATTGGGATTCATCCCAATAATATTTGATGGACATTAATACCAGTTCAAATCTAATCGATAACACTCTTAGTCACGCTGTGATAAACTTGATAAATTATCAGTTAAAAGCTTTGCGACATACTTGTCGCCCTTGTCGATAACGCATTCGCTGCCGGCTGTCAGACTCGACACTTCTTCAAGTGCCACAAACGCACATGTACGTTCAAATGACTACCAAGCTATAATAGCGGCATTAAACGGACGCGATTTCCATTCTTTAGCAGTTCGCATTCCACTTATCTTGCTCCGACTGCAATAGGACTGCTTGACTACCAAGCAGCTAACTTGCAGTCGGTGTGCGGTCAGCAGAACTACACGACCAACTGCAAGTGGTTTGCAGTTTTGATGCAGTTACGTCAACTGCATCAGAACTGCACTCGAACTGCCATTTTGCAGCTGGGTTGCAGTTCAAATGCTGACCATCTATATCAGCCCTTATGGCCACCGCAGTAGGCGGACAGACTAATGTGAAGACGACGTTCGTTGGCCGAAGTTGTTTGAAACAAGTTCGACGAATGAATTAAGGTTGATCCATATCTACAGACACCGAGCGTGTCAGGCACGTGCCGTGGCAGACAAAATTATAATCTTGTATACAGTTTCTATTAACGAATTCATATATCGATACCTTAGTTCACACTCATACTAATTACTTACAACGAACTGCACATACAAAATAGCACTGTATATCTTAGTTTACAAAATTACTACTTAATTGTGCAGTTCATTGTAATTAGTATGAGTGTGAACTATTGTATCGGTATATCGTAACCGTCCGCGCAGACATGGGCCGGCCCGTAGGTATGCACAAAGAGAAGAGTACATATTTTGTCGGTGCTGATACGTCACGTGTCTGACACGCTCGGTGTCTGTAGATATTGTTTGTTTGTTTGTTTATACTCTTTATTGTACAAAAAGGAAAAATAAGGTTACAGAATGAATGGTTGAATCGAAGTGTCCATTATGTATCGATCATGTTGTGTATCGAGTTGTATTATAATTCTTTAGATTCCTTTTGTCTATAACACAGGTTACACTTGTAACCTAGCTTAGACTAAACTAAATTTACTTACTAGACCTAAGATCATTTCATGCTTATATTTTGTATCTTATATGAACTTCATGAATAAATAAATTAATTATTCTGGCCTCTGGGGACCCTAAAGCTGGCGCTTACCTCGCTCAAAGGCTAGGGATAGCGGTACAAAGAGGTAATGCGGCCAGCGTACTAGGGTCCATGCCTACGACGTCTTTCGACGACGTATTTGCCTTATAGGTTTATTTTTATGTTATTATTTCCCCACTCAAGTCTCCCAATTACAACTTTATTGTAATATTTAAGTTCCTACATTGTACTTGGTGGAGGAGAAATCAAGTAAATTTCTTATTTCTTATTTATATTAGTATTATTTAATTTAGTATAATAGATATTTACTTGGAATGTATTTAGATTAGTTGAATTGTATTAATTGTAATAAATTAACGGAGTCGTACTGTGTAATTTCCAGCGATAATTCGGGTCGGTGGTAACCGCAAGGGCATCTTCACGCGATCGCGACAGCCCAAGGCGTCGGCGCACCACCTGCGCGCGCGCTACCGGGCGCTGGCGGCCGCCGCCGCCGGCGCGCCCGCGCCCGCGCCGCCCTACTACATCCACGCTCCCGCCCTCCAAGACACCGGCTCGTGGGCCACCAAGGAAAGCCTGTGGCGAGATGTAGACACAGAGCCATTCTGATGAGAAAATAAAACTAGTATTTTGTTGAGGCAGACCTAATTAGGCTATACAATTTTGAGATGAACCCTGTGACAGTACGCAAGTAAACCGTTATAAAAATATTTTCAGGGCTTTAAGGAGCTATCATTGCAAGCGTCATCATAGAGATCATTGTAAATAAAATGACTCTACCAAAAGGTTAATTATAAGTATTTCACCTGTGTGTATTTATTTAGCCTGTACCTCTACCATGAGTTTGCACTAGTTTACGTGACCGTACTCGCTAGCGACGGCGTAAATTATTTGTATGGAGAATTGTACAGCGCCTCTAGCGGTCACTTACGGAAGTACAATTCTCAATACAAATCATTTACGCCGTCGCTAGCGAGTACGGTCACTGTAAACTAGTGTAACTCATGGTAGAGGTACAGCAGAGGTTAACGTCAATGAAATCGTTGTCGAATAATAGAAACTGCTGCATTTGGATAGCTTTATTCACTTCACTCCGTAGAGTCAGGGACTCATTGGTAAATTCCTCTCCGCAAAGTATTTTTTCTGTTTCAATAAATTAGCACTACGTTAGTTCTTTGATATAAGTTTTGCCATTTGTTGGTACGTACATGTAGGTATACATGCATTAAGTACATACAGTAGGTACTTGAAATGTTGATAAAGGCATGCGATATCCAATAAATAAATAAAAAATATTTTTATGAATGTATTCATTTAAGGGCCATTTGGACGATATAGGTTTAAAAAATTAAATCGTTAACTCCCCTTTATGGGTGACAGTTCCATTCATTTTGACAGTACTGAACCCTGGGTTAGCACTTAACTCGGAGTTACATAGTTTAACTCTGGTCCGCGCATGCGCTTAAAATACATAATGAAAAGATAAAGGTGTCAAAGTTGAGGTGGGTAAGTTTTACTATTCTGCCATTTATCTTACCAAAATAATGTACTATTATGCATAAGTAGTTTTTTTCTAGATAAGTGAAATACAGGCACATTTGATACTTTTAAATAAATGTGTTCATTTTATGTTTTCTAGCTAAGTACCTATTTATAAACCAAACGTTAATCTTAATATAATGAAAGGTAAAATAGTTTTTGTATGTGTATTGAGTGGAGTTGTTTCAAAATTAGAAAGTGAATATGATATATAGGATTAACATTAATTTAAAACCATCAATGTTACATAACAACTACAGTAATGTTTATAATTGTATATCCCAATCCGAACCTAGGTTAAGGTTAATATAAAGCATCAAAAAGAACATATCTACCTACTTTACAATTTTTTTACACAGTATTAATATGTTTATAATATTATCTTGGGTAGTTCTATTAGCGTTTCAACCGCTATCAGTATCCTGTCACATATATTAAAGAAATGAGCCACACTTAGCGGAAGGTTTTTATAAAATGTCATAGTGTGCTTGCGATACAATTACAGTTGGAAACCGATAGCGCTTGAAACGCTCGTAGAGCAAACTACCCTTTTGTACCCTTTAATTTTACCGATACCTAGTAGGTAAATGGAAATATTAAATGTTATCAGAATGCAAAACTTTAAAATTGGCAGTACCTAGATGTTTGTTCATTAAAATAAAGTAGGTACCTACTGCAAATTGTTATCTATCACTACTGTGTTCCGATATTTTCGAGATTTTTGTATTTTGTAATTTGGTTTGATAGTATGGTATTTAAAAACTTAGCAAATTAGTTTACCCATTGTTTTAAAACCTATACTATTACCTGTTTAAGCAGTGGTATAGTCACGTAGTACTTAACGTGGCTATACGTGACGTAGGTATTTTCGGCTTTTTAAAAAAGCTGGATAAAGTGAGTGCCACGAATTTAGATTTTACCTCACTATAATAACGAATATGTTAGGTACATAAAAGTATTACATATTTAATTTGTTCTTCTTAATGGGTTTGTGTTATAATGTGAAATTTTAAAGAAATCACAGATTTTGTACATGCACGTAGCGTCAAATTCTAGATATAATTCGAGGTCAGCTAAGCAACAATGACCGCTAAAATTGTAATGACTTTTATTGTGATTGAATAAAGTACAAAAATAATTATACTTTTTTATTTATTGTCACTCACTTCCCATCAAGCCTGGGGGCCTATATGACAATTATAGTTCTCTTATAGTAGGTATACGAGGGGCGTTCAATATAAAGTGAGAATGAGATGCAAACTCTTTTAATATTACGAAATTAAATACTGGCCGGTAAAGCTAATCTATCTAGCTGATTGCTATGAAAAAAAAACTAACTGTCTTTTGTTTAAAAAAATATACGGTAATTTCTTTGCAATGCTATTGAGTACGTTAGCGAAAATGGAGAAAATTGAACTGCGCGCCGTTATCAAATACTTGTATTTGAAAAATTTTTCTACGGACCAAGTCAATTTGGGTTTGCGGGACACTTTAGGGTCTAATGCTCCTCCGTATTCGACAGTCGCACGTTGGTGCGCCGAATTTAGACGTGGAAGAACATCGACAATGGACGACCCCCGCTCCGGACGCCCTACTATAGCAGTAACTGAAGAAATTGTGAAAAAAGTCGAAAACTCAGTTTTGGCGGATCGTCGTGTCACAGTTCGTTTTATTGCTGAAAATGTAAAGATTTCAACGGGGAGCGTGCATAATATTTTACATGAACGCTTGGGTATGAAAAAGGTATCTGCGCGTTGGGTACCAAGAATGCTTACTGACACGCAAAAACAAACTAGACTAGAGATTTGTCAAGAAGCTTTGAACCTGATGCAGCAAGACCGGGAACTTTTTTTGGCGCGATTTATAACAATGGACGAAACATGGCTCCATCATTACGACCCAGAAACGAAACTGCAGTCTATGACATGGAAAAGGCCATCATCTCCAACTCCGAAGAAATTCAAGGTGAGCCCATCTGCCGGTAAGGTCATGGGCTCTGTTTTTTGGGATGGTAAAGGGGTATTAATGATTGAGTATCTCGAGCATGGAGCCACTATTACGGGCACATTATACGCCAAACAAATAGCAACATTGCGCAATGAGATCCGCGAAAAACGGCGAGGTAAACTCTTGAAAGTTGTGCTGTTCCACCAGGACAATGCCCCGGCACACAAGTCCGCAGTTGTAATGGCTGCAATTCGTGATGCTGGGTTCGATATCCTTAAGCATCCTCCGTATTCACCAGATCTCGCTCCCAGTGATTTTTACCTATTTCCGAGATTGAAACAATACCTGAGAGGCCAGAAATTTGAAGACGACGACGCGGTAGTCGCTGCAGTACAAGATTTTTTATGTACTCAAGATGAGACCTTTTTTAAAAATGGAATTTTAAGTTTAGAAAAAAGATATACTAAGTGTATTATGCTAAAAGGTGACTATGTCGAAAAATAAAATGAGATTTAGTAAAAGTTGTTTATAATATACTCATTCTCACTTTTTATTCAACGCCCCTAGTATAACTATTGGTTTCAACAACAAAACCCATACGCCTATTGTCTATCGCGCGGGCGCTTATTTATTTATTAATTTATTCACTACTTTTTTTCTATGAAACTACTTATATAAGATTGTGACACAAAGCGATGACAATAATGGCTTCTGGGTTAGTAGTTTGGCTTAAATAATATAAGAATTCGTTGAGTAAGTGTACGTAAGGTAAACGTACCAATGCTCGACCCCTCAACGCCCAGTAGATGACACCCTCTCTTATTATGACCTTCACGGATTTTGTAAAAGGGATCTATGGAAGGGGTTGGGAAAGGCAGACAACGTAAATACGAACCAAATCATGGTATTAATTGAACAGAGTTTAACTTAATAACCTTCGTAAGCACGTTCATATCGATGGTCAAATACCTATGTATAGTACTTAAGTTTTTTATTAATTCAAAATAGTAGTTAGTATCTTTATTCACACAAAATATAAAGTCGCCTTGAAGTAATTATTACTACAAATACTTAAAGTAGTATTTATCAATTGGTTCTTTCATGGTATTTAGACTAGTATTTAGGTACGCGAAGTGTCACATTTTCCATAATATCTACTTGATTATAATAGTGATGAGTGATGATTAATGGTAGTTAGGTACTCGTACATGGCGGTTAAATTCAAATATTTTATCTGAGCTATGCATGGAATATACCGATTTGCTATTATGCGTCAACTTACAGAATGTCAAGGTGCTAGTACCTATAATTTTAAGTTTATAAGGCGTATAGAATTTATAGAAGGTTCTTTTGCAACCGACCCCGAAGGTAAGTAGAAGTGTTTCTAAAGTATCACTTTAACAAAAGTCTCAGAAATCAAAAACAACTAAGTAATAAATAAACGAATAATATAAGCTAAGCATAAAATAATAATATAGAAAAATAAGCTCATGAAAAAATAAGAAACTCAAAATAAATATAAGAGCTTGAAAGTAGGTACAGATAGAGAGAATTTATGTACTTTTCTTTACTCGACTTTTTTCTTTCGTTCGTCAGTACCTATATGTTCAGTTCAATGGCAAAAATATGGTGTTAGTTGGTACACTGTTTATAGCCAGGTGACCGACACTACAATAACCTACCTAACTATATTCATGTGTCAAATTGTAAATGTTGGCTGAGTTTAATAAAAAATCACAAACTACAAATACAGAGCATGGTTGTTTCCGTTTTGATCCCGTCTTTGCCTAAACGCAGATTACTTATTTGAACATTTTCTATAATCTCTTCTTTTCTACACCTACCTATACTAACTAAGTACTGTTACTAACGAGAAGCACCATGAAATAATTATTTCTTCTGTCAAAAAAAACCTGATGTTGCTTGTATATACCTACCATTTGCTACAGATAATGAAAAAACTGAAGCTGCTGTGCGTTGTCGTTTTGGTGAATACTGAAATTGGGTCTGGGTCAACCAGCACTAAAACGGTCAACCAGCCACAGAAGAACGATACGACCACGAGAGGGTCTCTGTATCCGCGAGCGACTGAGACCAGGGATGTGAGGACTCTCGATGGAATATGGAATTTCAGACAGTCACCTGCCACGGATCATGAAGCTGGATATAAAAGCGGGTGGTTCAAACAGGACCTTGCAAAGGTAAAAAGATTTTACCTTTTTTGATGGCCTTTTTTGTTGTTGTGAAATAACTTTTATTATATCTACCGTCATTATTAATTTTAACACACAAATGGGTAGGTAGTAGTCGACTGAACTCACCTTAGCTGAACTTGATGCCTGACTCTTAACTAATCTAGCCCAATTACCCTACTGTAATTTGGGGACAATAAAATGACAGTCTTATAAAAAATATTCAAAGAGACGACTCCAGTAAAAAAACGCTTTATTTTAGCCCTGAAAACCAGATTAATTTTCGATTAACTGCAAAATTAGATTTTATGTTGCTTTAAAACAAATAAATAGTTAGTTGATTGAGATGGCGAACAAGTGACGTCATAACTATGTTGCTATTGCCATTTAAACTCTACGTTTAAACTCTACGTTTAAACTCTATAGGAGAATTGTGTTTTGACAGCTCATAAAAAGTACTTCACTTGATTGGTGGTGTCAACATCCTACTATTACCTATGTGAATATGACGACTGCCCCATTTCAAAACCTAGTAACTCATAAAAAAAATTGCGATTTTTGCAAAAAAACGTGGTTTCTAGCAAGTGCCTACAGAGAAGCTTAATAGGTTTGATGTGGTCACGCGCTAATAAATTTATATGCTAATTTCAAAAGCCATAATTTCACATAAAACATGTAATATTAGAAATTAAATATAAATTAAATACATATATATACCTGGGTATTCGTCTTAATCTAGTTAACCAAGTAAGTATAACTTTTTGAACAAATATTGGAAAATTTTGTACCTACGGCTGAGACAAAACATGTTTTTTCACTCTCCTGAAAATTAGCTCAATGCCCCTTACTTTGTTCTGAAATGGGGCAGCCGATGACTTTATTGTAAATAATCTTAGTGCACGTCTAGAGTGAATCTCTACAGTCAACCGATAAATCGTCTCATTGATTTTTTTTTACTAAACACAGAATTTTTAGATTTTTTCATATTATATTGATACACAGACCGGTGACGTAATCCCCATGCCTGTTCCGTCATCCTACAACGATATTGGCACTGACAACACGCTCCGCAACAATGCTGGCCCGGTTTGGTACGACCGGCGTTTCTATGTGCCCCCGGACTGGTCAGACAAGCGACGCATCTGCCTTAGGTTCAGCAGCGTGCATTATGATGCGCATGTGGTAAAGTTATTTTATTTTATTAAAATGTTTATTTCAACCGGTCTGCGGATTCAAAATTTTTCAGGAACTGTTAGGAAGTACTCACATGTTACGGTAAGGCAACTTTAAAGGTAAGGTAACTTTAACATGTGACGTGTATCAGGAGGGAGGTACAGCCAGCAGCAGAGGTGGTGAGCGGTTCTGATGTTCAAAATGATCTACACACGACACTATTGCCAATATGAAAAGAGAGTGAGTAGGTCATTTTGAGCAGCACAACCGCTTATCCATTTCTGTTCAGTTGCACCTCCCTGGCACACTAAAATATAAATTGTTTATAAATATCTGAGATAGTTGATACATCAACTATCTCAGATATAGAGAGCGATGCTTGAAGAAATACCTCGAAATAAATTGAAGAGAATGTTTGGAACAGTTGGCGCATTTTTTTCTTTTCCAGTGGGTAAACGGAGTTCAAGTAACATATCATGATATAGGGCACTTACCTTTTGAAGCAGACATCACTGAACATGTTAATTTCAATGACACTAACCTTCTGACAGTGGCGACAAACAACTCTCTTAATAATGACACGGTCCCTCAAGGCAAAACTACTAATGAGTAAGTACATACAAAGGAGAAAGCTACAACAAGTAAATACTTTTGTTAAACTTCGACACAAAAACGTCAACACATCTGTACTTACCTGTAACTGGGTATATATTCTTATGGCGACTGTTCATGGTCGGGCATGTTCGCGGACGCGCACGTGATTGATGGGTTCCACGCGACTCTGCGCAAGCGCTGCGCCGTGGCGCTCCGCAGGGTGCGCGACAGCCGCCACAGTCTCCTGCCTGACCGTCGTGGCAGAGAGATGGGACAGTGGTCTAATCAGACACTGGTCGTCTCATCATTTAAGTTTAAGTACTAACATAGTTATTTAAGTTGTAATACTAATAATATATGGATTCAAATAGTCCGAAATAAATGCATTTTTTTTTATTAATTTTTCTCCTCTAACAAAATAATTTCTGGGCGATTCAACCACTAAACATTATACCATTTGTTTTTTATTTAAATTACAATATGTCCTCAAGCCATGATCTTACTTATTCATTTTTTTATCCGCTCTGTTTTACTACCCTTGACCCTAGCCAACGCGCACAACAAAAAAGATAAACCTAGAAAGTGGTTTTCAGCGCAGTAACATACACGTTTGACTTCTTCAACTACGCCGGCATCCACCGCACAGTGTTTCTGTACAGCACGCCACAGACCTATATCGATGACGTGATCGTAACCACAACGACAAAAGGAACCAATGGTAATTATAATTAATAAACTACAATACATATAAAGATATTTACTAAAAACTAAGCATACTAGGCATCTGCTTGAAAGTAGGTAAATATGTAGTTAAGCGCAGTCGCATCCGGTATGGCCAGTTTTATTTCAATCGTTCAAATCCACAGGAATTATCGACTACCAAATTAGCTATAAGGGTTCTGATGACATAAAATGCTTGGTGGATCTGTTCGACAAGAATGGCAGAAAAGTGAATACATCAAAAGATTGCTCCGGTTCATTGGAAGTCAGCAATGCTAATTTATGGTGGCCTTACCAGATGGATGCTAATCCGGGATATCTGTATACTATTAAGGTAAGAATCTGCACATAAAGCACCCCTTACAGATGGCCACTAGACGCTAATTATTCTGGTTGTACTTAAATTACAATACGCATTCTTCCAGACTTCACTTACTGACTCTAATGGTAGCATCGTTGACACCTATTACCAGAAAATTGGCATCAGGACCATCAATTCGACTACCACCGACGTCACGATTAATGGCAAACCTATATATTTTCGCGGCTTCGGCATGCACGAGGATTCAGATGTAAGTTGTAAACCAAAACTAGCCAATTATGTCCATAATTTAAGTTTAACTATGATTTGAAATAATGCCTATGTATAATTTCTCAGCTGCGAGGTAGAGGCTGGGACCCCGTGCTGTGGGTGAAAAACTTCAACCTGATCCGCTGGACGGGCGCCAACGCGTTCCGCACCTCGCACTACCCGTACGCAGAGGAGATCTACCAGCTCGCTGACGAGCAAGGCGTTATGATTATCGACGAATGTCCCAGCGTTAACACTAATATGTAAACTATTATTTTTTGTGTACGGAGCTGGTGAAAGCTGGTTTCAATGTATAAGATTTTCACTTACATTGTTGGTTACATATTGCACTTTTAAACGGATAGTAAGAGTGAGAATGGTTGACTAAAAAAAATCAGATGACTCATAATATAATTATAATTGAGTGTATATATGTATGTAAAAGTCTTTATTGTACATAGAAACATGAAATTAAATTTAAGAAGACAAACAGATGTACAAAGGCGAACTTATCCCTTAAAGGGGATCTCTTCCAGGTAACCTTTGAACGATTGACAGAACATCAGAAAAAGATAGACATGCATTGAAAAGCAAAGAACTGAAATTTAAAATTAACCCAAATAAAAAGTACAGTAAAAATACACACACATAAAAAATACACATAGGTACACACTAATATATAATGAATACAGTAAACTTATATATCAAGATAAATAGGCTAATTTAAAAAAAAACTGCATATACACATATATCTTAATATACCTACGCATACACAAGAAACAAAGTGTACTATACTGTCAAGTCTTTTGCAGACCTTTCTCAGACGCGCAGCTCAAGACACACAAACAATCGCTGACGGAGCTTGTGCGTCGAGACAAGAACCACCCTAGCGTCGTCATGTGGTCGGTCGCTAATGAGCCGAGAACAGAAAACACTGAGGCAGAAGCTTACTTTAAGTACGTACACGACACACGACACGAAATAAGTATAAATGGATCACAGTAACTTTGAACATTCCACGGCATGATATTTCCGCAAGTTTACTTGGTATCTTTTTTTTCGAGTCACCCACCACACGAGAGCTCTGTATGCTTAGTATAAGTTTTACTTCACCAAAATCAATTACTAGGGAAACATGGACAGCGCCTCCGCGGCCGCGCGTCCATGTTTCCATAGAATTGAAATATTTACGTAAACGCGATCGAGAAGTATTTTGGTGAAGTAAAACTTATACTATTTTTTTTTTTATTTATTTATTTATTTAAAGCCATAAATTGTATGTACAAAACAATACAATTTTACCCGGTGGGTGTAGCTCACGTGTAGCTATACAATACTCGTACTTAATGATAATGAATGACTAACAGCAAGAATCATCGTTCATAGTATTCATTTAAATTATAGGGACATAACCTGATCACAAATTTTTTCAAGGCTGACAAAAATTTCGAATATTGTGAACTTGAAAGTGACTTAATTTCTAAAGGTAAAGAGTTAAACACTTTTGCAGCAACATAGGTAGTGCTGTGCTGATAGATTGCTGTCGTAGCAGTAGGGGCCTGGACATCGTGGGCAAACTTCAATTTTAGTCTGTCGCTATTAAAATTATTTCTTGCAGGGAATTTATTTACATTTCGGCTAACTAGTTTACAGAGCTCTATGATATACAGTGCCGAAAGAGTCGGCAAACCTAGTTTTTTAAACGAGGCTCTGCATGACTCTCGGTTTGACTGAATGCCATCTAGTATACGTACACATTTCTTTTGAAGTATAAACAGCCGATGGGCTTCTGTACAACTTCCCCACACTGCCAATCCATACAGAACGTGTGACTGGAAGAACGCGTGATATGCTTGTAAGGCCGCTTTTATAGTAGAAATTCTTTTCAAGCGCTTCAGAGCAAATGTAAAACTACTAAGTTTGTTACAGAGAAAGTCCACATGTTTCTTCCAGTTTAAATGTTCATCAATGTAAATGCCTAAAAATTTTGCTTCATTTACAGCCATAACCGACAAGTTATTTGATTTTATGTCTAACCTAGTACTTTTAGTCCTTACGTTTCTAAAATGTAGACACTTAGTTTTCTTTATATTTACAGTCAGATTGAGCATCCTTAACCAATTGGCAACAGTGGACAAGTTATTTGAAATTATATTGTTAAGGTCTTCAGTTTCATTTCTCTTAAATTTAAATAGCATTGAAATATCATCAGCGAACATAACTATTTTGCTGGATAATAGCTCTGGCAAGTAATTTACATACAAAAGAAACAAAATGGGTCCCAGTATACTCCCTTGGGGCACACCAGATTCTGTGCATGAGATGTCAGATTTAGTATTTGATATTGTGCTATTTTTATGATTTAGGGTTGATACTAAGACACATTGTTCCCGTTGTTTAAGATAGGATTCAAACCATTTGTTTGAAATACCTCTTACGCCGTAGCGATCTAAGATATCAAGCAGTATGTCATGGTTAACATGATCAAACGCCTTAGATAAATCTAAGAGAACGGCAACAACATTTTCTTGTCGATCCAGTGCATCATAGATATAGTCAGACAGTTCAAATAGTGCATCAGCAGTTGATACACCTTTTTGGAAACCAAATTGATCAGCAGCTAAGATATTGTTTACGATTAAGTAAGAGTAGAGACGATTTGCCATAATCTTTTCAAAAATCTTAGAAAATATTGTTAAGAGAGCAATTGGCCTGTAATTATTAACGCATAATTCATCACCCTGTTTAAGTATTGGCTTTATGTTAGCCTTCTTGAGCCCAGTTGGGAATTTACCTTCTGTCAAAGAAAGATTAATTAAGTACAGGAGGGGTTCTAATATTGAGTCAGCGATATACTTTATAACACTTGAAGACATTTCATCATAACCGCATGACTTTTTATCTTTAAG
The DNA here is from genome assembly GCA_947859365.1 of Archips crataeganus. Lineage (NCBI taxonomy): Eukaryota > Metazoa > Arthropoda > Insecta > Lepidoptera > Tortricidae > Archips > Archips crataeganus. The sequence goes on along the minus strand of OX402057.1, from coordinate 6,825,811 downwards.
CCCTTTAATAATCTTAAGTAACTCACTTCTATCAACTGGATGAGTAAAAAAGGAGGTGGTTCCAAAAGGAGGCAGTACTGGCTTTATACCAGGAGGATTGCTAGAATTCAGTGTGACAGTGGATTTAAAGTAATTATTAAATAAGTTCGCAGCATCAGTCACAGTATTTGCTGTTTCTACACCATCACACAGACCTATTAAGCCAGTTAAGTCGTGCGATTTACTACCTTTAATATTGTCATTTATCACTTTCCAAGTATCGCGTACTTTATTTTTAGATACCGAAATTTTCCTTTCTGTGTGTTTCTTTCTGGCTAAAGTAATTACCCGTTTCAGCAAGGCGCAATACGACTTATAATGCTTCAACAAGTTTACATCTGAGCTATTTTTAGTCAAAATGAATAATTCTCTTTTCCTTTTACAAGATGTTTTAATACCCTCTGTCAACCAACCCCTTTCTTCCTTTGCACTAGTTTTCAATTTAATTTTAGTATTTGGTACATATTTGTCGAAATTCGTTGTTACTATGTCATGAAAAATATTAAAACCTGAATCTACATCGTTTGCGTTGTACACAGGAAGCCACGAAGTATTTTGTAAACTCGATTCGAGTCTATTTAGATTATATTCACTTAAAATTCCAGACCATTTGTAAAAAGTCGTAGTACATTTTTGTAAAAGCGTTGGGAAACTGGCAAACTGTAGAGTATGATCAGATATGGCAATATCTACAACGGTTACATTTTTGAGTTCTAAATTGCTAACAATATTATCTATACAAGTACTGCTATGTTTTGTGACACGAGTAGGTTCTTTGACGTGGCACTTTAGACTATATGTATTCAGTAATTGCTCAAAATCACGAGCTTCAGTTTTCTCACCTAATATATTAGTGTTGAAATCACCACACATCACTATTTTATGCGATTCTTTAAATAAGTCCAATAGATTTTCTAGTTTGATTAGGAAATTGACATTTTTTATTGTATTAGGCCGGTATACGCACAACACAAATGTATCGTCCACTTTGACACCGCACACTTCGAACAAGTTAGAAATTGAGGTTTGTTTCACATGAGGCAAGTCAACAAATGGAATCGTATCTCTAACAAAAATGCAGACGCCTCCACTGCCCTTTTTGCTAGATCGGCAGAAACTACTTGCAAGAATAAAACCAGATATCTTCAAAATTTTTAATTCAGCTGATTTTCTATGATCTATAAGCGTACTGTCTGCCCGTGGGCTGTTCGGTGTAGTGTCAAGTGCAAGAATAATGTATCGATTTAATTCTCGTAATAGCCCATACCTTAATTCGACGACATTAAGAGCTATGGAATATATTTATGTATTAGTATGGATACGTGGTGTGGCAAGGGTTTTAGAAATAAAGATTTCCTTTATAAATATCTAAGTAGTATAAAGTTTTCAGAGATTCCTAAATTGAATTTCTTTTTCAGGGAAGTTGTAAATCACGTAAAATCCTTGGATGTTACGAGGCCAGTCACGATGTCCATAGCGCAGTATTGTAGCAAAGACCATGGTGTAAGCCACGCATACATAAATAAGTACATAATATATAACATGTCCGCACATAAATAAATAAATAAATAAATATCACGGGACAATTCACACCAATTGACCTAGTCCCCAAAGTAAGCTAAGCAAAACTTGTGTTATGGGTACTAAGCAACGGATAAACATACTTATATAGATAGATACATACTTAAATACATATTAAACACCCGAGAACAAACATTCGTATTTTCATACAAATATCTGCCCCGACACGGGAATCGAACCCGGGACCTCAAGCTTCGTAGTCAGGTTCTCTAACCACTAGGCCATCTGGTCGTCTAACACATAATATATATTAACACTAGCTGACCCGGCGAACTTTGTTTCGCCTTAGAGTAGAGGCAAAAAAAAATGAAACCCATCCTCATATATCCTCTTGCAACGCGTTCGCCTCTCTCTTGCAACTGGCCTACGCAGCTCATGTTACATTGCGTCATCCTTTTTCGTGTATGCAGCCGGCGTTCATCGATTTATTAGAAAAAATTAAGGGGTGAACCACCCTTAACATTTAGGGGTATGAAAAATAGATGTTGGCCGATTCTCATACCTACCCGATATGCACACAAAATTTCATGAGAATCGGTCGAGCCATTTCGGAGGAGTTTGGTAACAAACACCGCGACACGAGAATTTTATATAAGTACTAGCTGTTGCCCGCGACTCCGTCCGCGAATAATGGGGGGGGGGGGGATCAAAAATAGCCTACAACCTATTCTCAGACTTACCGAGTGTAGAGAAAAAGTTTCATAAAAATCGGCCAAGCCGTTTCGTGATTTTCTCTCATAATTACTATACCTACTAAGCGGGACTTATCACGCAATAAATATTTATTTAGAGAGGAGGAGTTAACTCGTGACCACGGCTGCTGCAATGTGGCCGAAACGTCGAAGTAAATAAATATTTATTGCGTGATAAGTCCCGTTTAGTATAGTAATTATTTGTATCGTGGCGTTTCGTTCACGCTAATATTTAGTATTGTCGTACGTTAGTACTATTATTTATTCTGTGGTATTGTACAGAAGAGTGTCCCCCTATTGCGTGGGCAGCAAATCTGGGCGGAGGTGAGGTAGGCATAAAAATTATGACCCGTCACAGGTAGGCAGGTATCAGTACCTCTACCATGAGTTTACACTAGTTTATAGTGACCGTACCTACTCGCTAGCGACGGCGTAAATGATTTGTATGGAGAATTGTACTGCCGTAAGTGACCGCAAGAGGCGCTGTACAATTCTCCATACAAATAATTTACGCCGTCGCTAGCGAGTACGGTCACGTAAACTAGTGTTAACTCATGGTAGAGGTCCTGTCACACGAGCTGAAGGTGAGCATTTTTGAAGATTTCTATGATTTGGATTGACGGCAAAAAGGTGAAAGTTATATAATTAAAAAAAGTAATTAAAAAGGGTGAGAGAATTGTTTTTTAGTGCAAAAAATTTGTTTCTGTTTTTCTCCAAATCGGTTTGATCGATGGACTTGGTTACGTATGGGTTTTATTTATTATTTATTTTATACCTAGGTATTCATTATTTAAGGATCATAATATCATACCTTTGTATGAAAGAAAGAAAGAAAGAAAAACATTTATTTATGGTAATTGTTGTTGTATGTATTTAAGTATTTATTTATCTATATAAGTATGTTTATCCGTTGCTTAGTACCCATAACACAAGCTTTGCTAAGCTTACTTTGGGACTAGGTCAATTGGTGTGAATGGTCCCATGATATTTATTTTTATTTATTTTATTTAATTGTTACATTAAAACTATAATTAGGTACACCAGTCGAAATACATAAATTTATTTTTATATAACCAAAATGATCTTAAACCTTGCTTTTGTTTATTTTTATTTATAAAGGCGCAGTTCGTTGATGTGTTGAGCTTTAATCGTTATAACGGGTGGTATGCAGAAAACGACCTCAAGAAAATCACTGAGAAAGTAGTCGAAGAGGCTGACAAATGGCATAACAAGCACCATAAACCGGTGATCATGTCTGAGTACGGCGCTGACACAATCGCCGGAATGCATTCGGTGGGTATTCTGCTACGATTAAGTAGTTAGGCACAGATAGGTTGTAAAAAGGTGTTTGTTGTAAATAGGTTGTAAATTTATGTACAGTCTAAGGCATAAAATATCTATGCAGCCAGAGGTAGAGCTGTATAGATTTATTTTGACGCCTTGGTAATGTAGGTACGTACCTACATAACTATATTTTTTATGACCTTGACTCTCCTTGACTGTACAGAAATGCATGTGTGTGGGTGCTTATTAATTTTCTAATCAATTCAGTACATTGGGAGCATTTTTGCTGTGACGGACGGACAGACATTCAGACACGATAAGGGTTTAAATTTTTCTCTTAATAAATGGTACCTAACCTAAAAAACTGGCCAAGCTCGATTCGGATTTTACACATTTAAAAGCAAGCAAAAAAATAGTTTGTACTGTACTTATATTTATAGTTGATGGTATTCATCAAAGTTATCTTCTATTTATATTTGAAATTAAAAAAACTATAAAACACGCTTTAAAAAATAAAAAATAAATTTTAATAAATTTCAATTCACTATTCTTATAGTGCAGTAAAAAATCTTAATAAGCAATTATTATATTGTTATATCCAGATCAAAATTTGTAAACAATTCTAAATATTGATAAAATAAATAATAATAGTTTAAAATATTTTATTGTAAAAAAAGCGTGGGGTGCATGGTGTCAATTGTCAAGAATTATCATTTTGATAACATCTTAAAAAGCACCCCACGCTTTTTTTACAATAAAATATTTTAAACTATTATTATTTATTTTATCAATATTTAGAATTGTTTACAAATTTTGATCTGGATATAACAATATAATAATTGCTTATTAAGATTTTTTACTGCACTATAAGAATAGTGAATTGAAATTTATTAAAATTTATTTTTTATTTTTTAAAGCGTGTTTTTTAGTTTTTTTTAACTATTATTTATTTTCTATTTTTTAGTTGCATTTTTTTTCTTTCTAACTTTACCCCCCTCACCTACAACCCCCAAACCCCCTAAACCCAACCCCCCAACATCCCCCACCCCATTTCCCCAAACCCCCCCCCAAACCCCACACCCTTACCCCCAATCCCCTAAACCCCCCTTACCCCCCTCCTCATTTTACAAACCCCCGAACCACCTAAACCCAACCCCCCTAACACCGAACCCCCCCCTCCCCCACCCCACCACCTGCCCCCCCAACCCCTCCCCCCCCACCCCGCCACCTACCGCCCCCCCTTCCAGTTCCATCATCAAACCCTTGTTACCATCTAGGCCTCTTACCCCCTCCCCATTTCCCACAACCCCCCAAAATCACTTACCCCCAAACCCCCCAACACCCCCACCCTATTCCCCGTAAACCCCCCCCATCTCCTAACCCCAACCGCCACACCCTAACCCCCAACCCTCTAAACCCCCGACCCCCTTACCCCATACCCCATTCCCCCCCACCCCGCCACCTACCCCCCTTCAAGCTCCATCATCAGACCCTTGTTACCATCTAGGACCAAAGTACTCGTCAAAACGAATCAAACGAGCCCAAACTCGATGGGGTTGTTTCGTTTTATTGTGGAGTGCCTTTGGCCATCTTCCAGCTCCATCATCAGACCCTGGTTACCATCTAGGATCAAAGTGCTCGTCAAGACGAATCAAACGAGCCCAAACTCGACGGGGTTGTGTAGTTTTATTGTGGAGTGCCTTTGGCCATCTTCCAGCTCCATCATCAGACCCTGGTTACCATCTGAGATCAAAGTGCTCGTCAAGACGAATCAAACGAGCCCAAACTCGACGGGATTGTGTTGTTTTATTACATAGTTCCTATGGCCACCATCCAGCTCCATCATCAGATCAGCTCCATGTTACAATAATATTGCATTGTCATCCAATATACACATATGTGCAAAATTTCAGCTCAATCGGAAACCGGGAAGTGGGTCAAAATCGCGCCCTAAGGAGTCGGTTACAAACATACAAACATACAGGTGAAGCTAATATAAAGCGTGTAAAAAGAATTGCAGCCTTGAATATTGGATTTTAATTTTAACTTGATAGCTGCTGCAATCTTCTGGAGTTCTGAGAAAAATGGACAGACATTTCATTGGTACAAGCAGACAAACGGCCAGCCAATAAGTTAAGGGTTCCTTTTTGTTGTAAAAATGTCGATGCCCTTGAAACCTTTAACAAAATTTCAGCTTCCTGAGGAAATGTGGTCCGAGGAATACCAGCTAGCGGTGATGTCAGAGCATTTCAAGGCATTCGACCAATTGAAGAAGACAGGCTTCTTCGTTGGAGAGTTCATTTGGAATTTCGCTGATTTTAGCACAACAATGAGTTAGTATAATCTACTTCTTGGTGGTGTAAACAGCGGTCGGCAACGCGCGACCCGCGGGCTGCATGCGGCCTGAGACCTATCTCCTTGCGGCCCGCGACTGTTTTGTAAACCCACAATAGATAACTAGGTGGGTAGGTATAGTAGCGGAATGAAAAGGTTCGTCACCTTAAGTCGTTGACATAGAATCGAAAAGTGAAGAAACTTTTCATTCAGAGATCTGTGGGGGAGTGGCTGAAGAGGCTAACATATTTAGAAACGGAGAACTTGTTCTCCTCAAGTAAGTAGGTGAACACACACACACACACACACACACACACACACACACACACACACACACACACACACACACACACACACACACACACATACCATATAGGTACTTTTATATTGTGGCATTGGCAGCAATTAGTTGGGGTGAGGGTTATTGTTATTATTATTATTTCTGCATATTTTTCTTCCTCTTCTCTATATAACTGTTAATATACCTTTTAAAGCACTATGCACTGTAATTCGTTTCTGTTTGGAATACCAACTCTTCAGGGCGCCCAAGATACAGGCACTGCCTAGTTTGGGGCCCGCTGACAATGTATTTATGTCACTGTTTCTGCATCAATATAATATTTAATTTCATTTTAATTTAATTTCATTCCGCGACTGTACAAAATTATCTTACAAGGGCCCACCTTTATCTATTTTATTCACTATGTGGCTCATGGTTGCTAAAAGGTTGCCGACCCCAGGTGTAAAGAATCCTAACTTATTTTAATATTATAAATGCGAAAGTAACTCTGTCTGTCTCGCTTTCACGCTAAAAATTTGGTACACAGATAAAGAAAGAACATAGGCTATATATCATCACGCTAACACCAATAGGAGCGGGAAGAATGTTTCAAAATCGGGGGTTTTTGAAGTAAAATCTATAGGCTTGGCAGAACTGGCCAAGCGCGTCTCGCTCCATCATCATCATTCCAGCCACTATACGTCCCACTGCAGGACAGAGACCTCTCAGAATGAGAAGGCTTAGGCCGTACTTAGTCCCCACGCGAGCCCAGTGCGGATTGGGAACTTCACATACACCATACAATTTCTTCTCAGGTGTGTGCAGGTTTCCTCACGATGTTTTCCTTCACCCTAAAGCTCTGGTGAATTTCAAATGTAATTTCGTTATGTCAAATATTTAACAGCTGTCTAGTTCATAAAGACTCGGATCGTCTTTGAGGTAGGTACTATGAGGTACTAAGTACCTTCATAAGTAAATACAGAGCCTGTGTGAGGAACGTGGTAGGACTATGTTATTACTCAACTATATTATAGATGTAAGTTTGCGCTAATCATTCTTCCTTTGATTTCACAGGTTTGCAGCGGGCAGGTGGCAATCGCAAGGGCATTTTTACGCGATCGCGGCACCCCAAGACTTCAGCACACCTCCTACGCTCCCGCTACCAGGCGCTGGCAGCCGCAGAGAATAACCGATCACCGCCCAACCCGGACTACTATATTAGCGACAACTCGTGCGGAAAACACGAATTGTAGAACGAGAATAACTGAAAATATCACTGAAATTAAAGCCTTTATTTTATTTCCACCAAGTAGGGCAAAAGATTTTTTGAAACCGGTCCGCTAGTTTCAGAGCCTATTGAATGCAAACAAACAAACAAACAATCAAATCTTTCCTCTTTATAATATTAGTAGGTATAGATAATTCTTTCTAATTATAAGCTTGTAAAAATGTAAGCACGCATGAATGCAGTTATTTAAATGACTCGAACACACTGGACCAAATGTTTTGTTGACGATAAGTAACCTAGGGGGTTACTACGAAATTCGAAGTTCGAAGTTCGAATTGTGCGGTCCCTCTCACTCTCGTAATAAATACCATTAGCGTGAGCGGAACGGCATGAAACGAAGTTCGAATTTCGCGCTTCGTAGTATAGGGTCTGACAGTGACATGACACCGACAGATGAGCAGTGCTGCCATGCCAGCCCAGACATGTGACATTGACATTACACTAAACTATTCCAAACAAAACGAAAACAAGCATCGCTCTCTTCATTAAAGTTTAATAATTATCATTTATTCAGTTCAGTGGCTACCGAATAATTTATTATACAAAGAATTTAACACTTATTCAAAATGAGCTGCATTATATGTGGCGAACATTCAAATTACAAATGTCCCACATGTCTACAACCTTAGTAAGTTTCTATCGGATTTACATCTATGCAATATTTAGTCAATTTAGTTATTTCAATGATGTATGTGAAGTTCCCAATCCACAATAGGCCCGCGTGGGAACTACGGCCCAATTCTGAGAGGTCTGTGCCGTGCAGTAGGATATGATATTTATTCATTCTTATTCATCCCAAAAGTCAGGATTTTTTATTCTATGACCTAAATTTCGTAGCTATTTTTGTTTTAATTCCAAAGAGTAAAACAGTGTAATGTACTTGTATGTCCACATCAGTGATTGTCTATTTATTAATGATTTCAGCTGCTCAGTAGCCTGCTGCAAGCAACACAAAGCAGTCTCATGCACAGCACCACCTAAGCGACAACCTACAGAACCACTAGAAACAAAGGAACAGTATGAATTCCCGACTGAAGACACTGTTCCCCCAGAAAAATTAAAATTACTAGGTAACTTTTACATACTATTTTAAGTTCTCTTTTAATCCATCAACAATGTTATTTTTGTAAATGTCTATTTACTCCTTTACAAGTAACTCTGTAATCTCTGGTTAGTGAAACCATGATTTTGCAGTAGTTAGATAAACAGTTTATCATAGTGCGTATGTGAAAACCAAAAAAAATAAGTATTTCTATGAAAAAATCCGGTCACCCAGGGGAAATACCACTATTTTCATACAAATTTCGGGGACAACATTGTCCCCTGGGTCACCCACGAAATAGAAGCTAAACAAAATAAAATAAATATGGCAATTACACCATTATTGACTACAAAAATCTAGGGTTTTGAAAAGTATACTTTAAATAAGGAAACTTAATCAGTTTTTTAATTATTTCGGTTTTCATAGAAAGTAGCAGAAAATCTTTTACAAAAAAAAGTTGATTGACCCATTTAATAAAACCGTTTATTTCAGAGAAATCCGAAGAATTAAGGCAATGTTTAGCTAACCCTCATGTGAGAGAAATGCTTAAGATTTTGGACACTGCTCAGCGCCCAGACTCATTGATCCAAGATTACATGCAGGAGCCAATCTTCACAGAGTTTGTAGATGCCTGTTTAAAAGTTGTTCAGCCTCCGGGAGAGGATGAAGATAGATAACCTTCTAATTTTCTTAATAAGCGTTAATTTTAAAGAATAAAGTATATTTGACTCATTTCATGTGGGTTTCATTTCATTTGCAATCCATATGAAATAATAATAAGTATAATATATTTATTTTAGTTAATAAGAAAAAAATGTAACAGCAAGACAACCCAAACTGGTTGGCAAAGGACATTGCCAGCTACAATGCAATGAAACTTGTACTCTCACAGGGTGCGACTAGTATTAATATCATAATACAGTAAATGATTTTTTGTGCCAATTTGTTTCAGCAGGCCTGAATCAACTGCAATGCTAATACTAGTCGCGAAAGATTGATTGTGTCACCCTTGGAAACTAAGGCTATTATTGTGTCAATTACTAACATATAGGATACTAGCTTTCCATCCGCAGCTTCGCCCGTGATAAATTAATTTTCCAGTAGGAAAAGGTATTTTCCCGCAGTAAAAAGTAGCCTATGTCAGTGATAATGTAGCTTACTAACGGCAAAATATTTTTTGAAATTGGTCCAGTAGTTTCGGAGCCTATGCAATGCAAACAAACAATCAAATCTTTCCTCTTTATAATATTAGTATAGAAGTATAGATAAGAATTATGTATCTAACAAAATATGGACATTGTCTGAATTAAATTATTATTATTATATTGTTAACACACTCAAAATCACAATTTCTATCTGTCAAATGGTTCAAGATGATAGTAGAAGTACTGAACGGGGTCACGAGCGCTCGCGGCCTCATTTATTTACAGACGTGTTAGCTTTATTTTCTTCAAAATTAAGTTCAGTTTTCTTGTGTGTTCTATAGTTTTCGATATTTCGGACATTGAGATACCTAATAATGGTGACGTGAATGTGAGTGCATTTTTGCACAGGGCAAATTGACCCAACAATTTGAGCACTTTGCACGAGTTGTTATTAATGAACATCCCCCTATCCCTGTCCTCATCTATACGTATAATGCAGTCTGTACATAAGCTTTACCATACTTGTAAGTAATCTAGTAACGCCACGTAAAAAACTTCAGTTACATGATGGGAATCAACTTGTTACTGCACCACGCCACTGGAAAGCACTATAAATATGGTTCCAAATATCTTGAATGTCTACTTTTTGAAAAAAAAATGCCAAAGAATAAGGAAAAATTAGTTTTATTACTTACAACAAAATATTTGTTACTTTTATCTTAATCTGTACTAAATGCCAGGCCATACAAAAAGTACTATGAATCCAACAGAGCAGCTTTTAACATTCTCTCTAGTTCCATGGACCTTTTTCTTTCCTCCTCTAATTGATTTTCCAACTTATCAACGGCTTCCATGCAATCTGTGTATTTCATAATCTTAGAATCAGCATATCTAATGCTCTCTTCTACTAGAGTATTATCTTTATCTTCAATCGTTAAATATTCCAGCGATCCTAAGGCAATTTTTCGGCGTTTCGCATTTATAAACTCATCTAAATTATCATCATATTCCAAAGCCTTGTGTTTTAAATTGCATATGATGTCAGCTTCATATAGCCAAAAAACATTTCGATATTCTTTCAGGTCTGATTTGTTATATACAGCATACCTATTTTCAAAGTCTCTTAGACTGTTAATTTTTTCATAAACTATCAAGTTCAGAAAACATCCAAAATCAAAATTCTCAAAGTATATTTTAAAATTTTCATGTGGCATCCTCAATATGTCTGATAATTCGAATAACGTAACTCCGAGAGTGCTCTTTTCTGGATATTGAAACCATCCAATCTGGGTGCAGTAAGCGTATATTTGTTCTTGCATGTTATCAACAGTTGCTGGTCGACAGTCTGTGACTGGATTTGGCAGCTTTAAATGTTTCATCAGGTTTTTTATTTCTGATAAATTATCAGAATTTCTTGCACTGCTAGTGATATATTCATATGGTTTAGGATACACACATGAATTACTTAAGTACGCCTTTAGTTCTAAAGGAAACAAAGGATAATTTAGCTGATCTTCATCTGTAATAATTTGGGTCAGCTTGTCGACACCCATGTTATAGCACTGTACTAGTTTACCCAAATCCTTCATAACTGCATCCACGCGAGTATCTTTTATATTTCTCAGCTGTAACCAAATTTCGTTCCCAAGATACCTCTCGCATATCGATTTTAAATAATCTATTTCAAGAGGAGGAACTCCTGGATAATTTCTTGCTAACCATTTCAATGCACTTTTGGTAGTCTTGTTTAAAGAATCAAAAACGTTTTTAGAATCAACAATGAAAATTTTAAAAGCGGATATCTTCTTAATGTTGACACAGTTAGTCAAGAACTGTTTTAAGTTTTCATTTTGCATTTCAGGTATAACAATAGCAATAGGTACCGTTTGATATGGATATCTACATTGTAGGGTTTCTTCAATAGTTTTAATTAAATCATATTCATTATCAGTTGTATAAAATAGCAAAGAGTTAGTACCTTCCATAGCTTCATTACAGTCTCCTTTGGATCTGCTTCTCAAGCTTACAGATATAGCAAAGTCCATTAACTGATTCCAAGTTTGTTTGCCCACATATATCAAACTGCTGGAAACTTCATGGTCTTTTTTGTCACTGAAAGAATCCAATAACCATTTTTCAATATTAACTTTCCTATACATCCACTGTCCACCAGGCGAGATTAAAGTTATTTTCCAGAAAAATCCCTTGTCATATGAGTAATTAATGTATTTCATTCTTTTTATTAGCGAGGACTTAATTATTTCCATTAGGTTTAATGGTTCAGGAGCAGGTAATTGTGGCAACTCGCCTGTAAATCTATATCCTCTATGTATGTTGTTCATATTTTTTAACGAAGCAGCTTCTACTAAACGTCTAATATCAGACGCCTCTTGGGCTGGAGTTCTATCAGTAATCCAAACTGGTGTGTCTTCCAAAAGGTTTCTTCTTTTCAAGTTTCTTATAAAATGTCTTCGCCAGACATCAAACCACTTTCTCATTAGTTTTTGAGTCCATATTTTTTCTGCTAACATTTCTGCGTGGCATATTTCGGCACATAACTGTGTGACAATGTCCTCAGTGACAACTCCAGCAAAATTAACTAACTCATTTAATTTATCTAACTCTTCATTCATTAGAACTCTTACTGACTCATCTCTAATTTCATCAATTAACTCTTCTACTACTTCAGAGGATTCTTTATCCACCCTTAATTTAAATAGTCGCTCTATTTCAGCTTTGCGTCTCAGTTCAGCTTTTTTAGCTTCCTCAATTCTTTTCCTTTTGTCTTCTTCTTCCAATAGTTTCTTTAATTGTTCTTGTTTTCTCTGCTCCTTCTTTTTCTCCTCTTCAATACGTTGGAGTTCTAGTTCTTTTCTCTTAAATTCTTCTTGACGTTTTTTCTCTTCCTGAAGTTCTAACTCGTGCCTTCTCTCTTCTTCCTTTCGAATTTCTTCCATCCTTTTTATTTCTTCCTCTCTTATTTTTTGCTCGTGGAGTTTTTGTGCCTCTAATTCACTTTGAGCATCATCATTGAATTCATATATGTCTCCATTCTTTAGCTCATTTGCAGATGTAAATATGCTTTGCGCAAGTGCTGGATTTTTATTCGGGAAAATTGAAGAAGGCGTTTCCTCCGAGTTTTCAGTTTTGATTGCGCTTTTAAACAAGCTGCCTGGAGATACTGCGTTTTGCTCTCCATTGAGAGCAAATACTGATTTAGGCTTCACTGTGGTGTCGATTTTTTCCAAAATTGGCTTATCTTTGTTGAAAACTCCAAAAACGCTTGATGGAGTTTTCATGTCACCAGTTTGATTTACGATTTTAGCAAATATATTTCCCGTTTGAGAATGATCTGTAGCATCAGATTTACCAAAGATATTGTTGTTCGAGTTTGAAAATATATTTTTACTTCCAAATACAGTTTCTTCTTTTATTGAAAACAAATTTCTGCCTGTATTGTTATCAAACAACTTATTTCGATCTAGTTTAGTGTCGTTTAGTGGTTGACTAAATATAGAACTTTTAGTTTCTGGCTTTTTAAATAGTGTTTCACCAGGTTTAGATTCCCCAAATGTGGTTCGACTCTTAAAAAGATCAGTAGTATTTTCAACAGTTCCAAATATATTTTTACCTGCATTATTATTTGCTGGCATACTGAATAAATTGTCTTTATTTTCTTGCGGTTTCGAAAAGACGAAAAACTCTTTTCCCGGACTGTTCATTTTCTCTGGTGAATTATTTATGATTTCTATTGGAGCTACTGGGATAGCTGGTTTAAAGGAAAACAATGGTTTGTACTTTCCGCCAGAGTCAACAGTTCGAGGCGCAGTATTAGACCGTCCTGGACTCAGTGATTTCGCTTCAGGTTGACCAAAAACATTTGCTTTCTTCTCTGCTAATCTATCCATTACTGCAAATCCTTTACCGCCTTGGGCCAGGCGCCGAATTTCAGCCCCAAGGCTTCGCAAGTCTTTGTTGCTATCGTTTGATGTACTGTATCCCTGGTCTTGAGCAGTTAAGGCCTCCTCTTTAAGGGTGCCATCTTTGTTGAAACTAGAATATGGGAGATTTCGTCCGAAGTCAACAATGGGTACCTGCCCACCCGCTATGACGGCGCCTACCTTGTGGTGCCGCTTTGATTCAATTAGATCAGGGGCGCGTGCGATCGGGTATGGGTCACTGTCTTCTATGAACTGGTTTCTGTCGAGTATCACTGTCAGACCGGATTCGTCGATTTTTGCAAAACGTAAACCATAGTGATTCACAAAAGATTTCATACTGTCAACTGTTTCAAAAGCAAGGGCATTCATTAACTCTTCTGCTGGGTACCGAGAGCCACCTCTAGGAGCAAATCCTTTCACGATTCTGGCGAGGGCTCGTGCGCGAACATCGTTGAAATATCTCAGCAGAATACACGCTTGCAAATATGTGGCTTTCTCTTTAACTAGACGGAAAAATCTAATGTAGTTGTTATTGTCCAATGCATTAAAAACTTTTATTGCAAACGTGATCGCTTCAGACTTTTGTATGTCTTGCGGCAAATGTTTTATCTGAAAAGGTAAACAAAAGTTTGAAAAACGATTACATGTTTGGAAATAAATTAGATTAGACTTTTTCTGATAGTCTTACCTCCCACCAGAAGTTAGCATCGCCGAGGTTGAGCAGAGCGATGTATCCTCTGAACTCAGCCTCACGGGGTTTGTGCTCGGGCGCCACGTCGGAATACATGTGTTTGAGCGTCTGCAGGCACTTGGTGAGGTTGTCGGTGTTCAGTTTCTGGTCGAACTGCGTGTGCTCCAGGTCAGCGAGGCGCGCCGCGCAGTGCGCGTGAAACCGGGCGGCCATCTCCACCAGCCGGATGGATTCTGAATATTTATCACAATACTAATTACTAGGAGTGTGAGCCGCCAATTTGCTGTTACCTTATTAGTAGTTTTGAAACATTTTTTTCTACAATTATATCCTGAAGACAAGAAGTAATAAGAATTGTATTGCATACCTGCACAACAAAGAGCCTGCTGTGTTATATCCTTCCGTATACCACGGAAACGGTCCCACATGAAATGAAACCAATCAGCAAGGGTAACCTGAAAAAATAATAAGAAATATTTAAACAAAGTCAGTCCAATTGCATTCTTATTTTATTACCTACATGGCAGCAAAAATATGGATAAAAATGAACATGTCAACACAGAAGAATATTTATGTTATTAAGTTTCTTTGCGTCATTACCAATAAATAACATTGGCAATACAGCTAGTTTATAGCTTCAAGAAGCTATGCTAGAATGTAGCATGATTAATTTCCTGTTTACTTACTTGTCTTGTAGTATCAGCTATCTCGCACAGTAGGTACGCGCAAGTCCGTTCCAACACCACTGCAGGTCGCAGCTCATAGCACATGGGAATCTCCTGATCAGCTGAACTACGGCTATACTGCTTGACAGCTCGCCATGCCTCCAATTGGTAGTCACAGTCAGGAACAGTTTCCAAGGACATGACCTGCATAATAAGTGTATTTGGATATGCTATTGTCCATATTGATTGTTATATCAATATCTATTTCAAATTGTATGTATGCAATTTGATAGAGGTTCTTCTGAAAAAGATGGGTCCTTTGCAATTAGCCAAAAGAGTTCTTAACTGATTTAATAGATATTATAACATTAACTAATTATTTCTATTGACTTAGAATGCATACCTGATGTTCAGCCTGTCTATGGAGTCGTTCCTTTTCAGGGCACATGTCTGGGCAAGTGCCGATGGTTGCGCCGCCTATCTTTACACGCGCACCAGCACCGCCCCACGCCCTCAGGATTCTAAATAGATACAATTATTTGATTAGTTACGAATGTGGTCTGAAGCAATGTAGTGAAACACAAATTAAGAAATTCTGTGAGTGTAACATTACATGTTTTAAGAATATAAATCACTAGGATGTGTTCAAGGTGTGGTAAAATATCAACTTGAGGACTTGCATGTGAATTAAAAAAGTCTACATAATATATACCTGTCCCGGGCATCCAATATTCTCCATTGCTCATCAGGAGTCTGTGATGTCTTATATCGCAGCTGATGCAGTTCAGAGGCTGCTTCAGAAGTGCTGAGAGTTGTTTGGGACACGATTATCACTGGTGGCTCAATGCCAGTTTTAGGTTGTCTGTAAAAAATATAATTAAATAGACCCAAAATACTGTACTGAACATTTAGGAAAAGTTAAATACTTACAATACAACTGGCTTTTCTCGGACTGGTGCTTTTTTCCTCAAAGGTGACTGCTTAACAACATGTGAGACGGGCTTGATTTTTTCAGGGCTTATATCCATACCTGGAAAAAATTTACTGTCAAAAAAGACTTACAAATCCATTCCAAAAATAGAAACAGCAATTTGTCAATTACTAAAAATAAACAGTTTGAATTTGCATGCAGTATTATACTCACAACTTTGCCTCGTTGTAATAGATGGACCACCACCCATAGCTGACAATTCCTCTTCCACATCAGAGTCTGGAACCCAGTCAGGATCATCATCTCTTTTGCTTTTGCGTCTTCTATAATATGAAACAATAAAACATACATGTACAACTAACAAAATTACTTCCTCCATTTCAAAGATAGATTTAAAAAAATATTTTTTGTGTTAAATATTTTGATCTTGACTTTGAATTCAAGGAAACAAAATTTTACTTACACTCTTGGCTTAACTCGAGTTACGTCAAACATGAAGCCATCATAAGCTCCAGCGTTTAACACCGCTTGCTCTACAGAAGCAGGCTGCTCATATTCCACAATACATGTCTGCTTCTTTGGTAATAAGCGGATTCGCTTCACTCGTCCAAATTTGCTGAAATGCTTCTTAGTTGCAGCAGGCTCAAACAGGCTTTCCGGAACATTTGTACAACTTAAACAAAATTATACATGGTTAAAATCAATTAAATGCAGTTTAATTTAAATATTACTAAGTGTTGCAGAGACTGCTTGGTGAGGTCTTAGGCTAAGCGGAGACCCTGGGGACACAAGAACTTGAGACCTTTAAGGAAATTATGGAAGGTGGAAGATATTTTTTTCTCGGGGATTCCCTGCTGGTGTAAGTCATAGCCAATATAGCCTGCTCATAGTGCAAGCTCACATTGGAAATCTATGCAAATTGTATAGATTAATTAGCTGATCACTATACGGTGTTGCAGTCTCATAATTTATTCTCTAGACTTTTTGTCAGACTAAGAGGCTGTTATACCACTTTTTTTTGAAGTTTGGAATTCAGAATAGCGTAATCATAACCTTATTTGACAGATGGAGTTAATATTTCTGTTTCACAAGTCTTGATTAGCGCTATATGACTGACTAGCTTTTGTCCGCGGCTTCGCTCGCGTGAACCATAAATATTTCAAAGAAGCAAGCAATTGAGCAAGCAAGCTATTATGCAAGCAAGCATGCAAGGAAGCATTCAAGCATGCAAGAAAGCATGCAAGCGAGAAACCAAGCAGGATTGTAGCGAGCATCCAAGCAAGCATGCAAGCAAGCAAGCATGCAAGCATGCAAGCAAGCAAGCATGCAAGCAAGCAAGCATGCAAGCAAGCAAGCATGCAAGCAAGCAAGCATGCAAGCAAGCAAGCAAGCATGCATGCAAGCAAGCAAGCATACAAGCAAGCATGCAAGCAAGCATGCAGCGAGCATGCAAGCAAGCACGCAATCAAGCACGCAAGCAAGCACGCAAGCAAGCATGCAAGTAAGCACGCAAGCAATCACGCAAGCAAGCACGCAAGCAAGCACGCACACAAGTACGCAAGCAAGCAAGGAAGCATTCAAGCATGCAAGAAAGCATGCAAGCGAGAAACCAAGCAGGATTCTAGCAAGCATGCAAGCAAGCATGCAAGCAAGCAAGCAAGCATGCAAGCAAGCACGCAATCAAGCACGCAAGCAAGCGTGCAAGCAGCATGCAAGCAAGCAAGCTTGCAAGAAAGCATGAAAGCAAGCATGCAAGCGAGTTTCCAAGCAAGATCCTAGCGAGCATCCAAGCAAGCATGCATGCATGCATGCAAGCAAGCATATAAAAAAGCATACAAGCGACAATCCCAACGCATTCTAGCCAGCGTGCAAGTGAGCATCCAAGCAAGCATTCAAGCAAGCATGCAAGCAAGCATGCAAGCAAGCATGCACGCAAGCAAGTAAGCATGCAAGCAGGCATGCAAGCAAGCATCCAATCAGGCATGCTAGCGAGCATGCAAGCAGGCATGCAGGCATGTAAGCGAGCATGCAGGCAGGCATGCTAGCAGGCATGGAAGCAGGCATGCAAGCAGGCATTGAAGCAAGCAAGCATGCAAGTAAGCAAGGACGCATGGAAGCTTACCAAATTACGTCTAAATCGGTTAAGCGGTTATTGATTCTCCATACAAAGTTTCACCCCCCTTTTCATCTCCTTAAAGGGTGATTTCCGGGATAAAAACTATTCTATGTCCTTTCCTGGGATTCAAACTATCCGTATACTAAATATCATCTAAATCGGTTCAGCGGTTTAAGCGTGAAGAGGTAACAGACAGTCAGACAGACAGACAGATACACTTTCAGATTTATAATATTAGTATTGAATTAGTATGGATAGACTACTGGCTCTGTGAGCTGTAGTAGATCTTGCCAGTTTTATGAAATAGTTTTATGAAACGCACCTCTCTCGGCCCCTTTCTAATCATACCCCCCAGCCCCTGTACCGCGCGGGCTAGGACAAATTTAAACGTACAGCCTGGTGACATACAGACAGACGGACGGACAGCGGAGTCTCATTAATAGGGTCCCGTTTTTACCCTTTGGGTACGGAATCCTAAAAACACTAACTTTAACAGTGACGGCACCAGCTGAAAGTCATGAAAACTCATATATGCATTTGTGCCAGTGAATGCACTATCTGACAGATTTATCCAGTACTTAGTTTATTCATTGGATACATAACTAGAAGTTTATCTATAAGGTAATGAAACAGCCCCTATATTAGAAAAACAAAGCTAATAATATGGGTTGAGGGGCTTGGGGATGGGCCCCAAAATTACAATGTACCTTTGCCTATACACAGATGCCAGAGTTTAGTTTTGTTACTACTGTCATGCTATTAATATATGTATTTGGTATTCTTATAAGAAATGAAAGCCTTAATAAAAATGAAATTTTCGTATAATATCATAAAACCTAGTAATTTTGGTCTATGAGCAATAAATAAATTTTTCATCACACTTGCTCATCAATGGTGTTATTCCATGCCTGTATACTAAATGACAAAGGCTTAATTTGTAATTAAGGGAGTTATGGATTTACATACAGTTTTTCTTCCCAAGGGAGTAACTTTAGTTTTAAAATTTGCAAACAGACTAAGGAGGTTTCAAGTCAGCCAACGTTTTATTTATTACAACACAAAACTTATCTGCGCTTCATGAAACTTCATTATTTTTATATTTAAAATTTATATCAAATAGTTTTGTGATAATTTTACTAAGTATTTTTTTAACATGTTGGCAGAATCTGGCCGTATGACCATTTGAATTCTAAACTAAACACAGTTTACATTATTTATGGTAGACAACTTGAAAAAAGTGACAATCTGTATTGGCGGGTAGCCATTATTTTATTAAATTTAAGTGTTTTGAGACAAAATAATTTTAGTTTTGGATTTCTTTTCCTCGCAATGTGATGAAAATCATTGTGTGTATTGCGGGCAATAAGGGGATTACAAACTCGAGTCATTAAGTCCTTCGGCGTCAGGTTTCTAATAGATTCTCGTTAGAAATCCCCTACTTACGGCCCTTGATGCACAATGAATCATTGAGAATAACGATAACATATTTCTTATGAAGAAATAGAATGAGCTGGTTGTAGTTTCGAATAATTTTCAATAACAGGCGACAGAGATTTTCACACTTACGTGATAGAAGTTTTCATGTTGAGGTTCACGCCAGGACTTTTCGATACAGGGCTATTCATCTTCTCCATTTCTTTTATCTAGTTGTCTTAAGAATAACAAAATTAACTTTGTTGTCATGCCACACAAATACAGGTTATTTTTCAATACCATATCTCTGCTGATTTGTAGTAGCTAGTTGCATAGTTGGAAATGTTGTTAGTTCGTTTTATGCCCAAAACAAGAAATTACAGTAACACAATTCGTATGTTTTGCTACGCAATAATAATTTCGATGCGCTGTTTGGCAGTTACATTACATACTTACATACATTCTTCCTAGTTTTTTTTAGCTGCGCTGCATCAGGCATTTTTTGAACTCACTAACCATGACTGCACAAAACATTAAAATAAATATTATGGAAAAACAGACAATAGAATAAGACTGCTAGTGTTCCTGCTAATACATTGGAATGGCTAATTTTAAATAAATTTAAGCATTAAAAATGTAAATGAAAATAGTACATCTGCCATCTGCAGTCTCCTCTGTATGTAAAGCCCTCCACAGACTGCAGCGCAGGACGTGCGTGCGACGGCGACGGAGCGTGCCCAGCGCGTTGCATAACACTGAATCATATACGCTGTGCCGCCCTGTAGATGTTTGTCATAGCATATATGATTCAGAGTTATAGACCGCGCTGGGCACGCTGCATCGGCGTCGCGCGCACACCCCGCGCTGCGGTTTGTGATGGCCTTTAGTACGAATAAAACTCGGTAAAAGAATGAAATTGCTTAAAGAAAAACGCCTTAGAACTGTCAAATTTCGGAGTTGCCAGTGCAACGAAATATTTAAGTCGCTTTTATAAACGCCTCAATTCAATGGTAAAATTTAACACAATGGAAGTAGCTGTACCGCCATCTAGTGTAAAATAAAAATAATGCATTACTTATAATACTAGACCCGACACTCTCCCTCCCGCACCATGCAAAATTAGCCAGAATCTAAACTATGTAATGTAAGTCGACCAGTCTCCACCGCAAAGTTTCTGTACCTATTTCATAAGATCATTAATATAGCTACTGTATAACTGTATGCTCTGTAGTGAAGATAATAAATAAATTATTATTATTTATTATTACATCTTTGATTTGTCCCACTGTAGAATGTTTTCGGGTGATTCTTCAAGGTCGTGATTTTTGTTTTATTCCTCTGTCGTATTTTTTTTTTACTTAGTACAGAAAAAATCATGCTCCCATGAAAATAGATTTGTTCAGTACCATAAATTTAATAAATTTAATAAATTAAGTAATCGGTTAATTAAGTAATCCTCCAAAAGCGGGACAGGCTCAGTCCCGCTTTTGGAGGATTACATAATTAACCGATGTGTTTAGCGAAATGATGATGCATCTTATCTTTCTATGTTTTTTTTAGCTATATATCTAATGTCATAATAAACATACTTAATGTGGAATTCAAATAAAATAATGAAAGTTTAAAACCCTTGAATTTATATATTTTTTTAGTATACAAAATCAGGTTTAAGAATCCCGCTTAGCCCAAAAAAAAATCTAGCAACCTGGCAACGTTGGCTGGATAAATAAAAAATAGTAGATTGTTCAACAAGGGAGGAAAATAACCAATATCACACGAGGTTACTTGGCACCCGAGCACAGCGAGGGTTCTTACAAACTCGAGTCATTAAAAGCCCTCCGCCTCCGGCATCGGGCTTCTAATAGGCTCTCGTTAGTAATCCCCTACTTACGGCCCTTGATGCACAATGACCTATTAAGTCATTTCTACCCTTGGGAAGAAAATAATAGTTCATCATTTCAAGAAGTTCAAGGAAGCATGTTGTGGTCATACTTAATAGTTTTTGGTTGTCTTTTATACATGCCTATCCATTTAATATCGATGCCTACTTCTACACTGTAGTTACTGTCAGTATTGTATGATACCTCTCCACTACTCCAGTATACTACGTGTATGTCAGATATGATTTGCCTCACTTTCCGAGTATGAGAGATGAAATAGTATATTTTTTATCGAGGGACTAAAAGAAGCCAATATATACCCGAGGTGGTTAGCCACCCGAGCTTTAGCGAGGGTGTCTATTTATCCGAGGGTTTACATTGACTTTTAGTCTCCAGGTGAAAACTCTATTTTTCACTTCGATTGCGAGAAAAAAATAGTCAGTTTAGTACAACAAGATTTAATAAAAAAAAACAGTGCGTGGAGTCCCTCCGCGCGGAAAAAGTGAAACTTCAAAATAAACCAACCCGCTCCCAACCCGCTTCCAACTCGCCCCCAACACGCTCCCAACCCGCCCACAACCCGCTCTCAACCCGCTCCCAACCCGCCCCCAACCCGCTCCCAACCCGCTTCCAACCCGCCCCCAATCCGCTTCCAACCCGCCCACAACCCGCTCTCAACCCACTCCCAACCCGCCCCCAACCCGCTCCCAACCCACCCCCAATCCGCTTCCAACTCGCCCCCAACCCGCCCACAACCCGCTTCCAACCCACCCCCGACCCGCTCCCAACCCGCCCCAACCCGCCCCCAACCCGCCCATACACAAACTGGAAAAAATAGAATGGCGCCACCTTCTATGCGGAAAAAGCATAGAACTAAGACCACGTAGACTATTTATTTATTTATTTATTTAAACGTAGAACGTAGACTAAGAACGTAACATTTTCGTCATGCAAATGGTCCACACAATCTTATTTTTTTATATATATTTTGTTTTGCCACTAAGCAAGTACTGGCTGTTTGGGTTTATCTAGGTCACTCGAAATGAATTAAAAAATTAATTACTTTTACTCCCTAGGGACTAAAGCACTCACTTTACTCCCGCCTCGTAAGGCTATATTGACCTACTTTTAGAGCATGAGAAGTGAAAAAGCATATTATACTCGTATGTAAGTATGTAGGGTAGTACCTATAAGGAGAGGAACAAAATTTACAATATTTTTTATTTTAGTATAAAGTCGCTGTCAATTGAAATTGCGAACAATGTAAATAAACCGTTTAATGAAATGTCCATATTTTAGCACTTGTTTATAGTTTTAATGGTTTAGGATAATGTTGTGGTAAGTATTGATTAAATAACACACGGATTTAGCAGTATTTGATGAGGGAAAATGGAAATTAAAGACATTTTAAATACAAGGTTTGTTTACATTATTTGCAATTTCAATTGGGAATGTCTAATAAAAATTACCAGTGGTTTTATATTTTTTTTGTATAGAAAAGTCAATTATAAGAATCTAATTTCAATATTTTGTCATTTAGTTCTCTACTTTTTTCATAATAAATTATTGAAACTATTTTGGTTGATGACGTCAGATTATAATTGAGGGCTCCTACACTGCCAAATTTCTAAATCTATCTAAATGCGTACGTTAAGGCAACCCCTTTAATTATTTTTTGCGTAGTGGTACATTGTAACTAGTGTCACTTTACTGGCACTGTCAAAGTGCTAGATGACAAACAGCGGGTCCAAATCAAACTCCGTAGTATAATCCACGCGTAAATTGTGAAGAATTCTAACCACATAGAATAAAGTTCGACTTGGACCGGTCACGCAATTTACACCAATGTCAAATGAAGTTCATTGCTTATTTTTGTTATATAATAAATTCATTCCATAATATTAAAATGAAATAACTACAGAAAACGAGTTAAAAAGCATTTATCTCGAAATGGTTTTCAATTTACTACACATTGCAAAAAAATAGACATCCCCAATTGACAGTGATGTTACCGAATACTCCAACGTCTGTATTATAAAAAAAAATACTAAGCGCTTTTGCTTTGCTTTATGCTTTTGTGAATATGAAAATAAAAAACTTAGTGTAGGTTAGGTAAGGTATTGACCTCCAGGGGTTATCAGGTAGGTACAGTCAAACAAAAGGTCGCCTTGACACCTTAAATGTCCATTTTGCTTGCAGTGGCTAGACAGTAGACATCTGTCCATACCAATCCATACCAATGAACTTCAACGGTTACAAGCAAATTTGTTTTGAAACTAGGCAGTACTATGCTTTTGTCGATTGTTCTGTTCAGGCGGTAAATATGAGAATCCGCCACATCGCCGCGTGCCAACTGGCTCATCTAAATTACAGGTAGGTACTACCTATATTGCCGTGCAGTGCACGCTGGTGGATGGTGTTGGTGTAAGCAGCAAGGATAGCTTTTATTAGAGTGCCATATATTTGTGAGCAGATGTCTTAAAATATGACGATCTTATCTACCGATAAATGAAACAATATTATATCTGAAGGGATAGTAATGTAGCTAAAAATGCATTTTTTTTTTCACTTACGACGGTATTAAATTTTATGTGCGAACTTTAAAACCTAAGTCGATAAAATAATTATCTATTATATTATATCTGATGATTATGCCTCGTATTTGAGTGAAAACCTTGTTTAATGTGGCGATGGGATAACAGGTTTGTGTGATGTTGCTGTACTTTTTTACATAGAAGCGGTTGGAGGGTGGGTCCCGCATGAATACACTACTTGTCTTGTGATTGCGAATTATTGAGATAAATAATTGACTTCAGTCAGAGTTCAGAATGCTTTATAACAAGACTTCGCGTGAGTGAAACTTTCCGGTGATGTAAGCGTTCATAGGCGGCGTTAATATTTTGACATCGTACCAGCGGCGGCGTACCTACCTTGCTGTTACTGATTTTCAGCACTATATCTATCTATATATATAAAAATGAATCCCTATTTCCCTTGGTCACGGCATCACGCATGAACGGCTGGACCGATTTCACTAATTCTTTTTTTGTTGTGTTCGTCATTGTCAGGAGAAGGTTCTTATGAAAGAAAAAATTAGAAAATATAAGAAAAATTACCGTCCATAATAACTTTTCTAATGTAACCTTATGGCGTTTGACATAACTGCCAGTCGTTTGACAGTTGGCGTGATTAACAGAATACGATCGTTTAAATTAAATGTACGGGTCGAAATTTTATTCATAAAACTAGCGACGCGCCCCGACTTCGTGTGGGTGTAGTTTGGGGGGAAAGAGGTAAATATCTAAACTTACCACCTTAAATTATAGACTTTCTTTATTTTTCACACCTATTTTTCAAAGTTACACCCGTGCGAAGCCGGGGCGGGTCGCTGGTATATGTATAATAAATAAGTAGCACGCTAATCTTTGTACTAGGAGCGAACAGTGAATGGAAGGTTTATTTCTACAATAAGAAAACGACGGAGGACGATACAAAGACACAAAAAAAAATCTCACTCAGCATGTGCTGCTCCTACTGAGTCAGTAAGAAAAGAATACACACAGCGACAAACAAATTATTGGCGCGGCGCGGGTGTTGTATTAGGTAAACCTGCTGAAGAAAGCATTATGTGTAAGTAAAGTACGCAAGAGCAGGGTGAGTGTGAAGTGGTGAGGTGAGATCCTTGCCCTCTTTGGTGAAGCGTTTTTATGCAATCCAAAGAATTGCCACTGTAGAACAAATCGTAGTATCGGTAACTGTTCGTCATTTACGCTTGCCGAGCGGTTGCCTTTTCCAAGTAACTGAAGTAAATAATCCACGAACGAGGTTCATCAGGATTACCAAGTTTTAATTCAAGCAGCACATGCATTACTCTTATGCCTAAGCATCAAGGGTTAATGATTTTAACCGTCTACGTGATGTCATAACAGCATTCCGTCGCGCAAGACTTCGCGGTTCCGGTACTGCCGGATGTACCACTCACTTTCTATTCCAACTCCGAACTTATTGCCGATTTCGGCACCACGGCCTCGCCCGGATATTCGCTAAAAGTTAGCCATTACGTAATGAATTCCTAAATCAAATGCAAGGGTTGTATGTAAATAGCAGTCAAATCTAAACTTGATCGCAGTGTACATAGCAAGGACCAAAACTAGTTTACTCATAGTCTGGAAACATAAATAAATAGTGTATGAAAAAATATATGGTTAAAACTAATTTTAAATATGTAGTAGAAACGTGCTTAATTAGAACTTAATTAGAAGAGCAATTAACATGAAATCAAATCCGAGAAAAAAAGACTCAATTTGGTATAATGAACTTCACGTGAAACGTTTGGTAGAGGTCTACACGTCAGCATCGTTTTCGGTTTTGTTTTGACCATTGAATCATAACTCATTGAGGTAAATAATGTTTGTAAACAGCTTACCCACACCGTCACAGATAGAAAACCATTATTAGAACATGTTAAAAGCCAATCGAGAAGTACTACTGTACTTATTCTTGTAAACAGGATTAATCCTGCTTCCATCGGTAGCCGCAAACGGCCGGCGAACGCTTCGCCGTCCTGCGCGTCACGTGACAGCCGCAAGGGAGCCCGAGTCAGGCTGGCTAAATGATGCGGTGAATCACTTCGCAGTGACGTCACCAACATAAATTCGGGTGTCGCATTCCGCTCGCGAACGCGGTGGTTATATAAAAGAAAGTGGCGCGGCCGCGCGACGACCTTGCTGGTGAAAGGCGGGGCGCAAGTGGCACAGCCGGAACTCGCTCTTCCCACGGCCTGCGCCCGCGCCGCTCGCCCGCCGTCGCCGGGCCGTTATGCTGTGCCAAGACTTTCGGTTACCGGTTCGCTGCTAAAAAATTGCACTGTGCCAGCCAGTTTGGGAGGTGATATACTTAGGTAGATACGTAAACCGCAAGATTCACCTTAATTTTCTAAGTGAACTTCTATTCAGTGGAATTGGGTTCATGTAGAAAGCAACAGAATAAATACTTACTTACTTGTTATAGAAAGAATTGTACTTACCTACAGCAAGAAATGTGTGTAAACCACGCACCTGTTTTTATTAATTACTTATGTATAGGAAAGCTATTCCAAAATTCGAAGTTCGTTTCTTACCGTCACTTTTACTCCCATTAAATACTATTAACATGAACGGGGACGGCACGATACGAAGTTCGAATTTCGAACTTAGTAGCATATAAGGTCTATAAACAAACTTAGGGTGTTTATTAACGTCTTGGGTAGAATGGTGCATTTTTTGCACTCCTACTCTACTATTAAGTATTAACCATTAGATGCAGTGCCAAATGGAAAGGAAGTTGAAAAACTAAATATTTCACCAAAATGAAAATAAAAATTTACCCGACTTTAACGCTGCTTCGTCAATATAAATCTTATGCTCGGTCGCTCTATTTTTAAGAACAGTTCTAGAATGAAGTTAAGTTATTCATTATTTTTCTTAATATATTATTTCTATTCTTAGTTTCAATAATAAAATAAATAAATAAATAAATAAATATTAGGGGACAATCTTACACAAATCGACCTAGTCCCAAACTAAGCAAAGCTTGTACTATGGGTACTAGACGACGATAAACATACTTATATAGATAAATAAATACTTAAATACATAGAAAACATCCATAACTCAGGAACAAATATTCGTGCTCATCACACAAATAAATGCCCTTACCGGGATTCGAACCCAGGACCTCTTGCTTCGTAGGCAGGGTCACTACCAACTAGGCTATAAAAATCTCCGAGACGGCTTGACCGATTCTTATGAAACTTTTTTCTCTGTTCTCGGTAGGTCTGAGAATAGGTCGTAGGCTATTTTTTGTGTACCTACCCCTATTCTTCGCAGACTGAGTCGCGGGCAACAGCTAGTGAATATATAATTTCCTGTAATATGACGAAATTTTACAATTTATGCAGGTAAGGTGCAGTATTCCAGTGATGACAATAATAATAGATGTATGAATGGAAATGTAGGTGATAGACGTTGAACGACTGTTTAGATTAATTTCGATAAATCATTTTATGAAATACTATGACTGACGGCTGACAGCGTTTGCATGTTTGTTACTATTTCACGCTGAAACGGCTCTACATCTTGTCTTGCTCTACTAGGGGCGTTCAATAAAAAGTGAGAATGAGTATGTTATAAGCAACTGTTACTAAATGTCATTTTATTTTTCGACATAGTCACCTTTTAGCATAATACACTTAGTATATCTTTTTTCTAAACTTAAAATTCCATTTTTAAAAAAGTTCTCATCTTGAGTACTTAAAAAATCTTGTACTGCAGCGACTACCGCGTCGTCGTCTTCAAATTTCTGGCTTCTCAGGTATTGTTTCAATCTCGGAAATAGGTAGAAATCACTGGGAGCGAGATCTGGTGAATACGGAGGATGCTTAAGGATATCGAACCCAGCATCACGAATTGCAGCCATTGCAACGGCGGACTTGTGTGCCGGGGCTTTGTCCTGGTGGAACAGCACAACTTTCGAGAGTTTATCTCGCCGTTTTTCGCGGATCTCATTGCGCAATGTTGCTATTTGTTTGGCGTATAAAGTGCCCGTAATAGTGGCTCCATGCTCGAGATACTCAATCATTAATACCCCTTTACCATCCCAAAAAACAGAGCCTAAAAGTGTCCCGCAAATCCAAATTGACTTGGTCCGTAGAAAAATTTTTCAAATACAAGTATTTGATAACGGCGCGCAGTTCAATTTTCTCCATTTTCGCTAACGTACTCAATAGCATTGCAAAGAAATTACCGTATATTTTTTTAAACAAAAGACAGTTAGTTTTTTTTTTCATAGCAATCAGCTAGATAGATTAGCTTTACCGGCCAGTATTTAATTTCGTAATATTAAAAGAGTTTGCATCTCATTCTCACTTTATATTGAACGCCCCTCGTATGTCTTGTCATCACTGACGCCGCGTAAAATATTTAGACAAACGGTGGAAATTGTGTTGTTGCGCTGCCACGACACTTCTACTGTTTATGTTTATTTTATTTTATTTTATTTTATTGATAATGGGAAACAAACAGCGAAAAATAACATTTGTAATTATTTTAAATTTAGATAATACAAAAGCCAAAGTAGTTTCCACTAGTGAATTATAACATTATGGTTGCTCAAAAAGACTTAGTTTTTTACAATTGACTAATTACATTACTAAAATAATAAGGGAAATATTTATGTGTATATAAAGTAAAAGCAAAAGCAATAAAGTACCATGCACAAATTCAGCCAACAAAAGGTGAAAGGGGGGGCAAAGGGGGGGGGGGTTATTCCTACAAGATTGGGATGTACAGTCAAGTGTAAAAATGTGGGTGCACACAACTTGCTCATAAATATGTCCCATAGCTCTTATGTCGTCGAATTAAGGTATAGGTATGTAACGATGGGAGGATTAAATCGATACTTATTTTTGCACTTGACCGTACCTACCTATGTCCGATTCCGAAATCTCATCAACTGCTACGCCTTTGCCTAGAGACACGAAATTTGGCACAGTAGTTTGAACACTAGATTGTAATTTTCGGGAACCCCCTTTGGAACCTAGCTAAGCTAAATCCCGGAATTTTAATTAAAATCCCAGATTTAATGGTTTATGCAGGCAAAACCGCGGGTAAAAGCTAGTAAGTAATAAAAACTATACTTAACATGCCATGCCTACCAATCTGAATGTTATCCGTAAAAGCTTTTTTGGTAAACAAAACTAAATCATGTTTCTCTTTCGGTTATTATCTATAAGTGTTATAGAGTGAGTGAGATAGCGTACCATCGGTGATCGTGCTGGCCTAGAATTTAGACAATTTCCGATTGCCACGGCCGCGGCCTAGCAACAGCACATACACTCGCTCCGCGCCCGCGCACATCGAATGGACACTTCTCGTTTGAACAGTTGTTTTTGTTTGGTTAGCTATCGGCTCTATTCAATTATAATTAAACAAAGACTAAGATACTATCAACGGCATTATAACTGTCTTGACAGGAGGACACGTATTTTAGATGACATCTGACACACAAATGTAGCGCGGTATTTGCTTGCTATTGTTTCGTTTAATTATGTTATTTTTCTAAGAAATTAGACGAGACATTAGAGCCTTCCTTAAAACGTGGTTATGTGGTTCTGCACCATTTAAAGTCAAAATGCCCACTGCCACAAGGGTTCGAATTTGGTCGCGCATATATCGTTCATTCCGCGGGTCGACAAAATTCGCACGCTTAATAAAATATGACTTAATTCGAATTATATTCATTGTAAAACTAAACCTACATAAAGTTTATTTTTCAAATGAGAAAAATTCGAATTGAGTCAGTTTTTTACTAAGAGTTAGAAAATACGGATTCGAATTTTAACCGCGCTCTCCTTATTTTACTATATCCTTAATCGCGAATTATTTTAGGAAGGTACTTGTGTAAAGGCGTACAGTCAACAGCATAAATAAGTGATCATTTATGTACCTTATCACTTTACAGTCATGTTTGAAATGTCATACAAAATTGTCAAACGATTGAAAACTACAAGGTCCAGAAATGACCACTTATTTATGCTGTTGACCCTACATATCAAATTACTTACATAAAACTGGGAATGCATAATTAATCAAAGTTCATAATTTTATAAAAATTTGGGTACACAATACAATTTTCTTGGAAATTTATAGCTTTGGAGATGTTATTAAATATACCTACATAACTTAAACCAATTTGCAGATTATGAGAGCAAAATTAATATTAGTTCAGCAAATGGTTTTTATGAAAAATATAATTATATAAATATCAAATTATTCTGTATATTTGGTTCATTAATCCTTTCAAACTATATGTAATTGCCGCGCTCCCAGGTAGAGTCACTTTTGTTAACAACATCGTCGTATTAACACAATGTTTAATAAACATTTAACTTCTGTAAGATCTACAATGCTTACATTGTCATGCAAGAAACTTGTAGTATAGTCAAGCTCAAAAGTAGCCGAACTCTTAGTACTTTGTCGCAGTAAACAACAAACTGGAACAGTTTAAAATGTTTCAAATTACAGGCTAACTGTACCTCTACCATGAGCTCACAGTGACCGTACTCGCTAGCGACGGCATAAATGATTTGTATGGAGAATTGTACTTCCGTAAGTGACCGCTAGAGGCGCTGTACAATTCTCCATACAAATAATTTACGCCGTCGCTAGCGAGTACGGTCACGTAAACTAGTGTAAACTCATGCGTACCGGTAAACTGGGGTTACTTTAGGGAATTTTGGGGCTACTTTTATAGATTTAAAATGGTTATAAAAACGCAAATATTCATAGCTCGATTGAGCAAATGACGTAAAAAGTTAGCTGATTTATCAAGGTAGTTATTTCACTGCCACAGATGGTCTAAAAAATAAGGACACTGCGTAAAAAAACTGTTTTCTAAAGTAGCGCCCCGCATTTCAAAGTAACCTTTGTTTACGGTACCAGGGTGGAATCATTTCGCTGTTAATGTCATGTTAACATTCCATACATCTACCAACGTGTTCATCGTAGAATTGATTGTGAAAAGCTTCCACTTAGTACGTGATTCAGTTTCCTCGACTGGCAGTGACAAGCTACTTTTGACTTGACTGTACATAGACAAAGCAACCCGCAAAGTCTAAACACGAGTTTCATACGGTTAGTGCGAAATAAGTTTTTTTGTGTCGGTGAGTGGTCCACCTGCCTAGCTCGAATAACAGTGCGCAGGCGGCGCTCAGCCCGGCCTATTCAAGTACCGACTGAAAGAAGGCGCCTATAGTTAATTGATTACCGTATTTAAATTTCATAAAAGCATACAATAGATGCCTTTTGTGTACGATGATGGATATATGGTAACTCTAGGATTCCGTACCCGCGTACCTCGAAGGTAAAAAATTGACCTTCATAGAAACACTCTCTTCACTCGTGTGTCAGTCTAACTAACTGTCCGGGGGTAGCTATACATGGAACCCTCAGTGCGCGAGTCCAACCCGCACTTGTCTTGCACCGTTTTCATTAATATTATATTTTATTCAGACGGGCAGGTAAACGGATGCAAACACTAAATAACTTTATCTTGTTCAGTATTTTTTTTGTATTAATCCCATTTAAGTATGTAGGTATAGTAAATTCTCATCCATTACGTTGATGGCTTTAGGGTATTCAATGGAAATGTTTATTTACTCCTCATAATTTATGCCAATCAAACATCCTTTAAGAGTAGCAGTCAACATGTTCTTGCAGTCCGGCAGTCGGAATCTGGCTGCAGCGCGTGCGGCGGCCGCGAACCCGGATACAGCGTGACGTAACGACGCAGCCTTCGCCTCTCCCTTGCGCTTGCGTCGCATCCCCCCTCCCCGCTCCCCCTCGCGTCTGCGTCTGGGCGACCGTCTATGCCGCCGCTTTGATTTCAATGCTAGAGCCTGTCTCCAACCGCGGTTTATTAGAACCTTTACATGGCGTTTGAGTATGCTGAGCGGACTGAGAGCAGATTGATTTCACGACTAAGTACAAGGATTTTATTAGTTTTTAATACAGCTAGACGATAGACGGCGCAAATGCTTTTGTATGTTCGCGGTTTTAGAATGAAAGGGAGCATCATACTTTAGTTAGAAGTTAATGTAACGATAGTATTATTAATACATTATAGCACTTTAACCTTTTTGCTTGCTAAATATTTGTCTTAGTCTTAGAGAACATTACCACTGGGTTCCTAATGTGTAGATTACAAGACAGCAATGCTCAAAAAACCAAACTGGGATGCACCGGTTGGACCGCTACCAGCTACCATTCCAAATAAGTAGAACGATTATATTTCTTTTTTTAATTAGCTTACATGCCTCGAATAAAATAATAATTATTTTTACGCCACTTATCCGTCATGGTCCGCGCGCTGCGCTGGCGGCGGGTCCGTTGACGCTAACTTACTCTACTTACTTTAAAAATATTTTAATAATTTTCGCTTTACGAACTGCTTTTATGATACACAATAAAGGCGTGAATTAAAAAAGCAAAGATCTTTAGCTAATGTCTATTCTACATTTTTATTACATTTTGAAACATTTTACTGCGAGCGAGTGAGTGAGCACTTGGACTTAGTTGGTTGAATAGTACTTAGTTGATTCTAATGTTACGCTCATGAGCTCAATAATGGAGACGGACGTGACCTGGCTGCTGAGTGGAACCTCAAGTAAAAACAACCTTGTATACAAATCAGAGTGAAATTAGCGCATCACGCAACGAGCGACGGGTGAATCACCGCGGCTCTCACAAAGAGGTGAGTCAAACTCCGGGAATTGCATCATTATCTGTGGTCACAGCCGCTAAATCTCCCGGCGCAGAGCGCAGAGCGGCAGACAAAGCAATACACAATGTATTATGGACTCCAATAAAGTCCTTAAAGTTATACGAACAAACTATAATGTTGTTCACTGTCTGGGCAGAATGACCAATCACAATATCCGTACAAAACTGAGTTACCTACTTGTAATGAATTTGTCGCTTAATTTATCTTTAGCTACTTTACCAAGGTCCACAAGGTCATTCGAATCAAGTTTGTGTTATTGTTACAACCTAGTACATTGCACTGTTTAGGTAATTAGTCGGGTCTAGACCATACCAACAAAATTATCTTGATAAATTGATAGTTCTGGTCCTACAATCAAAGAAGTTTTTTTTAAAGAAATAAAACTTATGGGTTTGAAATTTCACACAAATGGCCTATCAAGCAGTCAAGCACTAAACATCTACGATAGGTTCTAAAATCTCGGCATGTGAGCAGGATCCAATTAATTGTTTATCTCACATGCCGTGTTGTCGAGCGAGATGAAATCGCTGATGCGATGTTATCGGCGAGACTATGTTGGCTGGGGAATTGCGGGACCACCACAATGTTGCGGGCGGCGCGGCATTCCTCAAGGCCAACTGTTTCTTCATTTTACATTTTACATAGTTGTAGGCTTAAAATATAACGATGAAAATCCATGTAGTCGCTATGGCCACTAAAACGAACCTGTGTCTTATTCGGATTTAGGAGAGCCATTCATGTAGGTACTTATTTACTAACTTTATTATCTGTAATTAATTAGTTAGGTGCGTGTACATGTGTATCCAAAAGTAGTTCAAACTCCCGGACGTTAAATTATAAATGCACCTATTAACATCAAATTACTATCCATGCATAGTTAACTTAGCAGATAATTTCTTATTAAGTAAAACTTTCCAACTTATTACAAGGCTTAATGACAAGTTGAAGTTAAAAAGGAAAACAATAAAGATCTCTCAATAAACATTCCACATAACAATAAATATGGGACGTTAATAGAGTGTTCGATAAATGGAATGTCTTTAGAGTCAATTGCATGCCAATGTCTTGACGACCAATCCTATAGAACGCGCGCGCTGACCTCTAGGTTTGAATACCAACACATTTACTATATATACCATCGGGTCCATCGGGGCAAACAGGGTTGCTCCTATACCTTAATTAATAATATTTTATGGTTTCCCTTTATTGAACAATCACACAGATCCAATTATATCTCGTAATGTAGTGTCATTAATTTACAAAGTTGCAACACGTAGGTACCCTACGTTAATGTTTCTCAAGACGTTGTAATTAATTACTTTACGATGTGAATTTCGTGCTCGATTGTACATATAATTTCAAATCATAAGTAGGTAAGCTTGATGAACTAGCTAGACTACCACTTCCATGCTAATGGTATTGGTATAAATAGGTAATTTATTGCTAATTAGGTACCGCTACTAGAAAAGTACCGTTTTAGGTATAAGTTCAATATTTGCATGGGAAAAATAGTACCTAGGAAAGAGCAAATAAATAGATGAAGGTAGGATTATACAGGGTTATTTGTAATTCACTAGCATCCTTTTAATCCTAAACTCCTACCACTTAAACAAATGTTTTTTGTTTTACGGCTTTTGTCATAACTTA
Source organism: Archips crataeganus (assembly GCA_947859365.1). Classification (NCBI taxonomy): domain Eukaryota; kingdom Metazoa; phylum Arthropoda; class Insecta; order Lepidoptera; family Tortricidae; genus Archips; species Archips crataeganus. Next base: position 6,791,523 of record OX402057.1, on the reverse strand, counting down.
ATATTTTTGGTGTAATAACGTTTTGCAAATTTGAGATTACCTCTTATTTATACGATACTCTGTGTATTTGTATGGGAAAAAAGTGCTTCATTTTAAAAAGTCGTAAAACAAAAAACATTTGTTTGAGTGATAGGAATTCAGGGTTAAGAGGATGTCAGTGAATTACAAATAACCCTGTATGCAGACAAATTCCTGTTATAGAATGATGGCATTAAGTATTAGTAGATTGTTCAACAAGGGAGGAAAATAGCCAATATCACACGAGGTTACTTGGCACCCGAGCACAGCGAGGGTGCCAATATTCCGAGGGTGATATTGGTGTTTTTCCCGAGTTAAACACTCTGCTTTTCATTTTGACTACAAGGAAAGTAAGAAAATATAAGTATAAATAAATAAAAATGTCTAAACTGGTCAATATGATCGTTGTAAAATATTTCAATGTAGTTTATTGTTAAGGAATAATTAATTTAACAAAATTTAGAATGTTCAATATAATAATTAATGAAAACAGTAGGAAAAGTACTAGGGGCGTTCAATAAAAAGTGAGAATGAGTATGTTATAAACAACTTTTACTAAATGTCATTTTATTTTTCGACATAGTCACCTTTTAGCATAATACACTTAGTATATCTTTTTTCTAAACTTAAAATTCCATTTTTAAAAAAGGTCTCATCTTGAGTACTTAAAAAATCTTGTACTGCAGCGACTACCGCGTCGTCGTCTTCAAATTTCTGGCCTCTCAGGTATTGTTTCAATCTCGGAAATAGGTAGAAATCACTGGAAGCGAGATCTGGTGAATACGGAGGATGCTTAAGGATATCGAACCCAGCATCACGAATTGCAGCCATTGCAACGGCGGACTTGTGTGCCGGGGCATTGTCCTGGTGGAACAGCACAACTTTCGAGAGTTTACCTCGCCGTTTTTCGCGGATCTCATTGCGCAATGTTGCTATTTGTTTGGCGTATAAAGTGCCCGTAATAGTGGCTCCATGTTTGAGATACTCAATCATTAATACCCCTTTACCATCCCAAAAAACAGAGCCCATGACCTTACCGGCAGATGGGCCCACCTTGAATTTCTTCGGAGTTGGAGATGATGGCCTTTTCCATGTCATAGACTGCAGTTTCGTTTCTGGGTCGTAATGATGGAGCCATGTTTCGTCCATTGTTATAAATCGCGCCAAAAAAAGTTCCCGGTCTTGCTGTATCAGGTCCAAAGCTTCTTGACGAATCTCGACTATAGTTTGTTTTTGCGTGTCAGTGAGCATTCTTGGTACCCAACGCGCAGATACCTTTTTCATACCCAAGCGTTCATGTAAAATATTATACACGCTCCCCGTTGAAATCTTTACATTTTCAGCAATAAAACGAACCGTGACACAACGATCCGCCAAAACTGAGTTTTCAACTTTTTTCACAATTTCTTCAGTTATTGCAGTAGTAGGGCGTCCGGAGCGGGGGTCGTCCATGGTCGATGTTATTCCATGTCTAAATTCGCGCGCACCAACGTGCGACTGTCGAATACGGAGGAGCATTAGACCCTAAAAGTGTCCCGCAAATCTAAATTGACTTGGTCCGTTGAAAAATTTTTCAAACACAAGTATTTGATAACGGCGCGCAGTTAAATTTTCTCCATTTTCGCTAACGTACTCAATAGCATTGCAAAGAAATTACCGTATTTTTTTTTAAACAAAAGACAGTTACTTTTTTTTTCATAGCAATCAGCTAGATAGATTAGCTTTACCGGCCAGTATTTAATTTCCTAATATTGAAAGAGTTTGCATCTCATTCTCACTTTATATTGAACGCCCCTCGTAGGTATTTTAGTAAATTAATATTTTATCTAAATTTGTAAGTAACCAATTTGAACCGAGGAGTTAAGTTGTATAGAGATAGGCTGTGTGGACAATAACATTGTCATTTACCGTGTTTTTTTTTAACATTTTCTAACTTTTCTGGCTTAAGTCACTAAATAAGAAATTAATAATTTAATTTAATAATATTTCACTGGCATTATAAAATTTGTAATATGACTAATTAAGAAAAAAAACTCAATACTTAATTATTCCATGCCGTAATGCTTGGCTGGATGCGTATGTGTTCCATTGACAGCCAATGCCTTTATTTTTTTAATTCATTTCTACCCTTGGGAAGAAAATAATACATATCCTCCCGTATGTCAGATATGATTTGCCTCACTTTCCGAGTATGAGAGATGAAAAAGTAATAAGTCTACCTACTGCTATATTTTATATGCGTTTTTATGGAATCCAGCACTACAATATTTCAAATTCTTCCAATTCATGGATCATTGAGTCCACGAATCCTCAAAATAATCTGAATTAGAAAACCGTGAAATTAAAACAAACTTTATCTAAAGATTGTAAACTGTACGAGTCCGTTTTCGTCACAAGCCATTTATTACTGATCATTCTCAATTATGTCAATAATTTACGTGACAGAGTAGCGATTGAAATGCTTGGAAATGATCGAGGTTTCTATTCGACACTGTCCTAATAATAAGTATTTATAAAGCATTTGCTATGCTATAACAGGAAAGGATTTCCGGGGGGGTGCACTTGAACTCCCCTGGTTGGTAAGAATAAAAATACTTACACAGAACAAGACTAAGCTACAGAATCAGGATTAGGCTAGTAGTTTTGTAGCATACTGCATAGCAAAATTCTATCTCACTCTTGTAAGTTTGTTTCATGTAGGTACTTAGCAGGGGTCCAGATTTATATCTCTTACACTTACATAACTTTAAAGCATTGCTCATAAGAAGCACATACCAAACGACTTGCGATACGAGTTGCTGCTTTGGTTGTCACAAATATACGAAAAATACTTTAGTGTGTTCAGTTATCAGGTAAAGGCACTTCGAACACCATAATAATAAGTTATTAAAATGGCTTCAAAAAGGAGGAGTTTCTATTTTCGTCAGTATGTTTTTTTCTTGTGTAAGTTCACGGATAACTTCGAGTGTTATTTGTAATCCCTTTGGGATTTTTTTGTACCTACTCTCAAGATGCGTCCTTAAGTATATTATTATCAAAATCGATTCAGCAATTATAATTTCAAATAATTGAATCAAGCATGACTTTGCGGGAGTCCATATTATGGTCGCGGAGTAACGTTTAAACAATTGATTTTAATTAAGAAAACAAAAGTTATTTACAATCTGATCAACAAAACGAAGCACTCAAGGCGGAAACGATTCTTTTAACGTTTATCTGGCTTTTTAACAACCAAAACACAAGTCAGAAACATAAGAAGGCTATAAGTACGGTCTGGGGCTAAATTCAGGATCGAACCAACACGGTTTGCGAGCAGTAATTTAATCATTTGGGAGAGGATAGGAATGGGTTGAGCTTGAGATGGGCCTTATTTTCCTGTTAATTCGCTTTGTAAATAAATAAACAAATATATAAATAAGGCTCATCCCAAAGTCAACCAAAACCTCTCGAAAACCAGTGATTTTTGGCGTTCCTTAATAGCAGTTCAAACCAAAACCAACCCAAACGATTGAATTACCGCTACCAAACCCGTAAAGGCCCGTTCCTGAATTTAGCCCCAGATCGATTGCCAAACAGAAAGAAGGTAAAAAATATACATTTACCGACACAAGTTCAAGACACACAATACTAAGCTGCGCCGAACCGCTGCGCTAGTTTTCGATACAGACCCGAACAACCATATTATACTTATATAAAATGACATTAATGGTTTTTAGATCAGCCTAAATATATAAGGTGTCACATAGAGGCCTAAGACATGCCTAGATCTCGGGCAGCCCTGCGGAGGCAAATGTCGCAACGGGATCGGTGGCGTAGGGCGGGCCTGAATGTCGTCCGACGAGTTTCCTCCGGACAAATGTCACCTATATACAGAATGTATACAGCTTCTCAGGTATTTATTAGCTTTTTCCTGCAATACCTAGGTACTGCACAGTAACCTAGCTAACTCTTACCTATTAATCTACATTGTTATCTCGATGATCTGTTGGAATAAAGTACGCTTAGGTACCTTTAGTTTCATGGAAAAAGCAAAAGAAGCTTTAAGCACTAGGTACTTACCAAAATGTGTTCCGTTTTAGCAGTCTGTTGACTAAGTTCTCTAGGTATCTATTTTAAATCCACCAGTGTATTATTTACTCTTTCTTTTTGGTTTCGGTAGATCTAAACAATTTTAACAACAGACTCAATTTTAGTATCTAGCTAGAAATTGTAATCGGCTTAGACGTTAATAACCTGAATTATAAATTCCAATACACGCCAATCTTACCAATCAAAACACTCTGCTTCAAAAATTGCCAAACAGTCACCAAAGTGTGGGCAAGGACGCTACAAATGAGGTTAAGTAACACTTAATTCGATTCAGCAAAGACCTCGTTTAATTTGTGATAAAGAATACCTAAGTAAAAAAAAACAAATGTCGGCTGGGATCGCGCGGAGGAGGCAGGCCGTCGAGAACAATCGCTGTTGCTATGCCGAGCCCGGCATTTTATTGGGGCTTGCCACTTTTTGCATTGGAATATGTTAGCCGTTTGAGTATTCATATAAAATGCATCTTTACTGCTCAAGGCGTTTTGAATATTTACATTTTAATCTTTAGTTTAGAATAATGTAGAGGAACACAAAAATCGTTGTATGTCAGTGGTGAGTACTGATGTATAATTATGTCTATACACATATATAATAGACAGTTGTAAATCACCATTAGACACAAATGTATTACCTTGCATTTATTTCACATCTTGAATATAAATTTCAAATATTTTATCCTGAAATAACAAAAGAAACTCTACTGACTATTAATAAGTAACGTTTGTTTTCGGTGACATCGTCGGCAAGTACTTCCCTACTCGCTCTCATTCATGAGCGAGATCAAGCCAACGAAATGGTCGATTCGACGCGGCGCGGCGTTGAACCCGCTAACTGTAAATTAACCATTACTGCGGCTTGACAACAGTCACGTTGCCAACTTTCCTTTTATCGACACATAATGTGATGCCGGTGGACTTTAATAAAAGCAGATAGTAAATGAAGATAAAAAATCGACTGTGAACCTTTGATGTACCTACATAATAATATGTTAGTAAGCCTAACAACACTCATGGGACGGTTTTTGCACGGTTTGCGTATGTGTAATTGTACAAAAAACTATTACTGAGTGAACCTAGATCGATCTGTGTTATATTTTGGAGTGAAAATAATCGATAAACAACCCCTTAGCAAAGAAGACAGTACCTAAAGAGGCGACTGAAGAAAGGGCCCGTGAGAGATTTGGGGGAGTGGCGACAATTTAGGCATCCCGATAGGATTCGTATTTTTACGGGGCCCGCCACTGATAGTCTGTGTTATATATAATAGTACCTAGGCGACCGAGCTCCGCTCAGGCTGAAACTCGGTACCAAGCGTTTTCCCAGAGATATATGTATATATATACTAGCTTTAGCCCGCGACTTCGTCCGCGTAGAATTCCAATTTGTGGTAAAGCTTCTTCATCTCTTTCATTGTATAAAACAAAAATCCGGCAACGGCAACATCCATCATTAGGTATTATCATTTCATCATCATCAGTATCAGTTAGTGGATATTATAAATCCCGTTTATTCTCTATCCCGTGGGAATTTCAACAAATTTGTCCTTATTCTATGCAAATTTTCACTTTTTTTTATCCCGCGGGAATTTTGCATTTTCCCCGAGAAAAAGTAGCCTATGTCCTTAAAGGTGTAGCTTTCTACCTGTAAAAGAAGTTTTAAAATCAGCCCCGTAATTGAATTTACTTATTTTTTTCCCGTGGGAATTTTGCTTTTTCAAGGAGAAAAGTAGTCTATGTAAATAATGATTGGGGTAGCTTCCTATAGGTGAAAGAAATTTTCAAATCAACCCTCAAGTGATATTCACTTCTTTCTATCCCACGGGAATTTTGCATTTTACCGAATAAATAGTAGGTAGCCTAGCCTATACCAATAAAGGATAGTGTAGCTTTCTATTGGTCATTTTTTTTAAAACTCAGCCCCGAATTTAAATTTATTATTTTCTATACCGCGGGAATTTTGCATTTATCCGGAAAATAGCATCCTATGTTAATCAAGGACAGTGTATCTTTTCTATTATTGAAAGACATTTTAAAATGAGCTCCGACGTTGAATTTTTTTTCTATCCCTTGGGAATTTTGCATTTTCCCGGAAGAAGTAATCTATGTCAATAAAGGATAGTGTAAATTTTTACTGGTAAAAGATTTTCTTAATCGGCTCGGAAGTTTCAGAGATTATCCATCCCACAGGAATTTCCAAAAATCCTGCAATAAGTGTTTTTGCTGTTATGTATGACCATTTATGTTTATACTGAATTTGAAAAGTTTAGTAATTGTAGTTACGGAGATAGGATCCAGTTGATTTGAGTATATAAATCCTGATTTATCCTTATCCCGTGGGAATTTTCAAAATTATTGAAATTAGCTTTATACCTATTCTAATAGTCTACTTGCATGCCCAATTTGAACAGTTTAGTAATCTTCGTTATGGGGATAGGGTCATTCTTGATTGATGAAATATATACATCCTGTATATTCCTTATCCCGTGGGAATTCCGGAAAATTATTTCTTATCGGATGCCTACGTCATACAAAGAACACATCCTCCTAGTTTCAGGTCTCTACATACAGCGGTTTAGGCTGTGCGTTAATCCGCCAGTCAGTCATTTAGGAATTCAGGACAAAGCATTTTATATGTATTTGCATTGCACCAAGCTTTTATGCGAGTTCAACAATGATGTTTGAATACTCAATTCGATTTTATTCGAAAAAGGTTGAACTCACATAAAAGCTTCATCATCATCATCATCATTTCAGCCGTAGGACGTCCACTGCTGGACATAGGCCTCCCTCATTGACGCCCAATCATTACGGTTGGAAGCGACTTGCATCCACCTTGAACCTGCGGCCTTCACCAAAACGTCCGTCCATCTCGTTGGTGGACGTCCCACGCTGCGCTTGTAAAAACAAAAGCTTGGTGAAATGCAAATACTACTTATTATAATTAGTTATTATCAGAGATCAGATCAGGAAGTGGTTGACAAACGTAGACAAATGGTTTGCAAAATTTGAAGTTTCGTTTCGTTTACATTGTGTCAAAATAAAAAGTAATTTAAATCAAAAGCACTAAGGAGTAAGTATTGATATCAACTTCGAAGCAAATCACCCTCAAAATAACTTTCTGCTCCTTTTTAACCCCGTCAAGGGATGAATTTCAATAAATACGAGACACGTCTTCCATCAATTCTGTTATAGAATGTTTATGCAAAATTTGAAGTAGATTGGATCAAGGAATCACGTTGTCCCATACAAACTTTGCCCCCCTTTTTTACCCCCTTAGGAGTAGAACTACGAAAAATCCTTTCTTATCGGATGCCTACGTCATACAAAGAACACACCCTCCAAGTTTCAGGTCTCTACGATCAGCGGTTTAGGCTGTGCGTTGATCCGTCAGTCAGGACAAAGGATTTTATATGTATAGAAGATAAAGCAATAAGCAATACAATAATATATATGCAATATATATATATATACAAGAATTGCTCGTTTAAAGATATTAGATAGATAGATAGATTAGATGAGATAGATAGGTAGATAACTAACAGAATGATACCTAATGTAAATAATTTCTTCAACAAAGTCATTTTTGACTTAAATGCGACTTTAAGATATGAAATTGAATATACTTGAGTTGAGACACACTTGTTCCTAAAGCCTTTTATTTATTAAGGTCAACCCAAGTGACACATAATTTATTCGTCAAACAGCGTTTCGCGCGTGTTTTACGAAATTGCATGGCTCTACTGAGAAACAAAACTATAGTATATAGCACTTTATTCTATCAGAAGTCTTTATCTAAGTAAAGATATTTCTTAGGTTGAGTACGATTACCTACTCAGATTTTTTGCACTCTAGTCTGGAAGTCATCAAGAATATAGAATATCTAATATATAAAAACCGGCCAAGAGCGTGTCGGACACGCCCAAGGTAGGGTTCCGTAGCCATTACGAAAAAATCAAGTAATATTTTCCTAAGGATTTCGTATGTGTACGGAATCATCCAAGTTTAGGTATGTTTTATACCTTAGGCTAGTATTTACTCTTAAACTACAAATAATTTCCAAGCAATCTTAGCCGCTATAATTTTCCTAGTAAATTTGATATATTTACTAACCTTCTGAATTTTTTCAGATTTTTCCACCGAACAGTTTAGATTTTAGAGGGGGGGACGGCCGATTTTAATGAAAATTTTCACTTTAAAGTTGAATATTTCGCAAACAGATCACTGAATAGAAAAATCATGTTAGCAACTCCGCAATGATTTTAAAAGACCTATCCAACGATACCCCACACTATAGGGTTAGCCGAGAAAAAAAAAATCACCCCCACTTTACGTCTATGGGAGGTACCCTAAAAAAATTGTTTTTACTTTTTTTTATTCAATCATTTTGTCGGCGTGACTGATATATATATTGATGCCAAATTACAGCTTTCTAGTACTAACAGTCTCTGAGCTTAGCCGCGGACAGACAGACAGACAGACAGACGGACAGACATGGCGAAACTATAAGGGTTCCTAGTTGACTACGGAACCCTAAAAATCTCGTGTCACGGTGTTTGTTACCGAACTCCTCCGAAACGGTTTGGCCGATTTTTATGAAACATTTTTCTCTATATTCGGTAGGTCTGAGAATAGGTCGTAGGCTATTTTTTATACCCCTAGGTGATATGGCAAAACAACGTTTGCGGGGTCAGCAGTAATATATAATATATAGACGTGCCCAGTGTAGCTGCTAGAAGGTATCTAAGTAAGGTCGACTAAAAAGTACTCTATCAGTTTTGATAGGTTTCCTAGGTTCCTAGAAAATTCAGTAGGGCTCTACCACACATTAAATTGTAAGTGAAAATAATCTTTAACGTCAAGCCATTTCCTAAATTGTATGAAAATGAATCTGCTAACTGCGCTCGAGTTGATGCTGGCGAGTTCGCGAGAAGACATAATGCGCGCGTTCCGTGACGAATTCAATATGGCGGTGGATTGGCGCGGTTTGGCGGTCGTTCACCCCACGGTCGAGGCCCGATGGAGATGCAACAAATGCCAGCTAGAGCGCTGTATTTTGACAATCTACAAACATTTATTACATGTGATGGGAGTCATGCATTCACAAGTTGGACGAAGAATCATTTAACTCATAATGAAATCTAAAATTTACTAATGCCTCTCTCAATGTAATATAACTACTACATATGTGCGAGTACATGAAAGAATCGTATCTTAATTGGTTAAAAAGGAGTATAATTATTTACTTCCAAACACAATCTAAAACAAAAATAAAAAAATGAAAAAATTAAAATAATGAAATATTTTTCTATTGTGGTTAAAGTGTCAAATTTCAAAATATCTAAAAGTGATTTTTAAAAACTACATTCTCTTAAAACATTTTTTCAGTTACAAATAGGTACCTAGGTATACTGTTTTAGAATTTCGTGATTTTCACTCATAATTAAAAAGTACTATACTGAACGGGACATATCACGCAAATAATATAAAAAAAATTTACTTCGACGTTTCGGCCACATTGCAGCAGCCGTGGTCAACTCGTTACCACGGCTGCTGCAATGTGGCTGAAACGTCGAGGTAAATATTATTTGCGTGACAAGTCCCGTTTAGTAGGTATAGTAATTACGAAGAGGTACAGCCTAAAGGAAGCATTTTCAGTGTGAGTAGGTACTTTGCAAACTTAGCACCTGTTGACCAAACAAATAAGCTAGAAAAGACAACATAAGCATTTGTAAAGAAAACGAGTCCAGGTTTAAACGTTTTAATAGAGTAGGTAGTCAATAATTATTTACCAACTTAGAATAAATTACAAACAAACAAATAAATAAACAAAAGTGATTTTTTTATGTCCATATTTTAATATGTGTGCTGCATCGAAAGGAAGCGTAGAGTCATTAATTTTTACTTGTTATAAATTCCAAATACAGCAACGTGTGCTCCTGTGGGAAAGTGTTTTCTAAAAAGAGTTATTTTTAGCAACTCCTGAAACAGGTAATTACGGTAAATTTTGTTACCTACAGATCACAGTAGACCTCCTCTCAGAATGAGAGGGCTTGGGACGTAGTTCCCACGCGGACCCAGTCCGGATATAGAATTTCACACACACCATTGAATTGCTTCGCAAGTATGTGCAGGTTTCCTCACGATGTTTCTTACCGTAAAGCTCATGGTAGGTAAATTTCAATTGTAATTTCGCACATAAATTCCGAAAACAGCAGAGGTGCGGGCCCGGGTTCGAACCCACGATCCTTGCTAAGTTTGAAAACAGGAAATATAAACTATTGGAACTCTACACTGTGTGCATTATATTTTTATGGCAGGTTTTAGTGTCAGTACTTACTTCGATGTTTCCCTTCAATGAACCAAATAAATCCATATCCATCCATACTCGATGCTAATATTATAAATATATAAATGCGAAAGTGTGTGTGTCTGTCTGTTACCTCTTCACGCTTAAACCGCTGAACCGATTTAAATGAAATTTGTGATAGAGATAGATTTAGTCCCGGGAAAGAAAATAGGATAGTTTTTATTCCGGAACATTGCATAGTTCCCGCAGGACAGCGATAAACGAATTATTTGCAGACAGAGTCGAGGGCAACAGCTAGTAAGATATAATATCCAATATATCCTTTAGCTGAAATAGCATCAATTGGCATTGATCACTTTTTTACAATGTAGTCTAATTCCAAAACCATTTCGAGGAATAGGTTTATTAAATCATTTTATAATATTGTAGTAAAAAAATATTATATGATCGTGTGTATTTTTGCAAAATAATGTTTGACCTTTGTTTGACCTGTCTGTGGGCATTAACTTTGAAATTCTTTGCAACAAGAAAAAAAAGCCGTCCGTCTAGTTTCTCTATACTATTCTCGGTCACTTCGACGTAGTTATCATCTGTCAATTTAAGGATACTATTTTGAAAAACATTCTTCGCGTTTTTCATATTTTAATAATGGATTTATACAGGAATTGTTTCATTCCTACTTGTGGAAATGATTCTGTCAATAGCCCAAACAAATTAATTGTTCGCATTAGAGAAGATTTACAAGAGAAGTGGTGCCGCAAAGTTAATTCAAAGTTTACAAGATGTACATATTGTTTTGAGGATCATTTTAATGTAAGTATGGATTAAATGCGCCAATGAACTTTCAAGGGAACACTTCTGACCATTTTATTTTATACGTACAAAAAATACTATAGCCGTAAATCGTTTTTTTACACGCTTTATATTAGCTTCACCTGTATGTTTGTATGTTTGTATGTATGTTTGTATGTTTGTTTGTAACCGACTCCTTAGGGCGCGATTTTGACCCACTTCCCGGTTTCCGATTGAGCTGAAATTTTGCACATATGTGTAAATTGGATGACAATGCAATATTATTGTAACATGGAGCTGATCTGATGATGGAGCTGGATGGTGGCCATAGGAACTATGTAATAAAACAACACAATCCCGTCGAGTTTGGGCTCGTTTGATTCGTCTTGACGAGCACTTTGATCCCAGATGGTAACCAGGGTCTGATGATGGAGCTGGAAGATGGCCAAAGGCACTCCACAATAAAACGACACAACCCCATCGAGTTTGGGCTCGTTTGATTCGTCTTGACGAGCACTTTGATCCCATATGGTAACCAGGGTCTGATGATGGAGCTGGAAGATGGCCAAAGGCACTCCACAATAAAACGACACAACCCCATCGATTTTGGGCTCGTTTGATTCGTCTTGACGAGCACTTTGATCTCAGATGGTAACCAGGGTCTGATGATGGAGCTGGAAGATGGCCAAAGGCACTCCACAATAAAACTACACAACCCCGTCGAGTTTGGGCTCGTTTGATTCGTTTTGACGAGCACTTTGATCCTAGATGGTAACCAGGGTCTGATGATGGAGCTGGAAGATGGCCAAAGGCACTCCACAATAAAACGAAACAACCCCATCGAGTTTGGGCTCGTTTGATTCGTTTTGACGAGTACTTTGGTCCTAGATGGTAACAAGAGTCTGATGATGGAGCTGGAAGGGGGGTAGGTGGTGGGTTGGGGGGGGGAATGGGGTATGGGGTAAGGGGGTCGGGGGTTTAGAGGGTTGGGGGTTAGGGTGTGGCAGTTGGGGTTAGGGGATGGGGGGGGGGGTTTACGGGAAATAGGGTGGGGGTGTTGGGTGGTTCGGGGTAAGTGATTTTGGGGGGTTGTGGGAAATGGGGAGGGGGTAAGAGGCCTAGATGGTAACAAGGGTTTGATGATGGAACTGGAAGGGGGGGCGGTAGGTGGCGGGGTGGGGGGCGTGGGAGGGGTGGGGGGGGGGCAGGTGACGGGGGGAGTGGGGGTGGGGGGGGGGGTTCCGGGGGTATGGGGGTTCGGTGTTAGGGGGGTTGGGTTTAGGTGGTTCGGGGGTTTGTAAAATAAGGAGGGGGTAAGGGGGGTTTAGGGGATTGGAGGTAAGGGTGTGGGGTTTGGGGGGGGTTTGGGGAAATGGGGTGGGGGATGTTGGGGGGTTGGGTTTAGGGGGTTTGGGGGTTGTAGGTGAGGGGGTAAAGTTAGAAAGAAAAAAAAATGCAACTAAAAAATAGAAAATAAATAATAGTTTAAAAAAACTTAAAAACACGCTTTAAAAAATAAAAAATAAATTTTAATAAATTTCAATTCACTATTCTTATAGTGCAGTAAAAAATCTTAATAAGCAATTATTATATTGTTATATCCAGATCAAAATTTGTAAACAATTCTAAATATTGATAAAATAAATAATAATAGTTTAAAATATTTTATTGTAAAAAAAGCGTGGGTTGCTTTTTAAGATGTTATCAAAATGACAATCCTTGACAATTGACACCATGCACCCCACGCTTTTTTTACAATAAAATATTTTAAACTATTATTATTTATTTTATCAATATTTAGAATTGTTTACAAATTTTGATCTGGATATAACAATATAATAATTGCTTATTAAGATATTTTACTGCACTATAAGAATAGTGAATTGAAATTTATTAAAATTTATTTTTTATTTTTTAAAGCGTGTTTTTTATACCTATTCTCTTGGAAGAATCAGCAACTTTAGTGTTATTGTTATTGTAATGTAAAGTGACATTGTCAGATGACAACTAACCATCGATTGTGACACATTTTTTTGTCATTATGTCTGTGGTTTATACACAGATTCAGCCGCGTCATGTAATTTACGAGAAGTCGTATCTCAAATTTTCAATAAATTATAAAAAAATATTGGAGTGATGAATTGCTGAAATATTCAAACCAGTTTCTTAAAATGCTCTATATTTTCGATAAAAAAAATAAAAAGGGGGGGTTAGAAAAAATGATCAATCCCAATTTCAGAATTACGAACAAGACAGGAATGCGGTTGGAGCAAACAGGCCGTACCTATAATACTAATACTACGAAATTCGATTTTCGAACTTCGTATCATGCCGTTCCGTTCACATTAATAGTATGAAACATAAGAGTGAAAGGGACGGTATGATACGAACTTCGAACTTCGAATTTCGTAGTTAGCCCCCCAGAGGGACCGCGGTGACGACACGCCGCCCCGCCCTGTGACTCACTAACTAGGTTGCCCATGCGCGTATTGATCGGAGATCTCTTACGACTCGGTGGATTCCTAAGTATATATATTAGGTAAGTTTTGAGATCCATATCTATCTATGTAAAAGACAGGGCACCTGATACGAAATGGCACTTCTGACGCCTTTTTTGGAGGTGATGAAAACGCGTTAGAAATTATAAAAAAAAAAACACTTTTCAGGTGATTTCGATAACTTACCTAACTTAACTACTAAATGATCAAGATCCCAAAATACTCAATGGGTTCGAAAATCCCTTTGTCAAATTGTACAAAAGTTACAATAGTATATTAATATGGTGTTATTTTTATAAATAAACAAACCATTTATACTAATATATAACATATGTACAACTATCCTAGACTAAAAAAAAAATGTATGTACAATAAGAAAAAAGAAAACTAAACGGTTAAATAAGTAACCTATTTAACTAATTTAAAATTTTGCCACGCACGGTATAACTTTGGGATCAGTTTGCAGCGCCAGTACCTATTTCCGGACCGTTACAACTTGGGGATCTACAAAAAACGACCCTACTCTTTTGTCAGACTCAACTTGTGTTGTGGGTGTCCATGGGCGGCGGTGATTGCTTTCCGTCAGGTTAATTCAAATAAAAAGGAGGAGCTTAACAATTCGGTTAGGTATATGGTTTTTATGTTTGTTACTTCAGAACTCTGACATTTATAAACTGGGAGTTAAAAAAAATTTTGTTGGAAAGGGAATAACTAGGTGTTATTCCAATTAGGTCCCTTTGTCGCCAAAGTCAGGATCTGATGAGTGGGTCCCGAGGAAATGGCGGGAACTCTTTAAATATTTTTGTTACACCTATTTAGTATATTGTGCATCAAGGGCCGTAAGTAGGGGATTAACAACGAGAGTCTATTAGAAGCCCGACGCCGAAGGAGGAGGGCTTTTAATGACTCGAGTTTGTAATCCCCTTAATGCCCGTGATACACACAATGATTTTCATCACATTGCGAGGAAAAGAAATCAAAAATTAAATTTATTTTGTCTCGAAACACTTAAATTTAATAAAATAATGGCTACCCGCCAATACACATTGTCACTTTTTTTTGAGTCGTCTACCATGGATAATCTAAACTATGTTTAGTTTAGAATTCGAATGGTCATTACAGCCAGATTCTGCCAAAATGTTAAATAAATAATTACTAAAATTATTGCAAAACTATTTAATATAAATTTAAAATATAAAAATAATGAAGTTTCATGAAGCATAGATAAGTTTTGCGTTGTAAAAGTGGGTTAATAGCTAAGTTTTAAAGATATAAATAAAACGTTGGCTGACTTGAAACCTCCTTAGTCTGAAATGACATACCTACTAACTTGTTTGCAAATTTAAAAAGTAAAGTTAGAACTCCCTTGGGAGGAAAAACTGTTCGTAAATCCATAACTCCCTTAAGAACAATTTAGGCCATTGTCATTTCATTGTATACAAGCATGGAATAACACCATTGACGAGCAAGTGTGATGAAATAGTTATTTGCATATATTTTGTAGAAAGTATTACAGTTCTTGGAAATCATCGTTTGGTGACGTGGAACTGGTGAGAAAGACTGCAGTTGGCCATCGAAACTACTCAACAACAAGTATTTCACGGGTTGCGATTCGATTGTTTTAACATAGCTACTGAGCAATTTATGCTAGTCGCAATGCTTATGGTGAAGTGGAACTAATGGTGAAGCATCAGGAGGACTCCTCTACTATTAAAGTCTCTGAATCGGGAAAAGCAATTTTATGTAAAGGATGACGATCAGTCGACAATAAGATATTGTAACTTACATTAGTTGCACTAAAAAGAGAGAAATACGAGTAAAAAAATGTACTTATAGAATAAAAATCAAACCGACTCCAAAAAACAACAAAAATAACTTTCTGCTGATCTGTTTGAAGTTGGTGCCTCGCTCCCATACAACAAACGTGATTTTTTTTGCTCGTTTTTGCTCGGTATTGATAACGACAACAGGTAGAAGCTTGAAATATTCACAGAATATTTAGTTGTATATTCACTTTAAAAATAAATAATTATATAAATTAAAATAAAACAATTATTTATTTAAGAGGGGCTCCCATACAACAACCGTGATTATTGGCCGTTTTAATAGATAATGGTGCGGAACCCTTCGTGCGCGAGTTCGACTCGCACTTGGCTGGTTTTTTAGAATATAATAATAATAATAAATCATTTATTTCAAGTAAGGTACACTCATAGATTGTTAGTAAAACTTACTTCTAATAATGTTAGTCGAAATACTTAACTACATAATACCTAAGATACATTAGCTGAGTACGGCGCATGTAGCCGACTGCAGCGGAGCAAGTAGGGGCAGTCCAGCCTGTCCCCTATCATCTTCATGATGGCGTTGTTTTTGTATTTATGTTTGCGATATCATCACATCACCGTCTGTAGGTATGTATACCCATTCTTTTTGTTTGATTCTTGTTGTCGTATCTTTTATCTCAAACTCAATCTTATATGAGCAAAGAAACATCTTTCACGTAAGTATATAAATACTACTTACATTATTCAAAATGCAGGAAATCCTGAATAGTTTAACCAGTCAGCTATCACACAATCATGGTGTCCCTATTGTCACAGTCCTTTTTTATTCTGTGCTATTGTGGTCGAATGCGGTCAAAAGCTGGCGCTCAGACAAATAAGGTGCGAAGGCAAAACGACCCTTCCTTTACCACCCTATTTAAGTGAGCTGTATAATATTAGAATGAATGAAACCAAACAATTTTTACAAATTTCGAAACTCGGGACTTCTCAGACACACACTTTATCCAAAATGTTTCTAAACAACCTCATAGACACTTTCAAATACCTACATATATATCTAATGATGGCTCACACGCTATCTTATACTTTTTTCTCTCTCTTGATTGCTTGCCCGGAGTGGCGCTCTAATTTTTTTGGCAATTTAACTTCAAAACAACATTATAGTGCTCTGAAAGGAAAATCCATGCCTTGACCAAAGGCAGGCAGGAGTTGGAGGTCGCAGCGCATGGTCGTTCCAGGTGGAAAAATATGCTAAGGGCTCTATCTCTTGAACCGTCATAGGTAGACATTTGAAATTTTCACCGATTTTGTATTAGGTACTGTAGGCGCTATAACAACAAATACTAAAAATAAAATAAAGTTAAATATTAAAGTTTTTGCCACACTGGATGCGTTCTGTGGTCGCGGTCAGGTCAAATTGAACGCAGCCCGCATTATGTATTATGTATGAACAACATTGTCGGTCTCTATTATATTACACGCGTGCGTGCGATCTGCATATCTATACAAAAAAATAAAATAGAGACCGACAATGTTGTTCATACATAATGCGGGCTACGTTCAATTTGACTTGACCGCGACCGCAGAACGCATCCGGTGTGGCAAATCCTTTAAGGGGGTTGTCATACATGGAATGTGTTTTTTCAGCGCTTATAACTCGATCATCATAATGGCTTTAACTAGATACTTGAAATTTTTACAGTATACATAATAATATAATGAAATGAGCAATGCTACTATTACAACAAATAACAAAAATAAAATTAAGTAAAAATGTTAAAGGGGGTTCCCATACAAGAGACGTGTTTTTGTTACGACTTTTAAATTTAACATTTTAGTACGGAACCCCTCGTGTGCGAGTCCAAGTTGCACTTGGGCGGTTTTTTATATGGTGGCTACGGAACCCAAAAAAGCGACAAGGAATGTCGGTCGGCATTTGTTTATTTAAACATGAATTTATTGATGAATACTAGCTCATAGTCTCGATTAGATGGTAATTTTACGATAGGCCGAGATTTATTGGCAACGCTTCGATAATTGCTTAATCGAGTCACGCACTTAATCTTAATTGTTATACTGGAATTAACTACCACGGAAACAAAAAATAATTAAACCATGTGTCTACTGGGCCATGCACAGATTAAAATTAAAATTGTCTTTCCTGTAAACATAAAGTCAAAGACTTGGAGTCATCAAATTTAAGTAACCTATGTGTAAAAATAATTTATTGTATGTCGTTATTTCGCGGAGGTCCTTCAATGAACTGAATCAATTAAATAAGGTCGCGGGTGAGCAAAGTAATTGTTTCAGTTCTATGTGTGTTTCTTGAATGGGCTAGAAGTTGACTAGGCGCTTTACATATACACCTAGAATGTAAGAAATATAACAATACTCGTATTGACTGCAATTGGGATTGATCATTTTTTCAAACCCCCCCTTTTTATTTATTTTTATCGAAAATATAGAGCATTTTAAGAAACTGATTTGAATATTTCAGCAATTCATCACTCCAATATTTATTTTTATAATTTATTGAAAATTTGAGATACGACTTCTCGTAAATTACATGCCGCGGCTGAATCTGTGTATAAACCACAGACATAATGACAAAAAAATGTGTCACAATCGATGGTTAGTTGTCATCTGACAATGTCACTTTACATTACAATAACAATAACACTAAAGTTGCTGATTCTTCCAAGAGAATAGGTAAAAAAAAAACGATTTACGGCTATAGTATTTTTTGTATGTATAAAATAAAATGGTCAGAAGTGTTCCCTTGAAAGTTCTTTGGCGGATCTAATCCATACTTGCATTAAAATGATCCTCAAAACAATAAGTACATCTTGTAAACTTTGAATTAACTTTGCGGCACCACTTCTCTTGTAAATCTTCTCTAATGCAAACATTTAATTTGTTTGGGCTATTGACAGAATCATTTCCACAAGTAGAAATGAAACACTTCCTGTATAAATCCATTATTAAAATATGAAAAACGCGAAGAATGTTTTTCAAAATAGTATCCTTAAACTGACAGATGATAACTACGTCGAAGTGACAGAGAATAGTACATATAGAGAAACTAGACGGACGGCTTTTTTTCTTGTTGCAAAGAATTCCAAAGTTAATGCCCACAGAAAGGTCAAACAAAGGTCAAACATTATTTTGCAAAAATACACACGATCGTTTAATATTTTTTCCTACTCCTGTACTTTTATCTGTTTTTTACATAGTCGCGAACAAATATATAAGAACATAGATAATATGACTTTAGAAAGTCTATACTTAATCAATTCGCCATAACAGCACTTGTGTCGTAATGTCGTTATTACGATACACTTAGCTACCAAATAAAATTAAATGTAGGGTACACTCAACACTAAAGCCCAGTTTAGACCTGCTGAGTTGAGTAGAGTACAGTAGGGTAAAATAGGGTAAAATAGGGTACAGTAGGGTACAGTCGGGTACAGTAGGGTAAAATAGGGTACAGTAGAGTACAGTCAGGTATAATAGGGTACAGTAGGGTACAGTCGGGTACAGTCGGGTACAGTAGGGTAAAATAGGGTACAGTAGGGTACAGTCGGGTACAGTAGGGTAAAATAGGGTACAGTTGGGTACAGTCGGGTACAGTAGGGTAAAATAAGGTACAGTAGGGTACAGTCGGGTACAGTAGGGTAAAATAGGGTACAGTTGGGTACAGTCGGGTACAGTAGGGTAAACTAGGGCACAGTCGGGTACAGTAGGGTAAAATAGGGTACAGTCGGGTACAGTAGGGTAAAATAGTGTACAGTAGAGTACAGTCGGGTACAGTAGGGTAAAATAGGGTACAGTAGGGTACTGTCGGGTACAGTCGGGTACAGTAGGCCAACTGTACCCTACTGTACCCTATTTTACCCTACTGTACCCGACTGTACCCTAATGTACCCTATTTTACCCTACTGTACCCGACTGTTTCCTACTGTACCCTATTTTACCCTACAGTACCCGACTGTACCCTACTGTACCTGACTGTACCCCATTTTACCCTACTGTACCCGACTGTACCCTTCTGTACCCTATTTTACCCTACTGTACCCGACTATACCCTACTGTACCCTATTTTACCCTACTGTAACCGACTATACCCTACTGTACCCTATTTCACCCGACTGTACCCTACTGTACCCGACTGTACGCCATTTTACCCTACTGTACCCGACTGTACCCTACTGTACCCTATTTTACCTTACTGTACCCGACTGTACCCTACTGTACCCGACTGTACCCTACTGTACCCTATTTTACCTTACTGTACCCGACTGTACCCTACTGTACCCTATTTTACCCTACTGTACCCGACTGTACCCTACTGTACCCTATTTTACCCTACTGTACCCGACTGTACCCTACTGTACCTTATTTTACCCTACTGTACCCGACTGTACCCTACTGTACCCTATTTCACCCGACTGTACCCTACTGTACCCGACTGTACCCTACTGTACCCTATTTTACCCTACTGTACCCTACTGTACCCGACTGTACCCCATTTTACCCCACTGTACCCGACTGTACCAGTAGAATCGAGTCGTAGAAAAAATATTGTATGCAACGGTGTATAATTTGGTCTTAACGGCTCGTGCCGTCTTCCATTGCGATACTCGCATTCGCTCGTATCGCAACTCACGTCACTCGCCTTTTAAGACCTCACTTATACAACAGTTGCATAAAATACTATTTTACTACAATGTTATAAAATGATTTGATAAACCTATTCCTTGAAATGGTTTTGGAATTAGACCACATTGTAAAAAAGTGATCAATGCCAATTTAAGGTCCGAAAGAAAATGATCTGTTTTTAGACCTTAGAAGAATTCCCTATATATATATATATATACTCGTATACGCACATTTTAATGTGTATGTGAATGCAGGCTCACCAAACTAAAAGCACTAAGCTTTTGGATTTTGCATAAAATAAATATAGTCATTAAGTACCGAACTTTATCTGACCACGCTGTTTCCTCTGAATGCAAGATTTTAGATTTTCTTCCCGACTAAAGTAGATAAGATAGACAGATAAAAACTTCATTCTTCAACACAATACATGACTCTGTGACTAAGGACTGATAAAAAAAATATTCTACAAAAGTTTAAATTTTTAATTACCTAATTATTAACAATAAGAGAGAATGATTTTTTATCAAAACGGAGCCAATCAAGGAAGTTAATATACATTTTAAACCGGAAGCCAAGTGTTGAAGCAAAGAGGAGCGTTGACTCAGCGTAATCTTACAGGCTAGTAAAGTTACCTGCTTAAGCTCACAAATGGGCAATTAGGTATGAGTAGTTATTTACTTATTAAACTATCTTTTGGCTAAATCTTCTTCTATACAGAGTAATTTTTTATTAAGTGCACAAATTTTAATATGTGATTCAGTGTCGTTAAAATAACAAATTTCAGTACTTTTCGTTATAATAATATTAATCACTTATTTTTTTGTTTTCATAGTAACTCGACCAATTATTGGATGAATTACTATGAACAACCCAAATTTTAAAATTTAAAAAAAATCTTGCACAGATAATCGTGATCTATCAACGATACTGAATCACGTATCAAAATTAGTGCACTGATTAGAAAATCACCCTGTATACCTACAGGGTGAAAAGAACGAACGCCACATGGAGGGGAACTACCTTGAATATTGTAAATGGGACATTCTATACAAATGAGACATTCCTTTATTTTTGAAAACAAAAAATATTGCATTTATACATTTTTGAAAAATAGCTTGTTGTGTTATTCGGGACAAGCTATAAAAATAAAATGCCGTATTTTATGATGCAGATCGAAAGGGTTACTGATAATGATCATTTATCTCTAAATAACATACTCAATCGAAATAACGGATGGCCGTGAAAACTAACAATTAATAATAATAATAATAAAATAAATATCACGGGACAATTCACACCAATTGACCTAGTCCCAAAGTAAGCTAGGTAAAGGTAATTATGTGTTCTTTTATGCCTGGATCACACGTACCGAGTAAACGGGCGAGACAGTGCTCTCGGCCGACACTGCACTGCACTGTCTCGCCCGTTTACTCGGTACGTGTGATCAAGGCATTAGTTTTCAGCCATCATGAGAAATGGACCGCAGTAGGTAGGTACATTAAATATTGGAAATAGCATATTGTACGCAATAAATAATTACTTTATTTACTTTTATTTTATTTTTAAGGTAGAATATTAAAAAAAAATCATTATTTTCAAAAAATTCTCGTTACGGTTGGAAACAAAATTAACAACGTAATTGTTACTTTTCATGTTTTTTTGTTATTTTGATTGTGTGTTTCATTTAGAGATAAATGAACCTTATCAGTAACCCTATCGTTGTGCATTATAAAATAGGGCATGTTATTTTTGTCGCATTTGACCATGTACGAGTCCCGACTAAGAAAGGCGATTTTTCAAAAATCCATAAAGGCAGTAGTTTTTGTTTTTAAAAGTAAAGGAATGTCTCCTTTTTATGGAATGTGCTATTTCCAATATTTAAGGTAGTTACCCTCCATGTGGCGTTCAATCTTTGCACCCTGTAGGTATTATATAAAAATACAAGTTCTGACTCATTCATCACTGACTCATCAACGCCCAGCCCAAATCCTTGAACCTAGAAAGCTGAAATTTTGCACGGAGGTTCCTTTTATAATGTGTAGGTACGCGAGATAAGAAAGGATTTTTCTAAATTCCCACAGGATAGGGCATAATCGGTATTTATCTCCATAACTAATCATAACAAATCAATAACTAATCAACTAGACTCTTTAAATTTGGCATGCAAGTAGGTAACAATAAGAGTAAAAAACTAATTTCAAGAATTTTGCATATTCCCACGGGATAGGGAATAAACGGGATTTATATATTTGATTCAGAGTGATCCTATCTCCATTACTATGATTAGATTACTAGACTCTTCAAATTTGGCATGAAATTAGGTAACTATTAGAATAAAAACTAATTTCAAGAATTTTGGAAATTCTAACGGGGTAGGGAATAATCGGGATTAATATATTCACTAAATGATAATGAAATGATGATAATGATGGATGTTGCCGTTGCCGGATTTTTGTTTTAAATACAATGAAAGAGATGAAGAAGCTTTACCACAAATTGGAATTCTGCGCGGACGAAATGGCGGACAAAAGCTAGTTATAAATAAAAATAAAAATAGAAAAAAAGTATTACCTACTTAATAATTATATTATTAAAAAAAAAATAGGTGACGGCACCAATCATGGACACGTTAAGCACAGTAGTACCTACTCAGTAATGAACAGCAATGATTCAATGCCTTATAGCCCACCATTCATGGACTTTACCAGTTATGACCATCAATTATCTGAGCATAGAGTTGATAGGTTTCTTGGGTTAAAAAATGTCCATAATTAGTTCTTGTCCATTACTGGTGCTGTCACCCTACCCTACCACATTAAAAGTTGGCGCTACTGAAACTGTGGCAGGTACATACTTATGAAAATTAATAAGTTATGTTGTATAATAACTAGGACACACAAGAATGTAAATAGATACCTAAGTACATTACCTGCATGAAGTTATATCATAAAGCCAAATATTAAACAGATCAATTAATCTAACGTGCCCCAGTTTCGCCTTTAATATTTTGTCAAGACTTTTGCATATTATGAATTCAAGAATAGAAAACTATTAATAGAGACCTCTTTTCAAACCGGTTAGTTTTCTTTTCGTTCTTTATTTTGACGACATGCTAGAGCTGTGTCGTTTCCTTTCACTTTTATTATCGATCGTTTCCTTGTCCAGTCATAGATATTATTATTACATTTAGAATTTTTACTCCGTTTTGTTATGGTTTTATCCATTGTGAGTTTTGCTTGTCAATAGACGAAAATGAGTTTTTAAAATGTTATAGCGCCACGCTGACTCACGCCATACGGCGCAGACACATTAAATATTAATTAAAGTATGCACATGAAATCCCAACAATTACGCTGTAATTATAAAGGTCGTTCACACGCAGGATCGTGGCGCCGCGCGGCGTTGCGCGCGCGGCGGGGGCGGCGCCGGGACCCGCCCCCAGACGCCCCCGCCCCGCCCAGCCAGCCATCATTTTGCCGCGCTTTTTTTACATCACAGTCGCGTCATTCGAATCTGTTGCCAAACAGTCAATGACTAACCCGTTAATAATAAAGGTGCTGGCCAGAGGTTTTTTTTTTACGTTTACAAACAAACAAGCGAACGTGATTCTCCTATTACAGGTTTCTGAGAAATGTGAAGAGATTATTCATATGCGTTGTGATGTGAGTCAAAAAGATTATGCATGTAGAGGTTGTTGGACAATGTGGTTAAAAATTGCTTATAGAAAAGCTTTGGCCAGGACATCCACAAACTACATTTTCGGCGCTGTGATCACTGATCAAGCAAGATTACCTAGCAATATGTTTTCCACATAGGTATTTAAGTATATTATTCTATCGAAGACAATTATTTATTTAATTAAATTTTACTAAATTATATGCGGGTAATAATGCCTGTCGGATAATACGGCCTAGCTAAAGAATAACTGTAATAAATAACAAAGTAAAATGAGAATTAACCTCAAGTTTTAATTTTAATAATTATTAAAGGTCATTTTCTGTATAAATTATTATCTATATGGCTAAGTAGGTTCCTATATTATTTTTGTTCACGACTAAGGAGTAGCCTGTATACGTACAAATAAATAATTGAAAATTAGATACTTTTACTTCATTTTATTTATTATTCACGGTTTATAATAATTCAAAAAATACAGAGTCGAGAGTCGTATGTCAAATGACTAGGTCGGGTAGAGGGACACCTGCGACATTATTGTGTCTACTTATTATATTGTATTGTTGTTACTTACTTACTTACTTGGAACTCAACCCACCCATGGTCTTTTTATAGTTTTATTTTACTGAATTTTTAAAAAGTTCGTCTCATTGTTTGCCTATCTTTTTTATCTTAAATTCTATTGAAATCTAAACTTTTGTTCCAGTAGGTAGTAGGTACGTGAAAAAAAATGAGCCAACGACGTGTGAAATATAGAAAATCTAAATCTTCAAGCTCACCTCCAGGAACAGTTAAAAAAAAAGCGGAAACTCCGCAGATTGACTAATAATAAATCCTTCTCTAGTTCGTAAAATTTTGAGGTTTTTACTACGTACCTACACTTAATCACTTTAAACTTTCTGGAAAATATGTAAGTACATTATTTTTGTCTAAAATGGTGATGAAATTCACCTAGATTTTTTTTAACTACTTAGTTAAAAGTAAGGAAGTGAAAATTGATGTGGAAAGTGATAATTGTTTAAATGTTCGAACTAAATAAATAAATGAATTACTTACTTATGACTTACTGTAATAATAAATCAAATTTGTTGGCCTAATTAAAATAAAGCGTAAAAAAAATCATCTAGATTGGAAAATACCGAATAAAATATATAAAAAACCGCGGGCGGGATGTAGAATTGCCCAAAATACGTTGTTTAAATCTGGCAATTTAAGAACTCCTTTAGCCTCAAATATTTTCGATATATTTCATATTCATTTATGTATGTATGTACGTATATAAAACTCTTTATTGTACATAAAACATAAAATTAACACTAGTTATTTATTTAAGTACCTTTACGTTTGCTAATTACAAGTAAATTTTTATTTTATAATTGCTCTACCTGTTGTCCGCGACTCCGTCTGCAAAGAATTCTTATATCGGTATCCCGCAGGAACTTTGCAATTTTCCGGATAAAACTATTCTGTCCTTCCCAGGGTGTCAAGCTATCTCCATACCACATTTAAGTAAATCGGTTCAGCGGTTTAAGCGTGAAGAGGTAAAAGACAGACGAACACACTTCCGCAATTATAATATTACTATCTTTTGCCCGCGACTCCGTCTGCGAAGAATTGTTTATTTATCGCTATCCCACGGGAACTATGCAATTTACCGGGATAAAAATATCCTATTAGATGTCCTTTCCTGGGACTCAAACTATCTCTATACCAAATTTCATCTAAATCGGTTTAGTGGTTTAAGCGTGCAGAGGTAACAGACAGACAGACGTATTGAAAGACAGACAGAAACTTTAGCATTTATAATATTAGTATGGATTAGTATTGATAGTTGACGTGTAACAAATACCTTATTAGATAAGCAGAGTGTAAGTATTTAATTAAAATCACTTTATGAGCATTGCAGCAATATCAACAATTTCAGCAACATATCAAATATAAAGTTAAAGCTTGCAATTTCTAGCCGCTTTTTAAGAATATTCAGACACTTTGTGTCTCTCCGCCTTGGCAACTGTACGTGTATAGAGACGCTCCGGAATGCGGCCCGACCAGTGTCCGCTAGACAACAGCTCACTTATTGTGTGATACCACCATATCACTATCGCTAAATTCTCAAATACCCGCGATGGACCGTGTTCCTAATCATCTGATAACACTCGCACAAAACAATGACGATTTATCATTACGTGAGGTGAATTTTTATTACTTTGCTACTTTAAAATACGATATTCAAATTAAGTCTTAAATTAATCAACGTGTTCTACTTTTGTGCAAATGATAAGTTGATAAGGTGGTGAAAAACAGCAAGATCGATGCTATTTAAAAGTGAAATCGCTAAGTATATAATATAGTGTTGTTAATAGTTGTAATGGAGCATTTGAGGATCATCACAAGCACCAAGCCATTATGTTTGCTATTTACATTGCATATATCATATTTCCTGTAAATTATTTTGAAATCCTAACTTTACAACGAAGGTTAACTTGTTTGTTCATTTGGATTTTGTTATTTAATCACTGTGCTAATGTGTAAGTAAGCCTAACTAAATGCCTGTTTGACTCATAAGAAGTCATATCACATATCATAGACCTACCCTCGATTTCGCTAGGGTAATTTATTATATCTGGTAGTTGAATTTAAATTCCGGGATGTTACTGAATTCCCAAAAATGAAGTACGTCTTCATTTACGTAGTAGGTATGACGAACACTCACGCAAAATGTCATATATCGAGATATGACATTTTGCGCGGGTGTGGGTGACTTAGTGGTTACGATTTAGGGATTTTACGTGGATTTTATGGGAATATCGGGATAAAAAGTAGCTTATGTGTTATTTTATTCCACATGTCCAGCTACATATCTACGAGTACACTTCAAATTACATTCAAATTCATAAAGCCACTTTAGCGCGAAGGAATAACAAACACGCACGCACGCTCGCACATAGAAACCCACAAAATTTCGCATTTATAATAGTTGTAGAATTAACATGTGAGCCAATTTATATCTCCAAGAAATACCATAATCCTAGCCGGGAAATTGATTAAACAATCAGGTACCTACTACGCAGGGCAATGTGCGGGAACCATTTATTAAATCAAATAATTTAACCGTGAAATTATCAATAAAGCATCAGTCAAAAGCTTCTTGTAATTAAAATTTAATTAGCTTATGCATTCCAAGTTGCCGTGCATCTCATGCTAGAGGCTCACCTGGCAACTAAACCACTCAAATCTAACTGTGCATAGCTCACTTTGATTGAGTGCTGGCTTTCTCGGGCCACCCAGCCCATGCTCTACTCTCTATGGTAGACGTTGCGGCGCCGAATTTATGAATGAGAATAGACAATTATTCACAGTGATTAATGCTTACTGCAATGAAAAACTGGCGCCGAGTGGCTACCTACTGTGGTCAAATGCTGCAACAGAATTCTAACTTGGTAAGTATAAAAAAATATAAAAGTCCCAAATTAAAAATCCTCAAAGGACAAAATACTGTGTATTGGACTTTAAGTTAAAAATAGTAAATAAATTTTGCATTCAAGAGTGGTCGCGTCGGGGTAAACGATGAAACCAAAGGAAAAACGGCTTTGATTATTTTGATGAAAGACTACCCCACCTCACCAGAGTTTTCTTTTAGAAAAAATCACATTAAAATCTGACCAACTGATTCGCAGCACCAAGTTACTAAAACGTTAGCCAATGTAAAACCAGCAGGCTTTTTGTCTAACGCTTCTGACGCTTGCCTTCGCAATCACTATTTCTTTCTGTCAAACGATTTAAAATGATGACAGAAAGAGATGATGAAAGCGAAGGCAAACGTTAGAAGCGTTAGACAATACGGCCTCAGCTGTCAAATCTCCAATTAAGAGAATTTCTGCAAGACGAAATTTACTTAAACTACTTAGTTTAATTTATCAAAACGTAGGTGCGTGCATACTTAGTGCATAGTTAGTAAATTTCAGCTTACAGAAATTTACTTAACCGGAGATTAGAGAGTTAGATATAGTACCTAACTTGGTGCACTACACGTGCTATGTGTCTTGTCATACATAACATGATATACAGACACAGCTAGACACACGTTATACTTCTTGGGCCCCGAGATACAGGCCTCTGCCTAGTTCGGGGTCCGCCGGATATCATTCTACAATTGTATTTCTCAATAATGATTTTATAAATAAATTTATTCTTATTCTTATTCTTTATTCTTATGTAGGTAGGTATATAGTATAAACATATAACCCACCTATGTTTGCGCCGAGGTAAACGAAATAATGATAGATAGATGCATCACAATAATATGACGTGATATTTCATACCTACGTGCCTATTTTATTTTTACTGTAAGCTTAAAATTAGGCATTACTTGTCCCAAAAAACAACAAAGCTGAAACTCGCAAAGTCAAAAAAAATATTAATGTAACTTAGTCATCTTAATTTCATCATCATCATTTATTTTAAACCGACTTCAAAAAAAGGAGGAGGTTCTATGTTCGACTGTATGTATTTTTTTCTTACTTTTTTTTCTATGTATGTTCATCCATATCTCGGCCAATTTCGATTTTCAAAATTCTTTTTTAGTTTGAAAGAGTATACTTCTGAGGTGGTTCCATTGGCACCAAGTCATGATCTGATGATGGAATCCTAGGGAAATCAAGGGAAACTCTTAAATTTTGACATTTTTAGCATCAAGTCCAGCATTTTCATTCAGAAAATGTCATTTGGTAAAGTGGATCTGATGAAGAAGAACACATATGACCAACGGAACTACTCAACGGGTCAAATCTTGCAAGTTAAATTTGACCCACTTTGCGGGTTCCGATTGAGCTAAAATTTTGCATACATGTGTATATCAGATGACAATGCAATATTATTATGGCATGAAGCTGATCTGATAATGGAGCAGGAAGGTGGCCATAGAAACTCTGTATCCTTGGTTCAAAAACTTGGTATCCTCTCCAGGGTGAAACGGTACTTCACCTCTGAGCAGCTCTTAAATCTTTACAGAGCTCAAGTTTGCTCTTGCATGGAATACTGTTCCCATCTGTGGGATGGGTCTGCTAGGTATCAGCTGGATGCTTTGGACTCATTGGAGCGCCGAGCGATGACGATCATAGGTAGTGACTCACTCGTGGGGGCAAATCTTCTGAGCCTCGAACACCGTGCCTGCCTTTCAGTTTTTTATCGGTTGCATTTCGGTGAGTGTGCGGAGGTTTCGCATAACCTGATACCCCCTTCCCCTTTCCATCACTGAACGACTAGGCGCGGCGAGCAGTTTCACCCTTATGTTGTAGACATTCCTCCATTACACACGAAGCGGTTTGCCTCTTCTTTCATTATGCGGACGGCTAAGGAGTGGAACTCTCTGCCGAGGTCAGTTTTTCCGGATCGCTATAATCTGGATATCTTTAAGGTCAAAGTGAACAGACACCTTCTAGGCAAGCGTGTACCATCTTAGGCCTCATCTTCGCCTTCCATCAAGCGAGATTGAGGTCAAACGTAAACCTATTTTCTTATAAAAAAAAAAAAAAAAAGATACGACCGCATCGAGTTTGGGCTTGTTTGATTCGTATTGACGAATACTTTAATCCTTGATGGTAACCAGGGCTTGACGATGGAGCTAGAAAGTGACCATAGGAACTCCGTAATAAAACGACATAACCCCATCAACTTTGGTCTCGTTTGATTCGTCTTGATGAGTACATTGGTAACCAGAGGCAAAAAGTACAGTCAGCAAAAAATCATTTTGTCCTAAGCATCTATTTATACAAACACAACTAAACAGCAAAAAATAAAATAACAATTTTTTTTTAAATCTATACATATAATAAATCTGTAACAAGTCGGTGTCTGTACATTGAAGATATTTGAGAAAAATTGTCACTAGGGCTATTTATTGGCACAATAGAACCCAAAACAATGATTTTTAGAATTATTGTCTGTTTGTCTGTTTGTCTGTGCGTTTGTGCGCGCTAATCTCAGAAACGGCTTAACCTAGAAGGATGCGGTTTTCACTGATATGTTGGTATTTTCTTGGATTAACATTTAATATTTGTTTCATTTGAATCGGTTCACAAATAAGAAAGATACGTCTATTTTAAGAATTTATCGAACAGGTTTTTTGTTTGAACGCGCTAATCTCAGGAACTACTGCTCCGATTTGAAAAGTTCTTTCAGTGTTAGATAGCACATTTATCGAGGAAGGCTATAGGCTATATATCATCACGCTAACATCAATAGGAGCGGAGCGGAGCGGAAGAATGTTTCCAAATCGGGGGTTTTGGAAATAAAACGTCTATATCTCGGGAACTACTGCTCCGATTTGGAAAATTCTTTCAGTGTTAGATAGCCCAGTTAGATAGGGCGGGTTGGGAGCGGTTGGGGGGGCGGGTTGAGAGCGGGTTGGGGGCGGCTTGAGAGCGGGTTGGGGGCTGGTTGGGAGCGGGTGGGGGGGCGAGTAGGGAGCGGGTTTGGGGCGGGTTGGTAGCGTGTTGGGGGCGGGTTGGGGGCGGGTTGGGAGTGGGTTGGGGCGGGTTAGGAGCAGGTTGGGAGCGGGTTGGGGGCGAGTTGGGAGCGGGTTGGGGGCGGGTTAGGAGCGGGTTGGGGGCGGGTTGAGAGTGAGTTGGGAGCGGGTTGGGAGTGGGTTAGGGGCGGGTTAGGAGCGGGTTGGGGGTGGGTTGGGAGCGGGATGGGAGCGGGTTGGGGGCGGGTTGAGAGCGGGTTGGGGGCGGGTGGGGGGTGAGTTGAGAGCGGGTTGGGAGCGGGTTGGGGGCGAGTTAAGAGCGGGTTGGGGCGGATTGGGAGCGGGTTGGTTTATTATGAAGTTTCACTTCTTCCGGAAGGATCTAAGGAGAGCCATAATTGATGAAAAAGCAAATTGGATAATAAAATAAACTGCCCAAATTACTAATTCCACGCGGACGGAGTCGCGGGCAAAAGCTAGTTAAAAATAAAACTGTCTTCAAAAAAAATCAATCAATTTTTATTTCATAACTTTTATTGTGCGTTTTTCAACCGACGAAAACAAAAGGAGGAGGTTCTCAAGTCGACGTGTATATATTTTTTTTATGTATGACCACGCATAACTTTTTACAGAGTAATCCGTTTTTGATGATTTTTTTTTATTGGAAATCGTATACCCATAAGGTCCCATTTAAATTTGGAAAAAAAAATTCTACCCTAAGGGTAGGAAAACAGGAGATGATTGATTTTTCAGTCACTGATTGTACTGTATGGCGAAGCATAACTTTTTATAGAATAGTCTGATTTTCATAATTCTTTTTTATTGGATAGGGTATACTTTGAAGTTGGTATTATATAAATTTGGAAAAAAAAATTACTCGGGGGTGGGAAAGAAGTATAAAATAAAAACTTTTTAACAAAAAAATTAAACCGCCGAAAAAACTGAAAAGCGAAAAATAATACCTTTTTGTTTGACCTCAATCTAGGTACTGTACTGAACTCGTTTTATGGGTATTAAATTTTTTGAAAAAGTTTGAATAACAAACCTTGTTTAATGAGACCTGAAAAAAAAAAAAAAAAAGAATTGGGGGATTGACATTGGGGACGTCCTGGAAAAAAGATGGGAAAAAGGGATTGAAAATAGAGATTAATGGTGTTAGAGAATACAGTTATAGTTTAGGTTGTGCCGTTATTCGAGTGTAGTGTATTATGGCGTTTATGTGTGCATTTCGTAACAACTAAGACACGGTTTTACGGCAACTACGAACAATAATATTTTCGGTGATAGAAGGAGAGTTTTATAGACAATAATTGACTTTTCCTGCTAAACAACAGATAGTGAGCCCTACAGAGCTGAGGAAATGTCTCAAATATTCCAGAAGGGCTATATTTGGTTTCCAAAGAAAGCAACATCGAGAAATGTCAACTTGATGTCTAACCTAAGGGACAGACGAGTGAAGTTATAATAATAACAACCTTGTGATATTGTGTTTGGGATTAAATGAACTCAGTGTCTATTGAATCGGGAGCGTTCTAATAATGAGAATTGTGTAGAGAATTAAATGGTGTATCAGTGTGAAGTACTGCCGTGAGTCCAAAATTATATTTCGCAGGATAATTTAACTATTTTCAGAAATAGCGGGAGCCTAGAGGCGCGTGACGTCAGCTGTCATGTGGAATAGAAGAATAGAAGTGAGGAGTCTACGTCAAAGGTTGATGGAGTGAGGACCGAGAAGAATCATTTGACGTGTAAGTCAATACTGATGTTTTATTGGGGAACTATGGGGAATTTGGACAATGGAGTAGTGATGAATTACATAAAAATATGACAGGGATTAAAGTGACGATTGGAAATTCAACAATAATTTATATCTTAAACCAAAGCATAATGGACTTATTTCCAGTATATTATTATATCCATCATACGTCAGGCATTGGAACTATTGCACCAATATAAGTGACATCGCAGGAATACATGATCTATGAAATCTCCTGAATCATATCAGGATTGAATAATGATTTTGATACAATATTAATATATAATTTGTTTGACATGGATATCCATTCACTGGATATGACGGCGGGTTCCTGATTGGAGTTCTGCTGAGAGTTGCGAGATGCAGTAAGCTGTGAGGAGAGCTGCTGGAGTATGGAGATGCAGACTTCGGGGCTGTATGCTGGGAACGCGATGCGTTTGGATCATAATCTTAGCTAAGTGTCTTTATAATTTTATTTAACGTGGCAGTAGGAACTTATACGAATATCAAGAACGTTTATAATTACATCGGCCCTCAGTATATTTTAATCAAACGCGATCTTAACTTAAACCTACCGGGGTTGACTCTCGCGGCTAAACATTTATTGAAATTATACATATAGAACAAAACTACATAGTAAGATAGATGTTTAGGTCAACGAAATTTAAGGTTCAATTTTAAACAACATTTTGATGACTGACAGTTAATGTCAAGATGAGTAATAGGGTTCTATTTAGCTAATACAAATAAACATGACAATAGGTTTAAATATTCAAATTTTAGAACAGGCCAATTGAATCTTTGTTTAAATAAATTAGAATGTCTATTGGCATTTGATATCGAGAAACCACTTTGGGTTGAGCTATACAATGTTTTGAATTGATTTTATTTTTATTGTCTTTTCTCTTGGAATTATTATTTAAATTTAAATCTTTTTGAAATCCGAAAGGAATTATCTTCGATAATTGACAGTGGATCTGAACAATATTCTGACTGAGAACCTTGTGCGTTTATGTTGTCATACCTTCGTCTTGAAGTAATATTTGAAGTGAATATTAACTGAGCTACTGAAGACCTTGTCTTGAATTAATAGTTGAATTGAATATTATCTGAACTACCGGAGATCTTGTAACCTACTGGGGAACCTATCTTCGATAATACCGCAGCGTATTTAAACAGTGAAACAGTTTTACCTCCTAGGTAAGAACTCCCAGTATAATTTTAATAGGGTTTATTACTATTTAACCTTGTGTTTTTACTATAAACTTATTTTTGGGAAGTAATTGATCAATTACTGATAGAAATGGATAAACGGCCATATTATTACTGTTTATTACCTTTGTTGTGCTGTTATACAAGTCCATTTAGACTTATGGTGTATTGTCTTATCTATTTTATTTGTTCTAGTGAAAGAATATCATTTTCAAAATTCATCCCTTGATTTTGGTATAAAATCTGTTAACCTATTAGAACCTAGAATGGGGTTTTCATGATACTTGAGACTAAATTAAACTACTAATACTTACCAGTCCTCAATATTAAACGTGAATTTAATCAGACCAGTATTGAGAAAGTATGTCCCACACTTCTATCCGTACTATTACTCTAAGAGTGGGGAAGTGACAATACTGGTAGGCACAAATGCCAGTATAGTTACGACCGACCAAGTGAAATGGTTCTGATAGCACGCAGCTACACCATCACGTACCATAGTACAGACGATACAGTTGCGATGGCTAGGCTAAGCAACGGTTGATGTGAAGCTTTCATTATGCGGTCTGTAGATTATCAAAATTATTATTTTGGGTGCGAGGATTGGCGATATACGTAATTCTCCAGGGGTCAATTCTGCCTCTGGCGTGCTGAAAGTTGCCCCCTAGTGTTCGGTCTGACCAATCGGCACGTAGTGATTATGCGTAATCCAACGGGGTGTCTACTTACTCGCTCGGCAATAGGTGTCGTTAGTGAGGTTGCGGCTAAGGATAAAACATCCCTCGAGGTGATCCGTGCAGAATTGGGTGTCTTAGGGAGGTACGTGGGGGGAGGCCAATTACTCGATCTGGGTTGTAGACCAAGTAATGGAGCGTCCTTCAGCTTACTCATACACTAATCGAAGTACCTTCTTATTATACTAGAGTCTAAAGGGGGGAATAGAAGTAGTCTCAAGTGAGTAGGGTAGTTACTCCGTGTAAATTTTAGGAGTAATGAAATCCTACCACAGGAGTAACTACATTCTTGTTTGTCCTCTTACTCATTTGGTGACTGATACATACGATCTATAGACGGGCGACATAGCTTGTTATTCCCTTGCAATGGTCGTGGAAGGTTCGAGGGAGAGTGACCAGTAAGGCGTCGAGCTCTACTGGAGAGAGCGGAGAGAGGGCTCCTCCTATACGAACATAGACCATATTGCTATACAATGTTTTCTAGAGCAAATAAATAATATTAATTGTTAAACCTTTGTCCATTTCTGTCTGTGGATTTATATTTAAGAATTTATACATATATTCGCTATAATCTATCTATTTACATAAGTATGTAAAATCTAATAGTTCACCTAGTTGTGAACCCCGGTCACTATCATCTTAAAAAAATACACAACGTAGAAAACGGTCCAAATTAAACGATCACGCCAAAACAAATAAAATATTATCGGAGCCCAAAGGCTTAGCACAGTACCAATTTGAAGTCGGTGCCTCAGCACTAGCCAGGAGGAGTGGACCTGTAGTCGTCTACCTGATGGGCTTCTATCACTCCTCCTGGCTCGTGCTGAGGCACCGACTTCAAATTGGTACCTAGATTAAGGTCAAACAAAAAGGTATTATTTTTCGCTTTTCAGTTTTTTCGGCGGTTTAATTTATTTGTTAAAAAGTTTTTTGTATATCATGTTTTCCTTCTTCGGGCTTGAAATACATCATTATTTTTATGAATATTACTTTAACTATTATTAAAGAAAATTTTAGCATTCGGTACTTACCTGAGTCAGTGAAATATTGAATAAAATGTTCGCTCGTTTCCTAAATATCAGAATTGCAAAATACTAGATTGCCGACTTACTCTATTTCTAAAATACCAAATTCCCAGAATACCAGACTTTCCTTTCACCGTGTTTTTCTCTACATTGGATTGCCAAAAAAGCTTGTTTTCAATACACCATGTTCCATACAAAACCGAATTCCCATAATACCAGTTAGTGAAATCACCAGGATCGTAAAACACGACCCCCTGGCCTCCCAACGACAACCACCACCTGCTTGACGAGCCGTGTATTGAAACCAAGCTTTTTGTAGCAATCCGATATAGAGAAAAACACGGTGACAGGAAAGTCTGGTATTCTGGGAATTTGGTATTTTAGAAATAGGGTAAGTCGGCAATCTAGTATTTTGCAATTCTGATATTTAGGGAACGAGCGAAAATATTTAATTCTATGTAAACCTTGTAAAAACCGACCGTAAATTTACATTTCAGTTGGACGTGATTCAAGTAGAGCTCGTCAAGGCTAGAGTGAATAGCCTGTTACTGGACCAGTGAGATACACCTTTGGCCTCGTCTTCACTTTTCATCAGGTGAGATAGTGGTTAATCTCGGGTCAGGTTCATGTAAAAAAAGTCGTCGGTAAAATATAACAGTTTTACGAATGAACTGACATTATACTGAAGAAACTTGATTTATCATGTAACCATTAAATTCCACTGCGTGCTCTATCTCTGATCTGATAGTCATCGCATTGATAGCTGCGGCGGCGAGAGTCAGCCAGACGGCGGAGTCTGCGGCACGGCGTTGCAAGAGCTGGCGAGCGAAGGCACGCGCTCGGGACCGCCGTACTTCGTCAGCGCGAGTGAGTGGCGCGAGCGCATTGGTGCACGACGCGAGGGAAAAACGCCTGAGCCGATGAAAAATATTTGCGAGACGCTAATAAATTTTCAGAGGCAAACGTGTGTCCGCCCCACCATACCGTTTGACAGTGACCCAAATGGAGCGCCGGCGCAGTCAGTTCCGTGAGCGCGCGGCCGTCGGACTGACGCCCGCGCCGCCGCTCGCCCGCCCGGGCCCGCCGCCGTCGTTTAGTGCCATTTACTGTGGGATATTACTGTGCACAATGAGTGACCACCGGCCGGACCGCCAAATTATTGGACCTCGAAGGTCCACCATGTGACCCCGCGCTTGACAAGGTAAGACGACCTGAAAAATGATGTGATGGCGAAAATTTACCGCTACCGACGTTCATGACGAAAAGCGAATTAGTGCTCACACAAGTGTTTTGTTGCCAAGCGGACTATGCGGCGACATTATTTAGTTGACGTTGATGACTCAGCTCTACCTCGATTTTTCCTTTAGTACTCAATATATGAGCAGTGCTGCGCAGTATCAACAGAAGACATTGGGGTCGACTCGACGTGATGAGCAGGGGCTGCGCTGCCGGCTGCCGGCGGCGGCGCTCGCCGCTGCGCCGGAGCGCCGCGAGACGCCGCTGCAACCTAACGGAAACCGACTCCTCGCGGCCAAAATTCCGCCGCGGCCGTTCACGCCACGACCGACTGAAATAAAACGCTCGTTAACATAAATAGCACGACAATGTCGCCGCATTGACAGACGGACGAGCATTTCCGCTTCTCTTTTTATCGCATCTCTCCCGGGGGTAGGACGTTAAAAAGAAGCGCTTCCTCTGACGTAAGCGTGTCTTCGGTCATCCATAATTCCAGCGGCCTTTTAATGGCAGGCACCGGCCGTATCGATGAAAGTAATTTGACTCACAAGCAAGCCGCCGCCGCCGCGGAACGTGGCAGGTAATTTGACTCTCATAAGTATTATAAACAATTCATAGTCAATCAAATGCTGTATAAATGAATGCAGATAAGTATTAATGAATTGAGAATATTCTTACACAAGCAGTTATTTCGGAAAATTAACTGAGAAAACATATGTACCGAAAGAGAAAGAACTTTCAACATTTTGTCTCTACCAGATTATAAGACTGCTACAAACCCGTAGATAGACAATATAATTAAGTAGATAGGTAGTTATATCAATCTGTAGCTTCCTTTGTGCCATCACCGCAAAGGTCACTATACGGAGGTTATCTTATCGCCAGCAATAAATTATTCTTGACTTGTACTTATACTAAAGAAATGCATGAGATAGGTACGGGAGAGTACGAAAAAGGACGTTATTGGCGAATAATTATGTCTTCCCCGAGTGTAGTGAAATCTGTGAAACTTGTGATCATGTTTGAAGTTGTTGTTGGTAGAAAGTGTTTGATAAAACACGTATCATGATGACGTCAGTGTTAACGGCCGAGGCCCGCTGAACTCGATGACATTGTCACTGATAACTACAATTAACTTTACTAATTCCAACTTCAATAACTTCAATAAGTAACTCATTCATTGCTATAGGAATTTTTGCTCTTTCTGGTCTATATAGCTACTCGTATGTAATACGTGAATAGCAACATTTTACCTAGAAAATTTTTAACTGAAAACAAGCACTAGGCAAGCATAGCGCCTGAGCAATCATAGAAAGGGTTTCAAGAAAAACTCACAGAAGCAAACAAACAATTAATTTATGCGTTGTGTACGTCTGCGTTGTAAAAAAAGATACAACTAAGAATCTGCCTGTCTATTGCTAAAAAATGTCACAGCAAATACAGGTTAGGATTATTTCGCGAGCCGAACCTATGCTATTACTATTTGGTAGGTACGATGGTAGAGTCATTCTAATGATCACCATGACGTACATAAGTCATGTGTTTAACATATTTGTCAAAAACACTATCGAATTTTTTGACATCATTGCAAGTGACACAAGGGTCATCGTAAAATGTGTCTACCATAAACTAAGAGCGTTTTTTTTTGATAAATTAAAGTTATGATAAAATGCAAATGCTCTTTTACGTAGATAGTTAAATCTAAATCGAAAAGCACATGTATAAGTCATAAATGCGTAAGTAAGGCTGAATTTATAAATCTTCAAACAAACACGAGATCCCTTCCCTTGGAAGTGTGGCTCCGTTCAAGTCTCGACTTGTCGGGACAGGGGTCGACCACGCGTGAGTCAAAGCTAGGTCATTCTGGACCCGGCGATAGCTTTACACAAACAGCTAGTTATATGTTTAGATTTAACCTCTGTGACATTTTGGTCTGTCTGTGGTGATTGTGGTTACCGTTTATCATGGATGTAAACATATATAATTATATATATAGATAGGTATACTCATCGTATAACAAGTATTCTTTTCGCAAGGTTAAGCTTCATTTTATTTATATTTATTGATTAGGCTGTAGACTTGGTATTTGAAGCTAGAGTTGAACTCTACATTTTATTATTGTTATTATTTTTATAATTACCTGAATAAAATCAGACTATAGATTAATTGGCTAAGGACACATAAGAATATAGTGTATTTTCTATCCTCGCTTAATTTTATAATGTTCATCGTGTTGCCCGTTTAAATTTTGCAAGTCGTACCTATTTCGGTGATCAGATTGACTAAAAATTTAGTATCAATATGATTATGAATATGAAAGTAAAATGACAATACAAACTGTTAAAATGTGCCATTAACGAGAAAGTTTATATCAAAAAATATTTTTGCAATAACTTATCATTCCATCACTATTAATCTAGAACACTGTACATACCTAGTCAAAGTTGGTAGGTAATAATACGGAAATCAAAACTGTGCTTATAGGAATAAACTAGGCCTTTAATATTTAGATCCAGCTTATAGCTAAGGGACTTTATCTGGTATTGAGAAAATAAATTTAGTATATACCTACATATATATCTATGAGCATGTATTCTTTCTTTCCGTTCAAACTGTTGCCACACAATTTGATATTGTAGTAACGAAGAGAAGACCGTCAATAAAATAAGTATATTCAATCATTCAAAAGGAGTCGCTTTACACGGGCGAGTAAAATTGGGCTTTATTTTCTTATTCTTTCACACGAAGTGAAAAAACACTATTATTACAACTGATTTAAAACCGATAAGTCTGATAACTTAGTACAACCCATTACATTGAAATTTATTTTTGAAACTTCCAAACTCAAACTCTTTATTCCAGTAATACATATGTAAGAACGAAAGCTTTGACTTAACGCTCCATTTTATACCACTCATAAGAGCTCAATCCAATCTCCCAGGGGATCACGACCCTCACTTGGAAAAATACTTCCCTAGACTGTAAACACGGCGTCAACGGCCACTGTCAGTGGTGCGATGCTGCGCGTGATTCAGTGGGCGCTGACGTGGGTGTGCCGCGTCAGCGCACGTCACTCCCGTCAGCCGTATATTTAGAACGGAACGAAAAATGCCACAACCAGCCCCTTACACGCCTACACACATCATTTCCGGATAATATTGGCATCAACACAAGAATTTTTATACTATAACTCCGTCGAGAATTGATGGCAGCGCAGTCTAATAAAATTTCTCTAAGCTCATTATTATTTGTGGTTTCTTCCGGTATACTATTTTAAAATCCTGATGTATTTATAGAGAACTAGACTTTTATTAGTTTAAATATAATCGTCCGATTGGTTCACCCTTGTCCTCGATAATTCATACGTGGCGCAACAACTAAGTTAGCATTATAATTCAAAGGTCAATGCAAGATGCTCCAACATAAAGCATAGGCCTACATTACACAAACACAGCTATTTTACAGATATTATAAAACATATCCTGACCAATAGTGCTAAAATCACTTTACGTATTAAGTAACATTTCTTTTCAGTGCGAATATAAGCTAGGTACGACCGAGGAAACTGGATCGCGTTTCTAAGTGGTACACCTTAGCCAAACATGCACTTCAATTACCAACTTCAAATCTGATCAATCAGAATACCCTCTTAATCAAAAATTATAGAACCAAGTAGTAAACGTAATTAAAAACAGAATTAATTACAATGAATCAGTGTTCCGTGTTAAATTCATTTTATTTTTTTATTCTTTAGCGGACTAATTGGCATTGCAGGTATCTTTGTGACTCTCCAACCACATGCATGGTTTTTAACCATTGTGGAACATGAATAGTGTGATTTTTTTAATTTAGTAAATAATACGAGGAAAAATGAAGTCGTGTGTTGCCGGCGTGTGCGCAATCTAATCAGTTAACGAACTGTGACGGACGAACACTGAGAATTCCTTAATTAGGACATTAAACTACGTACCTACAATGTATTACCGCCCATCGCTTTATGAGTAAGACGCTTTCATCATGGCATTACTTACAAAAAACACTCGAGCCTTTCAATAGAAATTGTGATATAAATTCCATGCCATTAGACACAAAGGATCAGTTACCATTAGAATATCTTTTGTTCCTAACGTGTTAGTAGGTAGCGTTTTAGTCGGAAATAGAAGCAAACATGACTAGTTGAGTAGTCGGTAACTAATCTTCAATTTCTTTTCTGGTCGCTTTTAAGAACTCTTATTAAATATACCTAACTTACTCATAAATTACTTACTTACTTTTTTTATTCTTACTCGTAAAATTGTTAAGAAGGTCGCGGTACAAAGTCAAGAAGACGTGTCATTTTAAAATGAAAACAGTGCTAATGACTAAATGATGCTCAGGCAGTGAGAATTGTCGTCGTAAACAAACGGATGATCACACTTGCGACAGTAATAGCCCAGCACTGAGTGTTCCCAAATTACATTTGTAACGTGACATAGCAAGAGGCGCCAACAATACTACTTATTTGTCAAGAGAAGAGATAATATTTTTCTAGACATCCGTTGCCAATTGCGAATTTTAATTTGGAAGTCACAAAAACTTAGTCAATATGTACCGTCAAAGAAACACTTGATTGATAATATACCATTAATAGGTATTTATAACATCTTAAGACTTCCTTGAAATTACTGTCACTGGATTCACCGGCTTTTAAGGAAAGTAAAAGTAACACGTTACTATTATTAAAAATTCACAAATAGAACATTAGCAGTCATTAATTACTTAATCTACATAAAGTATTTCGTTATCTTTGTAGGAAATATATTGAAAATTAGCATTTCGCTACTAGAAATTAAAAAAATTCGCTGTCGCATTGCACAAGTTCGATCAACTGCCAATACAGTATGATCAAGTAGGTACAACACAAGCATGAATATACAGCTATTTTAGAACACAATCAAGGAAAAACTTCAAAAAAAGATGATTTTTTTGTATATTCTTTGGTTGAGTCAACTTCGTTGCAACTTTGCCAAACGTTATGCACTGGTATTCATACTAGGGGCGTTCAATAAAAAGTAAGAATGAGTATGTTATAAACAACTTTTACTAAATGTCATTTTATTTTTCGACATAGTCACCTTTTAGCATAATACACTTAGTATATCTTTTTTCTAAACTTAAAATTCCATTTTTAAAAAAGGTCTCATCTTGAGTACTTAAAAAATCTTGTACTGCAGCGGCTACCGCGTCGTCGTCTTCAAATTTCTGGCCTCTCAGGTATTGTTTCAATCTCGGAAATAGTTAGAAATCACTGGGAGCGAGATCTGGTGAATACGGAGGATGCTTAAGGATATCGAACCCAGCATCACGAATTGCAGCCATTGCAACGGCGGACTTGTGTGCCGGGGCATTGTCCTGGTGGAACAGCACAACTTTCGAGAGTTTACCTCGCCGTTTTTCGCGGATCTCATTGCGCAATGTTGCTATTTGTTTGGCGTATAATGTGCCCGTAATAGTGGCTCCATGCTCGAGATACTCAATCATTAATACCCCTTTACCATCCCAAAAAACAGAGCCCATGACCTTACCGGCAGATGGGCTCACCTTGAATTTCTTCGGAGTTGGAGATGATGGCCTTTTCCATGTCATAGACTGCAGTTTCGTTTCAGGGTCGTAATGATGGAGCGATGTTTCGTCCATTGTTATAAATCGCGCCAAAAAAAGTTCCCGGTCTTGCTGCATCAGGTTCAAAGCTTCTTGACAAATTTCTAGTCTAGTTTGTTTTTGCGTGTCAATAAGCATTCTTGGTACCCAACGCGCAGATACCTTTTTCATACCCAAGCGTTCATGTAAAATATTATGCACGCTCCCCGTTGAAATCTTTACATTTTCAGCAATAAAACGAACTGTGACACGACGATCCGCCAAAACTGAGTTTTCGACTTTTTTCACAATTTCTTCAGTTACTGCTGTAGTAGGGCGTCCGGAGCGGGGGTCGTCCATTGTCGATGTTCTTCCACGTCTAAATTCGGCGCACCAACGTGCG
Organism: Archips crataeganus; assembly: GCA_947859365.1. Lineage (NCBI taxonomy): Eukaryota > Metazoa > Arthropoda > Insecta > Lepidoptera > Tortricidae > Archips > Archips crataeganus. The sequence continues at coordinate 6,749,249 of OX402057.1, read as the reverse complement.
ACTGTCGAATACGGAGGAGCATTAGACCCTAAAGTGTCCCGCAAATCCAAATTGACTTGGTCCGTAGATAAATTTTTCAAATACAAGTATTTGATAACGGCGCGCAGTTCAATTTTCTCCATTTTCGCTAACGTACTCAATAGCATTGCAAAGAAATTACCGTATATTTTTTTTAACAAAAGACAGTTAGTTTTTTTTTTCATAGCAATCAGCTAGATAGATTAGCTTTACCGGCCAGTATTTAATTTCGTAATATTAAAAGAGTTTGCATCTCATTCTCACTTTATATTGAACGCCCCTCGTAGCTCGTTTGTTTTAAATATCTGCCAACATCATTGTCCCGGATGATTAGTGCAAGTAATTACACTTTGAAGATTTGGCAGGTCACTCTGTGGACGCAGTAGAGAACATCTCTCACTTTCTATTCCTAGAAAAAAAAATTATCTCTTTAATTATCATTTATCAAATATTTATATTATCCTATCCTTCTATTATATAATTTTATAAAAATCCACACATAAGTACTTAAAAGCAATTTTCCACCGACCTATTGTTACTAGATTTATTTACTCTTGTAAATTTCATTTTTTCTAAGATAGAACTATTATTTTTTATTTATGTTTATTCTTTGATTTATTGTTATTGTTTGCTGCAAATCTCAATTTTATTTTACACACTTAGGGTAGTAGAACTATTCGTAAATAACAGATGACCAGTACATTTTTACAATCTTCATTGTAAAGTTTTAAATGGAGTCCAGCCTTACAATTTGAAACGTACTTTATCAACACCTACTTATATAATTTTATTTTATGTTTCGTTTGATCAAGTTTTAATCTGTTGATTTCACGGGTTTTATGTTCAATAAAGGGTTATACGTATATTAGAGCAATTTGTTTATTGAATTACTGTAACGAAAATCGGTCTTACCACTGTGTTAGGAACATCATTACTATCATTAGTATTTTCCTGAGTTATCCAATACTGAACATAAGTCTTCCACAAAGGCTAGAACAGCACTAATTCTAACGCCCAATATACTAGCGCTATAGTCAATAAAGAAGTGCCACTAGGTTGCCAGCCACCTGGTTTCTACTGTGATAGAACTGCACAATCATCGATATGCATTTTCCCTATTTTCTGGCCGGAGGCACAAGTCCACCCACAGGACTCCCCCAAATGCGTTCGTAACTATTTTCTTTCCTCATTTATTTTTTCGTTTTTAATTCTGCAGGTAACTAATGATTACATATTAATATTACTTTTACTGCCCTGTCACAAAAACGGTTAGGACTTTTGAACTTCATCACAACATTTGAAAATGTATTAAATGGAGAAAACTTTACTTATTCGCGTTTAGTTTAACCATTCCTTAACATGTTGACGAGCTGATTGTTCAAGAATAGCCATATCGATTTTTCCCAGTTCGCTCATCCCTAGTGGTTTTGGCTTTTTGGCTACCGGAAGATCAAGCTGTGTCCGTGAGGAATGTTGGCCCGAGGCGTTGGCGTTCCCTCAGGAATGTTCGGAACCTGTTTAACGGCCAGCTGTGCCGTGACGTCATACGCCGTTGTCTCGTGCTTGCCGGAATTGAGATCCCATAATGGATTGCCATCGAGAATCTGTGCGATGATCTTGTGAATCACTTATAGAGACCACAATTAGGAAAATGCTGTACCTACTGACGTTCCTAAAGCAAGCTCTGTCATGTTGAAGGGAACAACTTATGAATATGATGTGGAATTTGACATGAGCCTGCAGCGCAAATATACCCAGATTATTTATTTAGTAAATAGTTTATAATCTTATTCTACCGCTGATTTAATACATAATTAAAAGAGATATTATATGACGCATCTTTACTTGTAAAAGCATTGCTTATAACATGCAAGTCTTCAAAAACTAGCCAGAACTTCAGACCCTTCATCTCATCTAGCTGCTTCAAATTTCTTAGATATAATCTTAAGGAAACGTGATATTTTTACAGGACCTTCGAGTTTCGTTAATATTTTACCTTCGCTCTAAGTTCCGCTATAGTTTGTTACTTGTACTTTTAAGGACATCCTTGGCACATCTTTAGTGCACGATTACATCAGTTGCTAGGTCGTTGATAACCCCCTGTCACGGCTGTTTTTTGTCAAGATGGCTACCAGCTGACGGTGACGTCACTTAGTTTGTGACACGCGCTATCGCGGCGATAACGTGACGCACGCACACTTATCAGCACCATACGCTACGTATATATGTAACTGTTATGTGTGCGTGACATTTGAAATCAGATTGCTGGCGCAAGGGTAAGAAAACTAAAATGAAATGTCGGCAAGTAAGATATAATGCGTAATTTCGGAAACTTGACAGTAAGTAGGTACTTGGTTCTTATAATTTACTCTCTCGATAAAGTCTCAAGATAGACTGACCCGGATCCGCTTATCATTACACTGCGTGTGACCCGACACACACTTGGCCGGTTTCTATTAAGTTTAAACGCACACTGCACTACCTACGACAACACCAAGCCTACACCTGAGGGTTTTGCTTTAAAAATAAACTCTTTAGGAATGAATAGGTCTACTGATATCTATAATATTATTTGTATCTTATTGAATGTATATAAATTTACATTCAACTCTTTTTTTCTTCGAGCCATGCAATAACTCACCACGTGCAGTGTGCAAGACGCATGATGTCATTGATCTAAATACAGTTTACATCATATTCCACTTGATACAGACAGCTGTGTCTTGTTTTATATTGCGCTAATTATCCACTGTTTAAGTTAAAGTAAAAGGAGGAATCAGCAGGTTTTAATTAGGTGTCTTTAAATATTTAGTTTCACCTCAGTTGCTCAAAAAGGCTGTCTTTCTCTTTCGAAATATAAGCGTGGAAAAACGTTTTTTCCCCGCTAGTGTGAAAAAGGTTTTTGAAATTCGAAATTTTCCCCTTACCTACTGGATTCCTTAAGTCTGAAATAAATGATTTTTCACCTCACTAGCTCGGAAAGCCCTTTTTGTTTGTTTGACATCTATTGAGAAAATCGCTTTTTATCCACTTGTGAAGAAAGAGTTTTGACATTTGAAGGCAGCTTAAGTGATATTTGACAGCTAACAAAACGCAAAACGTTAAAAGTGCTGAATTTTGAACATCACATATTAATTGCGTCGAGTAAAAAACACTAAATACAGTCTTACAACTTTATTTTAATTCATAAATATCAGCATTCAACATTAACCTTCATTCTTGTTGTAAAAATGGATAAAATGTTCTGACAGTCCAAGTAAGTCGATGTGCGAACCAAACGCATCCGAAATAATAAAAAAAAACTTAAGTCAATCAAAACTTTTCAATTAATTAAGCCGTCAATGTTAAATATTCGCATGTTTTTCTAGTTATTTTGTTATTAAAAATGAGTGATTCGAGTGAAGAAGACGTATTAACACCTGTGGAATTACGGGAAACCGTGCAAAATGCGGAATTGAGCTTGCGGAATGTCGGTATTGGAGTAGTTCCATAAAGACTGGATATGCTTAGGCTATTTTGCATTATTTTTGATTTTACCAATACTTCAAAATTAAAGTATTGACAAAGAGTTAAATAAATAATAATTGATAGTACAAACTCTTTTTCTTATTTTCCTCGCTGTAGTGAGGTGAAAAGTTTTGTGTTATACACGGGTGAAAAGTTATTTTACCTCTCGTGTGTTGAAACACTCGCTATCGAAAGGATTCTATTTTTGAACCACTCGCTTCGCTCGTGGTCAATCATAGAATCCTTTCGATAGCTCGTGTTTCAAATGAACACTCGCAGGTAAAATACAACTTTCCCCCCTTGTATAACAAATAACTATTTATTTTTTACGGGTGCGTCGTGAATTTTCATTATATAATGTCCATTTTGTCCTATTATTTTTACTAATTAATTAACGACACATTGACGAACCGTAATCTGTACGCTTCAATATTTTTTTTTTGTAATCGGAAGAAACAGTTAGGTGTGCCACAATTCATTGCAATGCAATACAATACAATACAATACAAATATTCTTTATTGATCACCAAAAACAGTACAGTGACATTACAAAAATAAAAATTCAGGTAGACAATAGGCGGTCTTATCGCTAAAAAGCGATCTCTTCCAGACAACCAATTACTCAGAAATTAATAAATATCAACAGACGAATGTAGGTGGCAGAAATAACAGACAAGAGAAACGCAGTATTACTTAATAGACAACAAACAATAAAAACAATACAAATATAATATAAATTATATAAATAAACAAATACATTCAATATAATACTTATACACTACATATACTCGAATGCTCGAATGTCAAGAACCTTTTCTCAAACATGCTAGGTATGTAATGTTTACGTTGTGTTCCTTAAAACAGGCTTCAAAATACACCGTTGCAGGCCTAGGCCGGCAATGCGATCGTCTATTGTTTCATGTCACACAGCACCATGATTGATGATTTAAAAAAAAAACTATAAACAATATTTGCGTTTTGGTTCATTATGACATTCTGCCACTATGCTTATTTAAGGTAAGGTAAGATGGTGATGGTGATGGTAATGGTGATCTGCCTAGAGAAATATTTCACCATCAACATCATGCTCACCATCATCACCATCATCACCATCATCATTATCATCATCGTCATCTTCATCATCATCATCATCACCATCATCATCATCACCATCGTCATCGTTATCGTCATAATCATCAACATCATCACCATCATCATCATCATCACCATCACCATCATCATCATCACCATCATCATCATCATCATCATCATCAGCACCACCATCATCATCCATCATCATCATCATCACCACCACCATCATCATCATCATCATCATCATCATCATCATCATCATCATCATCATCATCATCATCATCATCATCATCACCATCACCATCATGATGACGACGATGATGATGATGATGATGATGATGGTGTTGGTGCATGTTTGAGAAAAGCACTATACAAGCCTCGGCCGGAACAGGGGTTGCCGGCCTCGGATTTTGAAGGAGCTAGAACGCTTTTTCGACCTTAGGCATCAATTTAAAGCTTACGATTTTTTTTACCTGCTGCAGTTAGAGATGATGAAATTCAAAATACGATTAAACACTAATCGTATTTGTAGTACTTAGTTAGTGGTGATATTAAGCAACTATTATTTCACCAAGTGTTAGATACACACGCTCTACACACGGCTTGATATTATATAGAAGACTTGAATTTGGTGAAGCTACTCAACAGAGTGCAATTTATCCCCCACATGTGAATCTGCCGCGCTTGAGTAAACCGAAAATTTTCTTCTTGGGCTCCCCTACCACAATGAACATTAAAGTAATTGTCCTCGTAGGTACTTGTGCTAATGCCCAATAGGTGACACCCTACTATCACCGCAATTGCTAATGACATAAAGTAAAAGATGGCAACTACTGGGACAGTGACCAGCACTCGGACGTTTACCATATGTAGGTAGGTATTTTTTACACAACGCATTTATGTAGTTTATCATACTGTTGTGCTGACACTTAATTTCTAATTTGGCACAATGTGTTCCATTGCAATCTTTTTTATTTTTTTCTAAATTTTCTAAACTAGCATTATAAATATATAAGATTTGATTGTGTGTGACAAACAAACAATTGTTTGTACCTAATGCACGACCTTCAAACAGTAGCTAAATAAATAAATAATATATATCCAGGAAACATGTAAAATTCCCACGGGACACAGTCAAAGTTGTGAGGAGCAGCTAGTTATCTTAAAAAACAAGGAAAAATAAATGTCATTTCATGTAATTTCGCGTAATTATTAGTCAAATTCATAATTCGTGGCATGACACAGTAAGGCATCACTTCCGAACATGAGTTCGGACGGAAAAACATTCGTTTTGAGTCACATTTGCAGGTGACATCATGCAGTTTGAGTTCTCCGATTGATTCACACTTCTCTACGTACAAACTATTTAGCTATGTACACGCCGTTTCCTAGAACTCAAAACAAAATAACTCGCGCGAATTGCATATTCATAAAAACAGGCAAACAACCTAAAACATTTCAGGAAATTCTTGCTCTCCAGTCTGCTGAATGATAACTTTGCTCGTGATCGTGACGTGAACAATATTCAGCGTTTTACTGTTATAATCGTAGCGGTACCGGTAAAAATTACCCGCCGCCGTAACCCCCCTCACCCCACTCCCAACCCACCCCCACCAAACCCCCCGCACACCCGCGTTCACATTCACCAAGCGAGCCTATAAAAGTTTTACTTCAAAACCCCTGATTTTTAAACATTCTTCCGCTCCGCTCCGCTCCTATTGGTGTTAGCGTGATAATATATAGCCTTCCTCGATAAATGGGCTATCTAACTCTGAAAGAATTTTTCAAATCGGAGCAGTAGTTCCTGAGATTACCGCGTTCAAATAACTAACAAACAAACTCTTCAGCTTATTAATTCTTCTAAATACTTTTCGATATTTTTTTAAAATAGACGTATCTTTCTTATTTGTGAACCGATTGAAATGAAACAAACACTAAATGTTAATCCAAGAAAATACTAACATATCAGTGAAAACCGCATCCTTCTAGGTTAAGCCGTTTCTGAGATTAGCGCGCACAAACGCACAGACAAACAGATAAACAGACAAACAGACAATAATTCTAAAAAACATTGTTTCGGGTTCTATTGCGCTAATAAATAGCCCTAGTGACAGTTTTTCTCAAATATCTTCAATGTACAGAAACCGACTTGTTACAGATTTATTATATGTATAGAAGATATAGATGAGTGGGTAACTAAACTATACCTTTCGATGTTACCGAGGAAATCGATCTCAATAATTTAGGTTCTGATCCTATCCTACTAATATTACAAATTAGAAAGTTGGCAAAGATGTTTGAATGTATGTAGTTAACGACGCAAAAACGGCTAAATTTATTTTGATGAAATTAATTTGCCATACCTACATATAGACCAAAACCTGGATTGAGACATTTAATATCCCGGTAACGTTTTCCTCTGGGATAATATTATAACTTAAAATAAGAATAGAGGGCGCTGTCCAAGAACGTTGACACAGGGATCTCGGCTTTTAAAATTACACATGAACTTCATATGCAACCAATTGTCCGAGCGAACAATTGTGCTGTAAAATATTACCGTAATCTTTTTCAGGCCAAAGTGGCCAAACTCTAAGATGTAAATCTTGTTAAAGTATTTCTAACGCGGGCGAAGCCGAGGGTTAAGACTAGTATAATGAGTCAAGTCAAGAGTATTATTCAAAGACTTTTCTTTCTAATCTTGATAATCATAATGTATAAAATCGTGCTATACAGATTTTTTAGAAATTTCCATCCATAGGAATGCAATATTACCTACTTTTAATAACAATTCTGAAAAAAAAAATCTATTTAATATTTATTAATATCCTACTAATGAAAATTATGATCCAAAACTTAGATTTTACGGCAGTCGATGTAGATAAACCCTCGAGTCACATTTATTAATTAAATTAAAACTTGACGTAAGTATACCTATTACTTTTAGACAACTTTCCAGTTCCTTGAATATTATTATACTTAATAGGTTGGGAAAAAAGTTTTTTCGTATTTTATATGAAAATTCAAGACATTATTTTCTAAATTTATTTATTTAGCTATAGTATTTATATACCATTTTTTTCAATGACTTTTTGCCATCTTGTAAGACAACAAGACAAGACAAGATCCCGTTGCTGTAGAATAATACGACAAGTAGTTATGGCAGTCCTCTCTTGATGTTTACCTGACACTGCCTAAAGAATTCTAAAGAGACCGAAACAGGCAAAAATCAGAAAGTGCAAGGTCAGGGCTACAATGGTGGATGCATTAACATGTCTCAGTTAAAATCTTTTAATTTTTGCTATTTTTGCTGAGTGCCTAAAGATACAACATTGTGATCTGGCGTTATCGTGATGGAAGACCACACACTTTCTATTGATCAATTCCGGCCGTATCTTTCAACTTTTTGCTTTAATCTAATCAGTTGTTGGCAGTAGAGATCCGAATCGATGGTTTTGCACGACGGTAAAAGCTCATAATTAACAATGCCCTTCCAATCCTACCATACATACTAGATTAACTTTGGTTCCTTCCAGTGAACCCAGCTTTTTTCAAATTAGTCAAAACTGAATTATGGTCAATTTCTAGCTTTTCAGCTGTCATCGTAACGTAACTACTACTTAATATGCCGATCTTGTTCCACTTTTTAGGGTTCCGTACCTCAATTGGAAAAAACGGAACCCTTATAGGATCACTTTGTTGTCCGTCCGTATGTCCGTCCGTCTGTCTGTCAAGACCCTTTTTCTCAGGAACGCGTGGAGGTATCAAGCTGAAATTTATATCAAATACTTAGGTCTACGGTCCCTTGGAGCTGTAAAAAAATCAAACTTCTAAGCCAACGCAATCAAAAGATACATCTGTTTATGCCGCAAATTTCAGCATATTTTCGAAACTCGCACGGGAATCAAAACCTACAGGGTACTTCCCGTGAACTCAGAATCTTGAAATTTGGTACGAAGCAAGGTCTTATAGCACAGATAAAGGAAAAATTGCGAAAAGCATAATTTTTTTGTCTGTCTGTCTATATCAGTAATAAGCCGCAAATTTTCGACACTCGCAAGGGAATCAAAACCTACAGGGTACTTCCCGAGAACTCAGAATCTTGAAATTTGTTACGAAGCAAGGTCTTATAGCACAGATAAAGGAAAAATTGCGACAAGTATAATTTTTTTTGTTACTCTGTCTATATCAGTAACCAATCTACAATGATCCCACTCTGCGCACATTTAGCTTAGGAGCAAGGGTCTGATAAGACTGGATATTCATAGATACATATAAATTTGTACGGAACCCTCGGTGCGCGAGTCCGACTCGCACTTGGCCGGTTTTTTTTTCAATAATGCCGTCTATTTTACTTATATTAATGAGCAACCAGAGCGATGGGCGTCTTTGACATCAAAATTCTTGGATTGAAAACGCTTGAACCAACTTCGTGCCACTCTTACTGACACAGCATTAGGTCCATAAAGGTCACAAATTAAGTTGCATTTTGTAATAAAATTTTAAAATGAATCGAATTTCTACATTATATACACTCATGTTGACAGACAGAAAAACAAATTAAAAATAGCTGGAAATAACATTTTACAATACATTTTCTCGAAAAATTCACTTTCAAAGGATGTATACATGGCTCGTAAGTTCATTTTACCGCACTAGTGCGATTTTTTTACAGTTTTTTTTAATTCTCCATTTTAAGTTTACAAGCAAAGAGTGACAAAAAAAAATATCGATTTATACGTAGAAAAATGTATAAATATACAAAACTAAGTAATGAATTTGCAAAATTGATTGTTATTATTATAAACTGTAATTTAATTACCGCAGATTTTAATGATTTCCACCTTTTATTTATTCGAAAAAATCGCAGTGGCTGAACGCGTCGAACCTTTGCCTGATAATTTTAGTTAACCTAATTAAAAACAAAACTTACGCATGCGCATTCCGGTCGCGCCATTTTAGTAAAACTTTGCGTTGTTTTGAGTTGTTGATTATAGTACGAGGGGCGTTAAATATAAAGTGAGAATGAGATGCAAACTCTTTCAATATTAGGAAATTAAATACAGGCCGGTAAAGCTAATCTATCTAGCTGAAAAAAAAAGTAACTGTCTTCTGTTTAAAAAAAATACGGTAATTTCTTTGCAATGCTATTGAGTACGTTAGCGAAAATGAAGAAAATTTAACTGCGCGCCGTTATCAAATACTTGTGTTTGAAAAAATTTTCTAAGGACCAAGTCAATTTAGATTTGCGGGACACTTTAGGGTCTAATGCTCCTCCGTATTCGACAGTCGCACGTTGGTGCGCCGAATTTAGACGTGGAAGAACATCGACAATGTACGACCCCCGCTCCGGACGCCCTACTACAGCAGTAACTGAAGAAATTGTGAAAAAAGTTGAAAACTCAGTTTTGGCGGATCGTCGTGTCACGGTTCGTTTTATTGCTGAAAATGTAAAGATTTCAACGGGGAGCGTGCACAATATTTTACATGAACGCTTGGGTATGAAAAAGGTATCTGCGCGTTGGGTACCAAGAATGCTTACTGACACGCAAAAACAAACTAGAGTCGAGATTTGTCAAGAAGCTTTGGACCTGATACAGCAAGACCGGGAACTTTTTTTGGCGCGATTTATAACAATGGACGAAACATGGCTCCATCATTACAACCCTGAAACGAAACTGCAGTCTATGACATGCAAAAGGCCATCATCTCCAACTCCGAAGAAATTCAAGGTGGGTCCATCTGCCGGTAAGGTCATGGGCTCTGTTTTTTGGGATGGTAAAGGGGTATTAATGATTGAGTATCTCAAACATGGAGCCACTATTACGGGCACTTTATACGCCAAACAAATAGCAACATTGCGCAATGAGATCCGCGAAAAACGGCGAGGTAAACTCTCGAAAGTTGTGCTGTTCCACCAGGACAATGCCCCGGCACACAAGTCCATCGTTGCAATGGCTGCAATTCGTGATGCTGGGTTCAATATCCTTAAGCATCCTCTGTATTCACCAGATCTCGCTCCCAGTGATTTCTACCTATTTCCGAGATTGAAACAATACCCGAGAGGCCAGAAATTTGAAGACGACGACGCGGTAGTCGCTGCAGTACAAGATTTTTTAAGTACTCAAGATGAGACCTTTTTTAAAAATGAAATTTTAAGTTTAGAAAAAAGATATAATAAGTGTATTATACTAAAAGGTGAATCATGTCGAAAAATAAAATTACATTTAGTAAAAGTTGTTTATAAAATACTCATTCTCACTTTTTATTGAACACCCCTAGTATATGTACAAAAACCAAACAAAATGAGTGATGTTCAAGTGATGAAGTCGACAATAACATGGCATTAATTCCGCCCGATATTTAAAGTAAAGCGCAAACCGCGCAAAATAATCTTTTGCTACCAATAAGTATCTCGAGAACTTTGTTTTTATTTTACAATTTTGTGTTATTAATTGCCTATTTTCTCACAAATATATTGTAAAACGTGGTATGATACACGGTTGGCAAGGTTTTACAAACTCGTGACGATGAAAACCCTCGCCGTGCGGCTCGGGTTTATCACTTGTCAACTCATTTGTAAAACCATATTTACCAACCTTGTATCACAAATAACTATTACTAATTTTTTTTATATCTTTAAAATGTAACCTTTTTAATGACTTTAGAACCAGCCAGATACATTTAGTAGAACCAAAAAAAAATATTACAAGTTTATGCTTACTAAATGTGAAAAGACCTTTTCCCCGACCTAATATCACTATATAAGACCACTAAATCTTAAGTACCTACCTACTGCAAGTCATTAATACGTTTCTTCTATTTTTTCAGGTCAAGGAGTGTCTACATAATTGATGAGAACCTACGAACGTCGTAACGTCGATTACAACGTAGTATTTAGGTAAGCAAACTGAAAAATGGCCGGTTAATTGCGAGTTACACCGTGAACTGGGGTTCCGTACAAATTTAATAGCAAGCAAATAAAAGTTATTTTTATTGGTAAGTATTTCTATGAAAAACAAAGATATTTTTTGCGTACCTAAATATCAGTATTTTTTTTATACAATATAGTTTTGCGTTTGACCACAATCACGCCTGATGGAAAGCGAAGATGAGGCCTACGATGGAGCACGCTTGCCTAGTAAATGCTCATTCACCATAGACTTGAATTTTTCGATCTTTTTTCTTTACTGTGTTATGCTCAATTTACTTCTTGCCAAATCTTACAATTTAACAGTCGGGTAAAAAGGGTCTTGATAGACAAACAGACAAATTGACAACGAAGCCCTAAAAATAAGACTACCTACATTTATCTTCTTCATCCAAAAATGGCTTATTTAGGATTAGTTTTAGGCTACCAAATTACCAGTTATAATAAAATCATAATGGGTATTACATAATACCTACGTAGGTACAGTAATCCCAGGGGAAGATTAGAGAAAATATTTTGGGATCATCTTTGTTAAAGATGAATTTGGACAAGTATCGATCAGCCAAAATGCCTAGTTAGTCCGCAAGTTACAATCAGCAAACATTTTTAAGTAAGCAAATATATATCATACTAAATACAAACTGAAACATGGATGTACAGAAAAATCCAGAAAAAAGACCAGCTCTGGGAATCGATCCCAGGTCCTCAGCATTTCGTGCTGCGTGCTAAAACCCCTACACCACAACTGGTCGGGACTTAACCAAGAGATATCGCTCTTAAGCAACCTTATCAAGATTGGTTTTTGGAGTCTTTTTTTGTATTTAAAAAAAATTACAAAAAGACTCCAAAAAGACTAATCTTGATTTTTAAGTAAATGAATCAGCAACTAATGTCACACTGGATTGCTTTTTCTACAGCCAGTTAAACGTTTAAGATACAAGACCGCACCTACGGTTAACTAGATTTTATTAAGCTCTCGAAGGGTACCTAAGCAGAATTTTTCATTTTGTTCAGCAACCAAAGATAGCAATAAACCTTGCTTATAATACATTACATGGGCGCAACTCTTCTGAGATCTGAGATAAATTGTTAATAAACAATTTAGTTTATTATTATCTTGTTTTTATGTTCAGAAAAACTTTTTATATTTACTTACATGACAATCTAAATCCAGCTTACCAGCTTAGTTTTTAAATAAATTTTACTGACGATGGGGCATAATAATTGACGTATACAATTAGCTAAAGTGCCTTAATATTGAGCAATTATGACCAGGAACATTTCTAAATCTTTGCATACCTTTCGGGTTAACTCCTTATTATACCTAAGCAGACATTTCCTCTGTGCTAACCAAGTATTTATTTTGTAGAGTAACTGTTTATTAAGCATTTAGTTCAAATATGTCAACCAACCAAAATATTCAGGTAATGTTGAGTAATTCAATTTTATTCTGACGTAGACATATGGTAATGGCATACAAAAGTTATCCGATTCACTCACTTCTCGACACTCGTCGTGAATCCCAAATGGGGTACGCACGGAAGGACTTGCCTTATATAGAGTAGGCAGAGGTTAATGTTTTAAAAGGTAGATTCTCAGAATATTGCTTTTCAATTTAATGACACAATCATGTTAAACATTTATAGTTGCTAAGTGAGTAGAGCTGTAAAGAAGCGTATTAAAACGCTTCACACATTCAATTAGTTTACCTAATTGGGTTTAGCTAATGGGGTTGATAAAATTTTAGCGGGATAACGGTAGGTTTAAATATTTAAGCAGGTCTAAGTGCAATCAACAAATATTTCGAGACTGATTTCTATTTGGTAAATTATTTATCAATCTATTTATTTCATGCTAAATACAAACTGAAATATGGATGCACAGAAAAAACTCAAATTTCTCAGTCATCTGAAATAAAGTCCTTTTTCTCAAACATGCTATGTATTGTTTACGTTGTGTTCCTTAAAACAGGCTTCAAAATACATCGTTGCAGGCCTAGGCCTGCAATGCGATCGTCTATTGTTTCATGTCACACAGCACCATGATGTTTAAAATAGGTCTATGGCATCATAGCATTTAGCCATTTAAAAAAAAACTATAAGCAATATTTGCGTTTTGGTTCATTATGACATTCTGCCACTACGCTTATTTAAGGTAAGGTAAGATAGTGATGGTGATGGTAATGGTGATCTGCCTAGAGAAATATTTCACCATCAACATCATCATCATCATCATCATCATCACCATCATCATCATCATCATCATCCATCACCATCATCATCACCATCATCAGCATCATCATCATCACCACCATCATCATCATCATCACCATCATCACCATCATCATCATCATCACCATCATCATCATCATCACCATCATCACCATCATCACCATCACCATCATGATGACGACGACGACAATGATGATGATGATGATGATGATGATGATGGTGATGGTGCATGTTTGAGAAAAGCACTATACAAGCCTCAGCCGGAACAGGGGTTGCCGGCCTCGTATCATGTTAGATACTCGGCCGGCAACCCCTTAAGTCCCGGCCTCTGCAGTAATGTACTATTTAAATGATCCCTATGTTAGAATTGGCAGATCCTTTCGTCAAAAAAATATTATAAACTTTTGTCCTTACGCTACAAGGCCTATTTGCAAGCGTCTGTCGCAGGAATCATCATGAAAGACGATACCATATTATCTACCGAAGTGTCTGTTTGTTCATGAATGTGGATTGGTGGCTTTTTTTTATTGCATATTATCTACTGAAACAAAGCATACCTGTAACTAGCAAAAGTTAAAATGATTATGCATTTGTTTCAAAATTAAATAATGTAGAAGTTCTTTGAAATCAGTGCCAGATTACTAGCTGGTTTATTTCTCAATATGTACTTAATACTGAACCAAAACTTACTCCGTTAAATGTTATAAGACTTATTTAGAAACTTGAGTTTTACAATGTGTTACTTGACCTCTATTTTCACTATTCTTTAAGTTTAATAGTCAATAGACTTTATTTAACCTACTGCCCGCTATAAATCATACTGAAACCCTGCCCTGAAGTCGAAGTAAAACTCAACTCATAAATAGGTGGCTGATTTCGCAAGGCGGTGACGGTGGCTGGCTGACTCACGGTCCCGGATGCACATCTAATACATATTCATTTACAATCGCCAAGGCCTATTACATACCTACAAGATTTGGCGGTGGCTACACAATAAAAGTAATAACCGACTGACAGGCATTTTGCTAACAATCCTATTCTTTTCACAAGTCACTCGGCAACTCACGGACTGTTACTTTAGTGTCGACTTGAAAGAATTAATGATCCTTAATTCTGGCGAATTATGTGATAACAAGATCGTCATTGTTATCAAAAAGTTGAAAAGCGTAGAGTTACTTTTATCTGACGCTAGCAGTTCTTTATAAAACTTGTCTACTTACGATTAGGATTTCCAAATAAAAGCAATGATTTAATTTTATAAACGTTCAACCATTCTCAATACGGTTGTATTACTTGTATTTCATAAGATGACCAGCTAAAATTGACCGAATTGTTTAGTTAAATGTTTGTATTAAGTAAATCCACGTTAGGTCATACCATTACTTATTATGTGTACGTGTGTGAAATACAACCATTTCATGTCATGGCCGGCCGCATCATAGAATTTTATCAATTCTAAGATTTTGTGCAGCAGTAAGTATGCATAATAATACGTCAGTAATTACTTGGCGTGTTAATTTAATCACTGGCAGCCAGGATTGTTTTAATTTTCACCCACATGGATACAAAATAGAGCTAACCCAATAATAGGCGACTATACTCTACTAAGTTTTAAAGAAATATTTCATTTCTAAATATGTATATCATACAAACTATTCGAGTCTCCAAAACGAGCTGTTATCTAAATATGTAGTTTAGTATTTAATTATAGGTGCATTATCGTATCGCTTCTATGAAATTAAAATGGACTGATAAACGAGAGACAGGCAGCATTTAGGCTTCATGAAAATTTATATTATTAGGTAATAAATAATATGATATGACCAGTTTAAGATTGCCTATTTTTAACCAATTCCACAAAATGAGAATGTTCTCAATTCAATCGGTGTTTGCTACTATGTACGTTCGCATACTTCTATCTTCACGGATTGTGAACTGATTTCGATGTTTTTTTTTGTTACCTAGCTCTTAGACTTAGTATTTAGTAGGTATTTTAATTTCTCAAATTCGGTTCATTGCACTTTAATTCACATTTAGAGTGTTAACGTTTATGTATTAAGAAAAAGTTCAAAATGTTCAAATCATCAAGAACAGTACTTCAGTTGCATACTATTTTCATGTGAGCCACAGAGATGCGACCGAAACCCGAAAATGAAGTGGCATCAACTCAGATCATACACGAAGTCAGGTCAAAGGAGTCGGCAGGCGATAAAAAGTGGCGTAAAATGTAATGGCGGACTAGGTATTGCGGTGACGCGGAATATCGCGGGTGAACGACACCTGAGTCACGCGGCGCGCGCGCTGAACATATTTTACATGCGCCTGCTCGGATCCATTATTATTTTTCAGATCTAAAGTAGGTAGGAGCAGTTCGCACCTTGCATTTGCATGGTTATTTGAATAAAAGTACCTAATTTAAAGACATGTGATATTTAAAAATAACAATTGGACATGCAAAATAAAATTAGGAAATATTTTTGGAGGCAGCCATTTTAACTTGTTTGTTAATAAGACAACGAACAATAATAGTAGTTACTTTATATTGTAATAAAATTAGTACTAAAGAGGACCACAATCGTGGACTATAATTATTGCGACATTGCTGTAATATTTCCTGAATTAATTGAGAAGATTAGTCTCAACGATGGGAGTCCCCTAATTGAATTGCAGCCCCGCTCCCATCTCGACCGATGAATTAAGTAGGTAGTTGCTGTGCGAGTTATTATATTTTAGGCTAATCGACTCGCAAAAAATCCAAAGTATTGCTAGATCCAGCCACTAATAATACTGACGACCTCTAAACGAAAGCTGTGTAGCAGGTTCAGGCGCGGACCAGTTCATGACTCATGCGCAGACCAAACAGCGAACCCGGGCTACACTTCTGTTAAATAATATTATGTATTTATTTATCGATGCTGCTATTTATAAATATTAAAATTTCCCGTTGCTATCGAAAATGTATCATTACAAAAACATTTTTGTTTTACTACTTATGGTGTATTCTGCAGCTTTCGTTTATTTTGAAAACCTTTGGTGTTCCTCACTATTTTTATCAAGAAACTCTAATGATCAAGGTATTTTTAATTTTAAATTAGTGTAGTTTTAATATTCAATCTATCAAGCCTCTGACATGTTCCTTAACCACGGAAGCTTCTAAAAAGGAATAAGAGTTCACTGCTAACCTAAATTCACCATTAACGGGATAAAGCAAACTGTATACTTACTTCGAAAGTATTTAATTAAGTACATTCTATTCGTTAATTTATAGACTGAACTACAACAACTTTCTTACTCTGTTACTGAACAGATAATTCAGAAGTAGGCAGGGGACTAAGTCAGTTTTGAATAAAAAGAAAAATTAATTTGCTTTGTTATACTTATTTAAATCTTTTACGCAAAGTCACGGCATCTCCTTACATAGTTATCTCCAACCGAATAAATTAAGCTGAAAGATCTCATCGCATAAAAATACGCTTTGGCGATTACATTAATGAGGGTCCTAATCACAGACGGACGGAAAATATTATTCGTATTAACATGCTATATTGGGACGATTCCGTTGTCAGGCCTCCGTGATTAATGCTTTTGCAAAAACAGGTTGTGAAGAAAAACCGCGGACAAAGGGTCTGCGATCGGAATTACACGTTGTCTCCGGATGAGGAACCGGTGCTTGAAAATTACTTTTCGTTCAGCAGAGTTGAACAGTATTTATTAGAAATAAAGTTTGCATTTCGGTAAATAAAAATATCGGTGAGATTATAAAAGTTAAAGTAGTGGTTTTTATCGAGGTGTTGTTGAGTGACACCATTGTTGAAATTAAACAGTTTGGTTACCACCCACCTTAGTTAAATTTTGTGTAATTATAGCAACATAGTGATATTTCATGTGGTGTGGGATAGGCAATATAGTCAATAGCATTAAAACTGGAGAAACAGAAGCTTAAAAGTTTTCTAACTTATTGCTACACTAACAAATAATTATAGTGAAAATATTTTGGAGATGCGTTGTTTTGTAGCTATCATGTACACTAATATCTAACACTTAATAGGTAAATATTTAATAAAACTAAATTTTATAACAGTACAGAACAATTACCTAACAACAATTGGGAATGTTTAAAAAAAATTACCAGTGGTTTTATATTTTTTTTGTATAGAAAAGTCAATTATAAGAAACTAATTTAAATATTTTGTCACTTAGTTCACTACTTTTTTCAAAATTAATTATTGAAACTATTTTGGTTGATGACGTCAGATTGTAATTGAGGGCTCCCACACTGCCAAATTTCTAAATCTATCTAAATGCGTACGATAAGGCAACCCCTTTAATTATTTTTTGCGTGGTGGTACACTGTAACTAGTGTCACTTTACTGGCGCTGTCAAAGTGCTAGATGTCAGGCAGTGGGTCCAAATCAAACTCCGTAGTTATAATCCACGCGTAAATTTGTGAAGAATTCTAACCACACAGAATAAAGTACGACTTGGACCGGTCACGCAATTTACACCAAAGTCAAATGAAGGTCATTGCTTATTTGTTATGTAATAAATTCATTATATAATATTAAAATTAAATAACTACAGAAAACGAGTTTAAAACCATTTATCTCGAAATGGTTTTCGATTTACTATACATTGCAAAAAAATAGACATCCCCAATTTTATCACAACCATAAGGTACTAAACAAACAGTACTTTTTATAGAGTCGTATTTTCTAACGCGTGCTGTGCTACGCCGTAGCTTGAGCGTTAGCCGCGCTACGAATTCCATAAAAGGGTTTCGAACGAAACTATGCCGTTAAGGTCCCAAAGTCAGCTTTATACTTTCGTGGTTTGAATCACTCTAAATGGATGCTTCAACGTACGCAATATAGTCTGGCCCGGTAAGAGTTAAGTCCGAGTATATCTGTACCATAATATCCCACAGAAAAGGCTTTTTTTCAATAGAGCAGAATTATAAACGAAGCTAAAATTATGTTAAAATAAACTGGTAATGTTAATTTGGATATAAATGTAAGACCAATTATAGTCAGTTATGTTATGATAATTATGATAAAGCAAATGAACTTATTACAGTACCGGGAGTCATTTGATCCACGGCCCGTGGGAGTTGATTAGCAAGTGATTTTGGCCGGGCCTGCACTTAACCAATACCCACACGGTGTGTATTAAAATATCCCGAATGAAGTACTTACCGCTTTATTATTGGATTAAAAGAAATTCTGATAAAAAAATGCAGTGACCAAAAACGGTATTAAGTAACGGCTCTTTTCGAAGTAAAATAATTATACATATATATTTTCGGACCAATTGTGAACGCAGTCCCTATACCAAATTATCTAGAACTTACGAGGGGCGTTCAATATAAAGTGAGAATGAGATGCAAACTCTTTTAATATTACAAAATTAAATACTGGCCGGTAAAGCTAATCTATCTAGCTGATTGCTATGAAAAAAAAAACTAACTGTCTTTTGTTTAAAAAAATATACGGTAATTTCTTTGCAATGCTATTGAGTACGTTAGCGAAAATGGAGAAAATTGAACTGCGCGCCGTTATCAAATACTTGTGTTTGAAAATTTTTTCTACGGACCAAGTCAATTTGGATTTACGGGACACTTAAGGGTCTAATGCTCCTCCGTATTCGACAGTCGCACGTTGGTGCGCCGAATTTAGACGTGGAAGAACATCGACAATGGACGACCCCCGCTCCGGACGCCCTACTACAGCAGTAACTGAAGAAATTGTGAAAAAAGTCGAAAACTCAGTTTTGGCGGATCGTCGTGTCACGGTTCGTTTTATTGCTGAAAATGTAAAGATTTCAACGGGGAGCGTGCATAATATTTTACATGAACGCTTGGGTATAAAAAAGGTATCTGCGCGTTGGGTACCAAGAATGCTTACTGACACGCAAAAACAAACTAGACTAGAGATTTGTCAAGAAGCTTTGAACCTGATGCAGCAAGACCGGGAACTTTTTTTGGCGCGATTTATAACAATGGACGAAACATGGCTCCATAATGATGGATGGAGTCGTAATGATCGACCCTGAAACGAAACTGCAGTCTATGACATGGAAAAAGCCATCATCTCCAACTCCGAAGAAATTCAAGGTGAGCCCATCTGCCGGTAAGGTCATGGGCTCTGTTTTTTGGGATGGTACAGGGGTATTAATGATTGAGTATCTCAAGCATGGAGCCACTATTACGGGCACTTTATACGCCAAACAAATAGCAACACTGCGCAATGAGATCCGCGAAAAACGGCGAGGTAAACTCTCGAAAGTTGTGCTGTTCCACCAGGACAATGCCCCGGCACACAAGTCCGCCGTTGCAATGGCTGCAATTCGTGATGCTGGGTTCGATATCCTTAAGCATCCTCCGTATTCACCAGATCTCGCTCCCAGTGATTTCTACCTATTTCCGAGATTGAAACAATACCTGAGAGGCCAGAAATTTGAAGACGACGACGCGGTAGTCGCTGCAGTACAAGATTTTTTAAGTACTCAAGATGAGACCTTTTTTAAAAATGGAATTTTAAGTTTAGAAAAAAGATATACTAAGTGTATTATGCTAAAAGGTGACTATGTCGAAAAATAGAATGACATTTGGTAAAAGTTGTTTATAACATATTCATTCTCACTTTTTATTGAACGCCCCTAGTAAAATACAACAGGAGATTTGTTTGATATTATTTACATTGAGGTCTTGTCTTGACCCTCGCTCTGTATCGTTTCTGGTGCAAAGGTTGTCCATCGCGGTTCAACGAGGCAATGTGGGTAGTGTACTGGGCGGGTATGCATTACAATACCGAAGTACGAAAGACCGAATGTATTAAAACATCGAATGGGTCAAAAGACCGACACGATTTTTTTCTGAAACCGTTCACTTTTTAAAATTGTTATAAAACAAACCTAACCTAACCTAATGGGTTCTGTATGATGCCGTTTTAATAAATTCTGAGAAGTTTACGGTTTCAGAAAAAAATCGTGTCGGTCTTTTGACCCATTCGATGTTTTAATACATTCGGTCTTTCATACTTCGGTATTGTAATACATACCTACCCGTACTGGGCTGGGTACCTTTGCGCATGGTCTGGTACGATCCGGGGCGGTTTGTTTGACTGATTGTATTTTTTTTTAATTGTATTTTGTGTATATCTGACTTTTTAATCTGTTTGTTTTCCCAATGTAAATAAATAAATGAAACTTTTGGCTTTATGTGATTTATATTAAGTAAGTATATCGTCTTTGTTATACATAGTTATAAGTGAACTATGTATAACGTCCGTCGCCAACAACTATTTATGATGTTTATTTTCCCTAAGGTTTGAAGGTGAATCAAACGCGGGCGTCGCTTCCACGAAGCTGCAGGCGGCGCGCTGACACAACGGCCCAACTTGCATCCGCCATTTTGGTAATAAAATAGGTAATTATTTACACTCACGCGCACAATTTTTCGCGCTCGAAGTAAAATCGCACACTTGGCGACCGATTTTTAATGTCACAAAACTCGAAAATAACACTGAAAGTAGTGATTAATAATTGTACTGAATTTGTAATAAGGTAAACGTACCAATACTCCACACCTCAACACCCAGTAGACACCCAACTGTCACCTCTCTTACTTATAACATAAGATCGATGGTGGCATGTATTGGGTCAGTGTCGAGCACAGGGACGTTTACCTTAGGTACGGTACTAGAAAATTACAAATGTAATTACTTACTTGTATTAATAAATACGCCTAAATTTAAATTTGGCATCCACGACATCTAATTGTGAATATTTTTATTCGATTGCGCACATCCAATAGATCAGTCATTATCACTGGCCTTACGTGATAATCCGTCCGGATGTTTATTTTTAATTATGTGGCGCCGATAATAAGTATTTAATTGAATAGGTATTGGACGTCGACAAACTAAATTAGCAATTTCTTTTCTTACCTTTCCCATCGTAACTACAAATCTCATTAAAATGCACCAGACAATGTCTCATTATCATAGTTAATTGTTTGATAGGAAGGCGTGTTGTTTGTCTAGTCTATGGAAAATCAAGTAAATTAAAAAAAAGTCGAGCTAGGATTAAAATTTGATGTCTTTTATAATTAAGCCGCTCAAAACGATTGCTTATGACAAAAAGGACAGCGGTAGTATAAATTTAGTTAAACTAGCCGTGTATTGCCTCTATCAGTGGCAGAGGCAGACCAGACAAGGAACGCGTTGAATGAAAGGTCGTCACGCTGAAGTGGTGGTCGGCGGGCCGGCGGCGGCCGGCGGGCGAAGGCGACGCTCGCGCCATGCGGGCAATGCTCAGACGAATGGTTCCCGCCAAAACGGGCGCAGGCTGTGGCGCGAAGGCTCCTGATTGGTCGGCGCGGTCGGCGGCGGCGGCGCGCGCGCAAGGCCGCCGGTTTTCCCGCGAACAATGCCAAATGGTGCATTTGTCAAGGTGAGTTCGTTCACCGCCGACGCGGCGCGGGCGCCGCGCGTCTTGGACTATCGCTCACTCGTTCATTTCGCGCCGATCGAAGGTCGACAGAAGGCAGCCGAGCTCTTATCTCACCCGCTTTGCACCGAAGATACATTCATTAGCATCCACTCTTCATTACAGGTGAAATTTATTATTATTGAAGTATACATTTTAGGACTATTTGGTGTGACTTAGTGTGAAGTGGTATATTTCTGTATTTACTAACAGGAAAACTGGACCCGACTTAGTGAGATATTTGATTGAATAATGGTACTATTAAAATTATGTAAGTATTTTTTATTTATAAAATATTTTTGTACCAAGGCATCTAACATTTATTGTGTGTGCTAACTGCGTAAATAAACGACTGCTAACGCAACTGCTTTTTTTTCTGACATGCCAAAGCATAGGTAATTTTGTTTTTCATGACGAACGAGTAGTATGAGTAGTATTAATTTTTTTTGTAGCAGATATTTGTAAAGCGAATTTAATAATTCGTAAATCTTGCATTTAGTATCTTCTCAATATAATTATGTATGTAACTAATGTTATCTCTGCGCTGCGTCTGCGCTCGTCCTTCGGCCCGACACAAGATTTAGAACAAAGAAGAAAGAACAGCAGTATCAAGTGCTACGCCCGGACGAACTTCCCAGTTCGGCCGACATTCACGGGTCGGTGGGATCTTCGTCCGTTTGTATCGCTTATACGTGGTTACTACATGGACTCCAAAATATACCTACCTGCAAAGAAACGAAGGAAGATTTTCTTATAAAAGGCGGCAAAACTTAGCGCGAACAGTTCCCTCGGACAGTCGCATAAGTACAAGCCTGTCATTTGATTTATCGCACGCTCGCAGCAAATAACGACCTGCAAAAGATGCTGCATGTATGACTGCGTAGGTACAATAATCTATCTTGGTAAAAGTTTACTGCCCTGCTATTATCATTGTATTTTACTGAGACTTTTGTGGTCTCCTCCAAGTCTCTTGATTAATATTAAATTCTACGGTGAATTAACTGAACTACACAGTTCATCTAAGATTCGCACTAAAGCCGATTACCCATTTGTTATTACTGGATTCAAACCTTCTTAGAGATTTATAAATAAAGATATGCCGAATACAACTCTTGTGTCTAACAGTTGTATTCGGCGAGTAGGAGTATGTTTTTTTTCAAATTTGTATTCGCAACTTCGAAACTTTAGACTATTTTCACATAAAAAGTAGGTAAGTACCTTGCATAGCTTAGCTTCGTCCTGTGAGATGAAAAATTAAAACACCCAGGGGCTTGTTGCATATTAACAAAGTATAACTTATGTTACAAGCGGAACTTCCTTTCTAGTTAGTATAACTGAAGCGAGAGTTCCGCTTGCAATATTAGTTGTAGGTAGGTACTTTGTTATGCAACAGGCCCCTGGTCCTAAACTTTCGAAAATGAGGGATACCTACAGTTTTAATTTCAAAGCCTGGCGACTATGATTCATAAGCGTCTTTTATGAACTGTGTTCTAAATAAAATTATCTTTATTTTAATTATGTTTTCCAAGGCAATCAAGTGAATAAGTGCATGTGACCTGTTTGTACCTTGCAACCAAGCAATAGATTATTTAAAGGCGAAAAAGTTTTTCGGGTGCGCCGGCGGGGTTCGAACCCACGTCTCCCGGGTATGCGCCCCAACGGGTGTTCTACCAATTGAACCACGTCGCATCCAACCGACTCCCCCGAAATTCTTAATCGCTTACATACGCCAACAGTGGAATACGCAAGCAATAGAGTTCGGAAATGGGTTAGCAACATATTTAACTACTTTCAATTTAAATCTTATTCATGTGGCCAGTAAGTCTATCAAAATATAAAAAAATGGCCTTTTGCAATATAGATATTGCAGCTTATTAATAAACACAATTATCTTTATGTTACAAAATACTATTTCGTGCAATAAACAGATATCTAGGTGAAGGCGTTTTTTCATTTTCAATCATTTTTTTTCAGCTAAGCAAAGAACTCAAATAAAATATGTGTATATGTATATAGGTATACCTGACCTTAATTATGACAATACGTCTTTTTTCTGATTTATTTTCTACAACAAATAATTTGTACCCAAATATCTAGGCAAAACTTTAGTGCTTCTGTTTCCAAGTATTTTGCATTGTTCATAGTCCATTTATATATAGAAAAATACTGTGGTCTTTTAATAGAACTTCGTACCTAAGTAATAAAATTATAAAATGATACATCTGTACCTATAGTCAATGGTAAATTAAAGACGTATATAAATTTAATTTAGCTCTTCATTTATGTTGATTTTTTTAGCTACTGCTTGCAAAATATGTATCTATTCAACACCACGAAAAAGGACACACACGCGCCTTGCTAATCCAGTGTACTTAATAAAATACATTTTACATTCAAAAATATACCTACTTAAACTTCGTTTTTAGGGTTTTTTAGCATTGGAAAGAAGGTAAGCGATCTTGACGTGTCTTTTTATTGAAAAACACTTGAAAATAAGTCATACTTAGTCATCAGTAGCTATACTAAGTAAGAAGGTCCTGTCAAGATGCAGTTTTGGAACCCTTTGACTTAAGTGTTCAGATCAGAACGTTTCAAACAGGGTTGAACTCAATAGCAGATACAGATAGCACCATAGTTCGTCGTTCTAGAGGCCGTGTACCTTGTATAGTCGGGGTAAGAAAAGGTTCGTCACTTTTCGACCTTAACTCGTTGACATAGAGTCGAAAAGTGACGAACCTTTTCTTACCCCGACTATACCTACTACGATTTTCGAACTTCACATCGTGCCGTTTCGCGTTCACGCTAATAGTACTAACAATAAGAGCTCGTTGCCACTATGTCGTGTGTCGACACACGACATAGTGGGAACTAGCTCTAAGTGTGAAAGGGATGGCATGACACGAAGTTCAAAAATCGAATTTCGTAGTAGCCCCCCGTGCCTCTACCATGAGTTTGCACTGGTTTCCGTGACCGTACTCGCTAGCGATGGCGTGGGTTATTTGTATGGAGAATTGTACAGCGCCTCTAGCGGTCACTTACGGAAGTACAATTCTCCATACAAATCATTTACGCCGTCGCTAGCGAGTACGGTCACTGTGAACTAGTGTGGACTCGGGGTAGAGGTACTGTTCTTATTTCAGTGAAATTCGTCGTTCACTTATTAGGTTGTTAGAACTACTTAGTCAACCAGTACGCTTAGTATAAGTTTTACTTCACCAAAATACTTCTCCATCGCGTTTACGTAAAAAAATCAATTACTTACTAGGGAAACATGGACAGTACGCTTAGTATAAATTTTACTTCACAGAAATACTTATCGATCGCGTTTACGTAAAAATTTCAATTCTATGGAAACATGGAAGCGCGCGCGCGGAGCCGCTGTCCATGTTTCCCTAGTAATTGAATTTTTTACGTAAACGCGATCGAGAAGTATTTGGTGAAGTAAAAACTTATACTAAGCTAGGGTTGCCATACGTCCCGGTACGCCGGGACATGTCCCGGTTTGAAGCATGGTGTCCTGGCGTCCCGGCCGATAAGCAAATTGTCCCGGTTTAAAAATCATAGTAATTTAATAGAGGGCTGGACTTGGTAAACAGTAATATACCTAGCGGCAGCGCATGCTACACGCTGCGCTCGTAGCCGATAATGTGCATATCCATAAACCATAAAAAAAAAGTAAAAAAACTCGCTGGCATTGAATGGCTGTGTCAAAAGTTGTTTTGTGTTTAGGCAAGGACTAAACCTTTAAAGTTACCTAATGCTGTAATAAAAGTTTCTTTTTTTCTACCTTTACTAGTTTTTCTTTAAATGTCCCGGTCTGAGTCCCCACACTTATGGCAACCCTATACTAAGCGTACTGCGTCTCCGCGCGCGCGCTTCCGTTTCCATAGAATTGAAATTTTTTCGTAAACGCGATCGAGAAGTATTGAAGTGAAGGAAAACTTATACTAAGCGTACAGTTAGCAAAAGCACGCTCGACTATTGGGTCTTGTGGAACCAATTTCTTTATTTAGATACTGCTCCGCCCGCTGTTATCAAAAACAAAGGACCATGAAAGTAGGTAAGTATGTTCTGTATTCCATGAGCCAAATTATAGCTTGAAAATATACTTATGGTAAATTTCCAATATATCCAATATATTCGGGTTTCGGTAATTTTATCTGCATCGTTATGTTGTTGTCTCTTGCAAATACTTATAGCGAATTGCAGTGGAAGTACAGTCGGCCCTAGAAGTCGCTGAACACTTTTGTACTTTGTCGCAATAACCAGTTATACTGTGAGTTTGAAATATGTCACATTATTAAAAGTAAAGTACCTACTAAAGTGTTCCGGGACTTCTGAGGCCGACCGTCAAATTTTTGACGTAAAATTCTTGAACAATGCTTACGTTCCTTCCTACGCGGTACAGTCGCCATAATAAACATCGGAGCAGTCCAGATGCTCAGAAATCTAAACACCCACGTACGTGATTGACAAAACGGTCGTGTACAGATATTTATGACCACATTGAATGCTCTGATGTATATGATGGCGACCGTATCAGCGATTTACTAGCAACTTTTTGCCTTAAAGTAAGCTATGGAATTAACTTCTCTTGAAGGTGTTCCCGAAAATCTTTGACACGGCGGCCTTCAAGAAAGGAGTCCATCTGTTTCTAAAAAAGTCTGCAACGCACCAGTGACTTCCACACAATAGGGATGTTGACGCCACTCACGTCTCAAAACGAGTTTAACTCGACATGTTTCGGGCTAATCCGTAGCCCTTCCTCTCGGCGTCGGCGTCACGGCGTGTTTGGCACGTTTGGCAGCCGCCGTGACGTGCGACTCCGAGAGGAAGGGCTACGGATTAGCCCGAAACATGTCGAGTTAAACTCGTTTTGAGACGTGAGTGATTCGTTTATTTTCACTATGAGTGAGTCTCACGGTAGTTTCATGTTTAGAATGTTGACGCCATTAAAAAATAATTCAAAGAGACTCCAGCAAAAAGAACGCTTTATTTTAGCCCTGAAAACCAGATTAATTTTCGATTAACTGCAAAATTAGATTTTTTGTTGCTTTAAAACAAATAAATAGTTAGTTGATTGAGTTGGCGAACAAGTGACGTCATAAGTTGCTATGGCCATTCAAACTATGGGAGAATTGTGTTTTGACAGCTCATAAAAAGTAAGTCAGTTGGTTGGTGGTGTCAGTCAACATCCCTATTGGTTGGTAGCGTTCATGGGTGGCGGAATTTGCGTATAGGTGAGAAACTTAAGTACTTAATTGACCTGTTTTTATGTAGTAGTACCACATACAATGTGTGTGTGTGTGTGTGTGTGTGTTGTGTTACATCCTGTTGTGTGTTGGTGAAGGCCGCAGGTTCAGGGTGGATGGAAGTCGCTTCCAACCGTAATGATTGGGCGTCAATGAGAGGGAGGCCTATGTCCAGCAGTGGACGTCCTACGGCTGAAATGATGATGATGATGATGTAGTAGTAGTAACGTGACCGTTTAAACAAATTGACGTTACAAATTTCAAAAATGACTTAAGCTCCATATCGATTATGTTATACATACAACAGAACAGGTCCTTTACATAAATTTTTCACCTAGACCATCAGGTTACCCGCATGCTCGTTCGTCAATACGGCATAAAAACATGGCAGCGATTTTGTTATATATTTTAGCCTTTTTCATCCATATTTTACATAGGTATTGTCGCACTATAGCAACTTTAGTTAGAGATAATCTACGATAACATGGCCCGCCCCTCCACAATTCAAGAAGTCTTCAATGTATTGTGAAAGTATTTATAAACACACCAAAACTTTCAACGCATGTGTGCGTGTTGAGACAGCCGTTAAACGAAAGCGGATACTACTAAATAAAAATTCTTTCTTAAATTGTGACTAAACACATTGAAATAGTAATGTGGAGGGGCGGGCCACGTTATCGTAGTTTATCTCTACGCCTTAGAAGGCAAGTGGCGCCACCTGTCGTCAGTTTTACGCTTGGAGCTGCAGACACAAATTCTAAATGCGATCTTTATAAATGATCACATCACACTATGAGGTAAGAAAGGCTTAGGCTCAAAAAACTCACTTTCCCGAAATGTGCACTTTTTCTAAGGGTACACTTGTTTAGAAGGATCACTTTCTCGGAAGGCGCACTGTATCAAAAAGTGCACTTCCCAATTGGTACACTTTCTCAGATAGAGCACATCGCTGCTTATCGAGAACAGTGGCACAACTCAAAACAAGCTGAAAAGGAACTGATTGAAAGTAGAGTGGCCAGTAATCTAAGATTAGTATGTATATAAAGTACTTGAAAGATTTGGAAAAGTACGTACTATATACCTATACAGGGTGATCAATCCAAATGGGTCAGTATAGAGAAATCAGAAACTGAGAGATAGCGAAATCTGTTCCTAAGAACCATGACTTCGATTTTAGATTTCACTAAAATGGCATTAAAACCTTTTTTACACGCTTTATTACACGCTTTATATTAGCTTCACCTGTATGTTTGTATGTTTGTATGTATGTTTGTATGTTTGTTTGTAACCGACTCCTTAGGGCGCGATTTTGACCCACTTCCCGGTTTCCGATTGAGCTGAAATTTTGCACATATGTGTAAATTGGATGACAATGCAATATTATTGTAACATGGAGCTGATCTGATGATGGAGCTGGATGGTGGCCATAGGAACTATGTAATAAAACAACACAATCCCGTCGAGTTTGGGCTCGTTTGATTCGTCTTGACGAGCACTTTGATCCCAGATGGTAACCAGGGTCTGATGATGGAGCTGGAAGATGGCCAAAGGTACTCCACAATAAAACGACACAACCCCATCGAGTTTGGGCTCGTTTGATTCGTCTTGACGAGCACTTTGATCCCATATGGTAACCAGGGTCTGATGATGGAGCTGGAAGGTGGCCAAAGGCACTCCACAATAAAACGAAACAACCCCATCGAGTTTGGGCTCGTTTGATTCGTTTTGACGAGTACTTTGGTCCTAGATGGTAACAAGAGTCTGATGATGAAGCTGGAAGGGGGGTAGGTGGCGGGTTGGGGGGGGAATGGGGTATGGGGTAAGGGGGTCGGGGGTTTAGAGGGTTGGGGGTTAGGGTGTGGCGGTTGGGGTTAGGGGATGGGGGGGGGTTTACGGGAAATAGGGTGGGGGTGTTGGGGCTTCGGGGGTAAGTGATTTTGGGGGGTTGTGAGAAATGGGGAGGGGGTAAGAGGCCTAGATGGTAACAAGGGTTTGATGATGGAACTGGAAGGGGGGCGGTAGGTGGCGGGGTGGGGGGAGGGGTGGGGGGGAGTGGGTGTGGGGGGAGCAGGGGTTTCCGGGGGGTATGGGGGTTCGGTGTTAGGGGGGTTGGGTTTAGGTGGTTCGGGGGTTTGTAAAATGAGGAGGGGGTAAGGGGGGTTTAGAGGATTGGGGGTAAGGGTGTAGGGTTTGGGGGGGTTTGGGGAAATGGGGTGGGGTATGTTGGGGGGTTGGGTTTAGGGGGTTTTGGGGTTGCAGGTGAGGGGGTAAAGTTAGAAAGAAAAAAAATGCAACTAAAAAAATAGAAAATAAATAATAGTTTAAAAAAACTAAAAAACACGCTTTAAAAAATAAAAAATAAATTTTAATAAATTTCAATTCACTATTCTTATAGTGCAGTAAAAAATCTTAATAAGCAATTATTATATTGTTATATCCAGATCAAAATTTGTAAACAATTCTAAATATTGATAAAATAAATAATAATAGTTTAAAATATTTTATTGTAAAAAAAGCGTGGGGTGCTTTTTAAGATGTTATCAAAATGTTAATCCTTGACAATTGACACCATGCACCCCACGCTTTTTTCACAATAAAATATTTTAAACTATTATTATTTATTTTATCAATATTTAGAATTGTTTACAAATTTTGATCTGGATATAACAATATAATAATTGCTTATTAAGATTTTTTACTGCACTATAAGAATAGTGAATTGAAATTTATTAAAATTTATCTTTTATTTTTTAAAGCGTGTTTTTTAGTTTTTTTAATTTAAGTCTCATACATAACCGGGAATTAAACCTGGTCAAAATTTTTTTTATAAGTAGTTTATTTGTTGTTATTGTTGAAGTTGGGAATCGTAAGTCACAATAAACACATTTCTTAATGGAATTTTGTTTAAATAACTGAAAAATAATTTAGATAATAACTTTATTAAAGTAGATTATCAAAACGGTGGCATTTTCCTGGATGCAAAGATTCTTTTAGGTAATATTTGTAATAATTTGGCACGCCCGCTGAACGGATGTGTTCTAATTTCAAATAAACACAATTTGTTTTGTATTGTATTATTATCGAAATAAGATATGCATAAGTAGCCTCTTCAGATAAATTATTCATATTGATGAACTAATGACAATGTTTTGCAAATTATTTAATTTCTGGCTAGTGTTTGTATATGATTTCATAGCTAAAGTTGGTCCTTATACTCTAGGGATAAACTAATAACAAAACGACATGCGATTACATGCGGGTACAGAATTTTGACCAGGTTCGATTCCCGGCTATGTATGAGAGTTAAAAATTAAAAAAAACTAAAAAACACGCTTTAAAAAATAAAAAATAAATTTTAATAAATTTCAATTCACTATTCTTATAGTGCAGTAAAAAATCTTAATAAGCAATTATTATATTGTTATATCCAGATCAAAATTTGTAAACAATTCTAAATATTGATAAAATAAATAATAATAGTTTAAAATATTTTATTGTAAAAAAAGCGTGGGGTGCATGGTGTCAATTGTCAAGGATTATCATTTTGATAACATCTTAAAAAGCACCCCACGCTTTTTTTACAATAAAATATTTTAAACTATTATTATTTATTTTATCAATATTTAGAATTGTTTACAAATTTTGATCTGGATATAACAATATAATAATTGCTTATTAAGATTTTTTACTGCACTA
The DNA here is from genome assembly GCA_947859365.1 of Archips crataeganus. NCBI lineage: Eukaryota > Metazoa > Arthropoda > Insecta > Lepidoptera > Tortricidae > Archips > Archips crataeganus. The sequence continues at coordinate 6,718,038 of OX402057.1, read as the reverse complement.
TAAGAATAGTGAATTGAAATTTATTAAAATTTATTTTCTATTTTTTAAAGCGTGTTTTTTAGTTTTTTTAAACTATTATTTATTTTCTATTTTTTATTTGCATTTTTTTTCTTTCTAACTTTACCCCCTCACCTGCAACCCCAAAACCCCCTAAACCCAACCCCCCAACATACCCCACCCCATTTCCCCAAACCCCCCCAAACCCTACACCCTTACCCCCAATCCTCTAAACCCCCCTTACCCCCTCCTCATTTTACAAACCCCCGAACCACCTAAACCCAACCCCCCTAACACCGAACCCCCATACCCCCCGGAAACCCCCGCTCCCCCCACCCCCACTCCCCCCCACCCCTCCCCCCACCCCGCCACCTACCGCCCCCCTTCCAGTACCATCATCAAACCCTTGTTACCATCTAGGCCTCTTACCCCCTCCCCATTTCCCACAACCCCCCAAAATCACTTACCCCCGAAGCCCCCAACACCCCCACCCTATTTCCCGTAAACCCCCCCCCATCCCCTAACCCCAACCGCCACACCCTAACCCCCAACCCTCTAAACCCCCGACCCCCTTACCCCATACCCCATTCCCCCCCCAACCCGCCACCTACCCCCCTTCCAGCTTCATCATCAGACTCTTGTTACCATCTAGGACCAAAGTACTCGTCAAAACGAATCAAACGAGCCCAAACTCGATGGGGTTGTTTCGTTTTATTGTGGAGTGCCTTTGGCCATCTTCCAGCTCCATCATCAGACCCTGGTTACCATATGGGATCAAAGTGCTCGTCAAGACGAATCAAACGAGCCCAAACTCGATGGGGTTGTGTCGTTTTATTGTGGAGTGCCTTTGGCCATCTTCCAGCTCCATCATCAGACCCTGGTTACCATCTGGGATCAAAGTGCTCGTCAAGACGAATCAAACGAGCCCAAACTCGACGGGATTGTGTTGTTTTATTACATAGTTCCTATGGCCACCATCCAGCTCCATCATCAGATCAGCTCCATGTTACAATAATATTGCATTGTCATCCAATTTACACATATGTGCAAAATTTCAGCTCAATCGGAAACCGGGAAGTGGGTCAAAATCGCGCCCTAAGGAGTCGGTTACAAACAAACATACAAACATACATACATACAAACATACAAACATACAGGTGAAGCTAATATAAAGCGTGTAAAAAATGAGAGATGTTTGAATGCCATTTGTTAAATTTAAAATCATCCTGGTTCCTACGAACAGATTTCGCTATCTCTCATTGTTTCTGATTTCTCCATACTGGCCCATTTGGATTGATCACCTGTATAGACTATTCGATAAACGGTAAAAATACACGAGCACGAAGGTTTTATTTAGGTACATAGGTAAAAATGTTAACATCGCCATCATAGCTTAGGATCTTCATCTAAGCTAAAGAATACAGTGTGGTGAAGATGACATTTTTGACTAGTGTACATTTTGGAAAGTGTGCGTTTTGAGAAAATGTACATTATGAGAAAGTGTGCATTGTGAGAAAATGTACTTTTCACACCTTTCATTCGGAAAAGTAGATTTTGCTTCCTGACGACAGGGATCAAAAGGGTACTTTTCTGTTCAAGCTACTTTTTTAATTTATTCATTGGCATGTATTATTTACGCAATGTGCCAATGAACACAGACCTTAATAAAATAATCGATTGTAATTTCATCGTAATCGATTAAAAACGAACATATTTCAAGTTTTAACTTTAACAACGCTAGAAAAAAGATGAATTTTCGTAATAGTTAAAAAATGTCACAATAAATTATAAGTTTCACTGAAATCAAAAAAAAAATGAATGTTATTGTGATTTAATTATTTTTACAGCATTTTATTCCAATTTTCCTCATAGTTGGTGTGAAAAGTTGTATGTGTCACTCAGGAGCAAAATTATTTTCGTCTTGGGCGTTAACACAGACGAAAATAATTTTGCTCCTGAGTGACACATACAACTTTTCACACCGACTATGAGGAAAATTGGAATAAAATGCTGTAAAAATAATTAAATCACAATAACATTCATCGATATTTTTGATTTCAGTGAAACTTATAATTTATTGTGACATTTTTTAACTATTACGAAAATTCATCTTTTTTCTAGCGTTGTTAAAGTTAAAACTTGAAATATGTTCGTTTTTAATCGATTACGATGAAATTACAATCGATTATTATCCTTCGTTACGATCAGGATTCTAACTTAGAATCCCTCGCTGCGCTCAGGATTCTATTGTAGAATCCTTCGCTTCACTCTGGATTCAATGTACTGCCCTCGCCGTAAATACATCATTTTGCTCCCTTGTGACACAAATAACTATTTTTGGGAAAATGCACTTACGGGGAAAGTGCCCTTCATGGGCAAATGTATATTTTGGCAGTGTACACTTTGCGGAAAGTGCACATTTCGGGAAAGTGATTTTTTTGAGCCTAAGCCGTAAGAAACGCTGTTTTTACCCGAATTCAAACTCAACACCAAGGGGTAAAAAGTTTGAAATTCGATAGAAATCTATATTAAATACTTTGTATGGGGGTTATTTTAAAATAAGAAATGGGTTTATTTTTCTCTACTAAAAAGTGCGAGACGGACTCCCGCATCAGGGTTCCGTGCAAATTTAAAAGAGAAAAAATGTTTTATATGTAGAATTAGCTAGGTGTTTTTTCTGGGCCCGCGCGAGAACTATGGCCCAACCCCTCTCATTCTGAGAAGAGGCCTGTGCCCTGCACTGGGATGTATATAGGCTGGGATGATGATATTTTTCTTTTATTTGTGCTTTTGTTTAGTTCTTGCTACATTTCATAATTCTATGTCAAAGAGCGGTACCTGATAAGGATAAGCTATGATACCCGCGGTCTTTGCTTGAAAATACAGTTGCGACTTACCTAATGCAATACACCGGATTTACTCACCTATTAATACAATTTCTGACAATAGCACTAATTACGTCCGAGTGTCATGGTACTTCTCTATATGAGACTTTCAAAATAGCTTGAACCTAAAAACCTAATTTATTGACAGTCGCTAAGTATTTCATATTAATTTGAAATTTATACATCCACGTCTTCCTGAGACAAAGGATCTTGCCAGCAAAATACGAACCTTTGTAAGATCACTTACCTCTTGTGATAGGAAACCCTAAAAAGGTTTGTAGTTTATATATTTTTAATTATTATTATATATTCTACAGTCGCAATCAGATAGGTACATCTCAGCAGGTAAAGGTGCTCAGAGAAATCCCTATTATGATTACGCCCTAACGCTCTTGACAGTCGCTTGTGGTCCGCATCCGCGTTCTTCTACCTACGAGATTCGTAAAATCACGTAAACAGTTACTTACATTTAGTTAGAGGCGTATACGAAACCACTAAGACATTTTAATGATTATGCAAATTTTCGCTACATTTTCGCCTTTCAGAGCTGTGTAGTTTTTGCTGCACATCAAAGTACACAAACCTAGCGCCTTCGCGTAGTCACCACTACACATTCGTGCGACCAGTATATATGTATATCAAAATTTTTAAGGCCATGACTATGACATTAAAGGCCGGCAGAGACCAGAACAAGCACACGTATCTGGTCTGCGCCGGCTTTGAGTGTGCCATAATTCATTGCAGACGAAGCAAATGGCGCCAAAGTAGACCAAAGTGGTACCAAAGTAGTAGAACCAAAGTGGTACCAAAGTAGTAGGGCCAAAGTAGGTGAAAAAAAATGTCATTGTTTAAACAATTCAATATTATTTCCAATAAATTTATCAGTACATCCACATTGAATGCATTATTAATTTACTCCATAAAATACAAAATAAATTCATGGATAGTGTGAAAATAAACGAAAGAACGACTACAAGATAAAATCTATTTACATTCAGGTGGTCTAAACACAAATAAACATCGAACGTAACAAAACCAGTGCAACAATTAAATAATAAATATAAACATGGGACTTCTTCATGGTAAGGTAAATAGTAAATCTAAGGACATTATAATTAATCAATTGTTAGTTATACAATACAAGTTTGATACAAAAATTATCTATTGGCCTTCACATCACAGAGCTAAGCAATCTGAAGCGTCGGCCGCTTCGCCCGGACACCGTCCGCGCCCAGCAACACAATGTAAAGTCACCACTTCAGGCAGAACTCAAAACAAACAGCTGCAGTAAGCGCCTATTAATCGACGGTTACTTTTGCACTCTTAAACAAAAAGCTTCAATATGCTGCACTTTGTCAAAATTGTACGCGTATGTCATTGAAGCTCATGCATAAATGCGTCCTCGGAATCGAGACCGTCACCTAAACCTTCATCCAAATTGAATAAAAGCATTTTTTTAAACTAAATCGCGTAACTACTAAGAGCTTCAAGATTCATGCAAGAAAATGTAAGTTTCTTTTTTATAGACTAGAAATGCAAACGATTCGAAAAAATATTGACGGCCTAGTCCATCTGCATCGAAATGCCCAAAGTTTATAAACCTATAATGATATGTGTAGCTTTCGAAAGCAATAACAAGGCGATAGGTCGGTCGGAGCTGCGGTCTCGCGTCGCGGGGCGACACAGCCTTCAATAACCGATGAACACACTATGAAGTAAGTATCTTTATCTAATATTCAACAAGGGACCGGCAGGCAGGCCCGCGCTCCGCTAGCGATCACGATGCCTCTCTTTCAACAATATTTAAATGTATGTATAACTTAGGACAGTCGTTAGGCCTTAATATATAAAATGTACAGTTATTTATTATGGCAGATATCAACAATCAATTTATATCTATCAATACGATACTGACGATTTTTACAGAAAGGATACTATGGCTATATACACGCTCCGAGGCGTCCGCCCGCACTCGCCGCGGCGCCTCTCTCTCAGCAAATGGCACTTTCGATACGAGCTCCATCCAATTCACTAATAATTTGTTATTCCTAATTCTCGGCTCGCACCGATCTGCAGAAATATATAAATCTCTCGCTCGATCAAAGAAAACCTATCAACTATGATAATCACTAAATTATTCTAAACTCGAATTACAACATCAATAAATACTCGGAAACCGTCGAGCGGCGATCCCATCCAAGCGCGAATATTCGAATCGAGGTACCGGCGGCGGCGGATCGGTGCGAGCCGTATCGTAAATTTTATCAGAATCGAACACTCGGAAAAGAGGTAAATAGAGTACAGGTGAGCATAAAATTTGAACATGTCTGGCGCCAGAGACGGCGGGCAGCGGGCGTGGGGTGTGTGGTGCGGCGCTAGTGGTACCCGGGCGGGTCCCAGGTGGCGGTGCATCAGGAGAGGTAGGGCAGCAGCAGGTACAGCGCCACGGCCAGCAGCGGCGCGAGCGCGGCCAGCAGGCGGGGCGCGCGGGCGCGGGGCGGCGCGGCGCGCAGCGCGGCCAGCTGCGCCGCCAGCCGCGCGCGCTCCTCGCTGGCGCTGGCCCAGCTCTCCTTGGCGCGCACCAGCTCCTCCTGCAGCGCGTGCACGGACCCGTTGGCGAGCGCGCCCGCCACCAGCGTCGCCTCCGCCTTCAGCTCGCCCGCGACCGAGCTCTCTTGCGTCGGGGAATCGGAGTTGTTTATTTCGGTGGCGACCGAGTCGGTCTCCTCGTCGTCGTCCTCGTAGTCGAGACGGAACATCTCGTCGATCTCCGCTGAGATCTTTCTCGCGTCGATGTCCTCGGTTCGGGTGAGGTCTTCGGTCTCGACGGCCTTGTCGGCGGTGGCGGTGGGGGCGGTGGGGGCGGTGGGGGCGGGGGCGGCGGCGAGCGCGGCGAGCTGCAGGTCGCGGCCGGCCAGGTCGGCGCGCAGGGCGGCCAGGTCGGCGGTGAGGTCGTCGACGCAGGCGCGCGTGGGCCGGAACGCGAGCTCGGCCTGCATCCACGCCACGTTGGACGCGAGCCGCTGGATCTCGCCGAGGTTCGCCTCCTCCACCGCTGACGATCGCTTCAGTTGGGCCTGTTGATAAAAATAAATCATGTCAAGTATATTTTTATGTTTTTCAATTAAACGATATCCTTCATATTGGACATGCCTAAAACTGATTACACCTTAACTCTCATGGTGTGCAGATAACAGGCATTCCTCAAGACTTACTCGACTTGACTCAAATGATGACCCCTTGAAATAATGGCATATAAATGGGGTAAAAAATTTACTGGGCTGCTGTAAAATAAGCAGGGTGTTGACCCATCGAAGTACCAGTTTCTCCAATATAGAAACTAATGGGTCATACACAGCGTAAGAAACAAAAGTTACCTCTCCTGTGGACATAAAATTAGCGATTCCGAGTCAGCAAACTTAAGATTTATTTAAATGAACCGAAAGCTGGCCAGGCGTCCCACAACGCCGATGTAGACTCGACTAAAAAATAAAAGAGACGCAAACAAAAGTGTATGACCCTAATAATGTAAGCCGCAGCAAGGCCGCGTTCAAACCAAACCGACTGTCAGCCGCCGAATGTGAGCAGGCTCACTGTGAGCTCCAGTGTGAACGTTAACTGTACAGTATTTTATGTCAGCGTCTACGCGTAGCGTAATAGCGTATTGTCGGTTAGGTCTGAACGAAAAAGTGAATATGTATGGAAATACGATAAACTGCGTAACGCTCGGTCAGTTTCGCCGGCTGGCTCGTACCTGCAGGTCCTCTATCTTGGCGCGGTAGGCGTGCGCGTCGTCGGCGTCGAGCGGCGGCGCGGGGTCGGGGTCGGCGCGCGCGGCGAGCAGCTCGTCGCGCACGGCGCGCAGCTGCTCGCTCTCGGCCGCCGCCTGGGCCAGCCGCTCGCGCAGCGCACGGATCTCCTCGTTCAGGCCAGCCATCACGCGGAGAATGTTCGCGTACTCGACGCCGCCTTTCGTCTGGAATAAATAAATAAATAATAAATAAATGTTAGGGGACAATCTTACACAAACCGTCCTAGTCCCAAACTAAGCAAAGCTTGTTGGCGTATGTAAGCGATTAAGAATTTCGGGGAAGTCGGTTGGGAGCGATGTGGTTCAATTGGTAGAACACCCAGGTTGGAACGCATAACCAGGAGACGTGGATTCGAATCCCGCCGGCGCACCCGAAAAACTTTTTCGCTTTTAAATAATCTTAGATTCGGCGAGCAGCCGTATTGCTAATAAAATAAGTAATATTTAAGCAAAGCTTGTATTATGGGTAGTATATAGACGACGATAAACATACTTATAATAGATAAATAAATACTTAAATACATAGAAAACATCCATAATTCAGGAACAAATATTCGTGCTCATCACACCACACAAATATATGCCCTTACCAGTATTCGAACCCAGGACCTCTTGCTTCGTAGGCAGCCACCAACTAGGCTAAAGCGGTCGTTAAAAAATGTTATATATAAAAATCTCGTGTCACGGTGTTTGTTACCGAACTCCTCCGAAACGGCTTGGCCGATTTTTATGAAACTTTTTTCTCTACACTCGGTAGGTCTGAGAATAGGTCGTAGGCTATTTTTATCCCCCCCCCCCCCCCCCATTCTTCGCGAACGGAGTCGCGGGCAACAGCTAGTAATATAATAATTAATAATAATAATATATGCAATATTTTTTTTCCTTAAAACTGACCCATGATTGACCTCTATCTTACCTGGTGAAAAGTGCAGAAGAGGCCAAAGGTATTATCTCACTGCCTCAGCCTACATAAATATACAAATGTATATTACCAATTTTTAGGATTCCTTACCCAAAGGGTGTCAACGGGACCCTATTACCTACTGAGACTCCGCTGTCTGTCCGTCCGTCTGTCACAGGGCTCTATATCTTCACCCGTAATAGACACTTAAAATTTTCACGGATTCCTCACTTTTACTGTCGCCGGTGATACAGCAATACCGCATAACTAGCTTTTTCCATAAGGTCTAATTTGTCTAATTTTCACTGTGATTTAATTTCAAGCCTTATGGAAAAAGCTAATTACGCGCTATTGCAGTACCACAGATGAAATAAAAAAATAAAAATTAAAGGGAGTCGACATACCTACAAGGAACGTGTTTTTTTCAGCGTTTTTAACTCTTATCTTTATAAGTTTTTTACTGAACTATTTTTAACACATTGTACGGAAATACAGAACCCGACGAGTACGAGTCTACCGGTTTTTTATACTACCTCGCCTTCGTCTTACCTCGTCTTCAGTGTCGGGCTCAGTGTAGGTAGAGTTGGCGTTGTTATCAGCACGAAGTTCGCCATCCAAGGGCGAGCCGCACTCCTCGTGTCCCGGTTCTGCGCGGACACATGGATGGATTAGTATGGCTAGCCTAAGAGGCTGCAACGATTTCGAGAAACCAATACTCGTTTTGTCGCTGTGTAATTTCCGCTTGCATACATAACTTTGTATGCTAAGGGCAATGGGCCGGGTGTTATTTTTATTCCAAACTGTAACTATGATGCTCGAACAGTGAACGAACAAACATGGTAGCATGTTTTATAATAGCAACATACATCTTGCGAAATGATCTTTTTGTTCTAAGTTAACTATGTAAAAGCCACCCCAGCCAGTAGTTTCGAAAGTTTTTTTTATTATTATTATGAGGGAGGCAAACGAGCAAGCGGGCCATCTGGTAGAAAATGATTACCGCCGCCCATAAATATAAACAACAGATATAAACTGATCTGTTGCCGGCCTTTAAAAAGGAGAGGAAATAGGTTTCTTTTACGGTTCAATTAGTTAATTAATTATGACAGCTCGATTTGATGCCGCAGTCTGAAGAAAGAGCAATAATTCACTAGATCATCTAACAACACACACTAAAGCTGCCAAAATCATCGGCATCTTTGGTATGTGCAGTGCTTTAGACTGCTATGTCAGTCATCGTGTCGGTGGGTCGGAGATTTTGCTGTGTAGAATTCTAAAATATTTTAACCTAAATTGCTTGATTATGTCCATTTTAAAAAGTTTCTTCACAATCGGTTTTCTACAATTTCTTGTTCGTCTGTACCTTATAAAATTGGCTTAAGAAAAAACTATCAGGGGTGGTTTAGGAAACTCGTACATTTATCTGCGCTTATGCGAAGTGCTGGGTGTAAAATTGTTCTATAGACTATTTCAATGTGTTTCGTTCACTGCGCTCGAGACTGTACCGTGGTTGAGCCGCGACTGTTTCTCGTCGTCAGTGCAGGACTCTGGCTCACCGGCTTTCTCGCCGCCGCTGACGCCGTCGTCGCCACCTTCGCCGTCCGAACTTTGCTCTTTTTCTAAAAAAAATACGAATAATTATTATATATATATATATATTAATATATTATATATATATATATATATATATATATATATTAATTTCTCGAAATTAATATACATAAATAACAATCTCCTAAAAAAGGCTCGAAAGTAGGAATTTTGTGAAATAGGTAATCGCAATATCATCCGTTTGAAGCATTTAGATTAAGGGCCCGTTTTACCATACTCTAACAAGTTCCTAATATTTTATCTGACAGACAGCTGTAACACAATTTCTATATTTATTTCACTTGAATAAACATAAACCGTATCACAGATATCGGTCATATAAAATAGCTAGAATGTATCCAGAGTGGTAGAAGAGGCCCTAATTCTAATAATGTAAGTATGTAACGAATTTTTTATACGCAATAATTATTAAACAGTTACCTTTGTTTTCCTCGTCGTAAATGTTGTTTTTCTTTAATATCAACTCAAACTCTTTTGCCGATTTTCCCTCGGCAGTTATAGCTTTTATCCCGACCTGAAACCCAAGAATAATAAATAATAAATTATAAATAAAACAAACGGGGTGAGCTAAATAAAAGCTTGTAAATATATAGAGACCGACAATGTTGTTCATACATAATGCGGGCTGCGTTCAATTTGACCTGAGCGCAGACCGCAGACCGCATCCAGTGTGGCAAATCCTTTAGCAGTTGAGGCTTTGGGATTTAATGTGCGAAAATCACTTTCCCGTGAGAACATCGGGATAAAACTAACATATATGTTATTCCAGAGATTCCAGCAATCCACATACCAATTTTCATTTAAACCCAAACCGCCTTAGCGTGACAGAGAAACAACACACGCATACACGCACGCACGTAAGCAAGCAAGCATACACACGCACGCAAGCAATCATACACTCACAAACCTTCGCATTTATAAAATTAGTGGGATTATGGAACTGTGAAATCGTGAAGTAACAGAGTCCAAAATCGTACCAAATATATGGGAATGGGAATTTTCCTTACCTTGTTGAGTAGGTGTTGCGGCAGCAGCATCTTTACGTAATCGGGCAGCGCGCGCACGGCGTCCTCGAGCGAGCCGGCGCGCTTCGCTTCCGCCAGCTTGTTGCTGTCGGTGCTTAGCACCAGCATCTTCGCCTCGCCGTTTTGTACTGAGTACTGGAATTTTAAAAAACATAATTATTTTAACCGACTTCAAAAAACGAGGAGGTTCTATGGTCGACTGTATATATTTTTACATACACTGTATAGATTCTGGCGTTACTTTGCGGAATTCCGTGTGAAAATAAATGGAATACTTATTTTGCTGCTCCACAAAGTAGTGAGGTTAGGTCAGGCGAAATAGCTGCGTTTTGCGTTGAAAACATAATATTTCATGAAATTTTCCCGGCCTCCCTCCGCATAAAAAAATAAAAATTAATCAAGGCAAAACACAATTAAGAGAACCACTACTAACATAAATAATAAGTTTTTGTCAAAAATTTCATTTTGAACACAAGCTTTTTCGCTGACTGTACTTTTTGTTGACTGTACTTGCATTGTCATCCCACCTACATAAGTATACCAAATTTCAAGTAAATCCGACAACTGGAAGTGGGTCAAATTCGACTTCTAAGATTTGACCCAAGAATAATAATAAATAATAATAATAATACAAACGGGGTGAGCTAAATAAAAGCTTGTAAAAATCCGGGAATGTGCTTCGCTTCTCTCCGAAGCATCATCAACGCCTGTCGATCCTAAGACCATGTTATTTCAAGTTGTAATTTTTATGGAACCTAAGGAAGCATCAACATTGTAACCGTGTATCTTTGTCCGTATTTGAAACTCGTAATCCTGACATTTCAATCGCCATCATCTCCGGCCTATGGACGTTCCACTACTGCTGCTGTTAGTGGTGGTGAGGGGCCATCCATAAATTAAGTCACACTAATTTCGACCCCCCCCCCCCCCCCCTTGTCACACTTATAACAATGAAAAGCGCAATTATTTTGTTCTTGTGTCACTGATAGCTTGACCCCTCTCCCCCTACATGTGTGACGTAATTTATGGACGGCCCCTGATACAGTTGCCTACCTTAGACTGGACCCGCTGCATGCCATGTAAGAATCCAAACAGCCAGAAATCTGCGGGTCGCCGACAAATCGATGGAAGGTAAAAGTATTGAAGCGCCCCAGCACAGAGATGAGTATTGTGTAATGCAAAGGACAGGCTTACTGCTAGCGGTAAGTGGTTCCGCGCAGCGAGTTCGCGCTCTTCGGCCGCAGTGATGGCGAGTCGCGCCGCGCACATCTTGCGTTCGCATCGCGCTGCCAATTTCTGTAACACCAAAATTCCCATTTCATTAGTCGCCAAAGCTTAACTATCAAACTTAGATCGACATCGTCAAAACCGGCCTGAGGGTAGAGCGATCAGACCTTATAAAACTAGATTCGATTTTCGAACTTTGTATCGTTCCATTTCGTTGTAAACAAAAGTATTAAACAAAAGAGTGAAAGGAACGGCACAATACGATCTTCTCATTTCTTAGTAACCCCTAGAGCGGCCGCTCCACGCAACACGTGGTACAGGATAAGAAACGTTCGAGCGCCAATAGTTCGAGGGGAAATGGGTAATTTCACCCGAGTTAGACACTCTACTTTTAATTTCGACTGTGAGGAAAGTAAAATACTACAAAAAAATGAGAATAATAATAAATTGAATTTACTTATAGCCAACCTCCAACCTTTTCGCCCTGGCCACTTGCCATGGCCGAAAAATCGAGTTGGTCACGGCCAAGGAGCTTTTTTTTTTTTACATAAAACTGACCCGTGATTGACCACTATCTCACCTGATGAAAAGTGTAGATGAGGCCAAAGGTGTACACCTCACTGGTTCAGTAACAGCCTATGAAGTTTTGACATTTATTACTTATTTATATTTTTCTTTCACATTCTCACGAATGACTTCCATCTCTTTCTTAAGAGGGTACGATGGCTGAGAGACTTTTGAGAAATAGTTATTTTAATGAAATGTCGCTGTCTCGCCCGAACCTCTCCGTGCCAGTACAGCGAGAGCGGGACAACTGCAGCTCAGACCGTTAATAGGCGCGTAAAATTGATCAAAACAGCATTTCGTAATCCCCTGTTTTCTTCTCGAAAACTGGACCAATAAAATTATTTTTTTCAAAAATAATTAGAGGACAGATTTAGCTATGTTTTCCTTTTTTTGTTTATATCAGGGATTCTTTTCTGATGAGTGTCTGAAAATGAAGTTGAAATTGGGCAATTTTTTCAGTTTTTGAAAGCTCATATTTCTTATGTTAATTGAAATATGGAAAAAAAAACGAAACATAGGGGCATAGCTGTGGTAGATACAGATTACACAGTAAAAAAAATTGGCTCTAAAGCCATTATCCAGGGAGGAAACAGAGGATTACGTTTGTATGGAGAAATGGTGCGCATCGTACCCTCTTAACCTAACTAAAGAAAGAGATGGAATATTTTCGTGACGTAATAAAGATCAAATTTCTTGTTTCAAACGGACATCCGAACATTCGGCGTACAACCTCCTGTGTTGTATATACATAAGCTCCTTGGTCATGACGTGCATCTAGATGGCCATGGCGAAACGTGAAAAAAAGTGTCATTGACGTAACTGAATTATCTTCGACTCCGTGGCTAATCGTAAAAATTAAAAAAAAAATTACTTTCCACCCTAGAGATGAAAACGCAATTTTCCACCCGGCTATCTACCCATGAAAATTTAACTTTCTGAACAGGAGAGATGAAAACCAAACTTAAATAGCGGTTTTCGAGGGGTGCGCTTCTGGGGGCCCATAATGAAGTGCAGAGACCGTGGCTCAAAGGCTGACAAAAGACAATAACCTCGCTCTACCTTAGATTTGATGAAAAAGTAGAAGCACGAAGCGCTTCAACCGCCGTATCTCGTGTGTTACCAAAATCTAAGGATAATGAATGTCCATGAACTTTAAAGTAATTCCAATTCTGCACCCACAAACCCGCGTGGTGGACGTGACTTATTAACGACTTTAGCAGACCTCTTCATTTTGTGACATCTATCCCACGTATGGGATAGTTGCCTGATCCATATCAATGTCGTATAGGATAGATGCCCTCCCCCGAAACGAAACAACTATCCCCTAGAAACTGATCGCATTTTGCGTTCCCATGCAACCACACAGAGACATGGGACTCGGTCAACTTAGTGGTAGCTGGAAAGTCTCTCGCGAAATAATTGAAATAAAATATGATTTATTCGCAAAACTAAAGTTATTATAATCGGGGCTACTATACCCCTGGGGCAATTATCCTGGTTTTACCCCCATACCTCGTTGAGTTTCTTGCTGGTTTCTTCTCAACAGAGATCTTTTTCTGTACCAGTGGTAAATTTTCGACGTTCATAAGTACTAGTAATACCTGAATTGAATAGCGTTATTTCAAGGATGATATAGACTGGATTAGCAATCGCCATAGTACAGATCAGCCGCGGAAAAATAGTTCGATTATTAAATCTAGATGGCGCTGACATGTAGCCCGAGGGTTTGAAAGCAAAACAATAAGACTACAGATTACTACTGCAAATGACATATTACTGCAAATGTATTATTATGCAATATTTATGAAAAATAATACATTTGTAGTAATATGAAACATCTGTAGTCTTATTGTTTTGCTTTCAAAGCCTCTGGCTATATTTCAGCGCCATCTAGATTTAATAATCGAACTATTTTTCTGCGGACGATCTGTACTATGGCGATTGCTAATCCAGTCTATATCATCCTTGGGTTATTTTGACTTTAACTTTGAAATCATATGGATACCTGTAGCTCGGCGAGCGCATTTTTGGCGGCGAGCCGGAGCGCGGCGTTGTGGTCTAGCAGCGCGGCGGACTCGCGGCCGCGCCTCTCCAGGGTTTCCTCCAGCGCCAACCGCTGCTCGTGCGCCGACCGCAGACTCTCTGTTGCCACCTCCTGTCAAACAATACAATTATAACAATGTATTTTTTGTTCATGTCATGTTTGTGTACCGGGTCATTTAGGTGGATCAGTGTGGGTAACTCTGAAACTATAAGAAACTAACGGACCGGGCAAACGTTGTCTTGTCCACAGCAGCGCCGTACCGGGTCAAATTGTGTTTTCAAAACATCCAGAAACGTAGGTATAGAAACATACAAACAAAATTTCATTCGAATCCGTCCAGTCGTTCAGGAGGAGTTAGGTTAGGTTAAAATGTAACAATCGATAAAATTTACAATACGCTAAATGTGCACAACGAATTGAGGTAAAACAAGCGGAATGTGAAAAAATCACAATGTACATTCGCAAAAAGTACAAATCGGAAATGTGCACCACTCGGAAAGCACTATTAAAGGACCACCTCAAGAGTACACTCTTTGAGATAAAAAAAAGATTTTTAAATCAGTCAGTAATTGGCGGAGATATTGGTGAACAAAAACAAAAAAAAAGTAAATATTTAGAACTTATAGAACTCTAAAATACCTGGTACTTCCGCTTGTCGCTTAGCAGTTGTGCGACGTGTTGCGCCTCGGGCTGCTTGCCGACGGCGAGCATGGTTTCTAGTGTGTGCACGCGCATCAGCAGCCGTTGCTCCCCCACGAACAGCTCCCACGAGTCCCGCGCCTCCGCCTGCGTGCGCTGGACGCAGTCGCGGAGCGCTCGCAGACGGGCTTCTAGGGACGCCTCGCGTTGGATCGCTTCCTGTAAACAATAGTGAATATGTAGCTGATAGAGAGCATGAAAAAAGCTCGGCTGTGGAAAAAACCGGGATGAATTCGTCCACAGTCCCATTTGGTCACCTTCTTTAATCGTCCACAGTGCCATGTAATCCAGCCTACAATTCCTAAATCGTCAATATTCCATTTTGTCTACACTTCTATTTCGACCACAGTGCCAACTCACCCACTTTCTTTTATAGTGCTACCTACTTGGTCACCAGTGCCAACTCGTCCACATTCCTTTATCCGCTCAGTACCGAATCGTCTATGTAGCAAAATGTCCAGTAACGCAAATTGACCAAAAAACAAAATGTCAGACGTCCTATTAGCCTTTTGTCTCATTAGCAGAACATAACATCCATAATATGTATTGGTTGGTATAAATAAGAATGTTGACGAGTTAGCACTGTAGTCGAAATAAGACTGTTGACGGGTTGGCACTGTGGTCGAAATAGAAATGTTGACGAGTTGGTACTGTGGGCCACGTAGAAATGCGGGCAAGATAGGAAAGTGACGATATAGGAATGTTGGCGAATCAGAACGGTAGACCATATGACAATGAGGATAATTTAAGAAGGCGGCGAAATGGGACTGTGGACGAAGTCGACCTAAGCCAAAAACCTTAACATAAAAGTAAACATGTTCTGTTAGAATTATTTTGTGCCCAGATCTTCTTTAGATTTTCATAGAGTATTACACAAATAAGGCGAGTGTAGATTTGAATGTTGAAAGAGGGAGACCAAAAAGGACCTTCCATGATCAGATTGGGGATGTCTTGAAGAAAGGTTCGGTCAAGAGTACCCGAAACCAGCGAGCATGTAGGAAAAGACTATGCGTGTTGTGGAAGCGAGAGAAGTATGTCAGGATCGTAGCAGGTGGAAACAAATAGTCTCCGCCTACCCATTTGCTGGGAAGGAAGCGTGCTTGTGTGTATGTAGGTATTTTTGCATCACACAAATTATTGTGATTGTGAATTGTGATTATGTGACAAATTATGGTTTAAGTTTTGGAATTAACTCGATCAGTGCCGATTCGATTCCTCCTACTGATATTATAAATGCGAAATGTTGTGACGTTTGGATGTTTGTTACTCTATCACGCAAAAGCGGCTGAACGGATTTGGATGAAATTTCGCTTAGCATAGCTTTATAACCCGGATTAACACATAGGATACTTTTAATGCTGGAAAATTGCATAGTTCTAACAGCTACTTTATGAATACGAGCTTTCGTGACTATAACTCAGTTTTTGCCAATATCCAGCAAGTATGAATTTTCAGCACAAGACAAGTATCTAACTAACTACCAGCCGACAACGATTGCATCAATCCGTTAATGGTAGTTTAGATTACTTCAGATAAGACTAAAATGATAGGATCTTATTCAGTTTTATCGCATATTTTTCAGAAAAGTTTACATGCAAAAATATTTAGACAGTAAACTTTTGACATTTTACGTAAATAAAATGTCGCTGAAACGATTTGCCTCGATATTTTTTTATATAACGGGAACTCTTTTGAACTAGTGGTTTTAAAATATGCTGATGACTCAAAAATGCCTTGGTAAATAAAATAATACGTTTGGATTAATTAATCATCGATCGGATCGAGAAAATACGATGTGCTAGAAAACAGCAGGTTATAGTACAATAGACCAGTTAACATCGTTTGGCCGATAATTGCCTGGTTTTAGACTGAAACTAGTATTACTTGTTCCGTCGATGCCAGACCAGCCAGCACGAGGATCAACTAAATACGAGGATAGGTTTTAAATATTCAAATTACTCGATAAACCCGAATGTTCATCGCAAATATTCCAAACTATACATAACATTTTAAGAATTCAAATTTACACAGAGAGGATACGGGTTTAGTATAATTTGTAGAACGAGCGCCGATATAAAAAACTGATTGACAAATAACTACATTATATTACTACTACGCGGTACATTAATTTGCCGAAAGAGTATTTAAATAATTTCATTACATTTAACTTCCGACGCTCTTAAAACATAATTAAAACAAATCAACATCATACTATTAATAACGAGACGTTCAAAACAATAAACACGGTGCAGTTATGTCATATCAGCGCAGATATCGTTTATTGTGACGTTCCAGCAGACAAGTGTTATTATTCAGACCTAACAAATAGTTCTTTTAGTCAATAAGTTTATGATGATACATGCGTATTGGAGCCACACGTGTTGGTAAGTAAGTATTATTTATCTGATGCTGTACTATTTTAGCAAATCAAGCGACACGGGAAATTTTGTTAGAGCAAAGCAAAACTCACACATTCTTAATTATTTTCTGGTTTAGTCAAGAGTAGTTTTAATAAAGGATTAAAATCGTGTTAATAAAGGTTACGTGAACAAAAAACGAAATTGATCACAAAACGTGCTGCTCGTGTTCCTAAGCTCTTTGGCTTTACATATTTGCAATTTTCAAGCATATTAAACGGTTAAACTGACCTTCATAGATCGAAAGGTCGAGGCAACATTTATGCACATCGTTATTAGGTGCAATCATAAAATCGGAGCAGGCAAAAGAATTTAGCAAATAAAGCAACTGTTTCGATTATGTAAATAAATAGAACGTAGTTATTAAGTCGCCGTACACCGATATAGATGCAAAAGGCACGCGACCATTCGGTGAGGAAGTCCTTTAAGAAGCCAACAGTCACTGCCGTGCGTCTTCGAATTAGAATGGAGCACAGTATAGTGATGATGACGATGAATAGACGTACCTGAACAAAATTATTCAACTGGTACAGCTCCTTAAGATGCAACGGTGTCGTCATCGTGGGATTGAACGAGAGTTTCGCCTCCATTCCATCTGGGTGGTAAAGCTTGAGCAGCGCGACCACCGGCGGAAAAGTGTTCTGTAAACAACAACAGAGTTAATAACAATGTACCTAGTTATTTGCCAGCATGCAGTGCATGTGAGAAAGAAGTGGTTATACGCTGACGAGAGAAATTGCGCTTTGTTATTTTGCGTACCATTGCGGTTTCAATAACGGCCAAGTTCACAAGTTCTCGTTAGATATAGATACATGTATATATAATAGCTCTCTAGGGTGCCAAAGCCTGCATATCCACCATAGACGTGCGAGGTTCTGACAAAAAGCTGCGCTGAGTGAGACTACTAAAATGAAGTTTACCATTGGTTATTTATTCTCTGATGGCTACATCTTTTAATAATTTTCAAGAAACGGTTTAGTGCCAGTTGAACCCAAAAAAACAATAAGAGGTTCTATAGGTTGCGAGAATCACACACTCCCTTTTCGAAAATTGTACTAGCTTGTCCGTATAACATAAGCATTAGAATAAAGAGGAAAGCAACCTTCCTCATTCCTCTATCGAGCTGTATTTCCATTTACGCACAAAACACACGTGTCTATTCCACCTCTTTGTTCCGTGAGAAAAGGCAGGCAACAGCTAAAGCGACAATCATTCGATGTAACTAGTTGAAGCATATTAACAGCGTAAACGATAAAAAAGGCACAAAAATTGAACCGGAAACGTGAACAAATAATGTCCCTCGTGATAATCTCCATGACACCACTACTTAACGCCTATTAAAATTTAGATTGTTCTCACACGGTGCTTGCGCTAAACTTAAACAAGATTGCTTTCAAACAGTTTCAAGAGGAATAGCTAAATGGGTACATGAAGAATACTCGTATACCTAAATTGTGATACGTAACGGTTACCTTCTCCGAATTGGTGGCATTCTCAACGACGGGAATGCCAAATTGGACCACGTCACCCGAGAACACTTCGTGCGGCTCCTGCTCCTTGGATATTGAACACCGGTTGTTGTTGATAAAGGTTCCGTTGCTACTCTGATTGTCCTACAAACAAACAAGCGATCAGAACAACACCAACATTCCATGCGGTTACTTTGTTTTTGATAAATATGTAAAATCTTAGTTAGCCCGCTACTATTTACTTGGTAGAGCCATATTACGATGATGCCATTTTATATTGATCGCAACCTTCAGATTTTTTACTGACTACGGCGAAGAGAGTTAAGTACATATTTAGTAATAAAATATATATTATTATGTTCAAGGGTACTTTTTTGACATAAATACAAACTAAAAATAATAGGGAGTACTTGAGAGAATAATGTATTGTCGAGAAAAATAATGCGGGCATTTAGTTATGGACTAGTTAGTACAGTCAACGTCATAAATAAGTGATCACTTTTGTACCTTGTCGCTTTCAATCGTTACATAATTTTCAAACATGACGTTATAGTGACAAGGTACAAAAGTGATCACTTATTGGTTTGTTCAACAAGTTTGCGACTAATAAATTAATCTACTGGTAAAATAAGCGAAAAAAATAAACGCGAACATTATAAAACGCTTTATAAAAAATCGCTACACGAAAAAAGACGAATAATTAAATTTGCTATCATGAAAGAACACAATGTGAAAATTCGCTACTATGAAAAAATGTTTTTGTGAAACTTGTCGAACAAATCACTTATTATGACGTTGACCCTACGTCATTAACTGAACAACGGCCAACCGATAGTCTTTTTAACCTAGACATTGCCCGAATCATCGATAGTATCGATGGAGCTATATTTTCAAAGATTGAATAGTACGTCATTCATGTAATTTCAGAATGGTTGTGTGCTCACTATAGCCTTAAGAATGGACTCGTATAGATTTTGAAACGGGTTAGCATTTTGTGTGGTTTTTGTGATAGTTAAGCCTGCATCAATCAATTACAGGGATCATCGTAAATTTACTACCATAAATGTATATACCTACCTCACTCCGAATCGCTCGAATGATAATTCTTATTGCAGCTTCTAGATTTCAATCGACAATGTAGTCTTTGTTCGGTGGGTATTAATTAGGTTTAGTGAAACAAAATACGTTCTACCCATGCAACTCCTAGGAAACGCGCTATTGTATAGATTGCATTTATGCAATAAAATTTGATTATGAAAATATTATTCAGAAGCGTACCTAATAAACATATTATTAGTTACCCGATGTGTTGCATAAAGTCAAAAGAAAAAAAGTCACTTCAAACAGTTTTATCGTGTTGAATATTTCATTCAAATAACCGAGGTCTTTACGTAAATGAGAATCAACAATCAATTCAAATTAAATTTAAATGAGAAGAACGTTATCACTATCACTTATTAACAAAACCGGGACGTTTAATTTTAATCACCAATTAGTAATAATGATTTAGATTACAACCAACAATGGAATGGATTGTGAGACTGATGTTACCTGACCAATTAGAACTCGTGGTTAAGACCAAAAATCTTAATTAACGTGTAGTAAGACCAAAAAATAATACAACGTATCTCTGAAGGTAACTGAGATATTAGAAACGATTGTCGGCAAACAACCTTTAAAACCGGAGATACAGTTTTGTAAGCGGAATTTGCGTAGAGACAACAAGCGGCACGCTAACAGAAAACGGCCGTAGGCGGAAATCAGTGAGAGTCAGCCCATTACCGGGCTATAGCGTAACCCGTTCAAGGCTGTTTTGCAACGCTTCACTAAACGTAGGATGAGCGATCAGTGCAACATCAAACATAATAGTGATGTCGTGCAGATTAACTTAATGATTATGATAGGTTATAACGTGTTTTTTATAACGCTCCGGCTCACTCGATTCAAGTTTATCTACGAAACGGGTGCGGCCACGGCCCGCTCTGAACATGGCATGCTTTGTCAAGCACTAATTAGTAATAACCACTGACGCATTGTGTTAGTGCGTATTCCATTGGCAGTATTGCACCCACAAAGTTTTATCTGAATAGCTACAAAGTTCTTTATATCATAAGTAGGGTG
The DNA here is from genome assembly GCA_947859365.1 of Archips crataeganus. Lineage (NCBI taxonomy): Eukaryota > Metazoa > Arthropoda > Insecta > Lepidoptera > Tortricidae > Archips > Archips crataeganus. The sequence goes on along the minus strand of OX402057.1, from coordinate 6,697,264 downwards.
TGCATGACCGTCTGCCTAATGGATACTAATTACGCACTCGAACTCATATAAGTACAACCAAGAGTTGTTTTGGTGAGATTAAAAATAACTAAAACTACCGGTTGCGCTTACAATTTGTATCGACCACTGTCGAAATATCATTGAGGTCATTTGTAAAGATTTAGGTCACATACTTACATATTCCTGTGTTTCGTTTTTAAGAAAATCGATACAATACGACAATCACTTATCTTGTTAACTAACAAAGGAACGAGTAATTTTCATAAATTATGGTAATCAGTTATTAGTGAATTCTAAAATAAATTATGCATCTTTATACTTTTTTTATCATAACACCTATCAGTCGTGGCTTTAATTTAAGAGCGACGCCAAAATATTTGAAGAGGCGTACACCTATTTCTACGTCGCTTGAATCACGCATACAAAGTTACATAAAGGTGTCGCAAAATTAACTCTACATAAAGGCTACAGCGAAAGAGCAACATTGAGTAATCTTATAAATAAAAGTATGGTTAGTAAATAACCTACGCGAACATACCTAGCGACGTTTGAGATAAATGGCCATCCGAAATCTATTAATATTGAGTACTTACCACGAGGTAAAAGTGTCCTTTCTCGTAATAGAGCGTAGCATGATGCCGCGAGAGCACCCGACACTCGAATATAGTATTCGTAGGACTTGGGGTTGCGCGGTAGACGTTACGCCCAATCTGAAAAAAAATAGAGCATTACAATCAAAATTCTCCACGTTAATAAGGCAGCATCATCATCATCATCATCATCCCAGCCTATATACGTCCCACTGCAGGGCACATGCCTCCTCTCAGTATGAGAGGGCTTGGGCCGTAGTTCCCACGCGGGCCCAGTGCGGATTGGGAACTTCACATACACCATTGAATTTCTTCTCAGGTATATGCAGGATTCCTCGCGATATTTCCTTCACCGTAAAAAGCTCATGGTAAATTAAAATTATAACACATGGTAAATTAAATAAAAATTAAATTCCGAAAAACTCAGAGGTGCGAGCCCGGACTCGAACCCACGTCCCTCTGCTTGAGAGACCATAGGTCAAACCACTAGGCCACCACGGCTTCATGGACCAAAAAGGCAGCATGGACCGTTCAAAAAGATCAATCAGTTGTCAATCAAATAATGCTGTTAGAACCAATACAGAAGTCAGTTAATGAAGTTGCTGAGAAAATTCCTGTTTTACTAACGATATTCGTCATCGTCAGTAGGCATTCCTTCTGACAATATTTAACTGATTTCAGAGAATCTGGCGGTTATATCCAACGCTCCTGATTGACCTACTCTGTGTCTATTTAATTTATGAACAGCGGAATCAAAACAAATCTTTAAAGATATGATTATATTAGGGATTCTAGTTTTAATTTATTTAAGAAAAATCTTATGCTTTTTCTAGTCGAAAAATGTTTTTACTCAGTAAATGATTACCTTCATGAACAATAAATGGAGGACAAGTGTTCAAGAGAATTTGTTTTAGTTATGGATTGACTTATTTAAAATTTGAGTAAGTACTTACTATTTAATATAATTGTTGTTACTTTGTTTTAAATTAATACTGACATTTTACTTTATTTTATTCAAATTCACTGTATTTAATTTTAAATTTAATGGATTCATAAAATTTATGTAAAATAAAAATAGGGAAGAAAACAAAAAATGTACGTCGAAAGGCACAACATGGAGGACTGTTTTAATTTTTTGTAACATCTGTATTTATTTGTAACTCATGTTGAATATTAAATTATCTTTATCTTTATCTTTCTTTATCTTTATCTTTATCTTTATCTTTATCTTTATCTTTATCTTTATCTTTATCTTTATCTTTATCTTTATCTTTATCTTTATCTTTATCTTTATCTTTATCTTTATCTTTATCTTTATCTTTATCTTTATCTTTATCTTTATCTTTATCTTTATCTTTATCTTTATCTTTATCTTTATCTTTATCTTTATCTTTATCTTTATCTTTATCTTTATCTTTATCTTTATGTGTACAGGTGCACTTAAGCCTCGGAAAAAAAAAGATATGTGTAATGGGATAAGACTTTAAAATAATTGATTTGCTTATTCATAAAAACAAAGTCCAGCAATGACCTACTCTGTCCTTTGTTTTACTGACGAGTCGATATTTGTTTTCATCATTTACCATCGAGCTATTAATGGTGTTTTCAGCGACAGTTGTTTATTTTGTGTATTTGAAAAAATCACCTTGACTATGTAAATGTGACTGACGTCGGCAAGTCTCTCACGTGTAAAGTTACGAGTAAGTTACATCACAATTACAGTGTTTAAGACACGCAGGTAAATCTTCCAACAAATCAGCAAACAACATATTTTTCAAATAAAATATCAACAGCTGTGTGTGTGTGTAAAATATCAATATCAATACCTACGAGAGCGATCTTCAACACGATTGCAGTTGTAGAATGTGTTATTGTCTACGTTAAGAAAATTGTAGGTGCTAGTTCCATGGGAGATTCATTCCTTACGTGGTAATGATTATGAGAATCGTACCGTACACAACAATGACTTACCTAGCTAGTTCTACCCACTAATGTGACAGGTGATCTGAATATCTCCGAGTCTCTGTATGGTTGAATTATGTTAGTATCTAGTTGGTTACTGCTCGGGAAATTTAGCGGTTAAAATAGGCAAGCAAGATTTATAAGTCTCACTAGCTGTTGCCCGCGACTCCGTCTGCGAAGAATAGGGGTATAAAAAATAGCCTACGACCTATTTTCAGACCTACCGAATAGAGAAAAAAGGTTTCATAAAAATCGGTCAAGCCGCGTCTCGGAGGAGTTCGATAACAAACACCGTGACACGAGATTTTTATATATTAGATGATTGTTTAAAATAATTGAGAACAGGAGAGGGAAAATGTTAGGACATCTCTTAAGGCACGATAATATAATAACATAATAGAAGGAAAGATAGAAGGGAAAAGGAAAAGGGTAAGACCAACATATATGGAGCAGATAAAAGAAAAAATAAATGTTTCATTATATAAAGAAGTGAAGGAAAGAGCGGAATGTAGAATAAGCTGGAAACTACTCCACCGATAAGAGCCTAGCTCTTAAATATATGATGATGATGAGGTTAAAATTGTGTTAGGTAGCTATTTAAAAACATACAGCTATATCTAGTTAGCTAAACTATGCATGTCACCGCCAAGTCGTAAGGGCATATAACCCACCTATGTCTCGTAAACTGTAAAACTAGCTATTATATAGCTCATTCAGTGATCCATATCGATGAAACTCCTTATTGCCGTCCCGAAGCCAGCCATTAGGATCTCGCGCGTCAACTTCGTTGAAAAGTCGGATGTCGCGTTCCAACCGCCATTGTTAGGGCTAATAGATATGCACGGAGCGCGTACCGTGGGCTCTTTGTGCCACCCTCGTTTTGTAAGCAAGCGAGTAATTAGTGAGTAGGGCATAACGTTTAAACAACGGTTCAGGTAAGATTGTTGATAAGCGTGTTGAAAGCGGCAACTTTAAACTCTAGGCTGAGCATTGTTACGTCTCATAAAGAATCGGTTGAACCTTAAAAAACATATGGCAAATTAAAATGAAAATTGATGATAATAACGAAGCTAACAATAGCAAAACCCTCGAACGTACGTATCTTGATGACTCCATGAGCCTATAACGTCTGCAAACATTCAACAGCTGCCGCAAGTAACAACTGCACACTACAAAATTTCCAAACAGCTTAGCAGCTATGTTTACGGGATTTCGGGATCCAATTAAAGTCTAGGTTCGTAATATGAAGGTGTCGCACGTCATGGCTCCGGTTTGTTGTAGTGGGTGGAGGTATTTGGTGTCTACGGCATCTAGGTCTCAAACTTACAATCATTATATTATTTACCTGATAGATGTCAGAGTTAAGGGTAGATCAATAGTAATAGCTTTACGTGTGTAATGTATACCTACCCAATACTCGATTAAAACCCGACTAAGGAAATAATAATCGCTCTCTAAGAAATACGAGGAGAAGACAATTTTGAATTTAGATAACCTTGATAATGTAATTTTTACATAAACCACAAAACGGCGAGAAACTTGGTAAAAAAAAATTAAGACCTGCCGATTTATCTAAAACAAACAATAAAGTTACCACTTATTTGGACGTGTGAAGTCCATCATATTTATTATAATATAATTTATAAAACATAACCTGTCACAGGTGTTAAGACTACTCGGGTGCTCCTAGGGACCATAAAACGACTCCATTGACACCTCTATTATCAAAATTGAACTAGTAATTTCGGCGCTACCGCGGCTTATAGGAACGTAAATACAAACACAAGTACATTACATCATCCACATACCTATAGAATAGAACACACCATAACTATGTAACACCATAACTTCATATCATAACCCAAGGAAGAACAAGACAACTGTCGTATAAACCTAGCAATTTAAATATTGATCAGAATTTTAAAATTCAGAAACTTATTATTGGGGTAGACATGTAATGCAGTAACTGCAATGAACGACAGGGGCAGACGACACAGACTGATTTACATTAAAAACACGTTCCTTTCTATTTCGCACCTCATGAAGTAGACAGCTTGCATCATGATGTCCTAGTTATGGATTCAAATCATTCTTGCGATACGATACATCAATGCATCAATGCACGTGAATCCTCATTAATAATAACAACACCAATCAACTGACGTACTTTTATCACTTTTATGTACCTAATGTCAAAACACGATTCTCCCATATATATGTATTATGGGGAAATAGTTAGCTATGACGTTACTTATTTATCAACTCAATCGACTATTTACCTATTTGTTTTAAAGCAACTAAAATCTAATTCTACAATTAATTAAATAAATATTAGGGGACAATCTTACACAAATCGACCTAGTCCCAAACTAAGCAAAGCTTGTACTATGGGTACTAGACGACGATAAACATACTTATATAGATAAATAACTACTTAAATACATAGAAAACATCCATAACTCAGAAACAAATATTCGTGCTCATCACACAAATAAATGCCCTTACCGGGATTCGAACCCAGGACCTCTTGCTTCGTAGGCAGGGTCACTACCAACTAGGCTAAGGCGGTCGTTAACTGAAAATTAATCTGGTTTTCGGTGCAAAAATAATGTACTTATCATTTTTTCATTTATCGGTATACCGTGGGAACTATGCAATTTCCAGGATAAAAGCTATCCTATGTCCTTCCCAGGGTCTGAAACTATCTCCAAACCAAATTTCATCTAAATCGGTTCAGCGGTTTGAGCGAGAAGAGGTGACAGACAGACACGTTTTCGCATTTATAATATTAAGTACGGAAGCATGGATAGTGTTTTCTACCCTATTATGCATATAACTCGATATGGACATACCTACGATTACATCAACTCGGTTTGTTGAATGGATGTATGTAACGTCAACGTAATTAAAAAAACTAAAAAACACGCTTTAAAAAATAAAAAATAAATTTTAATAAATTTCAATGCACTATTCTTATAGTGCAGTAAAAAATCTTAATAAGCAATTATTATATTGTTATATCCAGATCAAAATTTGTAAACAATTCTAAATATTGATAAAATAAATAATAATAGTTTAAAATATTTTATTGTAAAAAAAGCGTGGGGTGCATGGTGTCAATTGTCAAGGATTATCATTTTGATAACATCTTAAAAAGCACCCCACGCTTTTTTTACAATAAAATATTTTAAACTATTATTATTTATTTTATCAATATTTAGAATTGTTTACAAATTTTGATCTGGATATAACAATATAATAATTGCTTATTAAGATTTTTTACTGCACTATAAGAATAGTGCATTGAAATTTATTAAAATTTATTTTTTATTTTTTAAAGCGTGTTTTTTAGTTTTTTTAAACTATTATTTAGTTTCTATTTTTTAGTTGCATTTTTTTTCTTTCTAACTTTACCCCCCTCACCTACAACCCCCAAACCCCCTAAACCCAACCCCCCAACATCCCCCACCCCATTTCCCCAAACCCCACACCCTTACCCCCAATCCCCCCTTACCCCCCTCCTCATTTTACAAACCCCCGAACCACCTAAACCCAACCCCCCTAACACCGAACCCCCCAAACCCCCGGAACCCCCCCCCCCACCCCGCCACCTACCGCCCCCCCCTTCCAGTTCCATCATCAAACCCTTGTTACCATCTAGGCCTCTTACCCACAACCCCCCAAAATCACTTACCCCCGAACCCCCCAACACCCCCACCCTATTCCCCGTAAACCCCCCCCCATCTCCTAACCCCAACCGCCACACCCTAACCCCCAACCCTCTAAACCCCCGACCCCCTTACCCCATACCCCATTCCCCCCCCCCCCCCCCCACCCCGCCACCTACCCCCCTTCCAGCTCCATCATCAGACCCTTGTTACCATCTAGGACCAAAGTACTCGTCAAAACGAATCAAACGAGCCCAAACTCGACGGGGTTGTGTAGTTTTATTGTGGAGTGCCTTTGGCCATCTTCCAGCTCCATCATCAGACCCTGGTTACCATCTGAGATCAAAGTGCTCGTCAAGACGAATCAAACGAGCCCAAACTCGACGGGATTGTGTTGTTTTATTACATAGTTCCTATGGCCACCATCCAGCTCCATCATCAGATCAGCTCCATGTTACAATAATATTGCATTGTCATCCAATTTACACATATGTGCAAAATTTCAGCTTAATCGGAAACCGGGAAGTGGGTCAAAATCGCGCCCTAAGGAGTCGGTTACAAACATACATACAGGTGAAGCTAATATAAAGCGTGTAAAAAGAAAAACGACGAAGACGTGAAAAGTTAGAGCAAAGAAAATAACCGAATTGGACTGTTCAGTTGTTATCTAGAAATTTCATCCAACTGTATTCCATTAAACTTGCCATGCAGCGTGTGGTAGGTAGGTACTGGACTTATCCTCAATTTACAACATCCTCATGCGGTGCGCTGTATCGAGATAAGATCATTGCGAACATGAACTCAAGAGGAATAGCACATGTCGTTTTTTCGCTCGTTACATCCGCTAAAGGCCATTTCATCATCGTCATCATTGCAGCTGAAAGACGTCCACTGCTGAACATAGGCATCCCTAAAGGTTCGCCAAACTGAACGCGTCCGCAACCTTAACCAGGTCATCGCTCCTTGTTGGAGGCCTACCTCCACTGCGTCTTCCGGTCCGTGGACGCCGCTCGAGAACCTTTTGGCCCCATCGGCCATCAGTTCTACGAGCGCTGCCTACATATGCTGAGTTGCACACTGCCACTTGACTCTGACGATTCTTCAAGCAGACTTTATTTCTTGCGCGGATTTAATCATTTCTAATGCGATCCCGCAGAGAAACTCCACAAGGGCCATTTAAACGGTAGAAATATCGAGCAAGTTGCGATACATTCCCATCGTCGATTGACCACTTGTAAATCCATAGCCGTGTGGCCCCGTAATGTAACGAAGCTAGCATGGTATTTCTCGCAACGTTTAAATCCACTGCTTCAGAAAAAAAAAATTGCGGTATTTTGATCCATTTGATATTTTAATACATTCGCTTTTCCGTACTTCGGTTTTTTCTTAGAAAACTTTGCAAAATAAATAATAATTAGTGTTATTCATGATAAATGTAAAAAATACGTTAGTCAAAAACGGAGATTCGTGTTCGTAGCGGCGTAAAATTTAAAAGATGGTCGTGAGCTACTAGGCAGGCAGTAAGAAATAGCACAATTTAATCTCATTAACTTTAATTGCCAATACACAATGTCTCAAGCCGGGGTACCGTACCTCGGGTCGCGGTGACTCAGGCGCACACTTGTGCACCCGCGCCTGAGCTGCATATTTACGAGACCCCTATGCAGACATAACAGCACGGACACACATTTTAAATTTGTTAATAAGGATGACTGGGGTATTGGCTCTCATAACTTCTTTGTAAGATTATTGACAAAATCATATCGCTGAATGTAGAAGACACGGATTTTTCAAAATTGTGATAGGATAGGAAACTAGCCTATTTCTTCATAATTTCATAAGGATGAAGCTACTAGCTTAATAAGCTAGTAAGAATATAAACATAAAAAAGATAAATATTTAAAGTACTAGGGGCGTTCAATAAAAAGTGAGAATGAGTATGTTATAAGCAACTTTTACTAAATGTCATTTTATTTTTCGACATAGTCACCTTTTAGCATAATACACTTAGGGGGTGTTTCACCACCTTATTGTCAAACTACTGGTCACGTAACTAATGAATAAACTAAGTACTGGACAAATCTGTCGGCTAGTTTTTTTTCAGTTTCACCACTCCGGTCCTGTGCAAACTAAGTACCACTTAACTAATCGTCGGTTTAACATAGAGGGGGAATGGCAACGTCACATTTCACGATCACGCGTTCCTGTTCGCACACTTTCGTTCAAAGAGTCGCTCATTGTTAAAGCAAAAGAAATCGTAAACTATGTAATTTTTAAATACATCTATTTTTTTGCATAAACAAATGTGTAACATTATAATTGATCCAAAAACGGTATTTATTTACGATACTTTGCTAACAATAACAAAGAAAAATAAAATCACGTAAAACGAATCGAAAAGTGGCGCCAAACCATTTGACAGAAAAACTTTTTTTTAATAGCGACATACAAGTTCAGGTAGAACAAACGATTGAGCCGCTGAAAAAAAATTGTTATTAAAAAATATTACGAAATTTTGGATTTATTTTTAAATACTAAAAGTGTACCTACATTTTTTTATTAAAATCTTGATATTTAAATTATTTTAGGCAATTTAGCATGACCTCTTTCTTTAAAAAATAAAAAATAATTAATTTATTTTTCTGAAACCGGCTGAAGGGCTCTCCAACCATGGCCACAAAAAAATAAACTAACTTTATGTGACGGATAAAAATGCTAAATGCCTCCTGATCTGATGGTCAAATTAAGAAAAAGTTTGTCCGTCACTTAGCGCTAATCGAGACTGGTGAAACGGAAATTTTAATTCCATCTGTCAAATAAGGTTATGATTAAGCTAATCCGAACTTTAAGAAAAGTGGTGAAACAACCCCTTAGTATATCTTTTTTCTAAACTTAAAATTCCATTTTTAAAAAAGGTCTCATCTTGAGTACTTAAAAAATCTTGTACTGCAGCGACTACCGCGTCGTCGTCTTCAAATTTCTGGCTTCTCATGTATTGTTTCAATCTCGGAAATAGGTAGAAATCCCTGGGAGCGAGATCTGGTGAATACGGAGGATGCTTAAGGATATCGAACCCAGCATCACGAATTGCAGCCATTGCAACGGCGGACTTGTGTGCCGGGGCATTGTCCTGGTGGAACAGCACAACTTTCGAGTGTTTACCTCGCCGTTTTTCGCGGATCTCATTGCGCAATGTTGCTATTTGTTTGGCGTATAAAGTGCCCGTAATAGTGGCTCCATGCTCGAGATACTCAATCATTAATACCCCTTTACCATCCCAAAAAACAGAGCCCATGACCTTACCGGCAGATGGGCTCACCTTGAATTTCTTCGGAGTTGGAAATGATGGCCTTTTCCATGTCATAGACTGCAGTTTCGTTTCAGTGTCGTGATGATGGAGCCATGTTTCGTCCATTGTTATAAATCGCGCCAAAAAAAGTTCCCGGTCTTGCTGCATCAGGTTCAAAGCTTCTTGACATATCTCTAGTCTAGTTTGTTTTTGCGTGTCAGTAAGCATTCTTGGTACCCAACGCGCAGATACCTTTTTCATACCCAAGCGTTCATGTAAAATATTATGCACGCTCCCCGTTGAAATCTTTACATTTTCAGCAATAAAACGAACTGTGACACGACGATCCGCCAAAACTGAGTTTTCGACTTTTTTCACAATTTCTTCAGTTACTGCTGTAGTAGGGCGTCCGGAGCGGGGGTCGTCCATTGTCGATTTTCTTCCACGTCTAAATTCGGCGCACCAACGTGCGACTGTCGAATACGGAGGAGCATTAGACCCTAAAGTGTCCAAATTCCAAATTGACTTGGTCCGTAGAAAAACTTTTCAAATACAAGTATTTGATAACGGCGCGCAGTTCAATTTTCTCCATTTTCGCTAACGTACTCAATAGCATTGCAAAGAAATTACCGTATATTTTTTTAAACAAAAGGCAGTTAGTTTTTTTTTTCATAGCAATCAGCTAGATAGATTAGCTTTACCGGCCAGTATTTAATTTCGTAATATTAAAAGAGTTTGCATCTCATTCTCACTTTATATTGAACGCCCCTCGTATTTTCATTTATATTATAATATAACATGGGCTTTTTTGCTGAAGAAGTCGCGTGCAGAAGCTAGTCTATACTAAAATTCAAGTCAATCCTACCACAGAAGGTGAATAAGCAAGGTCCCCAGGACAGGTTAAATTAAAATAAAAGCTTGTGTTAGAACATGGACTGAGATGAACATTGATTCCAGTGTATGTACAGTTGAGAAAACTGAATCTCATACCAGGGTAGAACCTCTTCACAGTCAATTTCCCGATGATTTCTTTGGCAGATGTAGGGAATGTCAACATGATTGTTCGATCGTGTCAATCGTATCGTATTTTAAATTGGTTGGGTGGTTTGGTTCTAGCTGTCAAATTGAATGTCATTATGACATTGAGTTAGTTTCGATTCTGACAGTTAACGATTTTTCATTCGAACCACCGATTTTGTAGTAGTAAGTCGGTCTAAGAACTCTCTCGAAGACAGTCGCTCGGTATTCTCGCTTCGACGGAACCCTCAACCAGGGTGTTCACGAACTATTTTTCAACGTGTCCAGAGTACTATATAACACCATCCGAGTTGAAGGAACGATTGGGGTTGCGTTAGTGCTGCATGTGGAGTGTGCTGGTGGAGTTTAGCAGTAGGGGAAGGATCTACACTAGGCCCAGCTCAGGATTTAACCCTACGGGGCTGCTCGGACCGCCGCCGCTTCAGGAGATCAGGTGAGCGCGACCGCAATCGGATACTTCCTATTAACTGTGTAAAAATTCAATCCGGGATCGTGAAACACACGTAATAAATAGAAGAGCATTTCTTTTTTTTTGTCCACGGTTCTGATAATTGTCAAAATAAATAAATACGCTTATATTGATATTTTATTGAGACTATTTGGTAGAATACTTAATAAATTTAGTTATTATGATATAGTCACTTCATTTAATTAGGTTTAATTCGATTAAAACTTAAAATTTCCACGAAAGGTACAATTGTCTTTCCAATTTTGTTACTTTTTATTAAAAACTTAAAATAATAAATAGTGGGCTAAAATCATTCATTTATGGTTTTCTATTGAACAATACAATGTAAACAATTTAATCAACTGAATTAAACATTTGCGAAGAAGATATTTCTTACTTTATTCGATGCTATACATTTATTTTGTTACTCGGGTCAAGAATCATGTATAATATTTAAATTTAACGAACAAGTAACCCAGAATTTTAGCTTTCTAGTATCCTATATGGAAAATATGAATTACAATTAACTTTCTACGCCTATTTCATTAATTTAGATATGTTAAAAAAGCGAAAAAATCCAAAATACGGCAGTTGAAATCTTGGGACAGTAACAAAGAAAGACACTGGTAACAAAATAAATAATGTTAGGCTAAGTTCATCATAAAGCATGAAAAACGTATTCAAACTAAAAAGGGGTTAGATGATGTAAGGTGAAAATAAAATAAAGAAAAACGATAATTTAAAATTATTTACTTATTTTTTGGGTACCAAGAAATCGAATATAAAGAATAGTGCCTCATCTTTTCAGCCGGTTAATGGCATTTTCTAACCCTGTACGACAATAAAACACTCCCTTATATTTTTTCCTCCTTTGTTACTCAATTTTCCTTAGATACGAACCCACGTGAAAGTAACAAAAAAAGAAGTAACGAACACTACTTCAACTACTTTGAAAAATTGTGGATGGCTCAAATTTAACTAAATAACAGATTAATTTACATTTTCTAATAACTAATAGTATTAACTATACAATAAATTTTAGCAAATTATGTTTTTGTATGGACTAACCTTCAAACCGTGGTATCAAAAACAGAACTTTACTTTGGTACGAAAAGTAGCAATGTGTTTACGTGGCAATGTTTCGACGATGGCTGACGTAATAACATGGCGGCGTATGTTAGCACATATTTTAGTGTTGCCCGATGGTAAAAACAACGAAGTTTGGTAGAATTTCTTATAATTTAGTAACCAAAATGAGTAACAAAAAAAGAATTTTTGTATGGAATATTTCCTGGGACAAACTTTATAAAATATTTTCAACTATAAAGCGATTCTAAATAATAAAAAATACACTGTAATATGAATCTTCTTACAACAGTGCAGAGTTTAAAATCAAAAGGTTCATATAGTGTCTTTGACCGTTATTAATAAAAATGAGTTTGAATTAGCGAAATGTTGGATGGGACACGCCGGTTTTCATACATTTGACATATAATGTTTTGGTTTAAATTTTATATCTAATAAATTACAAGGTATTTGACCAAAAATCAAATTTCGTGTGTTTACTAATTAAATGAACTTTCTTCACAAAATTGTAGTTTATCGTTTTTTATAGATTAAATATTTTTTATTGAAATTCAAACTTGTGGGACACTGAGCAAAGTGCTGTGGACAAAAAAAAAAGATATGCTCAGAAATACAGTCCACTCATCGTCCGTCTGTCGCTACTTCTCGGGCATCGTGCCACAATGGTATTTGAAACAAAAAGGTTCCATCCTGGTTTTGCAATTCAGTTTCCTCGACTGTATTAACTTATCCATTTTGTAATGACAAGAATCAGTTTCTTTATTATTATTTTGTCTTTTGTGAAGTTTGGACATAACTTATCCTCCACAAGTCTGTGTTTCAGAAGGATACATAAATAAATTAACTGCAAATTAAACAACTTGTATATGGCTGAATCAACTTTTTGTGTTGTATACTCTGTTTTTGGTTGTCCAAGTGACATCTTGATACTGTTTCATAGAAAAATGCTTAGGTTGTCCAGGAGACAAAATTCGTGTAACCATAGTAGTGGGTGGCATGAAAAAGATTTATATTTTCAGGGATCTCAGCAACGGGTCTAACAATTTTGATAAAATTTGCTGTGGGTGTTTATATGGCAAACAATAAATGTAGCTTGATCTTATCTCAAGAAAAACAGATATTTTTGTTTTATTCTATTATTATTTATTTTGTGTGTTTGTTTACTTTATTGTTGTATCTAATTTGGACCTATGTATGATGTTATTTATGTTTTGAGTTTTAACTCAGGCAAAACTTAATCATCCAGGTTCTTTAATCAAATCAAATTATTGTAAAATTTAGATCAGTAGAGTATGAAAACTAAGCAGTAAAGAGATAAATTCTACACCAGATAAACCATTATTATCTCAAGTGTAAACATTTTTAGATTAGGAACTTTTATTGACACAAGATTAACAATGGACAATACTATAGCAGATCTCTATCTTCGAAATCTCCATTCTACTAGCATCTAGAATGTTTTCAATTCCCATAACATTTCTTGTTCTTATCAAAATTCTACATTAATATTTATTTGCCTCTTGGAAAAGTTATTGAGTTCTTAATAGAAAAAAATCAATGAGTAATTTAAATATCCAATACAATAGACGCAAAGACATTATGCTAGATTTTAACTTGCTTTACCTCATGAATGTAAGGTCTACATATCTTCTAATCTAATATATAAAAATCTCTTGTCACGGTGTATGTTACCGAACTCCTCCGAAACGGCTTGACCGATGTTTATGAAACTTTTTTTCTCTGCACTCGGTAGGTCTGAGAATAGGTTGTAGTATTTTTTATATCACTAGGTGATAGATATATGTATATGGCAAAACAACGTTTGTCGGGTCAGCTAGTATATGTATAAAAATCTTGTGTCACGGTGTTTGTTATCAAACTCCTCCAAAACAGCTTGACCGATTTTTATAAAACTTTTTTCTCTATACTTGGTAGGTCTGAGAATAGGTTGTAGGCTATTTTTTATCTTCGCAGACGGAGTTGCGGGCAACAGCTAGTAATAAATAAATTAAATAAATAAAACAATTCAGTTAGTCAGCCCAACCAATTGATTTAATACAATTGATATAAACTTAATAATAACTTGTAATAAGTGATTCTACCAGGAGCCATAGGAAATTGTTACATACATCATAAGAAGCAGTATATTTTTATGCATAATAGGTAGGCACGCATTTGTCCACAATCCTCACACCTGATGGTAAGCAAAGAATGTTCTAAGACGGAAGATGCTTGCCTGGTAAATGCCCGTTCAGACTTGATTAGGAAACAACCAGATAAAATTGGTGACTTGTGGCAATGATCAAGGTAAAGTTAATTAACCAAGACGTAGGTTGGTTGAACAATATCGTACAAACAGCTTCTGATTATAATAAATAACTATAAATGAAAAATTTTAAAAACCCCCAATGCAATTTTGTCACACATTATGTTTGAAAATAAAGTAAACGCCCATTATGCGTCTACAATCCCTACCGAAGCTAAAAAATGAGCTGATAACTTTGAAAAGGCTGAATCAATTTTGATGAAACATGTCTGAAAACCATCTCCAATAAATCTGTTTTGAATAAAAAAAAAACTGCATCCAAATTGGTTTACTTGTTTAAGAGATATGATGCCACAGACAGACAGACACACACAGCAGTCAAACTTATAACACCCCTATTCTTGTGTTGCGGGTTAAAAATAGAAAATGAAGCAATGTGCAGAAAAATGTCACAAAACTGGTCATGGTCATGCATAGTTAATGAACACAAATATTCCATGAAGCTTCAAGGCTAGTTCAAGTATTATATTGTATAGTTCAAGTATAGTATAATTTGTAATTATCTTTACAGCATGGACTCTATCACAAATTTGTTTTAGCCATGATTCAAGTGCAATATGCAACTTGCAGTCATGTTATAGTATCCTATTCAGCAAGGTACCATCAATTTGGATGTCATGTCAAGCAATAACAATATGGTCAGGGAACATACCCATACTATGTGACCCATTTTTTGCAATTTTTTACCCCCCTCCCTCCCCTCGGTGACCGCCCATAGTATTTTCCATGACCCCCCCTCCCCCTTTAGTTTTCACGTAGTAATTTATAAATATGTTTTTAAATCATTTTTTGCAAACACAAAGTTAAAAAATAATAGTTTGGCTCATATTTGTATAGATTTGCGAGATTTGCCTAGACTAAAGACTAGAGTTTCTTGACTACGTGATGAAAACCTAAACCTCCTCCCCCCGTCCGTGACTAGGCGTGCTATTTTTGGTGACCCCCTCCCCCCCTAAATGGGTCACGTAGTATGGGTACGTTCCCTTATGGTTGTCATGTAAGTGTGAAGTGTTTTGAATAATTAATTCACTAAAATACCAAATAGGTTTGTTATAAGAAAGTTATTTCACCTGCAAGATTATATTATTATACATCCAAGAGTTTTTGAAACCACCATTACCTGATATAAAACTTTTTCAAATGGGAACAGATACTTGATGTTGTGCTCCTATCTCACTAGCAACTGGTATAAATAAGTTATTTCGGAAATGTCACCAAATTACAGTGTGAGTGTTGTCCCCCTAGAAATAGCCCTATGGAAAGCAGAAATAGAGTTCTAAACAAGTACACTATTAGGTATGTAATAATAGTTTGATTGATATCTCATGGTACAAGTTCATACTTTTTTCTAAATTATCTTCCTAAGTATTGTAGATTCATTTGTTTTATCAGGAGGACAGAAAGACAGACACACAAGTGTGAAGAGTACTGTTTTCCTTCTGAACCATGAAACTCTAAAATGGAAGAAATCAGACAAATCAGAAAAATAAAACAAACACCATGGAATTTTTATTTTGTGGGTAGAATATACAGTAAAGTCATTGATGGTACTTCCACCAGTAATTGTAGGTAAAAATCAACTCAAATGGTCTGTAATTTTTTAATAGGTATAACAATATCTTAAAGTTACAGATTACTAATACCCAAAATGGTCAATTTAATTTAAAGTGTCTTTGCCTTTGATAATAAAACAATTACCTGACTTCTAGAAGCATTAGTCTATCTATTCTCTAAAGCGAGAAAAGACCAAATAATTGATAAGAATACATTTAGCAACATATAGTTGAGACTAGTTTATTATGAGAGTTTGATAGTAGTTGTTTGGTGTCACTGACCTGAGTGCCAATATTTTTAGAATAATCAAGTGCTTGTGGATACTTGCCTTGACAGATTGTTCCAGAGTGACTCTCCTCTCTTCAAATGGCAGAGAGTTGGCGTGTGGAATGAACACTGCTTTCGGCACCCCCACATCCTGGTTATTAGGTGGCTCGGGACCAGGCGCCCAATTATAATCCATATTCTTAATCGTGTTGGTGTTGTTCATTTGTGGTTTGAGTTTCTTGCTCTTTGCTATCACCATTGCACACACCACTCGTCGGAGCCAGCACCCGCGCCGTGCACACCCTCAGTCGAGACAATCATCGAGGATCCTTGTCCCGACTATTCAATTGCTAGCAGGTGAAAGGTGAACACTGCTCACTGCCATCTTGACGGCCAAATACCAATTATCAAGACACAACTTTATTTATCCTTCGCGAAACGTTTATGTTGAACTTACGCAAACACTTTTATTTGTAATGAAACTTGATTCCTTTCGTCAAAGTACGGCAGAGACGATAAATATAAAACACTAAATTCCTCAAGAAACTAACAAAATGAACTACACTCGAGTCGAAATTGTTCTTTTAAGAACTCACAGTGAAATTAAGCCCTAACTATAATTAAAATTATTATTAGTAGGGCGTCAATCGAAATAGTCGTTCGAGGAACTTACGAAATGGGCGCAAGATCGGACATTTGTTTTGGGTAGGTAGAATAGGCACGTCTCACAACGTCTCGTACTTCATCTGTTTCAAAGGTACTTTAATATGTCGTGATGCCCGTAAGAATGAACGATCCGGAATTCGAACAGAAATACTTAGTACAAATACTTGGTACTCAATACTTGTTTAATTAACTTCGTAATTTTGTGTACCTAAATGGAACCACGTCCATTTATTTTTTCGTTTATTTATTTCGTTGCATCGATAAAAGTGACTGCAAGTACTGCAACGATGGCAATAAGATTACTTAAACAAAATAACAAAAGTCACCAGCTAGACCAACTAAGGCTACCAAAAAATATTACTTTGTTGCTCTTCATTGGACCCAGGGGGGGCACACTTACATATATCACACTTTTCATGCGACTACAGCGATCTCTGGTTGTTTGGTAAAGAACTAAATTAGCGGCCATCTTGGTTGACTTGTCAAACTTGTCAGTTGTCATTCATCGGCCATGGCCATGGCGTACCAAATTATACAGTCAAGGACTTTAATTGATAGGCCACTTGCCAATGTTCGTATTTTAGCCGTATAGTGCAAATCGGGTTTAGCCGCTTATACTTCGTATATGCTGATTTGAATTAGACAGCTAAAATACGAATAGTGGCAATTAGCCTATCAATTAAAATTACGCGTAATTATAGCTGTACATCACTACCAACATATACATATAGATAGGTATACATCTATAGATACGTCACATTAGTTCTTCACCAGGGCGTAGGGTAGCAGCACCTTCCATACATGCAAATTTGACCATAGAGTTGCCACTCTTGTTCATATAATATTACAATACTCTTTGATTGGCCCCTTGTGTACGCAGTGTAAAATATACTAGCATTTTATTTATTCCGAGTAAAACAAGTATTTTAAGTACCAATATACTACTCAATCAATGCATAAATTATGTCCCTATAAAATACCCTTAGTGCTACGCTTAACCGATAACAAACGAAACAAAAGCAAAAATGCTCTATTTGTCTATGCTTTCTTGGGAATATTTTGATTATCTGTGCTTTTAGTGTTGCCAAGAAAAATAATAATCTATAGTTTCTTTTGTGAAATCATAGATGTCGTAGTGAAACTTCAACATCGTAGAAAGCAGGGAAAAGAAAAATCGAAACTCGACAACGGCTTATTGAGCCATTGCAACGAACGGTTTCTGCCTTGGGTCTTGTGAAGTGTGTTTGTTGGTTGTGTGATATTTTTTGCGAACTATAGTGCATATTTAAGTGTTTTTGCGTTTTGTAAGTATTAATTATTGAACTATATTCTAAACCAATAACATTTTAACCAATCTACGTAGTGGCTGGAATGTTTCTTCGTCAGTCTGTGTTATGTGGTCAATATGGCCGTTCTGTTACATTATTTGACTGTATGTACAGTCAGTTTTATATAGCAATTTCACACATATATCCTAGACTACGCATAGTAATCCTGAAAGCGCCCTGTTATAGATAAATCTCATTAATTTCATTGTATAGTTGATGTGGCAAATTGACAGATTTTGACGTTTAATTTCTGATTCTGACTCACTGCAATGCTCACTTACTGCAGTTTATAAATCTTGCAAGAAAAGGGGACTTTAATATACTCAAATAGGTATTAATGCTCAACGTGACCTGAAGGAGCTGTTGGTATTTAATGTCTGTCAAATAACTTATATCGATATGCATACTCCTCTCGGAATAGAAAAATTGCACTGACCTGATCAATATTTCTGCATAATTCTGTAGAAAAAAACAAAGATACCTAAATATTTAATGTTCTTCATTTTCACTATATAAAAATATATGCTGGTCACCATAAAGTTATGTAAAAATGTTCTCAAGGAACAAATTATTCAGCAACAGTATTTATTGAACATTATGTTTTTAAGTGGAGAAGATCATGAAATTATAGTATTTAATTGTTTTGTTATTCTTGATTGTTATTTTATCAAATCGATTTCACTTTGAACATGTAGGAACATAATGCTCACAATCTTATATATATTTTTTTGTAATTTTAATGAGTTTTTCTTTTTGTACATTAGGTTATTAATGTCAACTATTTGGAATTAAAGACTTGAATATAAGTACCTAATTCTAATCTAATCTATTAACATTATGTTATCAGTGTTTTTTGATTGTAGTCATTCCCAGATTCATAAAGCAACATAGTGGAATGAAAACCAAATACTGTATCACTATCATACATAAAACTCTGGTGTCCCTTTATTTTTATATCATTATATCTATTTCTATTATCTATTGTCTTTTTATCTTTATTGTGTCAGATAGGGCTTTAGTTATACTTTTAATGATTTTGACAATTTTGAGGTGAATTTATGTATATTTATACTCTACCAGTTAGTTTTAGCTGTTTTCAATTTAAAACTAAGGTTAAGGCTGTTTGAGAGAAACATTTTTTATAAAATTTAAATAAAATATTTACTGCATTTTCCCAACAATTTGCTGTCCAAAATCTTTTATGTGAGCATCTTTTATTATAATACCCAATAAGACACAGCTTCACATGCATTGAATTTAATCTCTTTATAAAGTTGAAAAGTCCCAATTACATCCATACCTGCTATTTTTTATGAATTTTGTTCTTTATCCCTAATGCTTTAGACAGACACTGTACATCAACATAGAGTTACTATCCACAGATCAGAACCACTGCACTAGGCCTACATATTATTTATTTATTGTACATGACCTTACAGTAAAAACCAATACATATTATGTTTTGACTGTAACTCTCTTGAGTTAGTAAGAAAGTTCAAAAAAGATAAAAATCATTGGATCTCAGTTTTGTTCATACAACTAAGTCAAGCCCCAAAACCTATTCACAGCACAATGTAAGGTGTCATTGCCCATCATCTATTGCATTCACACATAAAGATTTAATCCTATTAATATCATAAGTTTGAAAATTTGTGAGTGATTACATGTATTTTTTATGCGTTCACACTAAAACAGTCGGACGGATTTTAATTAAATTTTGGTATGTAAATAGCTGGACCTCTGGAATAACACAGGGTTCTTTTTCTCTCAATCATCATCATCCCATCCTATATGTGTCCCACTGTAGGACTGCATAGAATGAGAGGATTAGGGCCATAGTTCCCATGCTTGCGCAGTGGGGATGGGGAACTTTACAGCCATGAATTTCTTTACTGGTGTGTGCACAGGTTTACTCGTGTTTTCCTTCATAGTAAAGCTCATGGTATTCTTTTTTTCCCAAGATTAAGTAAAATCTTAACCACTAAGTCAAGTGATATGGACCTTTGCATGGGTGCTCTTCGTTCAATGTAGATAAGACCATGATGTAAGCTTTGGGAATTCCTGTGGGAATTACGTAAAATCCCGAAAAAAATAATTTCAAATGCCAATGTTTATATGCAAGTAAAGCCGTGGGTAAAGTTAAAATAAAAATTATAACAACTCTTAGGGTGAGCTTTCATTAAGGTAGAGTAGAATGACAAGGTTCAGTCTCTACCAATGACATTATTATGTTACAAGATTAGCAGTGCCAGATATTGTTGCCTAACTAACAATACTGCACAATTCAAAACTTACCATATAACACTTCATATTCTACTTAGAAAGAATATTGTATAAAACATCACATGGCTAAAGTTTAACTCATGCAATATTATAAGCTAATCCACTTTATAGATTTCTTTATAATCTATCTTATGATAGATTTTACATGTCACTGCATAGCGCTGCCTGAATTGTAGCCCACCCTGTCAGGCCAGCACTGAGTGGATGACAGGATTTAAGGCTGTTTTTGTAATTACTTAATCAACCAATTAAATACTTTAAGAATATGCTAGATATTTAAAGGTAAATATCAGCCATGTTTTGCATTTGTCTATCAGTAATCTATGATTGTCTATGCCATAGACTCTATGGAACCTTATGTTCAAACCTAAACTTGATTGTTTTGATTCATTAAAAATCTATTAGGATATTCATGAAGGACATGCCCCTATTGCTAAACTAAGCTTTCTGTTTTCCCTAATGTAATAGGTACAACTACTTGAAAATTTCATAAAATGTGTCATAGTAGATAGGTAATCTAACAAAAATATCAAATTATATATTTTTTTTGTTAATTTTATTGTTTGGTAAAGTAATTTTAATATTTTTTTATGTTTGAATTTGTAGTTAAAATTCTGCCAATTTTTTGGCGGTATGTTTGTCTTAGCAATGAAAGTCTGTCTGAAAGCGCTGGTAGAATAATTTAGAGTAGGTACTAAGACACATAAAAACCCTTGTAGCCTAGTGGTTTGACCTATGGCCTCTCAAGCAGAAGGTTGTGGGTCCGAGCCCGGGCTCGCACCTCGTGAGTTTTTCGAAATTTATGTGCGAAATTTAATTTGAAATTTACCATGAGCGTTACGTTACGACATAGAAAACATCGTGACATAGAAAAATTCGATGGTACGAGTGAAGTTCCCAATCTGCAGTGGGCTCGCGTGAAAACTACGGCCCATGCCCTCTGATTCTGAGAGGGTTGTGCCCTGCAGTGGAATGTATATAGGTTGGGATGATAATGATGATGATAGCGAAAAATACGGATAAGTCGTCTATGATCGAGTTTAGCTCGACATTTTTACTAGTCCCCGTAGACAATCGTCGTGACGTGACGTGTGTTATCCGTATTTTTTCACTATGAGTGAGTCTCACGGTAGTTTTATGATGAAGATGATGATTATAAGTTATAACGCCATACACCTACATAGCGTTAATTGATTGCGAACAATGTGTCTCTCATCTTTGATGTTTCTTACGCAAATCTGGGTATTTTATCCTGGAACATTGCCAGCTTTTTACTACCCCAGTATTTCTTCCACCAGGTGTTATAATGGCAACGGTGCTCGCGCCATCACCCGCGTGAACAGCAAGACTCTAGTGCAGTGAACCCGGGCCCGCCGCCTCGCGCCTCCAACCACGATGAAAATGGTGTTGTCGCAACGACAACGAGAGGAGCTGTAAGTTTATTTTACGTGTTTAATTTTTTAGGCTTAGGTTAGTGTAGAGACTCCAACAAGAGCCACGACCAGAGGCCGTATTGTCCAACGCCCGGACGTTCGTGATCGCATTAGCCATCTCTTTCTACCCTCATCCTATATAGTGTGAGTGTCACTGAAACTACAAAGAATTGTTGGCATCGATTGTGATTCCAAGTGCGTTAGACAATAATGCCAGGGCCGGATTAACCATTAGGCAGAGTAGGCAAAAAGGATTTGTAGTGAAAATTGTATTGGAAAATTTGTTTCCTCAATGATGACAATAAGTATTCTTGCTATTTTCGACGCATGGTACCAGTTCATTTGATTTGACTTCTTGAAAAGAGCTGTTGCCTGCAAGGGGGGGCCGAAATCCGGCCATGAATAAAGCCTAAGATGATTAAGATTACGGAAAAGCGTTGGATGCAGATGGTGCAGGATCCGCCTGTTTGGCGAATCTTGGTGGGAGTCTATCTTCGGCAGTGAACGTCTTTCGGCTGAAATGATGATGATGGTGAATAGTTAGCTACATCGTTTAACTCGTAAGCTGAACGTAATAGTCTGTATTGCAGCATCCAACGCCCCACTGAGCTTTATAACGATTCGCGAAATGCGTTCAAACAGTCTTATATATGCTATGAACTGTAGGTATCTCTCAGTATGTCACCTAAAAATTCCCAGTCTACCCTGGGTCAGAAGTAGCAAAGTACAAGTTACCTGGTGTACGTCGACGTATACATGAGTTTAATTGTTCAATTTGGAAATTCTCTCCCTCAAATGATCTCAAACATATATTTCAAACGCCTTTGTGGTAGGAACAATACAACACCACTCTGTTAGTAAAATCAATCATTGACCATTCATTAAATTATATATATATTTTGGAATGGATAATATTTGTAACCTAACCTTATGGGGTTAGAACTTATGTCAAATAATTTAATACATTCTTATACACTTATATAATTTTGAATTTCGGCATTGTCAACTTTATTAATTTAACCGTATGTTATATTTTAAATTTATATGTATATTATTATACTTACTCTCAAGGAAACCTTACACACGTGCAACTAAGTTTAGATGCCTGCAGATAAAAATACCGATTATATACTAGTAGTATTACTTAATTATTTTGACATACCATTTTTTAAATAGTAGGCCTTTTTCCCAAACGTTAGGAATCGTAATTAAGGAAACTAAGGGTTTTTTTTGAGTGCCTAGAGTTGCATAATGCAAACACATGTTCGGCTACCATACGAATCTTCTCATTCTGAATCTGGAAAGAGGATTAGCGTCGATTTTAGGAACGAAAATATTTGTTTTAATGACAAATATTAACGGGAGTCGCTATCTCTTGATATTTTTATAAATCTACTAGCTTTTTCCCGCGACTTCGTCCGCGCAAAAAGTTTTCAAGTCAAGTCCCGTCACTATCCTGCGGGAAATTCCAAAATACCATTTTTACTGCACCTTTATTATCCTAAAGAAATGGTTACCTGCGGAGATAGGGTCCCATTGAATTCAATATGTAAAGCTCTTTTTTTCCTTATCCTGTGGGACTTTCCGTTAATTCTAAAATTAGTTTTTGTACTTTTATACCTAATGCATGGCAAATTTAAAGTCTTAAATACTTAATTATAGTTACGGAGATAGGGCCACTCCGAAGCGAAAACATAAATCCCATTTATTCCTTATCCCGTGGGAGTATCTAAAAATCCCTTCTTAGTGTACTTTTATGACACTCGAGGTATTTGTGTGCCAAACTTAAAGTCTAGCTTCATCAGTCTGGGTTGTGCGTTGCTTCGTGCGGCACCTTGAATTGTACTTAAATATTATGGCTGCAGGATGTTTCCCGATGACTACTCCTCCCGTCCCACCGCGCCCCCCGCACTCGCCAAGGTACCGATTGACGTCGCGACGACGGAGATGGTACCACAATAAATTAAAAAAATCTATTAGGATAACGCGGCTCTCGTTCCATACATCAAAAGCAAAAATAGAACCCTTATAGGATCACGTGTGGCTATCTGCACTCCGTCTGTTACAACCGTTTTGCTCCAAAACTATTGGACCGATGGAATTGCAATTTGGCAAATATTAAATTTCAAAGTCGATGCCATTTTCGTAATTAACGTCCCAAATAACCATAAAAACTACACCTATACACTCTTTAGACATTTCAATCCCATCGCACTTCATCGGGGGAGATGGTAAGTCACGTCCACCACGTTTGATTTTAAAATCGTTGTTGTTTTCGTAACCAGCGACCCGATAAACCATAGAAACAATACCCATTTTGATTTCCAGACTTTGTCACCACATATCCCCCTTTTAGGGGTTGAATGCTGAAAAAACCTCAAACACTTTGTTTACTCATTTTTCGTTAAGAGTACTCCTGTAAAGTTTCGAATAATATAGTCTTAACTAATCTTGTTTCCCCATACAAACTTTGGACCCACGTCTCACCCCCTTAAGTTGTGAATTTTGAAAAATCCTTTCTTAGTGCATCTCTAGACCTTATAAGGAACCTACGTGCCAAATTTGGAATCTCTAGAACCAGCGGTTTGAGCTGTGCGTTGATATGTCAGTCAGTTAGTCAGTCAGTCAGTTTCTTCTTTTTAACCCCCGACACAAAAAGAGTGGTGTTATAAGTTTGACCGCTATGTGTGTGTGTCTGTCTGTCTGTCTGTCTGTGGCATCATAGCTCTTAAGCGGGTGCACCGATTTGGATGCGGTTTTTTTTTAATAGAAAGCAGGTTTCTTGGCGATGGTTCTTAGATATGTTTCATCAAAATCGGTGCAGCCGTTTCAAAGTTATCAGCTCTTTTGTTAGCTGCGGAAGAGATCTTAGTTAGACGCATCACGGGCATTGACAGTGACATAATTTCGTTGGGGGTTTTTATTTTTTTTTATTTATAGTTATATATATTAAGATGTATATATTTAGATAATAACAGCACTGTCGTTTAAAATCCATCAGGTTTTCTCGCCTTTGAAGTGCATGGAAAGTGGTTATTTCTTACAACACAGAAAGGGCCAAAATACTTTAAAGTAAGAATAAACTGTTATGATCTGTACAAATAGTAAGTGCATTGCCATATAGGATACTGGTGTTTTGTTGGAATTATTAATAGTTTATGGTTGTTACTAGCCGTTTCCCGCGACACTGTCGGCGAAGATAGAAAAAGAAGTTTATCGCTATCCCGCGGGAACTATACAATTATCCGGGATCAAGAGTATCCTATATGTTGATCCAGATTATAAACTATTTGTGTGCCAAATTCCATCAGAAGCCGTGTAACTGTTTTAGCGTAAAAGAGCAACGTTTATTATATTTTGATGAAGTAAGATGTTGCCGAAGTATTTCCATACTGTGAGAGTCAAATTATTTAATTTTTTGGCTGAATTTTTCCTTTGTTTATGTGTTATTATACTTATTATCAAAAAGTGCTTTATAACGTTTTTGAAATAATACAGTCTCAATGAATTCGGTCAAGCAAATAGTTGCGGCAGTAGCAAGGTCGAGCCACTAACGCAATCTTTCCGACACTTTACTCGGACGCTAGAAACTTTCAGCGTTCCCACAGTGTGTAAGTACGCTATTAGAATTAATTAGGTCAAAGAAAACTTTAATGTACTAGGTGGGTAATCTTATTAAAGTTACTAGTTATAGAACTTATAGTTAAATATCAATTTGTGGCGTGCTGGAATAAGTTCTATAACTAGGCGAAATAAGCACTGAATAGTTAGGTATCTTATCTACATTTTATACAGTTCCAACTAACTATTGAAGATTTTTTATCGCAAAAGAAATCATAATATCCTGGTACTTAATTCAAATAAATGAAAATGACTGAGGAGTTAGATGTATAAACAGTGCTCTGATTTTCACAATATTAAGTATAATAACACGGTAAAACTTCAATTAGAACCTTGTAGTGTAGAAGATAAATAACTACTAATGAGTCTTTGGCTTTGTGTTCTGGCATCATTATTCAAGGCGTAACTGTAATCAATAAAAGGAAATTGGGATTATTAGGCGAAATAGGCATTAGTGGATAACAAGCATAACAACCTATGCGTTTGCATTGTTTGAATAAAAAGACATTGATCCAAACGTTACGAAAATTTCTTTTATAATTACATAATTTATGTACTTCTGGCCTTAGGTAAAAAAGCGTCTTCGCAAAAAGCAGGTGTCTGTATAACTGTAGGGTCAACGTTATAAATAAGTGATTACTTTTGTACCTTGTCACTTTAACGTCATGTTTCAAAAGTCATACGAAATTATGTAACGACTGAAAGCGACAAGGTACAAAAGTGATCACTTATTTATGACGTCGACTGTACCTATAGACCTAGTCACACAACTGGTCTCAAATTAATTGTAGTATCCCTCAAAAATAATCTGAATCTGACTATGCTTAGACGGGGAGCGGCGGTGCCTATAATACATTCCAACTCTTCCGGCTTCTAGATTGCTTTCCCCTGTCGCATTATATTTATCTTTGTTCCATACAATAATCATAAACCTAGAAAAATAACAAACGCAAACATACATCAAATGTACTAATACGCTTAATAAGTTCTTACCTAAGTCTTAACGATTCCTATTGCATAGCAAATGCAGTTATGTTTGTATAACAGTATGTAGCGACTTACTTCCTTCCACGTCTGAGTAACTGTCTCAGATGTCTATTCTTTCAGTATTCGATTTTATAAGAATCTTAAGGATCCACCTTTATGTTTAGTATGTGTACGGGACAACTGGCAATTAAATTAGTACCTACTTGGTATAGTATACCAAGTAGGTTCAAGTGAAAAAAATGTTTGTTCCATCTATACGTGTATAACGCTTTTAGTTAGTAGATTTAATACTTTATACATAAAATTCGTTTGTTGCTTTCATCTTTATTTTTTTACTGCTTTATTATATTACAATGACAATTTTGTAAACCATCATAACCTTTACACGTTCTCACTCTTCAGGAACAGTTATATAACGCTCTCATAAGCTTTAAGTGTTCGCATTTGGTGTTTAAGTATATTTCAAAGGCTTAATTTGTTAGGAATTTATTCGATAGGGTTCACGCAGAACCGTGAAATGGTGATTTATCTCTATGAAAGTTCTTCACTGATTTCGCTACTTTTGCCTGTTGTCGTCGGCCGATTACGGGGTCGCCCATTCGCTCCGTCGACCTTTGAAAGTAACAGTGCTCTTTCTTATGGCAGGGTGTCGTTGAACTCTGTTAGCGCCTTCCTCGATCCATGCTCAATTTTCTTGATCTAGCTAGACTAGAAATCCTATCATCGTTACTCGTGCTATGTTTTTATCCCGTAACCACTTTAGGACCTATGATTACGTATGTCTGAGCAGGAACTGTTTTCAGAAAGACTATATTATATATATACCATATGGTACTAGTTTTAAAATTACTATAATGCAGCTCTTGACCAAAACTTGTCCCAAAACTTTCTTGTATTCTGACGTTTGTTTGACAAAATTGTACGCATACGTGTCAACACTGCCGATTTAGACAATAGTCTTACGTCACGCTTCCCCAACGGTTTAGTTTACCAACTGGTTACAATACAACATACATGTGAGAAAACCCATGAACAGATGCCAACACTTACATAAGTGTCATGACACTATTAATTAACCCACAATTATTCTTAACAATCGCGTCCACAATATAATCCTAATGATTTACGAAATCCTTCGGACACGCATATCTAATTTCCCATTGTGTTGTTGTGACCTAAAATGCCCCGGCGTTCCTTGACATACCCTTTGCTGCGGCTCGCTCGGTGAAAGGAGATCTACGACTACAACTGCGAGCCACACCGTGCCTATCTAAACAAAGATGTGGTCATGCTATTCACACGCTATCATTGTACCTTCAAGTACGTCTTTAGCCTTTAAGCGTTATTACTTGTCAGAAATATGTGTCAACATTATGTAAGTTCATTAAAGAAATGCGATCAAAGTATAAACGTGCATGATTTCCATAAAAGTGCCGCACCCGAACACCGATCGACTAATACGTAAAAGCTCGTTCGTTGCGTCATTCCTGTGGACCACAAGCAGAAACGATCAGAAAGTGGTCGAAAACGCACCAACTGGTGACAATTTTAAGTGCGCGTACCCTGAGATACTAATAATCTTCGTAGATTGGGCAGATTCTCCGCCTTCCGTTTGAATCTGCTACGTAACGAATCGGGGTCGTCGAACGCGTCTGTTGATTAAAAATAACGATCACGAATTAAAACTGTAACATTTCGTTGGATGGATATGGTCCACGATACTCTTAATTCCGAAGATTACAATTCCACCGTTCTAGTTGTCTTGCGTGCCGCTTGCTGAATTTATACAGTTTTTATTACGTTACCATGATAACTTTTTAGTTCAGTGTCAGAACGCAGAAGCTTCTTTTGCTATAAAATGAAATGAGGCCCGAAATAACTTACCATACCGGTTTATCTTCACAACTGCAAGCAGAATAGAATGGATGTTTTTTATGTGTCTATTAGCAGATGTTTCTGAACTTTATAGCAATCCGGAGTTAAATACCTTTACATTACAGGTGCAATAAAGCAGGTTTTTGTAGAAAGCACAAGTACTGACTTGTTGTATTACTCGCAAGTAAAAATTTAATTAAGTTTGACTTGCTATGCATTGTTCCCAGTTTCAATTAAATTTCATCTGAGAAGTACCTAATCTAATAGGAAGTGCCTTATCATCTCTCAAGATACTTGAGATAATGACAGTGAAAGTATGTGGATCAAAAGCAATCTTATTCGGTATTCTATTCAAATGATTTATACGATAACGGTCTCGAATAAGCGTGTCGACGAGACCTCCCATCACTCCTCCGCTAACTGGGCCAAATCGAGAGTTGAACATTTAACCACCCAAACAACAACAAAAAACCTTGCATCATACCTTATAATCATAATCGATCAAGATCACAATTTGTTATACATTTGAATATCCTAACAACGACAAAAAGTTACATTACATCATACTTTATGATCATAATCTATCAAGATCTTAATCTAGCTCGTATTATGTAAGATCTTATCAGTTAGAAAGCCGTGGTAAAACTTACGGTCAATGGATTAACTATTCAATTCACCCACTGAACTCTTGAGATATGCGATGACAGCTGTTTATAAATAAACCAAAACACACGCGCGTAATAACCAGGTGCTCCTAAAATAAACTCTTTGGATCTTAGTTACGCGAGTCGGATCACTGAAAACCTTGAAATATATATCTTGCTTGTTTTAAGATTAAGACGTTCCTTCATCTGTAGAAATGTATTCAATTCAGGTCCATTCAATTAAAGCGAATGACTCATCTTATAATGGCGGAGACGCAGGTAGAGGCGTCACTGTCAACCTGTTCAACTTGCTCAATCTTTTGCGAGTGAAGTCTGACGTTGTTTCTTGAAAAAGCAAAATGGCGGATTTTTGGCGCCAAATTGTGAGTCTTCAAATAATTTTTTTTATTCAAACCTTTCGAGTAGGGTATCAAAATAAAGGGATTTTAAAAGAGATTACAAAAATATACAAGTCATTTGTTTAAATTTAATTTGTAATAGTAAATTGGCAATCAATGCATTAAAACGACGACATACCTACTTACAAAGATATCTTTGAGCAATAATTTTGTGTATGAAACCCATGTGGAAAAGTACCTACATACATATTTCAAAATTGGTTTTGAACTTTAACTAACTAGCAACGGATTCCTAATTCAAATACTCAATAATTTATCTGGGTTTCAGGAGGTTACACTTAAAAGCAAGAAATAAAAAAAGTAATTAAAAACACTAAAAACCCGCCTGCGGTGTAAATAAAATAAAAAATCAAAAACCCGCCTGCAGAAATACTGAAAAGGTGGAAACAAGATAAAATGTTCAATAACATAAAACGAATTTAAAACACGTCGATGGCAGTCTTTCAAAATTTAATGCAACGATAAAATGCAGTCGGAGGCATGGGAGTCAGTGGCTGCATGGGATTTAATGTCACTTCATGCATGCCTCCGACTGCATTTTATCGTTGCATTAAATTTTGAAAGACTGCCATCGACGTGTTTTAAATTCGTTTTATTTTATTGACCATTTTATCTTGTTTCCACCTTTTCAGTATTTCTGCAGGCGAGTTTTTGATTTTTTATTTTATTTACACCGCAGGCGGGTTTTTAGGTTTTTTAATTACTTTTTTTTTCCTGCTGAAAAGCTAAATATTAAAGCTGAGTTATGTTATAGTTGTAGGCGTATAGCCAACCAGCCAGTTGAGTTGCATTTTATTCCCAGTGATCAGTTTCTCACTGCGCAGTGTTCGTAAAATGTGGCATGTAACCCATTGTAAGGTCCAAGACCCGTTGGCTAAACAACTCGGTGGAGCGCAAGGAATGCCGTCTTCGCCCCGCCGCAGTTTTGCTGCCACAAACTACCTTATGCGGTGTAGTACATTTAGCTTCTGCCTCATATCAGTCTTATGTGTGTACGTACACGTACGAGTGTGTTCCACCAACGTTATCTTTATGCACAGAAAAGCTTGCACTTGGCGATGTGGTTGTCTTGGTAGTAATAAGGAAGTAGGTATCTAGACACTACTTATACATTTGTGATACTGATATAAAATGTCTAAGTATTTCGAACCATAGCTTGACGCTACCAGCTATCAAGTATAAAGTAAGCAAAATCAATACGAAGTCATCACTTTCAGTCTTTGACCTTTTCCCCTTATTATGAAGCGTTGATGGCATTTTGGCTCCTCTTGGTTTTTCCAATTTTGCTTCAACCCCTGTGTTGTTAAACGCCATTTATCGTTCGCATGAAACCTTACGACGGCCTGGCCGTGAGTTACACGATATCTTACTATTTTTTTAGCATCGTGCACATGTTTGTTTCGGCCTCTAAATGAGGATTATCAGTTTTCTCTATTTGTTTGTCACCCACGTAACGATTAACGATATTCTTTAGTAATTGTACCATACCATCGCAGAGTTAACACGTTCACAGTCCATATGTGGGGCACGATAGCTCTTATTCCATTGTAATAAAGTTCTACTTTAAGGCACGAACAGGGAATCTGCTAAGTTACATTATTTATGATCTGTATATATTGTTGATTCGTTTTGATCTTTCTTTTTTCTAAAATCGGTGTGTCTGTTATTAACGTTGAAGGTCTGATATAAATAGTATGTATTATAAGCAATGTTTCTAGATAATTCTCTGATTCCACACATCCTCCTCAATCTCAGGGGAGGTTAACTGAATGAGTTGGTGTAAAAAGGACTCGTGACGCACACCGGCTCTGACGTCGCCGGCCGGCGCCGGGAGGGGGCGATCGATAAGCAAATCGCGTAGGCGGCCACCCTACACTACAAGAAACCTATTATAAACCCACTAACTTTATATCCAAAGATCATTTCTCCATTGACGAACGACTAAAGAAACAACAAGTTTATAATTTGAATAATTCATTTCCATGTGGCCATTTTCAAGGTTGTAAAGGAATCGAAAAACAATTTATTTAAATTGTTTGTCCGCTTTACCTGCCCTAAAGATATCAATTTCACATAGGGCGGCGTTAAAACCGAAACATTTAGACATATATTAGCTAAGCCGAAAGCTTTAACGGGTAATTACTATGATGTTGGTCTCATTTTGTGAATTCTTTCCAGAAATCTTAATACTTTCTACTCTGTTTCATTATTTCTTGTATCTGTTGAACATTGTTTGTCACATCCTCACATCATCTGCATTCGAGGGCAACTCGACTGCATTGCCTAATGCCGTGCTCGGACCACACGCAGAACGTTCCTGTCCTAACATTCTTCAAATTAAGAAAATGAGGACTTACGCAAGTTCACAGTAGCTCTGGCTTGCTTTTCATGTCACGTATGTCTATGTAAATTAGCTACGTGTTCCTTATACGACGACCATACCAATAAAATCGCTATGTTCTCGTTGAATGTTTAAGTTTTACTTCATTAAGCTACTATGCGCGCACCGTTACATGTCGTTTGCCCTAATGATAGGTCTTGAACATAATCGTTACTAAGTTTCTACTCAGGTTGTGTTGTGTTTGTGTCACCATAGATAAGGGGAACTCATATGGATCAGAGAACTAACTAGCTTACACACAGTGGAAGGAAAGGTAAAATCGCTAAAGCCATTCGCGATTTTACCTTGTTTTGTAAAGGTTAAATCCCAATTTAGCGATTTTACCTTTCTTCTGTCATTTGTATTTAAGGGATAACATATTATTATCCCTCCCGGTTTATTTTTCTTTTTTGCCATATGAAACCTTGAGTTTCGAAGTAAAAATTATTATTATTATTCTTATAAGTATTATATCACAAATCTACATAAACATAACTGTAATGAATTAATTTAATAATTGTCTAGCTGTTTGGAGTGAGTAATACAGAGTTATTGGTCTGCCTGCATTTACATATTTTATTGGACTTAAGTATTCCTTTTGTGTTTTACTTCAAATCTTAATGAACGTTGCTTATCAGTTACATATTGATAAACAGTATTATTGTATTATTAGCACTTTTTTGCTTTACATTTATATAAATAATTTCTTACTGGCCCACCTGATTCGCTGGGCTGATGGCTGGAATTCACGATTCACTGAACGCAGATTTTAAGGTGGATTACATTGCATTTTCTGTGAATATGACCCGTTAGAGCCGAAAAGCAGCTCACATTACATTACAACTTACAAGTTAACTATCACCTTGTTTATTTATTTGCTTAAAATATTCCAAGTGCCTTTTAAAACACTTTCAGTGGTTCTAGTTACTTACATACAAAAATGTTCGATTACATTACAATCATAAAGCAAATTTTCAAAAAAAGCATGTATTAAAAAAAAAAATCTTATCTCTTAAATATCTGCAGTGCTATACTTACAATATTGTGGTGACTTAAATAAAATTATTTAATCGTGCATCACATTGCTTATTTGAAATGCTAATCGATGATGATCGTCACGTAACGTAATATCATGGTAGGGTTTGTCAACTTTTCATGCTAATTTCGCTGATCATGTTTATAGTACGTTTCATTCAGGAACTGCACAATTTAAACAATGTTATCACATGATAACTTATCATACGTTGTAGGTAGTAACCGTTGTAGCAACTGAACTGCTTACGTCTTGCTTGGCACGTGGGTACATAGAATGAGATTACTTGCTGACGTCCTATGTTTGCAGGTAGGTAGTAGGAGCTCTGGTAGGTCCCTGCAATCGCATTTACCATCGGAAATGTAGCGTGAAAGTTATATTCTCAAGCGGTCTCAGATCGACCCGCGCCTCTACCCACGAAACCACTTTCGCTAGTACTAACTGTAATAACGATCAAGGTTGTGTAGCAAGTGTAAGGTTTGAAACAACAGAAACATTTCCATCATTTGTTGTGGTCGCGCAGTGCCTTGAATAAAGTCAAGTGTGTCATCCATCAGCTCTCATCATCACGTGTAATAGTGAAGCTGGCGCGTATTGGCAATTTATTGGTAAATTCTGCTGTTCAAAGTCCGCCTAAAAATAAAAGAAGAAAAGAACTGATGTAAGCTAATTTCCAGCCGCGATATTGGCTGTTTTCACTTCTAGAAAATAAAAGGTTTAGTACGATTGGTCCCACGCGAACAATAGGAACACCAGCGAGATTGATTGTCTTTCGTATCGGTTTAGTTTCACCGCACAAATGCCGCAGTCTAACGCAATAACGAGCGAGAAATAATCTCCATTCGACTGAGGCGCGTACATGAAACGCTCGGCTCTTAAATTTAAAACGACAATTCTGTATTGGTTTCTCGAAAATTTCCAATTTAATATAACCAGAGACTACCTTTTACCAAATCGATATTTAGCGCTCAGGATTGTCCGTTGCGCAAACGATGTAGTCGAATTACACTTCATGAGTTGGGTTTGAGCGATCAACCCTCTGTGGAGCAATATGACGTAATTACATGGTATGAAATTCCATGTTTATTTGGCTTTTCCACACGTGCGATGTTTTTGCAATTATTCTCATTAACTATTACAGAGTACAAGCCTTCGTCATAAAGTTTGGCAGCATTATGTTATTAATTTCTGAAATTGAATTTGGACGTGGGACGACTGTCATCCCTCGAGTATTTATATAGGTTAAGGTTATAGAATTCTGGTTACTTCATAGACTTCTGTTTCTATGCTAGTAATGTAAAAGTTACGAATTAGTAGTGCTTCCATCTACACTTAATGCTAGAGATAGAGGTTGAAAGTTCCAATATTACTACATTGAGTAGACGTATCGTGAATAAACATGATAGTATTGATAATGTACCATTTGCGAACACAGATCGATCGATGCCTTGCCAATTCTTATTAAAGTAGGAGTTGATGGCGCAACTTCGCGCTCAAGTAAAACTCATTAATTACACTATCTACGATAGTCTTGTCCTTCCACACTCTTATTTTGTCCAAATTTTCTGAAATTGCGACTAATCTACAGTTCGTTGCTTTTTGCTCCACCCCCATTTCTGTGTAATGCATAACAGGATTAGGCCCACTGTTCATTAGCTGTCTTGAGAACAGCAAATATCATTCACTGAAACATCCCGTAAGTGAGGCTAGCGGTTTTTTTGTTGCATCCACATCCGGGGACGCTCATTGAACGATGGACCATAATTATTGTTGGCTAATAAAGTAATCTCTGACTTATACAGGATTATTTATTTACAAACTCGTAAATCTTCCACTCGCAACTACATGTCAGAGATGTGAAGCTAATAATTACTTGACTCTGTTCGTCGTTCTATTCGGCAGTTTCTAGTTATTACTTTGTGCTCGTTAAGTGCTTCTACGCAAATAGGTGAGCATTCGAATCAATTTCAGACTATGACTAGTTATATTATGCATTTTTTTTATCCGCAGCAACCACGTTTCGCATTTCTACCGTCATCTTAAAACGTTTGTCGGAGAGAAATGGTCATTGCTGCGACTGCGCGTGCTTTAGTTAGACAAGCCGTCAGTGTTTTAGCTTTAGAACGTATCAGCTGGCTTTTTCTTAAAATCCCGGCTTTAGTAGCGAGATCTAAGGGGCCTAGCTTCATTTCAGAGTTGACAGAAAGAAATGGTGAATGCGATTGTAATCGCGAGGGCATCAGACAGTCAATGTAACCAACATGTCCTCATCTTGTGATTTATATGCATATCATTCATTTTATTTACTTTGATTATTTTACATGATTTTCACCCGAGGAGGAGGGTTATTTATTACTAATATTGTGAACGTCATTAATCTATGCCCCGTAGTAACATCCTCAGGGTCAAGACATTAAGTTTTTGCACACGTCTTTGGGGTTAACGACGTAATTTATTTCAATATCAAGTTCGATTTAGTATAGCGTCGTACAAGATTAACTAACTCATGGTATAAGTTTTAGTCGCTGACCTCATCGACAAACAGCTTGACAAAGTGATGTCATGCGAACTATACCAAAGAGGCCGATAATTCAACTCATTTAAACATAATTTTTCTGAATAATCCCAAACTTACATTTCTTTCCTAAGCTACACGAACGTGTTGTAGAAACTAAACAGGACGATCATGAACGAGAAATTATAGGAATTTCTTCGTAGACTGGCATTTTTCGTAGAATGATACTTGTAATTACGGATGCGGCCCATTATGCTCCAAGGGCGGCTTATCGAATTGGGACAAGTTCGACTTTTCCGTTCCTGTCTTGTTAGTTGGTTTGGTATATACTGCTCGTGATGAACTAGAAAAAACGTTAACGTGACTTGATATTGTTTGTTTAGCATCACGCGAGTGTACTTTCGTTTTGATTATGCTGTTTCCTGATTTTTAGTTATGTTTTACGTTCGTTACTATGGAAGTAAATACAATATCATATTGAAATTTAACAAACACTAAAGTCTCACTAAGGGCCCAGATTATGGGCGAAAGATTGCAAGCGAGATAGCCTGAAGAAGCATTTTCGTTCAAATTGTGTGAGTGTATGTTTAGGTCAGGTCAAGCAGAGCAATCAGGCTAGATACTCGTAAATTTACCTACAGCTAAACAACATTTGTATCTGTACTCTCACTCCATTTCTCCGAGATTCAGGTTGCACTGATTGCGCTCGTTGTGGTAATATAATAGATGTAGTATCACAGTACATGAACTTGCGTTATTATACCTGTAAGTAAGTTGCGTTACTTACTATATACCAGTACGCCAGTGTTGTTGCAGGAAATATAAATGCCGAACATTTCCGCGAGATTATGGTGACACACGATCTTACCTTGCGGCTACGAGAATTGCATGTTAAACGATAGCCTCTAAGTATGATGGCTTATTGGTCTACAGTGCCTAGACTTTACATCTTAACTATAAAAACATAATTGCTTATTATTTTGTGTGTGATATCTTGATGATCTTGTACTTTCCATTTGAATCTCTCTCCCAAGAATATGTCTTCTTATCCTACTAATATTAAGAAAGTTTGTGAAAATGTTTGACAATCAATCATGCGATAACGGCTGAAAGGAGTTAGATGAAAATTGGCTTAAAAGATAGAAAAAGATCTGGATGAAGGTATAATATCCCGGTAATGCCTTGAGCGGATAATATTTTAACTTTAAAATATTACCGTAACCTTTTTTCGGGCCAAACTCTAGGAAGTTTATTTTTTATGGCAATTGTAATGTCTCTCGTGCAGGTATGTCTAACACGGGCGAAGCCGCGTGCTAAAGCTGATATTTAATATAATATGCGGTTTGAAGTTAGTCTGGAATTATCCTATAGTTGCTATAGCCTTGTTCGGGATGTCTGTAAACCACTTTCCTATTTATTACGTAGGTGTCAGATTTCTCTTACTTTTGTCACACCATCGTCTAAAGCCAATGCCTTGCCTACTTGGGCCCTTTACGAGAGTAGTTAACAGATAAGCCTCGTTAAGTACAATATTTATTACAGAAAAAATATTTCCTGTACATATTGCCAGCAACTGAACTGGCATTGGACTTGTAGGACGCTGATGACCAAACAAGGAGTTTCGATTGCAGTTTATTCGCCCAAAACAACTTCACACACAGCATTAAATAAAATGCTTGAGTTACACAACTAATTGAGCTGTTCTCATTTAACATTAAATGTCTAAAATGTCTATGTATACTTTAACTTTTAAATTGCTCATATTCATTCTCAATATATTTCGCCCCACAATTTAGTTAGACAATAGACTTACGATAAACTTTGCCAGTTGGACTAACCCACATACATATGCCCAACACGTGTTCCTAATGGCATTAGAAGTTTCAGATTTCGTAATATCTACTTAAATTTTAAGGAAATCCTGCACTCATAAGCTTAACAGCTGTTGTGTCAAAACGGATTATATTTTTTGCCGTTTTGTTTACACGCGTAAGCAGGTACCTTGAAGTAACAACAGCCATTTTTTGCGTTTTATTCTTTGTTTTATTAATTAGCTCTTGCAGCATCTTTCGTGCGATGTAGCCGTATTTGAATTAAAAATTTATGTAGGTAGTCCGTAAGATAACTATAACTTATCTGTAGTTTTATTTTAAATATTTTTTTTATCACGAAATAACTTGATAATACTGAATTCAAACATTTATCCAAATTCCTATACTGATTTCGTTTTCGTAGACTAGCTCGCAACGTAAGACAATGCAAACAGAGGATGGTTGTAGCTTACATAACTATAAATCAAATCAAAAACATTTATTGCAGACACAATTTTGGTCCATAGATTTGTTAGTAACATCAAGATTCTTAGATTAATTAGTTAGTTATTAATATTACATTAAATTAAATTAATACATGAAATATATATACATACAATTAGTGTATACAATATTGTTCAATTGTTTCAGGAACAAAGCGATCGCCGACTACCTGGGCAGCAATGGCTACACGGACGCGCTGGAAGCGTTCAAGAAGGAAGCCGACATGTCCGGCGAGATGGATCGCAAGTTCGGCGGCCTCCTAGAGAAGAAATGGACTTCTGTTATTAGACTGCAGAAAAAGGTTAGTTTGAAAACAATAAGATAATATAGCATAGCCTATCTATTAGTTAAAGCACAATATGACAAGTACTGAAGGTGCTATTGTTTATTCATTAGACTACGTCATCCTCATCAGGTATCGATACGTGTCACTTTCGTTGTGGGTTTAGCCTAAAGCATCCATCATTCTAACTAGCAAGTAACTCCATCTATTAATAACTTTTGGGATACGTAAGTCTCCGTCTAAATTACGCCTGTGATGATCAATGAAGAGTTAATTATAAAGATCAAATTTACACTCTAAAAGAAATACCCGCGACGGCGATCGAGAATGTTCTTAATCGACTTAAATATTTTTCTTATGTAATCGAGAATGTTGACTGCTCTCAATTATTTAACATTCCTGTATTTCCAGTTTCGATCAAATGTAAAGCGGTTTCAATTATCCGGATATGGTTAAGTGATCTAAAATGTCGCAATTTCAATTAATTAATGTCAAGATCCATATCCGTTTTATGATCTATACTATACCACACCACCAAAAACAATAGGATATTTTTTTTAAGTTGCTCTATTTGCCAACAAGTTTTAGCTTGGTAATATTTGGTCTTCCAATTGTATTTAACGAAATCGGCTCAAGTAAATATTCACATAATCTGTGTACTTATTATGTTTTATTAGTAATACAATCTCTTAAACCTAATTGTCAATGTTAAGGAATGCGCTGAAATCGTAACACATTACAATTAAGGTGACTATGCTCTTGCGAATCTATATAGTTTCTCTTTCACTTACCCGAACCACTTTTATTGGACGAGCAAATTGCTCGTGCATAGTCTTGCATAACCCAAGTAATTGATATGTATATAATCACATCACGAGGAGATGATGGATTACACCTATTAGATGGCTCTTCGCGGCATAATTCGGCGTGAACTTTTCGAAATGTTGTTATGAATGACAAAGCTTTTACTATGTCTAAATACTTTTGTAACTTGCAACGGTATTTAATGGCTTGGTCTAGTCATGACATCTCCGTTTGTAAGCAATGCATCGATCTGCGTCGCGTAGCCGACGTTTCTAGGTCGTTCGGAACTATTTTCCTCCGAGCCGGTCGATACGATCACAGCAACTATCGCTCCGAAAATAATGCCGCGTACCTAAACAAACAAAACTGTCAAGGAGATGAAATGCCGGCTCGTTTTTACGGTGGACCTTGGTCCACTTAACCCTTGTACGAGGTTTGATTGCAGACGTTCAATTGCTAATGATACAAACATGTAGTGCATCAAAACAGCAATAAATTAAATGATAATTTTATATTATAAATTATGTTAAAATAAAATTAAAGATCGACACAGAATAACATATTCGTCTTAATGCAAATATAATTTATTATTAATGTGTTACGGATGTTATTTTCATTCTCTACATTTGATAAAATGTCAAAAGAGTACAGACATGTTTTGAAGTTTGGCAATGGCATCGGCATAATGTGGTATTAAGATGTTGAACCTTTCCGGGACCCTAAATTTTTCTCTGTACTAGGTGATGGAACTGGAGTCGAAGCTGTCGGAAGCGCAGAAGGAATTCATTGAGGGTGCACCAACACGCGCCAAGCGCACGCCGGCAGAGTGGATCCCGCGCCCGCCAGAGAAGTTCTGTCTCACCGGACACCGCGCCACCATTACTAAGGTGAATCATTAATTATTTCCCCTTAAAATATATCTCAAATTCAAAGTCACCTATACATAATGTATAGCTTTGAAAGTCTGGAAATCAAATGGTTGGGGT
The DNA here is from genome assembly GCA_947859365.1 of Archips crataeganus. Lineage (NCBI taxonomy): Eukaryota > Metazoa > Arthropoda > Insecta > Lepidoptera > Tortricidae > Archips > Archips crataeganus. The sequence continues at coordinate 6,657,464 of OX402057.1, read as the reverse complement.
GCGTAACTTATTGAACCAATTCCTAATTCGGTCCGAAACTCCTCGAATTAAGAATTTGAGATCACGGACCGTTAGACGTGATGTAAATCGGCCCTCCTAAAGTATGGATTAACTTGGGTAATATCGCCGGATACTGGTGACGCAGGGGCCGGTGTTGTGATCTTTGTTGGAAAACCCCTGTTCAACGTCGGAGCAGATTACTCCAGGCTGATAATATTTATCTTATGCTTATGAGCTCTTGTTAAATAATGTTTTTGGAAATATAATGTTGGATTGACTATCATGTAAACTTTGAAAGGCTGACGACGCAAAGTAGGTGCTTTATGTACCTTTTCAGCGTTGAAAACAAAGAAGTTGCGCTTCAAATGCCACTTTCAAAGGTGTTGACACGCAATCAGCTGAGTGTTCATTTCTTCTACACTAATATAATAAAGATGAAAGATTTGTATTTTTTGTATGTAACGAATAAATTTAAAAACTACTGGACCGATTTCAAAAATTCTTTTGCCGTTAGAAAGCTACATTATCACTGAGAGACGTAGGCTACTTTTTACCACGGGAAAATTAATTTATCCCGGGCGAAGCTGCGGACGGAAGGCTAGTTAGCGATATAGGTACATCATAACATCTTTTTCTCAAACATGCTATGAAATATTGACGTTATGTTCCTTAAAATACGCCACGAACTGTCACGTTGCAGGTGCGGCTAGACGAGAGGTCAATAATGGAATTTCATACAACATTGCTGGCCAAGGCCAGCAAAGTGATCGTCTTTTGTTTTATGTGACACAGCACCATGACGTTTAATAGGTCGACGTGGTCGACGTGGATGGATGGATGGATGGATGGATGGATGGATGGATGGATGGATGGATGGATGGATGGATGGATGGATGGATGGATGGATGGATGGATGGATGGATGGATGGATGGATGGATGGATGGATGGATGGATGGATGGATGGATGGATGGATGGATGGATGGATGGATGGATGGATGGATGGATGGATGGATGGATGGATGGATGGATGGATGGATGGATGGATGGATGGATGGATGGATGGATGGATGGATGGATGGATGGATGGATGGATGGATGGATGGATGGATGGATGGATGGATGGATGGATGGATGGATGGATGGATGGATGGATGGATGGATGGATGGATGGATGGATGGATGGATGGATGTTGGTTGATGGATGTTGATGGTTGTTGATGGATGTTCTTGTTCATGGATGTTGATGGATGTTGATGATGTTGTTGGTGATGGTGATGGTGATGGTGATGGTGATGATGATGGCGGTGATGATGGTGGTGATGATGATGATGCATGTTTGAGAAAAACTCTATACAAGCCTTGGCCACGAACAGGGATTGCCGGCCTCGTATCTCTAGATGGCCTCGTTAACACTCGGCCATCTATAACTACTCGGCCGGCAATCCCCTATTTCGCGGCCGCTGCAGTAATGTACTATTTTCACAAGGAGAAAATATTTAGCAGATGACAGTAAAACGATTCGACATGGGTTACTTTGCAGCGTAAAAAGATATAAACACTTTTCTATTACTGCGCGGCAAAATACGCAAAAGTTTTTAGGGCCATCATCCTTGCCCTATTCTAGCATTTTAAATCAAAACTTGAAATCTATACTATAATATATAAAGCTGTAGAGTTTGTTTGATTGTACGCGATAATCTCAGGAACTCCTGGTTCGAATTGAAAAAATCTTTTTGTGTTGAATAGTCCATTTATCGAGGAAGGCTATATAACATCACGCATCGACCAATAGGAGCGGAGCATCAATGATTAACGCGGACGAAGTCGCGGGCACCAGCTCGTGCAACATAAAAACAAACGCATACTTTACGGGTTTTGTTTTGCTGTTTTTGAAAAATGTATGAGAGAAATCCTATTGGACTTGTCTAAGTCTGCAAATGGCAGTCACATTTAACAGTAGTGATTACCTACTGTTAAGAAGTATTTTCAACCAGATCCAACAAACAATTGCATAGAAAGCAAGGCAAATGAAAGTCCATTCCAGTATGCATATGATGTATGTGAGATATGCTGGCATTGTCTCGCATTTTTCAACGAAAATAGCGAACTACGCAGAGTTCAAGTGTTCCGCGTAACAAGTGAGATGACCTTATTTAGCCATCCCACTCGTACGCTGTCAGTGTTGTAATTTTGTTATGAATTATTACAGCGCAATCTAACTTGATACAACTTGTATGTCAAAATAATACACAATCAAATTCACACCTTATTATGAATGAATTATTTTAGATTATATTCAGCAAGAAGTTGTTACATTTACTTTGCATTACCGACAGCTTGATTATGGCAGCTCTACGTTATTTATTATGTTTTGAATAGAAATATGAAAATGTGTGAGGTGTATTAAATAAAATATAGCTTTATCTAATACTAGCCTTCCGTCCGCAGCTTCGCCCGCGATAAATTAATTTTCCCGTAGGAAAAGGTATTTTCCCGCGTTAAAAGTAGCCTATGTCACTCAGTGATAATGTAGCTTTCCAACGGCAAAAGAATTTTTGAAATCGGTCCAGTAGTTTCGGAGCCTATTCAATGCAAACAAACAAACAAACAAACAATCAAATCTTTCCTCTTTATAATATTAGTATAGATATGTATAATATACTTAACACTAATCATTTCCTACTAAGAATATAATTGTGAAAATGGATGCATGCATGTATCAAAGTGCGAATGATAATTTGGTAGATAGACCTTGCTCTGGATTCCTGCATTACTTTGGGATTACTGTGGGATACCTCAAAATGACGCTGAAACAATTGGTACAGGGAAACTTTAATTTCTTAATGTCTAGATATCACATGAAGTTCACGAGTTTTGCGTTGATGACGAAGTTGCTGATGCTTTTTAATCATAAGCCCACCATGTTACACCACAATTATTGTGTACAGTACGTGTAAATACACTTAATTATTTCTAATTTAGAAACTACAATGTTAGGGCGTATGTTCGTATTCCAGGTAATATTCCACCCGGTATTCAGTTTGATGGTCTCCTCGAGTGAGGACGCCACCATCAAAGTGTGGGACTTCGAGAGCGGCGAGTACGAACGAACCCTGAAGGGACACACCGACTCCGTTCAGGACATCGCTTTTGACCATCACGGCAAGCTACTTGGTAAGTCTGAAATAACTAATAATCACAAGGACCACAGATACTATTGAGATCGATAAAGCAAGTGAACCTACTTTGCGTGTCCCAAAACGTGGAGAGAAACTCTTTATTTTTAGACCATGCGATTTAGTAATTCGTACTATATATTTCATACTAAATACAAACTGAAACATGGATGCACAGAAAAACAAAGAAAAAAGACCAGCGCTGCTGTACTATATCGATTGAGATAAATGTTTTAAATCATTGCCATAAAATTTAAACAACTTTTTGACGTGCTTATTGTTTGCTTTAAAAAAATAATTCGTTATTTATTTAGATTTCACACGAGTGTTTCATAATCATAATAGACTTATCGTTGCTACCATCCAATTAATCATTCCATGTCAGCATTTCATAACATTTTGATAGGGAATGTAAAAACTCAGACATCACTAAACCCAATTCACACACTTGTATCTCGACATAGTACTTAAAATTCACTAACATTACTGCTCTCTTTTAATCACAAACACAGCGCACAAATTAGCTTAGATACACCTTGAAAACTCAATAATAAATAAATAAATAAAATAAATATTAGGGGACAATCGACCTAGTCCCAAACTAAGCAAAGCTTGTACTATGGGTACTAGTCGACGATAAACATACTTATATACCTACATAGAAAACATCCATAACTCAGGAACAAGTATTCGTGCTCATCACACAAACCGGGATTCGAACCCAGGACCTCTTGCTTCGTAGGCAGGGTCACTACCAACTAGGCTAAGGCGGTCGTTAAATAGCGGTGGTTCAAAGGTTAATTAAATTTATTGCTTCACCATTCCAGCTTCCTGCAGCGCAGACATGTCTATAAAGCTGTGGGAGTTCAACCAAACATTCGAGTGCGTCAAGACGATGCACGGCCACGACCATAACGTGTCGTCGGTCGCTTTCTCGCCGAGTGGCGACATCGTCTACTCGGCGAGTCGCGACAAGACCATCAAGGCCTGGGAAGTCGCCACTGGGTAAGAATATGAAACTCCATTGTCAAGTCCAGTACCTCTACCATGAGTTACACTAGTTTACAGTGACCGTACTCGCTAGCGACGGCGTAAATGATTTGTATGGAGACTTGTACTTCCGTAAGTGACCGCTAGAGGCGCTGTACAATTCTCCATACAAATCATTTACGCCCTCGCTAGCGAGTACGGTCACTGTAAACTAGTGTAACTCATGGTAGAGGTACAGATAGATTGAAAATATAGTAACGAACAGAGTCCTTAGCCTTGGACTCTAATTTATCGCCGACTAGCGTGTCGATTATGTCTGTAAAACGTATTTTAATTTAAAAGTTATTTGAGTCCTGAGCCATTAATATTAGTTTATGCTTCTGTAATAAAATTGTATTTGTACAAGTATGAGGAGTACATTTTAAGGTCGCGGCTGAGCAAAGTAATTGACAACATTTCAATTTAAAAACACTTCAAAATGTATATACGATTCGAAAGCATTTTGGTTCCTGAACATTACACTATATTTATAGAAAAATTATATCGCTAAATATAAATTACAAAAAAAATATCCTAATTTTACCAGGTCTATGATACAATCTTGATACAATAGATAAAATGCCACTGCCTTTTGCCAAAGAAAAAATAATTTGTTCAATAATTTTGTATTTTACATTGTCAATTTTATTAAGTACATAACCTGGGGTGCTGCTAGGAAATAAGATTTTTTGAACTGCGTATCATGCCATCCCTTTCACTCTTATTTAGTATTATGAGCGTGAACGGAACGGCACGATGCGAAGTTCGAAAATCAAATTTAATGGTATAAAACCGGATCACTTAAAACTTTTCTTTTCGAACGAGATAAGACTAAAGTAATGGGTCTACCGTAGAACTGGAGTTACGCCATTTTAGAATAAGCAAATAATAATAAATTAAATAGAAACCCTGGTGAAAAAAATAAACTATCAGCGTATTAGTCTTTCCAAACCAAGTACAGGGAACCAATAAAATGAGAGGCTCAAAAAAATTAAATGTTGTCAATTGTTTCAGTTCATTGACTAGTTTCACTCATATACTTACTTTTAGTATTACTAAGTGGCCGTTTGCAGAAAATAAAAAGCCTATACAGGGTTATTTGTAATTCACTAGCATCCTTTTAACCCTAAACTCCTACCACTTAAACAAATGTTTTTTGTTTTACCGCTTTTGTCATAACTTAATATTTTTTGGTGTAATAACGTTTTGAAAATTTGAGATTACCTCTTATTTTTACGATACTCTGTGTATTTGTATGGGAAAAAAAGTGCTTAATTTTAAAAAGTCGTAAAACAAAAAACATTTGTTTGAGTGATAGGAATTCAGGGTTAAGAGGATGTCAGTGAATTAAAAATAACCGTGTATATTTAATCGTGTGAAATTTTATCGCATATAACCAACGTGTCACTGACTCGTTAATAGTCTCACTAGCGATTAAAGTTAAAGGTGACGTTTTCACTAGTGAGATTGGCTCACACGCAAAAGGTCAGGCGTTCCGTTTAATAGCTTGCAATCTGAGAAGGGTGACAAGGGTGAGTGCGAGTGAGGTTTGATAAATGTAAAAGTTAACTAACCGATTGCTTACCTTAGCACGTATATTAAATTAAAAAAAAACACTGGCCGAGTGCGAGTCGGACTCGCGCATCTTGGGTTCCGTACAAATATACGTAATCATTATCATCATCATCATTTCAGCCGTAAGATGTCCACTGCTGAACATAGGCCTTCCCCAAGGCTCGCCAAACAGGTCGGTCCCGTGCCATCCGCATCCAACGCGATACCGCAACCATAACCAGGTCGTCGCGCCATCTTGTTAGAGGCCTACCTTCATTGCGTCTTCCAATCCGTGGACGCCACTCGAGAACCTTTTGCCCCATCGGCCATCTGTTCTACGAGCGATGTGCCCTGCACACTGCCACTTGAGTCTGGCGATACTTCGAGCTATGTCGGTGACTTTAGTTCTTGCGCGGATTTCATCATTTCTAATGCACTCCCGCATAGAAACTCCGAGCATAGCCCTCTCCATCGCCCTCGGAGTGACTTTGAGCTTTCTTATGAGGCCTGGCAACACACACTGGTCAGACTTTTGATTTGCGAAATTGCGGTATATTGGATGACAAGATATTGCGGACCTTCCCGAACGCTGCCCAGCCGAGTCTCATTCGTCGATTGACCTCTTTCTCGAAGTTGAAAATATACGTAATCTGTAACGTAACTCTATAATAATCCAGTACCTATTAGCATAGCCCTGCTTCTAAGTAAAATGCACACAGCGAGGGAAGATTTTATATTGGTTAATTGGGACTCCCCTTAATGTTTGTTTTATTATTTTATTACAAACTTTTATTTACTTTCACCTGTCCTGTTGTCTGTGTGTCATCAAATCTTGCGAGTTAAATTTGACCCACTTCGCGATTTCCGATTGAGCTGAAATTTTGCATGCAACGTGTAAATCGAAGGATAAACAATATTATTATGACATGGAGCTGGAAGGTGGCCATAGGCACTCCGGAATAAAACGACACAACCCTATTTAGGCTGCGTTTCCACCAGAGATGTGCGAGGATGCGTTGCGAGGGATGTGTGTGTCATGAACCAATAGAAACACTTCATTTAAAAGGTCCTAAGTGAATTAAGTGTTTCTATTGGTTCATGACACACACATCCATTTTTCGGGTAGGTGGAGAAAAAGTGACAACACATATTTTTAAGTACAAAAAACTTTAAATTAATAAATAATTAGTTTTTTACATTAAATAAGATCAGAAACAAATGATTAACTGATAAATCTCCCCTACCAGCAGTTTACTTTAATTATTTTCAAGATAAGTGGAAGTTTCACAACTGACCTAATTTGTCAAGTCATCTGGCAGACATCATGGACACTAAAGCACTCTCGAAGTCAGTGGAGTAGCTGGCACAGATGTTCCAAGCGAGGATGGCTGAGTTTGAGAGCAATCTGTCGAATCTGATTCTGGGGGCCCGACCTTGTCTTCGGTAGCTGCGGACTTTATTGCATTCAGGTCCTTTGTAATGAAGGCTCTGGAGTGTCTGCGAGCACAGGTGGAGGCCTTGGCGGGACAAGTGGATCACCTGGAGCAGAGGTCACGTCGGAAGATGCTGCTTGTGCATGGTTTGGCTGAGACGGACTTGGAGGACACTGCTGTTTCGGCTGTTGGTGTATTTAAAGACCGCTTGAAGTGTCAGGTCTCAGCGGATGACATCGGTCGCAGTTTTCGCACGGGACGCTCTCGGGCTGGCAAGGGTAGACCCATTCTGGTCACCTTTAAGGATGTCACGCTCCGGGATGAGGTGTGGTACTCGAAGACTGCGTTGAAGGGCTCTGGTATAACGCTGTCGGAGTTCCTTACACTACCACGCCATGATACTTTCAAGGCAGCACGGGAGCGTTTCGGCGTGAGAAACAGTTGGACGCAGGACGGGAGCGTGGTGGTTCTTGGTGGTGATGGCGAGCGGCATCGTGTTACGTCCGTAGCCGAACTTGATGGTGTTGCTGCTCCCACAAAAACATCTGGGAATGTCCGAAAAGGGCGGCTAGAAAGGACAACAAGTAGTTGTTTGGTCTGTGATTTCTTTGTTTAGGTGGAGTGGAGTGTCAGTGCCTTTTCTTTTTATCTGCATAATAAGTAGCTATAATCCTCCTGTTTCTTGTACTGTACTTGTACTTATACTTACTTATTATTTCAGTACTTATACATACTTGTACTTATTATTTCAGTTTAGTTTTGTTTAACTTTAACTTTTCGCAGTGTTTGGCATTGTCATGACACTGACATTGACTTGACGGTCAGAATGCAGCGTTGTGCCTAAAAATTTTAATGTGGTGCATATTAATGCTCAAAGTATACCAGCACACTTTAATGACATGCTGTTAAGTTTTGATCACGAGAGCTTGCATGCCATCCTTGTGTCAGAATCTTGGCTTAAACCCTGTTTATCATCTGCTCTTTACAATATTCCAGGTTTTAATTTAATTAGAAACGATCGCTCTGGTAGGGGAGGAGGTGGGGTTGCCATATACCTTCGATCTCACATTCCCTTTTCCGTTATCAGTTTGTCATCTTCCTCCCAGTCTCCTTCTGACACTGCAGAGTACCTTTTCTTAAGTATAACTCTATCTCATGCAAAAGTTCTTCTTGGAGTCTTTTATTCTCCATCACTTCATGTCAATTATTTCTCATCTTTCGAAAAACTTCTTGAGGACTTAAAACCATCATACGAGCATCACATTATTATGGGTGATTTTAATACCTGCCTTCTCAAAGATGATTTCCTGTCTAAACGCCTAAGATCTCTTGTAGGATCTTGCGATATGACTATTCTTCCTTCTGACGCAACGCACCGTTTTCCAAATTGTACCCCTTCTCTTCTAGATCTCACTCTGGTTTCTTCCCTTGCTCATGTTGCAAAATTTAAACAATACTCTGCAGATGCTTTCTCCTATCATGATATGCTGTATCTTTCCTATAAAATCCGGCCTCCAAAGTTTAAACCTAAAATTCTTCTCCAGCTTAATTTTGGTCGAATGGATGTTGAGAGGCTTCGCGAGGATGCGTTGAAGATGGACTGGGGTGTCGTGTCCGGGGCTGCTTCGGTTGATGAGCAGGTTGAACTCTTCAACTCTTTTTTGTCTCAGCTCTATGATGTTCATGCTCCGGTTTGGCCGGTTAAGGTTAAGCATCTTCCTGCTCCTTGGTTGACTGATGAAATCAGAACGTTGATTGCTAAGAAGAATTTGGCTAAATCGAGATTTAAGGCAAACTCTTCGGATTGTAATAAGGCGAAATATCGCGCCTTACGAAACCGATGCAGTACTGTTTGTCGGGATGCTCAAAGACGTTACATCCACAAATCAGTTGAAAACGGGGATCCCGCTAAAGTGTGGAAATTTCTTAAAACGCTAGGAGTTGGGAAGTCGCAATCCAAATCTGTTTCCAGTGATATTAACTTTGATATGCTTAATCACCATTTCTCGTCTTCCGCTACTTTTACTGGCCTTGAAAAGGACGCGACCCTTAAGTATCTTTCATCAATCCCAACTCCTGCAACTGTTCCTTTCTGTTTCAGTTCATTTACCGATAGTGATGTTAAGCAGAGCATATTATTCATTACGTCCAATGCTGTTGGCGTTGACAGTGTTAGTCGTAAAATGATCCTTCCATTACTTGACCTACTTCTTCCAGTGATTACCAGTATCCTTAATAACTCAATTTCCTCTAATGTATTTCCTTTGTTATGGAAGGATGCTGAGATTGTTCCACTGCCCAAAAAGTCAAATCCCAATTCTTTTTCCGATTACCGTCCTATATCCATACTCCCATTTCTATCTAAGGTTTTGGAGCGTCTTGTGCATCGGCAATTATCACATTTTTTAACCCGTAATGACCTCCTTAACCCTTTCCAGTCTGGCTTCCGTCCTGGTCATAGTACGACTACCGCTCTCGTCAAAATTACAGATGACATACGGTTGGGCATGGACAGCAAAAAGTTAACGGTTCTGGCGCTGCTTGATTTTAGCAACGCGTTTAATGCTGTTGACTTTGATGTTCTGCTGGGTATCTTGGGTTCTCTTAACATATCTCCTGCGGTAATTGATTGGTTTCGGAGTTACTTGGTTGGGCGTCGGCAACGCATAAAGGTGGAAGCTTCTCGTTCTTCTTGGTGCAGCCTGTCAGCGAGAGTGCCGCAGGGCGGTGTACTGTCGCCTCTATTATTTTCCATATTTATAAATTCCATTTCTCATAATCTTGTCTCTTCTTATCACCTTTATGCCGACGATCTCCAGATATATTCTCAGGGTGTACTTGATGATCTCCCGGATGTTATTGCTGCCGTGAATCTCGATTTGGCCAAAATAGCCAACTGGAGTGGTCGCTATGATCTTAGCGTTAACCCAGCAAAAACTCAGGTTATTATAGTCGGCAGTTCACATTTTATTTCCAGAGTAAATTTTATTAATCTGCCGCCTATATTTTTTAATGGTATCCTGATACCTTTCTCGGTTAAATTAAAAAACTTGGGTGATTTCATGGACCAGTCATTGGCGTGGGCGCCCCAAGTTAATGAGGTTAGCAGGAAGATGTTTGCTGCTGTGGGGTCTCTGAGGCGGCTTCGCAACTTTCTCCCGCTCGCTACCAAGATTGCGTTGGCTAATTCTCTCCTTCTTCCTATTTTAGATTACGCCGATGTTTCCTATTTTGATCTTACAGAGGAGCAATTGAATAAGCTTGAGCGTATCCAAAATGTCTGTATTCGGTTCATATTTGGTTTGCGGAAATATGACCACGTTTCCTACTATCGCGCCCATCTCAAGTGGCTCCCCATCCGTTTTCGCCGTAACACTCACATTCTTTCTCTTCTGTACAGCATACTCTTCAATCCTGCAACTCCTCAATATCTTCAAGAGCGTTTTATGTTTATGTCCTCTATTCGCTCTGCACAAAATTTTCTTCTTACTGTTCCTCCTTCTTCCTCCAAATTCTATCATAACTCCTTTACTATGACCGCCATTCGTCTTTGGAATTCTCTTCCTTTGTCGTTAAGGCAAGCAAAATCCCTTCCCATTTTTAAAAACCTTCTAAAGGCTCACTATTTGTCACTAACGTAATCCTCGCTCTTTGACCCTTCTTTATTCTTTTTCTTTTTTGTTTATATTGTTTCTTTAATTTCCTTTTTAAATCCTTTTCTCACATGCGGCCTTTTGACATTTTTTTTTTTTTTCCATTGATATTTTGTATTAAGTATATGTAGTGTATAAGTATTATATTGAATGTATTTGTTTATTTATATAATTTATATTATATTTGTATTGTTTTTATTGTTTGTTGTCTATTAAGTAATACTGCGTTTCTCTTGTCTGTTATTTCTGCCACCTACATTCGTCTGTTGATATTTATTAATTTCTGAGTAATTGGTTGTCTAGAAGAGATCGCTTTTTAGCGATAAGACCGCCTATTGTCTACCTGAATTTTTATTTTTGTAATGTCACTACTGCTTCTGGTGATCAATAAAGAATATTTGTATTGTATTGTATCCCTCGCAACGCATCCTCGCACATCTCTGGTGGAAACGCAGCCTTAGTTTGGGCTCGCTTGTTTGGTTTTGACGAGTACTTTGGTAACCAGGGGCAAAAAGTACGGTCAGCAAAAAAAGCTTTTATTAAAAATGGTCGTCTCTAGTTATTAACACTGCCGCTGTTGTCTCCAGGTACTGCATCAACACGTACAAGGGTCACCGCGAGTGGGTGCGCATGGTGCGAGTGTCCCCGGACGGGTCGCTGCTCGCCTCCTGCTCCAACGACCAGACTGTGCGCATCTGGAACGCGGAGACTAAAGAGTGCAAGGTAAGAACCAGGCTAATAATCAGTGAACGGAACTCTGGGAGCAAAACTTTAACAAAACTTGCCAAGCGGGCATGAAACAGTGCTTACAGACATGAAAATATTAATAAACTATTTTACAAGTTTTGTTAAAGTTTTGCTCCCAGAGTTCCAACCACTGCTAATAATATTAGGAACAGGAATGTTATCGTTTGTATTGGATTCCAGAATTGATGGCGCCGTTTTGTCATACTCGTGGTGTTAAAAGCGCACAAGTGTTTTAATAGATTTTGCTCCACGAGGCGCCCCTAGCATACAGAAGCCTGCGGGCTTATTGACTATCGTTTCTGACCCTTGCCTTCGTAATCACTATTCTTTCTGTCAAACGGTATAAAATGATGACAGAAAGAGATGCTGAAAGCGAAGGCAAGCGTCAGAAGCGTTAGAAAATACGGCCTCGGGTTGACTCACCGTCGACTTGTAAGAAGACTCAAACGCTGGAGAGGGGGGCGGCACATGTTTCTGCTCCGGTTCGAAGAAATTGTAGATCCGGGGCTGCAAAACAAAATGAGAATGCTAGTGCTGTAGTTCCCATGCAGGCCCAGTGCTACGAGCTTTATGGTGGAGGTTAAACATAGTGAATCTACCTGCAAACACTTGCGAAGCAATTCAATGGTGTGTGTGAAGTTCCCAATCCGTACTTACATTTATAGTGCTATAAATTATATTGACTATACCCTAATGCTTCTCGTGTTAGTAATTAAGTTGTTAATTAAGTATAATATAAATATGTATGTTAGTCTTTAAGATATTTTTATATGGGCCTATGCAGCCTGAAATAAAATTATTCTATTCTATTCTAATGCACTAGACATACCTATCATGCACAGCACATGTAGTAAACACTTATAGACAATAATTTGTAATTGTGTCAGTGTTCTTCGACATTACATTAGCGATATATAACAAAAACATTGTCATATGCTAACAGTCTATAATTTGCGTTTGATTAGCTACACAACTTGACTGTAAAGTAATCACAGCCCCATTTAGTGAATGCTAATCAAACGCAAATGATAGACAGTTAGCGCTTCACAGATGCTTTACTTTAAGTGGTCAAGAACTGTTGCATGGGCGACAACAGGGATGTTGACACCACCAATCAACTGACGTACTTTTTATGAGCTGTCAAAACACATTTCTCCCATAGAGTTTGAATGGCAATAGCAACATATGACGTCACTTGTTCGCATACTCAATTAACTAACTATTTATTTGTTTTAAAGCAACAAAAAATCTAATTATGCAGTTAATCGAAAATTAATCTGGGTTTTAGGGCTAAAATAAAGCGTTTTTTTACTGGAGTCATGTCTTCGAATTATTTCTTAATGGTGTCAACATCCCTATTGTGTCAGTGTTCTTCTACATTCATTAGCGATATATGTATAACAAAAACATTGTCATATGCTAACCGTCTATAATTTGCGTTTGATTAGCTACACAACTTGACTATAAAGTAATCACAGCCCCATTTAGTGAATGCTAATCAAACGCAAATGATAGACAGTTAGCGCTTCACAGATGCTTTACTTTAAGAGGGTTTATACCTGCTGAGCTGGCAACGTTGCATTTTTGTTAGTTTTTCTCGATTATTCCATAAAAATTTAATGAAAATTAAAAATGTTTTGTATACAAACTGTTCTAATATATAAGTTAATGTGTCTACTGCAATAATAATTCGTGATAAGACTTTTAGTTTCTTGAAAAACCGTTAGGTAATAATTTGTTCGTTTTTAAAGAAAATAAAAGGCTATCACGAATTTTTATTGCAGTCGACACATTGACTTATATATTAGAACAATTTGTATACAAAACATTTTTAATTTTCATTCAATTTTTATGAAATAATTGAGAAAAACTAACAAGAATGCAACGTTGCCAGCTCAGCAGGAGTGGTCAAGAACTGTTGCATGGGCGACAACTGTGCAGTTACCGTACATGAGGTGTGTGTCGCCAGATGGAGCTGCGCGAGCACGAGCACGTGGTGGAGTGCGTGGCGTGGGCGCCCGACGCGGCCGCGCCCGCCATCAACGAGGCCGCCGGCGGCGACAACCGCCGCGCCGCGCACCTCGGCCCCTTCCTCGCCAGCGGCTCGCGCGACAAGTCCGTCAAGGTAACAGTTAGATTAGTGCACAGTGGAGGTTTCAGCGCAGGTCGAAGCACGAAGCACGAAGCGCGATCAACGGAGGCAGTGGCTGCACTTAAATAATACTCTCAATGTATTCAACATTGTTCAAACCTCCTCAAAGCTTACTATTTCTCACTAACTTAATTCTCAATCGTCGGTCCTTCCCTGTTCATTTATGTTTACATTATTTCTTTAAATCCGAGTTCCTTTTCTCACGTGCGGCCTTTTGGCATTTTCATATTATTGATATTCTGTATATGTAGTGTATAAGTATTATATTTAATATATGTGTTTATTTATGTATATTAATATTGTGTATTTGTATTGTTTTTAATGTTTATTGATTAATATATCTTCATTTCTTTTGTCTGTTGTTTCCGCCAGCTACATAAACCTGCTCATATTTGTACATGTATTCAGTATTGGTTGTCTGGAAGAGATCGCTTTTGAGCTATAAGACCGCCTATTATTAATTTTTACTGTACTTTTTTGGTGATCAATAAAGAATATTTGTATTGTATGTATAGTATTGTATTATTCATAAATACAAACAATCAATGTTTATGATTACTCGGAACAAAAAAAAATTTGCTTTATTGACAGCACGCATCAGAGCGGTCGGTGTCAAGAACAGGAAGACAAGGCCAGAGACAAAACTAGTGTTGTCATAAACTTATACATCAATGTATGCTAATATTAGACGACCACATGGTCTAGTGGTTAGAGAACCTGACTATGAAGCTTGAGGTCCTGGGTTTGATTCCCGTGTCGGGGCAGATATTTGTATGAAAAGTACAAATGTTTGTTCTCGGGTCTTGGGTGTTTTAATATGTATTTAAGTATGTATCTATCTACATAAGTATGTTTATCCGTTACCTAGTACCCATAACACAAGCTTTGCCTAGCTTACTTTGGGACTAGGTCAATTAGGGATGTCTATTTTTTTGCAATGTATAGTAAATCGAAAACCATTTCGAGATAAATGGTTTTTAACTCGTTTTCTGTAGTTATTCAATTTTAATATTATATAATGAATTTATTACATAACAAATAAGCAATGACCTTCATTTGACTTTGGTGTAAATTGCGTGACCGGTCCAAGTCGTACTTTATTCTGTGTGGTTAGAATTCTTCACAAATTTACGCGTGGATTATAACTACGGAGTTTGATTTGGACCCACTGCCTGACATCTAGCACTTTGACAGCGCCAGTAAAGTGACACTAGTTACAGTGTACCGCCATGCAAAAAATAATTAAAGGAGTTGCCTTATCGTACGCATTTAGATAGATTTAGAAATTTGGCAGTGTGGGAGCCCTCAATTACAATCTGACGTCATCAACCAAAATAGTTTCAATAATTAATTTTGAAAAAAGTAGTGAACTAAGTGACAAAATATTGAAATTAGTTTCTTATAATTGACTTTTCTATACAAAAAAAAATATAAAAACCACTGGTAATTTTTTTAGACATTCCCAATTGGTGTGAATTGTCCCGTGACATTTATTTATTTATTTATTAAACAATGCCGGCAGATCTGGGATGTGAGCACGGGGCAGTGCCTGGCGACGCTGGTGGGGCACGACAACTGGGTGCGCGGCGCCGCCTGGCACCCCGGCGGCCGCTACCTGCTCACCGCCTCAGACGACAAGACGCTGCGCGTGTGGGACGTGCCGCACACGCGCTGCCTCAAGACGCTCTACGCGCACCAACACTTCGCCACCAGTCTCGGTCAGTTGCACGCATACCACTCTACTACTTTTTTAGGGTCATCCCATCATCATCATCCCAGCCTATACTTCGTCTTTTTTAGGGTTCCGTAGTCAACTAGGAACCCTTATAGTTTCGCCATGTCTGTCTGTCCGCGGCTAAGCTCAGAGATCGTTAGTACTAGAAAGCTGTAATTTGGCATGAATATACATATCAGTCACGCCAACAAAGTGGTAAAATAAAAAAATATTTTTTTTTAGGGTACCTCCCATAGACGTAAAGGGGGGTGATTCTTTTTTTCTCGATTAATCCTATAGTGTGGGGTATCGTTGGATAGGTCTTTTAAAACCATTGCGGGGTTGCTAACATGATTTTTCTATTCAGTGACCTGTTTGCGAAATTTTCAACTTTAAAGTGAAAATTTTCATTAAAATTGAGCCCTCTAAAATCTAAACTGTTGGGTGGAAAAATTTGAAAAAATTCAAAATGGTAGTAAATATATCAAATTTACTAGGAAAATTATAGCGGCTAAGATTGCTTGGAAATTATTTGTACTTTAAGAGTAAATAGTAGCCTAAGGTATAAAACATACCTAAACTTGGATGATTCCGTACACATACAAAATCCTTAGAAAAATATTACTTGATTTGTTTGTAATGGCTACGGAACCCTACCTTGTGCGTGTCCGACACGCTCTTGGCCGGTTTTTAGCATTTAGAAAAGAAGGTAAACCCGCCCGCGCATTAGGCGGCCAGGTCGCTGCGGCCAACTAATTCTTCCGTGATATATGCAAGTGCGCGCACTAGGCGACCAGCGGCCAGCGACCACGTATTGGCCGCGCGGCCAGCAGAAACATTGCGACTCAACACGCGGCCTTAGAGCCCCCGCGCATTAGGCGGCCAGGTCGCGCGACCTGGCCACCTAATGCGCGGGGGCTCTAAGCGATCTTGACGTGTCTTTTTTATTAAAAAACACTTTTAAAAAATAAATCACAGCTAATATCGATACCGAAGTCCTGCCGCGCATTAGGCGGCCAGGTCGCGCGCGGCCAAGTCGCGCGACTGGCCGCAGTAGCTGCGATTCACCTGCGACCAACGTAGCAACCACATTTTGTCAGTTGAGTTCACATCGTGTTCCAAAATGGACGTCGAAGAAGGAACTACCTATATAATTATGAGAATGTCTAAAAAAACTTTTTACGAGATCTTAAATATACTAAAACCACATATTACTGGATTCAGCCCATTTCGGGAGTGCATCAAGTTATCAAATATATCAGGCAGCTCCAACCAGAATTGCCTTTTTAAATTTTTATTCGAATAATCATCCGACGACTGATTCCATAGAGCTTCTCTGTTTTGAATTTCGATAATGAATCGCTCCGTATCGAACGCCATCATCCTGTATGCACCAAACGCGTGTGGCCGCTGCGACCAGTGCGCGCACACTGATCAAATTGAACGAAATTGGTGGATCTCGTTGGTCGCGGCGGCCAACTGGCCGCGTGTCGAGTCACGATGTTTCCGCTGGCCGCGCGGCCAATACGTGGTCGCTGGCCGCTGGTCGCCCAGTGCGCGCGCTTCCATATGTCACGGAAGAATTAGTTGGCCGCAGCGACCTGGCCGCCTAATGCGCGGGGGCTCTTAGTTCACACTCATACTAATTTAGATGAACTGCACGATTAAGTAGTACTTTTGTACACTAGGACATACAGTGCTGATTTGTATGTGCAAATCATTGTAATTAGTATGAGTGTGAACTAAGGTATCAATATATAACAATTTAAAAGGAAATATGGTAGTTTACACCGCTCTTTCCTTAAATATCAGAATTGCAAAATACTTGATTGCCGACTTACCCTAATACCAAATTCACCGTGTTTTTCTCTATATCGGATTGCCAAAAAAACTTGTTTTCAATTTACCATGTTCCATTCAAAACCGAATTCCCATCATACCAGATAGTGAAGTCCACTAGGCTCATAAAAGACGACCCCCTGGCCTCCCCACTACGACCACGACCTGCCTGACGAGCCTGGTGATTTCACTAACAAAGTAATCACAAAATGAATGAATTGAGACTTTTATTCCTAATGGTACCCAACGGAACCCAGCCTAAGGCTCCCCTGTCCATCGTCTAACCGTCTGTCACTTGGCCGTATGGCATTCCGTATATGAATTTTCAGTGTAGAATTTTCTTTTTCGGTACGGTGTTACGGATCCATCTAGTACTTGAACATTTTTTGTTTCAACTGTGTAACTTTTTACAGTGTCTTGTGATAAAAGAAACAGTCCTGGACTAAGTGCAAACAAAACAAGTATTGCTTGAAAGGGATGGCACTACCCCATAATGTCATGAGTCGCTCTGTGACTCCGCCTTCCTGGAGATATAGCACTTCTCCTGTTCATGTCTGTTAACTATTTTCCGGGCCCCGTCCATTTAGATAGGTACTTTACTACAAAATTAATCGTTGTGTTATATTATTTACCTACTTATGCAGGATTAATTGAAATGCAAAGCATATTTTATACAAATTAAATTGATTTTTTTAACATATTTCAAAGGGAACAAGGTCGAATCTTTGTGTAGATTTATGTGGTCGCTGTATATGAAGTGCGCCTGGAAAAGGGTTAAAAAGAAACATCCATACTACCACGCGGTTCTCTCCTCGTTTTCAACCATCCTTTTTATTTATATAAGCTATTGTTATGTAAATGATTCGACATTTTATGCATACTTTATGTGTTTCAGATTTCCACAGGAGCTTGCCATACGTAATATCGGGCAGCGTCGATCAGACCGTCAAAGTTTGGGAGTGTCGCTAAGAGCGTTGCCATTTTAGTAACTTAAACTCACCGATGATATCTATATCATTATTTTTTTCACATTAAATAGCCGCAATGAGAGCAATGTGAATTGCGATTTTAATGGATAAATCATTTTAGAACGGAGAAATAGTTTTGATAATTTATTAATAATGTTTCTTCCTTCTGCTCATTGTGGTCTGTTCTCGAATGCTTGACGATGCTATGTCCCCTTGTTCATCTCTATCAGATCCTCGTCTACTATTAAAGCTTTGGATTCTCACATTCCATTAAATTATAATGGCTCATACATAGGTGTAAGTGATTCGGTATCTCCGAGTGATAAACAGAAACCCTAGTACTTTTAAAATATCGATGTAGCATTTGTCTTGCGTCCGATGGGAACGGCGGAGTGAGGAGTAAAAGCTGTGTTATAATTTAACATTTCATTATTCTACGTTTTATTTTATAGTTATGGTTTATTCATAAGTTTGTTTAGATATAAATTTTATTTGGTATGATTAGTTAATTTCTTACGTGTCCACTCTAGAGAAAATTTGTACCTTGATTTGTTTTATGGTAACTTAGTTTACTAAAATTTTGATATTGTTGGTTATTCATGACAATCATTCTAGAGAAGTTTTCGCGTGAGTGTCGCGTGGCGTCTCGGCCCGTCTGCCGTGTACATAGCTTGTTGTCCCGCTCGACAGTCGTCATTGTGTTTGTTTGCTGCCAGTGCCAACAGCATCAATGAGTCTCTGGGACTTAGTTCCTTCATAAACTGATACGAATTAGGTTGGGTGTGTGGGGCGCGTGCTTTTATATTTGCAGTTTCATAGGGACTTATTTTAAGTTTTGGCGATTCAAAACTTTAACTATAAGTTAGAGTGTTATATTTTTAAATTTTAATAATTATTTATTAATAATGATTAATATTCATCAGTGTTTAATTTGCTGTCTCAAAGGGAATTCCGGGCTAAATGTTTTTCTAAATTTGCTAGATTGCTAATTGAAACCTTGCAAACATCTAAATCTAGATTCTAGAAGATCATCCTTATAACATAACATCCTGCGAACGAATCTTTAACGTAAAAGTGTGTGATATATAGTAATTCATATTCTCATTTCAGTCTGTTTGAGGTAGCTAGGTTGCAAAGATAATATTTAATGAGGTCTATTGAGTTTGATACAGTAGTTATTTATTGCTATTTGAGGATTGCAATGGGTTTGTATACCCTGTATTTTTACTAGAAGTTAGTAGTAGATGAGTATAGTCATACTTTAGACGCTTTGCCGTGTTAACGCATGAATACCGTTTAAATGGCTAAGGGTTAATAAAATTATTCATATCTTGACTTTGACGAACTCACAAAACCAAATGCTATCGATGAGCGAGCATCATCTCAGTTGCGATCTAAGCATTCTGGTTGCCCAGTTAAGTTAATTCCAGAAATGTGTTTGAAAGTACTTTAAATACACTCGCATTTCTATTGCTAATTGCCGGCCAACATCTGAATGTGTATGCCCAGTAATAGTTATTAAACATCGAGATTATAATATTAGCATGCAAGGGTATGCAACGTCTATGGTTGAAGCTAATAGTTAGTTCGTATTTATAATAGCCATTTGCTTACTCAATGTGGAATCGTAAATACATGGTGATAACGTCTTTATTGATTAAAAGCTTGCAAACTACATTTATGTACAATTTATCGAGTAAATTATCTGCACTCACATCAATATAATTATCATAAATGCTTACCGTAAGGATAATAGAATATTGTATACCAACTATTGTTAAACGTGATACAAAGTTCTCAGATACCTAGAGAGCAGAAATTGAGCTAGGTAGGTACGCCGAATAAACTTTCCATATGAGAATTTTTGTATTTACTCAGTAATCCCGTATTTTGTCTAAATTTATAAATAGTAAATTACTACCAAAATTGTAATAGAATTTGGTTTAAATATTGTGTAAATAAAACAATTAAATTATTTTACTGTGTCTTATTTATTACTGGCATGGTGAGTTACATTACCCTCCGTCATAGCATTAAGAATAGGAGGTCACGACAAATTCGGTAAGATCTCCTAAGTGGCTTACTTTGGGTTGACATAATAAGTGAAATTCTCCGATGCTATCTCGGTCTACCTGCGCAAAGTGATTGCGTTGTATACTTTATATTGCTTGCATAAATACATACAATCACGCCTCCTTCCCAGGAAAGTAATAGCCAGAGACTATTAAAAAAAAAGTTTTGTTTCCACCTGCTACGATTCTGACATCGTATCGTGACAATAAAAGTGCAGTAGCAGTGCAGTAGTGTGTCTGAGCCAAATCGAAATGTGTGCAACGTGGTTGGTCCTTTTGACACAATAAATAATTTTGCTCGACTTGGCGGGGGCACTACCGTGCCCCAAACCTTATGATTGGGCTGGCGTGGATTTGACCAGAGCCGAAGATCAAGCTCAGTGGCATGTTGGCGCGCCATGGGAAAGACCTGTGTGTAGCAATGAACAGTGGGCAGATTGATGATGATCATAGCCGCCCTGATGTAGTTATTATTAATATCGGAATAGAATGTCGTTAACTTAATGAATAATAATATTAATAATGATGAATTTAACTGTTTATGAAGTACCGTGTGGATTTATAAATTAATAACAATAACCCGTGTTAAATTTAACCAAAATCTGTTCAGCAGCCGACGGAGCGTGCTCAGCGCGTTGTATAATACTGAATCATATACGCTACGCTGTCAGAGTGTGTCACCGTATATTTATATGATTCGGTGTTATACAACGCGTTGGGCCCGCTCCGTCAGCGTCGCTCGCACGCCCCGAGTTGCGGTCTGTGGTAGCCTTAAGCGTACAGTAGTTATAGAAAGCATAAAATGTAGCTTTTTTTCAAAATAAAAATCGCAGAAACTAACAAAACCATGGACTGAAAATGTGCGTCGAGCGAGACTAATACTGACTTTTGAACTGGTCACACTGTATTTAAATTATTTAAAACCGAAAACTTAATACTGAATCGCAATTTTGGTACAACACTACTTATGCCATCCACAATCCCAAAGAGTATTGTAATATTATATGAACAAGAGTGGCAACTCTATGGTCAAATTTGCATGTATGCAAATTATGTATGGTGCTGCTGCCCTACGCCCTGGTGAAGAACTAATCTGACGTATCTATAGATGTATACCTATCTATATGTATATGTTGGTAGTGATGTACAGCTATAATTACGCGTAATTTTAATTGATAGGCTAATTGCCACTATTCGTATTTTAGCCGTCTAATTCAAATCAGCATATACGAAGTATAAGCGGCTAAACCCGATTTGCACTATACGGCTAAAATACGAACATTGGCAAGTGGCCTATCAATTAAAGTCCTTGACCGTACAATTTGGTACGCCATGGCCATGGCCGATGAATGACAACTAGTGATGAGTCCCTCACTCGTGAGGTACCTCGTTTGAGTTCCTCATCGCGACAAAATGAGGGAGTACTCGAATTGCAACTTTGAACCACCTCATTTAGCTCCTCATTTTCTATCACGTGTCGCGAGCACAGAGTACGAGGCGCGAGGTGCGAGCACAGATAACGAGGCGCGAGGCGCGAGCACAGATAACTCACTATACGAAGCGGCAACGATGCGCGCGCCTCGCTACTCACTTACTCATTCAACTCATTGCGAATTGCGATCGTTTTAATTCCTCACACCTCACCTCACCTCAAATGAGGGGTACCTCGCGAGTACCTCGCGAGGCAAAACGAGTTACTCCCTCATCCTCATTTAAAAAGCAAGAGTTACACAACGCTAATGACAACTGACAAGTTTGACAAGTCAACCAAGATGGCCGCTAATTTAGTTCTTTAACAAACAACCAGAGATCGCTGTAGTCGCATGAAAAGTGTGATTTATGTAAGTGTGCCCCCCCGCACAATCCTACTGTTTTTGGCTTAAAGGTCTTGTAGCCAAGCCATAATCTCCAAAAAAAAAATCCTACCGTGTTATGTCATGTCATGAGTGTCAAACTAAATTAAACGTCATTTTCGTTCGATCAGCGGTTGCGATGGTATAAAACGGTATATAAGTATTTCTCGAATTTTATGTGAATAATCAATTACCTAGTCTTTTTGAATAGTGCAAAAATGGATGTCGAGGAGTGTCTGAAAGAATGGGACGACCTAGTTACGGATTACAAGCGCTTAGAGGTATATGTATTAATTTTTAAAATATGAAAACATAATCGTATAGGACGCAGCCTCCGGATGTTTGACCAGCTTTTCGTTTTCCGTGTCAATTACTTAAAGAAGTAAGATTTGTTTGAATTACGTGGGTGTGATTTGTTACTTGAATCGTACTTTCGAGTACTGCTGTCAATTTATCCTATATTTTGTATAACTGATTTGATTTTCCTTGACAAAATCATGTTGTTTTTGCGTAAATCTCTCACACCAACATTTGTTGTGTTACGGCATACTCTTTTAACTAATGCAAATCAAGTAAAAGTTTAATCCCTGTTTATAAAACATGTACCTCTTATATTTCATTAAATTTTTGTATTAAATTTAAAAAAATCCTGGTTGTCTCAAACATTATGAGACATAATTAAAATTTTACTTAAAAAATTATGCTTGGCCTTGTGTACTTAACCTTGATGTATGTAAACTACATATGTGAATTTAGACAGACATCACGGAATAGAGGCCACCAATATTATTATTTTTTTATGATACACCTACATTTTAGGTATATCATAAAAAAATCAGAAATAACTTCTATTGTGGATCTGTGAAATTAATAATACCTTTGGGTTTCCAGTCCATTAACAAAGATTATGCTGCAAAATTGGAAGAAGTAGGTGAACTACAAGCATCATGCATGAAGGAACTGAGCCATCAAAGATATCGCATGAATGTTATCACGGGAGCACTCAAAAGGTCAGATCAATCATCACTAATGGTTGTGATTTGCAGTAATGTGTTTTGTTTGTAAATAATAAACATCTAATTGAGTACTGCATAGGAATAGAACTATGTTACAGAATGTTCCATGAGTATCATAATAAACTGAAGGGAGTGCTAGGTGGGCAGGTCACCTGCTAAATATTAATATTTATTATATTATATTATATTAAATAAATTAATCAGGAAAGTGGTGACACTTTTGCACAGGTAATTTTTCTATTTTAGGTAGGTGACTTTTCCCTTTAAGTTTATTGTCCAACTTACGGGACACCCTGTATATCATGTGGGTAAACAGTAGCTATGGAATATAGTGTTTTTTTATTTCCAAATGGGATAGCAGTAGTCATAAATAAACAAATACAGAATAATATGTATACATATACAGGGTATTTTTTTAATCAGTGCACAAATTTTATTATGTAATTCAGTATCATTAAAATAACAAATTTCATTATTTTTCATTATAATATTTATTACTTAAATTTTATGTTTTTCATAGTAACTCGACCATTTGGCTAAGTAAAGTTTTATTAAGAGGTGCTAATTATATATTTTTTCGACAGTTGGCGTTCTGAAGATTGACAAACTGCAGCTGTTTTATTTTGATCTCCTATTGTTTACTGGAAATATTTTTTTAAGTGTTTGAGATGACATTTGTGAGATTTAATGGCTGAGAAGCCGTTCATGCTCAGTACTTAGTAGAAACAGAAAAAAACACAAAGTCATCTCACACTTTTGTCTATGTCAAACCGTTTGCGTTTCGTTTGCTTTGCGTTTTGGTGTGATCAGTGTGATTTTTGGACTATTTATAGCGACCTCCGCACCAAATCCGGATTTTCAATTTTACTGCATTTCTCCACGACCTATGCACAATAATTGAATCACGATTGAATATTTTCGATCACTATTTTGGAACTGCTTCTTGGACAACGCAAAGTAAACAATATGCAAACGGTTAGATATAACCTTTTGTATGCCGTGTGCCAGAACCATACCCAATATAAGGCATTATTTTTGTATTTTTTTTTAATCTGTATCATTGGATTTATATGAAACTGTTGAGACTAGAATGCACGACTTTTTTCACTTCTGGCATACAAAAGGTTAATTTGACATTGACAATTGACTTCGTTTTTTTCTATTTCTACTAAGTACTGAGCACAAACCGCTTGTCAGCCATTAAATCTCACAAATGTCATCTCAAACACTTAAAAAAATATTTCCAATAAATAGTAGGAGATAAAAAAAACAGCTGCAGTTTCTCGGTCTTGAAGACGACTACTGTCGAAAAAATATATAATTAGCACCTCTTCAAAAAACTTTACTTGGCCAATTATTGGATGAATAACTATGAACAACCAAAATTTGAAAATGTAAAATAAAATCTCAAACAAATAATTGTGATCTATCAATGATACTGAATCACATATCAAAATTTGTGCACTGATTAAAAAATTACCCTGTATGCTACCATATAAATATTCTTTATAGAACACCACAAAATCAGTAAGTACTTATTGAGGAATTACAAGAAAAATATAAAATAGAAAGCAGGGAGGACAGGCAGTCTTATTGCTTAAAAATGATTTGTGAAAGACAACTACATATTTAGATACAGACTAAGTTGCAGCCCACTGCTAAGTTAATCATACAACTCGATGTTTATGTGGTTTCAGAGGGTTATAGCAAAGTATACAAAGCCAATTTTATCAGGCATCAATATAATGTTAATCCAGATAGCTTAAGAATTAAAAGTAACTGACTGTATCACTAATGTCTAAGTGTGTTATTATCATTCTCACTTATCAATCCCCAGCATGTTCATTGTCCAAATTAATATGTTGCAAAGTTACAAACAAATAAACATGTAGTAAATCATATGTCTTTCAACATCATAATCTGTTGATATAACTCAGTCCAGGTAACAATTGCATATATCTAATAATGAGTATTGACCTCCCTCCATACATGAAAATGATGCAGTCTGTACAATGTGATAGATACAGCTCTTTAATAGTAAATTAATTTACAATTTTATTGTTTATCATACATGAGTTTTAATTGCATTGACCATCTAAAAATAGTTATCAACACATAAATGAACTGTGTAAACACAAAAATCACAACTACTGTAAAATGTTACATAGAACATTCTTATTCTCATGTTGCATTATCTTTAGCAATTTCATTAAATCAGGTGGGCTCAGGCTCGTTCGGTCCGTTTCCTAACATGTCTGCTTCCTAAAGTGGCCTTCTTCACACATTGACCGTTTCCTATGATGTCTACTTTTGAAAATGTCTGTTTCCTAAAATGGCTGCTTCTCAAAATAACCTTCTTCCCACATTGTCGCGGCTCAGGCTCGTTCGGTCCGTCTCCTAAAATTGTCTTCTTCCCATAGTGTCAGTTTCCTATGTTGTCTACTTCTCAAAATGTCTGATTCTCAAAATACCCTAAATTTATTTATACTACAACTCTACAATATTTATTTAATAACTACAATCACTTAATAAAGTAACATTAAAAAAAAAACATGAATAAGTGAAACAAAATAAGAATCTCCATTGGTTTCTAACGGTTTCCTAACCAAAAGGTTTCTACACAATCAGTTTGTTTTTGGTGTTTTTTGGGACTCTGGTGTTTAGAGATTAGGCTATTTTAAATTTATGTTTATGTGACATTGGGTTGTACTGAGTATATAAGGGTAATTTGAGCTTACGTACCGGAAGCGATATATTTTTTTGTCGATAATATTTTGCTACATCACTTTCGTATAGATGCCCCGAAATATCCCAGGCATGCTTATTTCAAGTACTTCCGGAAACTACTTCTTGAATTTAGGAACAGAAAAGAAAACAGTTTGAAAAGCAGACATTGTAGGAAACGGGCTTTAGAACACAAATAGTGGGCATTATAGGAAGCAAACATCGTAGGGATAGGACATTACAAGGAACGGACATTATAGGAAGAAAGTCAGTTTTCGAAACAAACATAATAGTAAACGATCATTCTAGGACAGTGGCATGATAGGAAACCATTTGCTGACATTATAGGCAAGAGTCATTTCTTGGAAAAGGACCAGTTTGAGAAGCAGACATGTTAGGAAACGGACCGAACGAGCCTGAGCCGTCAGGTGTAATAAACTGTAGTAAAATAGACCACTGCAGGCTATGTTGATTGAGATATATCCTTAATCTTTATTGATTAATTGTGAAGTCCGGTTCTAAATACGTTCATCAGTTATCAGTGATAAACTGGGCTTGTTTGTTGGTAACATGATAAAATTGAGCAAATATTATCTTGTTTTGCACTGAAAAAAATTGGTATCATCTCTAAATTTAGTAAAATAGAAATAATCGTTTGAATAATTTTTTACTCCTGCAAAACAATAGGAAACATAATTAGAAAATGAGTCAGTCAGTCAGTATTATGTATGTTTAAATAGAGTTTTGCCTGCGATTTTCAGGTCAAAATGTATGAGTATTTGTCATAAATATACTGACGGGATCGATCAGTAACACGCGCGGATAAGTGATGTGGGTTCATCTCAGGGGCAAGCTCAAACGCATTCTAAAATCATTTTCATTCATCTAAAATCTTTAATTTCATGGACTAAATAAAAGTTTAGCTGATAAAACAAAATTAAATGGAGTGATTTGCATCGGCTATTCAATTAGGTAGGTATTACTAATCAGTAATCATCATAGATAGGCATAACAGCTGGGTTGTATACTGACCTACTTGCCCCAGTCGTCCAGTTACTATACACTATAGGCCACTAGTAACATAGACTAATTTGCACCGCATATTGGTAGCAAAACTAGTGCATTTTATCTAAGATATTGAAGCAAACTGCATTCGAGCGCCGCCTCTAACCAAGAGATCCGGGTGTAGTTAGACTACACGACAGTGCTAGCAACAAATAAACGAACTCAATTTCGTTACTTTAACATGATATTTACATTTACCTAACAAATTACAGACTAGAAAAGAAAGGCGTCACGAAGGATGAACGCGTGGCGAACCTCGAGAAAGAGGTGATGAAGAGGAAAGCCATGCTGCACGAGATAGAGGCTACGCTGCCGAAACAGAACAGCATGTACCTACGGATTATACTTGGCAACGTTAATGTGTCCATTCTTAATAAAAATGACAAGTTAGTATATTGTTTGTTTCTGTGTAATATAACAGACAAAACTTTTACCTATATATTCAAAAGCTACAGTCGGTTTCTTAGCGGCTCGCACAATTTGATGACGGTTCTTCAGGAACACTGAACCAGAGTCATTGATGGTAGAATGGATTGGTCGACGTCGATCGACAGTTTCTAACTTTCTACTTCAGCCAAACCCACCACACCAATCGATCGACGTCGAACAGTAGCATCGATCGGCTGTCGATCAATCGTTTATCGACCGGTAACCGTCGATCAGCCAAAGCTACCACTTCAATCGATCGATTGGTGTGGTAACACCCATACCTACTCGTACCAAACTTCAAAGACGCCGCGCCTAGTCTCCTACTTGTTTCGAGCTTTTGCCTACGGTTTATTACTAGGGGTTCTGTCGCATGCTGAATGCAATAAGGGCCGAAGTCAAAATTTTGGGTTTTTGAGTTTAACCCGGAATCGGTGTGTGTATGCAGAACATGATTCCGGATTAAACTCAAAAACCCAAAATTTTGACTTCGGCCCTTATTGCATTCAGCAGACGCTGTGATAGACCTGACGAGTTTATATTATACGTTTTTAACCCATATGGCCATGACATATTGAAAATTTTTCGAAACTGAATCGACAAAAAAATATATAATTAACAAACCTGCGTACAAAATTTCACGAGAATCGTTTGTGAAATGCGACCTGTAGAGAAGAACAGCAGGTCATCCGGGCAGACGCACGAAAGCATTTTTGTCCAAGCTGGAACGCAAGTAGACGTTTCGCGCTCGCGCTCTAAACTACATACATCTAGTCCACCAAAAAATTCCTTTACTACCGTAAGGTTCAATACCAGTTATATGGCTAAAAAGTGAAAACATCAAAGGCTAATTTCACTTACAAGCCAATGTGACAATCAGCTTTATTATTTTTTTTCTGATGTAAGAACTGTTATAGTTTTGGTCGACAAGGAATACTTTGAAAAATTAATTCCAACTGAAAAGCAACTGGATCGCGTACACCGGGTTTTAATTTAATGTTTTTACACGACTACGGCAAAGCCAAAGGAAGTGTAATGATTTTAGCAGTCTATGTTTGTATTCACGGATGTTCCACCGCAGCGTCGACCCTGGCCCTATACTACGAAGCGCGAAATTCGAACTTCGTTTCATGCCGTTCCGCTCACGCTAATGGTATTTATTACGAGAGTGAGAGGGACCGCACGATTCGAACTTCGAACTTCGAATTTCGTAGTAACCCCCCAGCTCATCCGATTTTTTGGTAATACCCAAATACTACCCATTTTGACCCACTTTGTTTTTGCAATGCTATAATTTGAAATGATTTAAGTATGCAAAGTCAAACTTTACCAGTCTTCTAGTATCAGGCTTTTCTGGGCAAAGTTCCTTATGTAATTAGTCAATCTAGATTGCTGGCTATTGGACTTTATTTTCAGATTGCTCATTGTTTACATTAAACACTACCTATGTGTAAGGGCAAAGTCTAGGAGCTGACAAATAAGTTTTTCTTTAGATTAAAGGTACAATGAATCATAGCAGTCAAGGACCTACCACACAATATTAGCCTGAGAATGTTGACAAAGAGAGAGAGAAAAGTCTTTGTTAACAATACCTACTTTGTTTTGAAACTTTATAGTGTTAAATATCGATTGCTATTTTTAATCGGGTAGCCATTTTAAATTAAACTTCATCCACCTGACTCTGTGAATAAAATATTTGTTGTTAGTGCTGCATTTAATCATTATTTTCTTTCAGGTTCAAGTACAAGGATGAATACGAAAAGTTTAAACTCATACTAAGCGCCATCGCGTTTGTTCTCGCTGTTCTAAACATCTACATCGATTTCAGGTAATTAGTACCTAACATAATGTGACCAAAGCAATGATAATTATCGCTTCAACCTTGGAAATTTACAACTGCTAGTCAATATTCTTTGACTTAAAAGACAATCATTTATGAAAATGAGTGGGATTATGTTATCAGAATTTCGTTAAACCTTTGTGTAGATAGTACATATCAATTTAATGCATTGTAAGAAATGTCATGGTCACATCCATTATAGATCCATCTATAATAAAATAATCCATGTAAAATCCACTCATGATTCAACTTTAATGGTAAGATGGGTCCAGTTAGATGTGATAGGGGAATAAAGAAAAGGTTATTCAGAATTTATTTGAAAATTGTTTGCATAATGGATTAGATTCTGAATAAAAATACAGATTAATTCATACTATAGCTAGACCATTTTCATGAGTTGGTACAGGGGCTGGGGGTATGACGACAAAGGGGCCGAGAGAGGCGCGGGCGCCCTTTGTCGTCATACCCCTCAGCCCCTGTACCGCGCGCGGGCGAGAATTAATTTACACGGTTTAGCAGGGCAGGGGTGGAAATAAATGGTCAGTAAAGTCAGTACTTTGAGAGTCATGGTCCATTCTTCCATAAAAGTGGTCCGATCTCTGTAGATTAGATTGAATTGACAAAAATGCGGATTTGTCCATCTCATCAACATATTTTTTTTTATTTTATCCGCCTCACCTGCAGCCATTTCATCCAGGGAGTACTATGGCTCATTTTACTTGTCCGGTAATTTAAGTTTTCGAGTACACGGGTATGCGAACCCAGATATCCCGAGCTGCTATTTGCTACAAAATGGTCAGTAAATGGTCAGTATTTGGTCAGTATTTCGGAGTGTTCTTGTCAGTAAAGTCTGTATTTTTGGCCATGGAATCAGTTTCCACCCCTGCGGTTTAGCTATACCTACCTTTGCAGATTACAGTAGTACACACTTTATATGGCGCGTCGTGCATTTTCGGCTGCGCGACAAAAACGAACCAGCCGATGATAGCCGAAGATACGATTCAAACTTTAAATCAGTCTTATGTCATATAGTTACAAGGTGCAAATTACAGTGCACCTGTTATCGGTCACACTTAATCGGAAGTATGGCACGCGACGCACGCTAACATGGCGGCAGCAACCCACCAATAGCGGCACAGGAAAAAGACGCGTCGTGCGTGGAGTATGCCTATTGGTCAATTGAATTTCCCGCGCTTGTAAAACGCGTCTTCTGCGCAGTTACATCGATGAGCCATAACGGTTGTGTACTACTGTACGTAGGCCAGTAAGTAATGAAATCTAAGTGGAAAATATTAATATCTATATCTAAAGCATACTATACAACTAATGATTATATTATGAAGAGGGATATTTGGAAATATGTACTTAAGATTCGCATTGGCGATCCCTAGTCTCAAATACCGTATCCACTGTGTAAAAAAAATTATATAACTTAAGTTTGCTCGATTCTTCTCAACAGTGTTTTTCCGAAGCGGTGGTAGATTCTTCGACGTACAAAAGTGCTTGTTATAACCTAAATTGAATTGTATTTTGACTTTAATAATTTGGGATTTAATGAAATCTTCAAATAGATAAATAGTTGAATACTGACTTACTGTAACACTTAAAAACAATTCACGTTCTAGGCCTCTCCAGCTGATCCTTATATTCCTGCTAGTGTGGTATTACTGCACCCTCACCATTCGCGAGAGCATTCTGAAGGTCAACGGCTCCAGGATAAAGGGTTGGTGGCGGCTGCATCACTTCATATCGACCGCCGTCGCCGGCGTCTTGCTCATTTGGCCGCAGAACGAACCATGGAACGAGTTCCGGCATACGTTCTTGTGTTTCATTGCCTATATCAGTGAGTACCTATCCTTCATTTATTTTAGATCAACCTAAACCTGCCTAAGGATTGATGTGTTTTTTTTTTAAATATCAAGTGTCTTATCTGTCTCTCAAGATGCTTTTCTCGGGAAAGTGTGGAGGAAATTATAAAGCTAAAATTCATATCAAATAGGTACGCAAGAGTGCAGTCCCAAAAAACCAAGTTTCTAAGTTAACACAGTTAAAACATACAACATTTTTACCCACGACAGGACGAAGAACGGTATATGCGGTATGTTGTATGGTTGTTAATTTTTTTCGAAAACTACCTAACCGATTTTTATGAGGATTTTGCATTATTACGAGCTTTTACTTAACTTGCACCGTTCTTATGTGCAAGACGACCAGATGGCCTAGTGGTTAGAGAACCTGACTACGAAGCTTGAGGTCCCGGGTTCGATTCCCGCGTCGGGGCAGATATTTGTATGAAAGATACGAATGTTTGTTCTCGGGTCTTGTGTGTTTAATATGTATTTAAGTATGTATCTATCTATATAAGTATGTTTATCCGTTGCCTAGTACCCATAACACAAGCTTTACTTAGCTTACTTTGGGACTAGGTCAATTGGTGTGAATTGTCCCGTGATATTTATTTATTTAAGATTGTAACTAAGTTTAAGAAAAAAATTTTTTTTGTAACATTAACTGCAATAAACAGATTAAATTTTAATTTTTAATTTTTTTTTTATTTATTTATTTAAGTATCTATGTTTATGTGTAAGCTGTTGTTTCACAATTTATAAACCATTTTTCAACCGCTTCCTGGTGTCCGAGATCCTAAACATTTTAATGAACTTTCAGGTGTTGTCCAATATATGCAGTTCCGATACCAAAGTGGAGTACTATATCGTTTAAAAGCGCTGGGGGCAAGGCATAATATGGACATTACCATCGAGGGTTTCCATTCATGGATGTGGCGCGGACTCTCATATCTGCTGCCCTTCCTGTTCGGCGGATATGTGTTCCAACTGTATATCGCCTACACACTATATCAGTTGAGCTACCATCCCGAAGCGACTTGGCAGGTATGTAGCGAATTCATTTCTTTTATTAAAGTGAAAGGGACTGACCGAAAAACTACTTCTCAGTATCATTCAGCACTTTTCATTCTTATATCTTCTATTTATTCTAAAATAATGCAAACAAAGATTATGTCTTTAATATTAAGGCCGCTTTTTGTCTGTTTCTGATTTGTTGATTGATATGAGTCACTGTGAAATGCTTAACAGTGTGACTGGCAATCTACACCGTGTGTTGACAATGTTTCCAACAGACAGACTATAAGCGGCCTCAAATAAATGTCGCTCGTCCGTATTTGATACAAAAATGGTGCATTTACTCTCGCAATCACATTCTGTCAGGAGTTTGATTCACCAAACAAAGATATCAGATGCGGAATCGATGACGCATTACAAATTTTATTTGGTTATTAAAGGGAAAATTCAACGATTTTATCCCTGCGATTTACGAATTATCACTTTAATAAAAACAAACATAACTAACCAAATTTCTAAATTAAACTCCCATTTGTAAAGTAATCTGTCTTAAACCTAGATATCTCTTAGCTGTCCCTGAAACTGAATGCTACTGTCCCAAATATAAAGCTTTCCCTATAACAAACCGGCAACAGGTCCCAGCATTAAGTATGTCGTTCCTGCTGACGGGCGTCGGTAACACGGCGACGATGCTGCGAGTGATCCCGCAGAAACTCAACGAGCAGGTAGAATGTTGAGCGGCCGCGCCCTCTGCACGCGTACAGTAAAATTACATAAAGTTTACCACTGACAGATGGTTTGCCTTCATTTCATATTCAACTTTAACGACCTACAAATAAAGCCAATTTTAGAATAATGTTACCCACGTTTGCAGAATTTGTAATAGCTACTTTATTTGTATGGTGTTAAAGTTGGAAATGAAATGAAGGCAACCCATCTGTCAGTGGTAAACTAAAAGTAAATGTATTGTACCTATAAGCTCGCGCACCTTCCAAGTGCCAAGTGCGGGCCAGTGCCACTCTCATAAGACATCACAATATCATTTAACATAATTAAGTTTCAATAAAACAACGATAAAATACGTCACGTCCTTTTGGTAAAGAATTTATTGTAATACAAGAGGATTTTATTATAGTTGTAGCTCTTATTAGAGTGGCAATGTATCTTAGAAAGTGGTAGTTGACTTAGTTGAGTACAATAGATGTCATGTGGACCAACCTTTTATGAACGTAGATGTTTACCCTCGAATCCACAGCGTTAGAAAACACTTAGGTTTTTAACACTGCAGAACTCGGTGTCTTGTAACGTTGTGGACGTGTGGGTTCGTAGCTTCAATGATGTAACATCTTTAAAATAAGTGGAATGTTGAATGTCACCAAAACTTAATGAATAATCAGAACATTTCAACATGTAATGTACTTTGTTCTGTAGCTCACTCCTTCAATATCGACGACTGCTCTCTGGCTCAACCTCGCATACCTATTTCAATATTTCGTATACAGTACTTATATTAATTGAGTTTGAATCAAAGAGCCGTCGATATGTAGCTGTAGTAGGTATTTTTCGATTGATAGTCTATTAATATTGTAAATGTTAATAAAGGTAACCTATCGCAATCACTAAAAATGACAATCTTAATTGCCTTAGTCCGTAAACATCTTGTTTTTCTATCGTTTGGCCGACGACAATGTTCTTATGTTTTTCGTTTAACATATTGAAGTTAATAACAAAGAGCAGAAGAACAAAAAAAAAGCACTTGGCTTAGGCCCGTGCACTATTGTACCTCCTGAGCAGGAGAGATGTTGTTAACAAAAATAAATAATAATAATATTGAAGTTACGTCGATAACTTTTCCGGGCGATTTCATATCGATACCGGAAATCTCAAATGGCGTAAAGGACAAAATGCGAAAATGCGAAAATGAGTCTTAAATGCCATCGTATACAGCTTTTTTTTCCCTATCGCATTTTTGTCCTTTACGCCATTTGAGATTTCCGGTATCGATATTTTGAGGTCATTTTTAGGGTTATGTACCCAAAGAGTGCCAACAGGACCCTATTACTGAGACTCCGCTGTCTGTCTGTCTCTCTCTCTCTCTCTCTCTCTCTCTCTCTCTCTCTCTCTCTCTGTCTTTCCGTCCCTCCGGCTATCATAGAGATCTATCTCTTGAACTGTAATAGTATTCTTGAAATTTTTACCGATTATGTATTACTCTGGCTGCGACAACAACAAATAAATAATAAAAATAAAATCAAGTTCAAAATTAAAGGGAGTCGGTGGTCATACAAGAAACGTGTTTTATCAGCGTTTTTCAATATTTATAGTGGCATTAACTAGTCTTGAAATTTTCACTGATTACTTATGTATTACTGTGGCCGCTACACCAAAAAATAGTAAAAACATATTTAATTAAACATTGAGGGGAGTCCCAACAAATAACCAATATAAAAATGATCCCACACTGCGTACATTTTACTTAGAAGCAGGTGAGCGAGTCCGACTCGCACTTGGCCGTTTTTTACTTTCCTGACGTTAGTCATATTTTTACGCGATTGCCCAAAGAAAAGAAGATTGTATCGAGTGATTTTGATAGGTAACCGTTTGGAAACATCGAAGAGATAAACTACCTACTATCAAATTAGTTACTGATTTTGATTATTTACATAATTACAAATTATTTTATTTAATCACGACATAAAATCTCGAATCTAAAAGTTGGATTTATCTCTTATCGCTTCCAAAAAGGCCTAAGTAAGTGTAAACGCATTTTAGTTTATGTAAGTAAATTGTTTTGTCTAGTCCCAAGAATTGCACAAGTTACTCAAATTGAAGAGCGCATATTCGATATTTTACCACCTATTATCGCTCTCATATCAGTGAGAGTTATTTTATTATTTATTAACGTGGCATTAGTGGTTCTGGTTGACTTCTTAAATTACGCCAAGAGCAATAATGTCCACGTTTAGAATTTTAGCGCACACCAAGCCCCGTTTTTAAGTAACAAATAAATGTTTCAGTCATCGGTTGTGAATCTCCAGTCGCAAGTTGCTACGTATAACGATAAGATCTGATTGATATCATAGAATACACTTGTGCCAAATGATTTTACTTTAATGAGTTACATCAATCAGGTTACAAGTTTTTTTTTTAATAGTGTGTCTATGTTGAGTATGCATGAATGAATGATTTTATTAATTTATTGCATGTGGTAGTGGATAGTTTTAATAACATCCTAAATTTCTAAAGCAGAGTATTTAAAGTTAGGCTTACTCTCATATAGGTAATTTGCCTAAGTCAATTTTGGGCGTTAAAAACTATGGACACAGTTAGTTTAAAAAAAACATTACATGAGATAAATATGAAATAACTGAACTTTTTAACAAGACCATTAAGTACTTTGATGTCCATTGCACGCTCGAAACTAACGACACTGTAAAATAAAAAAAAACATCACACGAGATTAGTTTAAAATACAAAGCTTTTTAACAAGACCATTAGGTACTTTGATATCCCGATTTTAAAATGGTTTAACTCATCTATTGTCAATTTTTCTAATCTTTAATTTCTATACAATATGTTATTAAGTACTTTTAAGTTAAATTATTTTATTTGTGTATTCTACATTGTATGCGCTCGTTTAAGTATGTAAATAATGTATAAGAAGTGTTTGTGTTATTTATGGCTTGGTTTTGTATATTTTGTTCGTTTTGATTTAAAATATATTTACATAAATAAAAGGGAAAAATATGATAGAGGCCGAATGATTTGTAGTTTTCTAATTAGTGCACTTACAGTTAAAAAAAAACCGTGGATTAACAAGACATGTTGGTTATAGGACAGGAAGGTAGTGACAAGATAAAATATAGTATCTTGAACGATCGAATTCTATCAAAATTAATCGAGCTATTAAATTGCGTTTTTGAACTATGAACTTTGAATGTAAACTACCAAATAATATTATATTGTTACGTTTGTATTGGTTTTCTAATAAAAAATTCATCTAAAAGGTAACTAAGGCCCTGTTTTGTACTTAGATACTTTTGCCAATTTTCACTTTGTTCAGTATTTTTGGCAACGACGACGGTAGGCACTTTGACGAAATCGAAATGTAACGACCGATTATCAATTTAAATCTGTATTTATTTACGTTAATCCAATATTTCAATAAAATGTTCTTATTGTTTTTTCAAGTAATAAAATAGTTATGATTTAATTAAGAAAAAAATATAAAAATGTAATTTAATACACAAAATCTGTTTTGACTGTAGGTAATAAATACACTTCTTTATAAACACTTTCGTGTTTATTATTTGCATTGCATTTCTCGTTATTTTAATATTTGAACAGTAAATTGTTTTTCTATTTGACTTTTAAATGCTTGTTTTTTTTTAAATAATAAATGTTTTTTTCAGTTGTACCGGTGCTTATATTTTACTAATTAGTGTTTTGTTTATTTATTGTTTGCCACGTTCGACAGGTGCCTAACCTCGCAGTAATGTTTCTTGTGTTGCACTCCGGGAACATGTACACTATACTGCGGACGATGCGCAAGAAAACCACGGGCAGCTTGAAACTGCGCTACAAGCTTCGCGCTATCGCATACCGCCTGTCCAATGAACTTACCACGTTGGTACGTCACAAACCGGTCCACCCAATATACTGCAATACCATACAGTGCAACTCATTACAATAACAATTGAAAAGTTCCACTTGGTCTTTCTGGTGAAAACATAGACTTCATGGGTATTGCTTATCTTTTTTTATTTTACGTTTCATCGGGGACCCATATGAAACGGAATATTAGCTTGTTTGTTAATGCTTGTGTACTGTTGAAACTGCAATAATCAGAGTTTAATTTAATGGTTGCTTTTGGTACCTACTGCCTAAATACTAATAAGGTCACAACAGTTCGAACTTTGTATCTATTACGAAACACAAGGTATTTAAGGTTGATACGAAGGCTTTTCCAGTTTGTTCTTTGTCCAGCTTTGTCGTATGGATGCGAAACGTATAACCAAATATTCGGTAAGTACCTACTACTCATAGGAGAATAAGGATTTTGCTAAATTTTTCGTATCTAAGTACTCATAAGCTTGTGTGTTTAGGGGTTGGCCTTATGTTTTGAACAATTCGCAGTGTTAATGTGACTGTAGAGGTACGGTGCGCGTTTTCTCTATGAATTTGGTACTTGTGCTGCCAAGTAAACGTTGTGTGTCAAACGTCACTGCCGTGCAATAAACAGAGAAAATGCTCGCCGCGCCGCCGCTCGCCCATAGTCGTGGCTGGACCGTTAATGCGAGTTATGTGTACCTCCATCTATGTGTTAGGTTTTGAGTTGCTAGAGCAAAGCTAAGTGCAGTCGGCATTGGGTATATCGGATAGGCCAAGAAGCACGTACGTTAGCACAACCTTCTTACTAAAACGTGTTCAAATAGTTTTAAGCACCTTGGCCACATCGATACATCTAAGGTTGCCATACGTCCGGGTTTCCCCGGATTTGTCCTAGTTTAGAGAACGTCCGGGCGGGGTTCCATTTGTAGTCCGGGTTTGAATTGTAGTAGTTAGATTGTAGTTCCGCTAGTAGTAGTAAAGATTAAAATAAAACAAACAAAAAACGATGACGTGTCCGGTTTCTGAGCTCCAAAATCCGGGGATCGTACGCTTTTTGTCCTGGTTGCCGAATTTTAGAGATGGCAACCCTAGATACCTACATCTGATGGCGATTGTACAGAACGGATATGGTTTTAAGATAATTCACTATTCACTACTTACTGGATTTTATTTCCTCAATTAATCTGAAAACTTGCCATTGTTTAGTAGACCAAGAAATCATTATTATCATCAATGATTTAAATGTTATTTGCATGTCAACTTTTCCTTACAAGTCAATGACCATTGGCCTTCGTGAAATAAGTACTAATTAGTATGTAAGAATTACCGTCAAAAGTCGTAAAGAAGTTTTTTAGTCGACTTTGCCACTCCATACCGTTACCGTTTTTAGGGTTCCGTAGTTCTACCTTACCTTGTCTGGTCTATCGACTAAACCCATACTGTGGGATATCTTTGAATACCTACGTCTTTCAAAAAAGGTTTTGTAAGATCATTATTCGATTAGGGATTTGTATGCATAATATTTAGTTTTAAAGAGAGTCTAGTGTCCCCCGCCCCCTCTATACCTATTATTTGTCGCATGTTAGTACGGAACCCTACACTGCGCGTGACATACACTTGTCCGGTTTATCTTTTGAACTTTTGAATGATTCGATTATAAATTACACAAGCTGACCCGGCGAGCTTTGTTACGCCTGTAGAGGCAAAAAAAAATGAAACCCATCCTCTTGCAACGCGTTCGCCTCTCTCTTGCAACTGGCCTACGCCGCTCATGTACTTACATTGCTTCATCCTTTTTCGTGTATGCAGCCGGCGTTCATCGATTTATTAGAAAAAATTAAGGGGTGATTGACCCTTAACATTTAGGAGTATGAAAAATAAGATGTTAGCCGATTCTCATACCTACCCGATATGCACACAAAATTTCATGAGAATCGGTCGAGCCATTTCGGGGGAGTTTGGTAACAAACACCGCGACACGAGAATTTTATATATAAGATAATAATTAACACCATGTTACGTAGTTATTAATTATTTATGGTCTATCGTAAACTTGGACCTGAAGTATACCTACGCACGTATGTACTCGTAGATCACTATTGTAGTATGCAATTCTTTAGTCTGCTAGATAGGCACTACTTATAGCCTACTAACGACCATTATTAGGTAATACATATAGAGAATAATGGCCAATTGGTCATTGTCGTTCAAAAGATTACAAGTGCTTTTACATATAGGTACCGTGCACCTAAACTACGTAAAATTCGCATCACGTAAGTAAACTGCGACTGTGAAGTTAGCAACTAGTAGGTACCTAGTAAATAACAGTTCCGAACTGTTAGGTCACTAATAGATACCTAGGTAGGTATAGGTAAAAGGAAAGAGGTGCCTTCTTGCATGTAGTAGTAGTAATGTACAAGAACAGAATTGACATTATGGAGCTTCGATCAACAATACATTGTTCATCGAAGCTATGGAGCGTTAACTTGTCTATACAGTTGTGTTACTATTCCATCCAAACAGGTTTGTAGTACGGGAGAATTATAATTATGATAATAAAATAACTTTCATCTTGCGTGTGATATTACGCGTAATATCTACACCGTGAAATTTTAGTGGTTGTTTTCCCGAAACGAGGTGATTTAGTATCGATTGTACAATCGAAACTAAATCACCTCGTTTCGGGAACACAACCACTAAAATTTCATGGTGTATATAGTGCGTATTCGAAGGCGGGGGAATACTGTGCGTCAATTTTTTGGCGTCACATCGACTGTATCCAAGCACAATGCATGATCTAGTAATAAGGCATGTGCATGCTTAAAAAGGAAGATTTTAATTACTTGTTCACATTATTTCTTTGAAGGCAGGGAAAGCACTCCCATTTCTTGTGATGTTCTGGATGTCCATAAGCGACGGTGGTTGTTTAACACCATGTAACCTAATTGCTCTGCTATCCTCGTAAGTCCCGCGTCAAATTTTGAAAGTTAATGTCAATCAAGAAAACATTATAGACATTTGTCCAAAATTTAACGTTAAAATAAAATTTAATTGAACGTGTCCGTAATAAAATCTAATTTAACGTTGGACCTTGCGAGGCTAGATTTATAAATTCATACGTGAGTCATACCTACATCAGGGATGTGTTTGTAGTAGTACAGGAGCTTTACAGGAGTTACTAGGGGCGTTCAATAAAAAGGGAGAATGAGTATGTTATAAACAACTTTTACTAAATGTCATTTTATTTTTCGACATAGTCACCTTTTAGCATAATACACTTAGTATATCTTTTTTCTAAACTTAAAATTCCATTTTTAAAAAAGGTCTCATCTTGAGTACTTAAAAAATCTTGTACTGCAGCGACTACCACGTCGTCGTCTTCAAATTTCTGGCCTCTCAGGTATTGTTTCAATCTCGGAAATAGGTAGAAATCACTGGGACCGAGATCTGGTGAATACGGAGGATGCTTAAGGATATCGAACCCAGCATCACGAATTGCAGCCATTGCAACGGCGGACTTGTGTGCCGGGGCATTGTCCTGGTGGAACAGCACAACTTTCGAGAGTTTACCTCGCCGTTTTTCGCGGATCTCATTGCGCAATGTTGCTATTTGTTTGGCGTATAAAGTGCCCGTAATAGTGGCTCCATGCTCGAGATACTCAATCATTAATACCCCTTTACCATCCCAAAAAACAGAGCCCATGACCTTACCGGCAGATGGGCTCACCTTGAATTTCTTCGGAGTTGGAGATGATGGCCTTTTCCATGTCATAGACTGCAGTTTCGTTTCAGGGTCGTAAAGATGGAGCCATGTTTCGTCCATTGTTATAAATCGCGCCAAAAAAAGTTCCCAGTCTTGCTGCATCAGGTCAAAGCTTCTTGACAAATCTCTAGTCTAGTTTGTTTTTGCGTGTCAGTAAGCATTCTTGGTACCCAACGCGCAGATACCTTTTTCATACCCAAGCGTTCATGTAAAATATTATGCACGCTCCCCGTTGAAATCTTTACATTTTCAGCAATAAAACGAACTGTGACACGACGATCCGCCAAAACTGAGTTTTCGACTTTTTTCACAATTTCTTCAGTTACTGCTGTAGTTGGGCGTCCGGAGCGGGGGTCGTCCATTGTATTGTATGTAAGTATTTGATAACGGCGCGCAGTTCAATTTTCTCCATTTTCGCTAACGTACTCAATAGCATTGCAAAGAAATTACCGTATATTTTTTTAAACAAAAGACAGTTAGTTTTTTTTCATAGCAATCAGCTAGATAGATTAGCTTTACCGGCCAGTATTTAATTTCGTAATATTAAAAGAGTTTGCATCTCATTCTCACTTTATATTGAACGCCCCTCGTATACTTATGCCTGTATTTCATCAAATTCAGAACTTGAGGAAATCTACATATTTTAGGCGTAGATAGTAAAGTGAACTCCCATGTTCTGCATATGGTTGTGTGACCCGGAATCCTGCTAAATACTTGTGGTGAATAGCCATAAAAAGAATGAATCATTTTTTATAATTCCAGGAACAAAAATGGCGACCAAATAAAACGGAACCAAAAACAGATTGAAACCATTCCTTGGTTCAATGGGAAAACATTAATACTAAGTATATCTTTTATATAGATATCAATAAATACAATTTATATTTTCATATTTTAATGGTGAATGATATTATATAAAGATGCTGTTGTAATAATGTCATTATGGTGTAAATATAATAATTCAATAATACGTGTTATATTTTATTACCTGTCAGTGGTCATAGTGATGAATTAAAAAAAAAACATAAAAGAGAATTCGTGTTTATTAAAGTAACAAATTCAACATAGCATGAACGTGATTCTCACATCATGTTTTACAATATTTTCTTGTTATTTAGGCAATCCTCTACCTAGCTTATTTACAACTCACATTTGGGCAAAATACACAAAAATAAATATATCCCTTTCAAATCATATAAAGATGGTTTTCTTATGAACTATGCCAGAATTTTACACAACAATAATTCGCCTTATAATAAACTCATTCACACATCACAGTACACAGTACAAAGTGAAGGGTTTCACTTCAGAAATCTTATAACAAAGTTAAACGAAAATGAAAATAAATGAAGGAACGTATATCTATTTATGTCCTGCAACCGCGATAAAGATTATAATCAACCCTAAGGCCATGGTTGCGCCGATTGCGCGACGCGATAGCAACTCCCTTAACAAAAACTTGGTTTTGTCTAGTTTCAGCGAAATCGCTATCGATTCGCCGCCGCCTGACGGTGAGGCACGGCAAATGTGACACAGACTTTATTTTTCTCAAATATAAATGGCATAAACTTACTTATACATAAATTACATAATATACAGGCGGCCAGTTACTGTCGGCGCAATATTTCTGCATATTTCATCATTCCTCCTCATCCTGGAATTCTTCATTGTATTCGCCATCAGAAATTGGGGGATCAAAATCTTCAACTACCCTCGGTTTTTTAATTAAAAGAC
The DNA here is from genome assembly GCA_947859365.1 of Archips crataeganus. Taxonomy (NCBI): domain Eukaryota; kingdom Metazoa; phylum Arthropoda; class Insecta; order Lepidoptera; family Tortricidae; genus Archips; species Archips crataeganus. Next base: position 6,615,232 of record OX402057.1, on the reverse strand, counting down.
CCTGTTTTTGCAACTTTTCGATGGCTTCTAAAGCAGAGCGTTTTGAGGCATTTGCTTCACTGCTTTCGACCTGGCTTACTTGTTTACATTGAGTTATTTTTAGTCCAGAAATATTACCATGTCTGCCCATTTGCTGCTGCTGTGTAATAGTCTCTGACCTAATTTGTTTTTTTGTAACAAGTGCATTATCTTTAACTATTTTAGCAGTACTACAAAACTTGCTCGTTTGTGAACTGGATGTATAATGGAAGTCTGAACTACTTCCCGCTACTGTTTCGTTCACTGGTATAAGGGATTCTTTTGGTTTTTTGAAACAACTAAAAGGACCTGATGTGTCTTCGGTAGCAGGTCGTTTGATTATCTGATTCATGGCATTGGGTGCAATTTTCAACGGTTTCCCAATGGATCTTTGCTGTTGTGGCATATTTTTAATTAGCATTCTTGGGCTACTATTAGGTCTTATATTTGCATTTGGTCTAATTGGAACTAGCTGGTTTGAAGGCCGGATTGGAGTGTTAGCCGCAGGTCGAAACGGTATAGTTGGTCTAATTTTAGGAGTCATCATGCCTGGAGATGTTTGCCTTACTGACATACCCTGGAAATTCTTTGTTTGTTGATTATAGTTTCCTATTCTAGGATTATTGTTCTGTTGATTGATTTTAGGTTTAATAAATGTTTGGCTAGCATTGTAAACCTGTTGATTAACTTGATTTACTCTTCGAATGGTTTTCGTAACAGTTGTAGTTACTTCTTCAATTACTGTTTCCGACTGAAACGTCTTCAATTTGACCTCTTTGTTGATTGTGTTTACTATGTCTGATGATTCCGGGATTATTGACTTAGTGGACTGATTAGATGTGCTCGCTTCAGCTATTCGTTTATTGTGAGTACTACTCTGGTTTCTGGATAACGGGCTTTCATTTCGTATACCAGGTTTATTTTGATTAATAGACCTAACTGATAATTTATTACTAAGCTTATTTTGACTTACTATTTGATCTTTTTCTAGAGATGTGACATTGCATCTTCCTGCGTTGTCAATATTTCTTTCATTTAAAGACTTCACTGTTATATTCTTACTTATATTTTTTAATAAACTCTCACTGGGTGATTTAAAAGTTTGATGTATTGCATTTATTGCTAGTGGTTGACTTTCATACTCATCAAATTCGTCCATGTCTTCAGGAAAATTATCGTCGCCACTATTTGAACCTTCAGAAGAGTGAGTAACAATTCCTTTATTTTCAAAATTGTCGATGCCGTCATCGCTGTAATTTTCTTCAGTAACATCTGTTATTTTTACTTTACCACTAAAAGGATCTTCCTCACTCTCATTATTAGCCGAGTGAGTATTCTTTTCTGAATCTAGTGAACCGTGCTGTATAGATTGCGATGATGTAGTTTTTGATTTTATTGTGATGTGTTTACCTAAGTTTTTAAAGACTTGTTTATATGTTTCGTCTTTTTGAGTTGTTGCCTTGTAAGTCGATAGTGGTATATTGCAAAACGTTTTTCTTGATTTGTCTTCAAAAATATCGTTTGACTGATGATGTACAGCATTATTATCAATCTCATCATCCGAAAATACATCTGAATCATGTCTGTCTATATCCGCACAATGTTTAGTCTGTTTCGTTTGTTTATTGGAACAGTTAACTGTAATAGGTTTGTTCATGTTTTTGATTGCATTTAAACTGACATTGGGTTTTACTTCGTTTTTAATAGGTTCTATTTTTTTAGGTGTAGTTGTGATCTGTTGTTGTCCTGCATCGTCACTGTCAGAGTCATCAATATTAAATGTTTCTATTTCCTCGGAAGATTCATTTTTTTGCACAGACTGCCATGTATAATTATTTCCTTTTGCAATCTTTACCGTCGTATTACTAGACGCAACCGTTATTTGCTGATTCTTATTTGATGGCACTGGTTTAGCAGTAATATTTTTCAAATGCTTTAATAGATCACTAGACTGAATATTACTATTTTTATCCGAAAACTGTTCAGACATATTTTCTGTTTTTATTTCCGGCTGAACACAAGTCATACGGCTTATTTGCTTTTGATTTACGTCCGGAGCTATCTTAGGCCTAGTAATTGTATTCCTAGAGATACCGAGACTTGCGCTAACCACTTTTTTTATATTCTTATTTTCCACTGAACATTCATTGTATGCATCAAACTCCCTAGCCGCTTCTTCTTCGTCACTTTTATCTTCCTTTGGTACTTTTACAAATTGCGACTTTGATTTTACAATAATATTTTTGCTTAAGTTTTTCAAAACATTGGAAGGTTTTGGCACATGAACACCAAAATTTGTGCTGACAATTTTTTGGATATCCTTTTTCTCCATTGGGTTTTCGTCGTATTCATCAAAGTCACTATCATGTTGTTCATTACCTGTACAATCTTCTAGTTGTTTTATAGACGGCAACGTAGATTTCACGGTGATATTTTTACCTAAGTTTTTCAAGACATTTGAAGATGAAGAACCCTGTTGAAAACAAAGATTTGGGATATTCTTATTTTCCACCGGGTTTTCATCGTATTCATCAAATTCACTGTCATCTTGTTCCATATTTTCATTATCTTCTTTTAGTTGTTTTACAGAAGGTGGCATCGATTTGATAGTAATGTTTTTGCCTAAATTTTTCAAAACATTTGAAGATGTAGTGGCTTGGATACCGAGATTTGTGCAAGCAGTTTTTGGGATATCTTTATTTTCTGTTGGATTTTCATCGTATTCATCAAACACGTCATCATCCTGTTCTTTGTTTGTATTATCATCCTTTAGTTGATTAATAGATGGTGATTTGGATGTCACGGTGATATTTTTGCTTAAGTTTTTTAAGGTGGTCTCTTTTATTTTATCGCTCTCAACTTTATTCATACGGGGTACATTTGTATTCTCAATTTTAGCCTGCTTCTTTTGCACAGGAACTTTATCTGGGGTGTTTAAGCGTCTCTGTGTAATATTTGGCTCAGTTTTTTCTTGTACTATTGTGGTATTTTTGTTGTCCATTGAAATATTATCATTTTTCTGCGACTTAATTGTAATAGCACTGTTACTATTTCTTAATGAGTCAAGAGTTTTGTTTATTGAATTTACTTGATTTTGTGCGGTTTTCAAGTCGCTATTACACGGAATTTCTTTGACGAACTCACTGAATTGCTCTCCCTTTGGCGAGACTGGCTTATCGAGATCACTTGCAACGTGTGCTTTTGTCGCTGGCGGAGTTATGGATTTTATTGTTATCTGTCTACTTATATTTTTTAGTGCGTCTTTAAAATCATTACCCGAAGTTGCAGTCGAATTTCCACCTGGTATTTTTCCGTCTGACTTTGTCATATCATTGTTACTTTGATCATTATTTTCATTAATTTCCTCTGTGTTTTCAGTTCCATCGCTTTTAGCGTTAGTACACGTATGTCTGTTTTCATTGGCAGGACAATCATTTAAATCTTTTCCTTCGTTTTTTTTATCTACTATAATGTCAGGATTGGTATTTGATAAATCAGTTTTTTCCACACTATTTTTGACATTTTCTACGAAATTATCCATTTCCACATTCTTAGGGTTTTCAAGGTCTTCACTTGACGGTTGATCTTTTGTGTCTTCTATTACTGGTACATTGACCGCAGTTTCGTCACTATTTGTCTTTTCCTGAACAGTTTTTTTTACTATTTTTAATTGATTACTACTCTGGTTCATTAGCTTCGACAAAACTTCATTAGAAGCACTTATTGCCTTCGTTTGTGTCTGGTTTGTAAGATTTTTCACATGCGGATTTACTTTGAGAGGTTGACCAACAGGTCTTACTTTCAATGGGGGTGGTCTATTTCCAGATTTCATTTTAACAACAATGCCCGCCTTTTGTAGTTTTTGCAAATCAGCAGATGACACGAATTTTGCTCCAGATTTTTGGATTTGTGCTTTTCTGGGTATGAGTTGTCTCTTTATAACTTTAGTGGGGACTTCTTCAACGCCTTGAAAGTCTAAACCTTCGCCGAATACATCTTGGTTCATGTTTAAGAACTCATCGAGTGTTATAGCAGACTTCTTAGATTTTTTGTGTTTTTTATGCTTTTTAGATTTCACTTTTTTGGACCTTTGGTTACTATCGTGTGGTTCATCCATTGCCATTTGAAGAAAACTTTCCTAAAAAAAAGAAAAAATATATTTAATTGCAGAAATAGCTCTCGCAAAATGTTGATGTTATAAATAAATAATAATATCAAAGGACAATTCACACCAATTGACCTAGTCCCAAAGTAAGCAAAGCTTGTGTTATGCATACTAGGCAACATGGGGTAATGTTACAAAAACCATGCCTATTTCGTAACGAAATTTTCAGTATTTAAGTAATCATGACCCGAGAATAAAGTGTTATTTATTAGTTAGTTGTTAATTTGAGTCTTACATTTTACAGAAGTTTTTAATCGTTTTAAATAGCTACTGCAGTTGGAATATTTTTACCACAATATTTTACTTTATAAACAAACTTACAATTCCAATGGCATTAACATCAGTCTCAACATTGGGTAGATTATTCAAATCTTCGACTCTCTCCATAGCAGGTGGCACAGTTTCTAAAGAATACTCTGATAGTTCATTCTCATTCCTGGAAATTTTTAACATATTTAATTCAAAGCACTTATTAATTCAGTTTAAAATATTTCACTAACAAATATCTTCTATTTCAATTCTTACATTTCATTTGTTTCACTGTATAAATCATTTGATGAGTGGAAAGTTAGGTGTAACTCATAAGCATCTAAGTGGTAGAATATTGCTTCACAGAGAGGACAGCGTAGTACATCAGTTGGGCGTTGATTCTCGTCACCGTGGTCATCACAAATATGCTTCTGTAAGAAAAACCAATAACTGAATTATTATTATTACAGAGAATGAGTTGTTACTTATTACCGGTTTTAGAAGTATTTTGTATGTTACAACACGGGATTGTTGAGCCACTTGCCACTCTTCGTAATTAAGCCGAGTAACACAAACTCATCGACGCCCGCGCCCCTCCCTTCTCGACTCGGCTCACGGACGCAGCGCGTTCGCTCCTGTACTTTTTTTACTGATTTTGTATAACAAATTAATAATTAAACCAACCAGTCTTATTGTAGTTCACTATTTTATTTAAAACGTATCATTAGGGCTAGAGCCTACAATACTGTCATTAATAAACCCGATTAGCGTTACCCGGCCAAATTACAAACAGCGGCAAGTGTCTCAACATTGCCGTGTAGTGTATATAAATTTTACAGACAATAGCACGCAACTGCATTGTTAAATTATATAAAAACGAAAACGTTTTATGGGTGCGCAGAACGGTACTTGGACCCGCATCTACTGGCTATACGCGCCAAGTGTGGTACCAAATGAACCACGTCTCCCCCGACCGACCCAGCCGCAAGTTTTGTGACTTATGTTATGATAGTAGCGATAGATGACACCACGCTAGTAAGTAAGCAAGCAAGCGATCAAAGTTTGTAATCTATATAATGTACCTATAATAGAAAATTCTACAAACCGACTAAGTACTGTTAAGTGGTTGATTGATGATAAGTTTTTTAAACTCGCCGTCGACGCGCATCTTAGGACCGCGCCTTTACAACGCGTTATTCACTTCATTCATAGAATGGCTATTAAACCCGTTTGCGTATCGCGTTTGTACCGATACAAACGCGCGTCGACGGCGCGTTCATACAGGGTGTCCCGTATGTAGTAGGTACGACAAACGGAAATGGGAGATAGGTGGGCAGGTCATCTACCAAATATCATAAAATTACCTCAGTAAAAGTAACAAAGCCTTGTACAACTTTTTACTAAAAAAATACTGGCCGCAAAGACTTCAAAAGCCGATAAATTGAAAATGAATTTTAAAAATATTTTTGTTTATCATTTGTTTATTAACCATACCCGAATTGACAGTAAGATTGGGCTCAAATATGAATGAGATTGTTTTTTTTTAATAATAAAGCATGCGAAATTTTTTTTTTAATTTATTTAGTTTCGTGTAGCTGCTGAATTTAAAGGCGGGTTTAGACCAAACGAGCGAATGCTCATTCTATCCCCACTCTGTCAAATTTGTTGGTGTAAACAGAGACAGAGCATTCTTTCGTTGTTCGTCCTTATTTTGCGAATATTCTGCGAATATTCTAAGAATGCTCGCTCGCTTGATGTAAACGACGGACGAGCGTGCGAACAGTCTCCTAGAGCGTTCTTTCGTGTTCGGACGTGCTCGCTACAGGAAGCGGTTTCTTCAAAGCGTTTTAGTGCTCGAGGGATTTGACACAACCTATCGTAGTACTCATAATTATGGATTGGTCTCAATTATGTTTTTTTTACTACTTACCTTAGTGTATTCAGACAATGCTTCTATTATCGCACCACATACTTCAGATATAATATTTACATATTGAGGATTTGGACATTTTACTGAAAAACATAAGGCTTTCATAGGAATCTCCAGTAGCTAAAAATCTTAAAGTCACTGCTAGCCTGACGTATGCCAGAATCGAGTCTCTTCGTATTTGACTTGCTAATTTTATCTTTGATTGATCACAGACAATAAATAGTCAAAATCCTCAGACGCCATGCCATTCTACTAGAGTTTTTCTATTGACCGCTTTCTTCTTGTTCTTGCATATCCACCATTGTATAACCTACAATATCCAATGTCCTTCTTTTAATTTAATTCGTCACCCACCAACGTCTCTTCCTTTTTTATTTTTGAGTAATTGAGTTAGAATGATAAATGAAGCACTTGCAATTACAATATCACAGTCTCAGAGTCCGACATAGTGCACACAGTCCACAGACACCCGACGAATGAGCAACGGGCACTCGTTCGCCTGATCTAAACATCTCTAGAGCATATGCTCTTAGAATCCTAGTTCTTGGGTTGTATTCTTTCTCGTTGATATTCGTGTGGTGTAAACGCTGAATACGAACTTTTGTTTACGCCAAAAGATCACGAATGAATGCTCTGCTCTGGTTCCAGCTCTTTGTTTGTTTGGTCTAAACCCACCTTAACCAGAGTGCATTCTGATCCATCTTGAGCCTCAACTTAGATAATGTTGTTATACTTTGTGCTATCAAAGTAAAAATATTCCAACTGCAGTAACTATTTAAAACGGGTGTGTAATGATAGATATAACAACATTTGATATAACTGTAACATTTGGTATAATGCTACATTTTTGACATAATTCGATTTACTCGAGAAGTAAACATTCTACGATTCTTTTATAAAATAAACTAACCTAACCTAACCTAATGCATATCAAATAGAATTAATATCAATCCTCCGAAGATTACTTTTTGAGTAAATCGCATTATATCAAATGTAGCATTATACAAAATGTTACAGTTACATCAAATGTTGTTATATCTATCGAGGCGCACCCATTTAAAACGAGATTTGTAGGGTACTTAATGCTTTGTATGGCGATTCTTTTTCCTGTAAATATTTTTTGATAAGCTATTTATAATTTTTGAATGTCCATTGAATGGACATGTTTTTAAGCCAGTAAGCTAAACAGTGGTCATGTAATTTTTTTTCATTGTGATAGATAAAATCTTGACCAAAGTTTAGGAGAAAAGGCAAAATTTAAATTGAAATAAAAATAAATAAAAAACTGCAATAGTTTTATAAAAATGGTTTTTTGCATCTGATAACACAACTATTCAAGATTATTTTTCAATAAAAATAAATGCAAAAAATAATTAATTCGGAATATCACAATTCAAAATCTTCGTGCCGGTGTAAATTTTTCAAAAAATCAGAAAAATCGAAATTTCTCGAAAACGGTGCGTCTTTTACTGAGGCCATTTTTTGATATTTGGTAGATGACCTGCCCACCTATCTCCCATTTCTGTTTGTCGTACTAACTTACGGGACACCCTGTAAACCGCCGTGTGCATAGGCCCTAAGTACCCTGTGAATCCAATCCACAGTATCTTCAGTACACTGTCTATGGGAGTTACAGTGTATTGGATTCACAGGGTACCTAAAGGAAAAGGCATAGGTACTTAACAAAATAGTTAACTTACATGTAGATTGACTTTGTTTATGTATTCTTCACCGCAGAATGAACAGTAATAAATTGGCAGCAAATCCTGAAAAATAAAGATTGAAATGCATCTAACAAGTTAGCATAAGTCAGTTGTTCACAATGACAGTCTTATTATACATATTTCAACATTTGATGAAAATTACAGGGATGAGTGAATGCCAGTGTTTCATATTTTTTTAAACTTACAATTGTTGTTTGTTAGTTTGTACAAGTCGAATTTCACCCACTACTGCAAATACAATATTTTGTACTTTGGTTAGATTATAACTAACACCCAACTTCAATGTGGGGATCTTGGCTTAGCTTATTTTCAATGTCTGGTTGGCAGCAATATAAAAATTATATAACTACTAGTCTGCAAAGAATTTGTTTATCACTATAATGCAGAAACTATGAATCCTATAAAAAACAACCTCTAATTTCAACAGAATCCTTCAAACTGTTGTATTGTGAAAGAGTAACAAATATCCATACAAACTTTTGCCTTTATAATATTAGTAAGATAGGTAATAATACTTCACAGAGTATAAAACCCTTATTTTTTTAGACTTTAAAGCTGCATCTCATGAAAAGAGCCTGTTATCTTGTTGCACTGTCATTACTTTTTAGTAGAGCGCAAATGTTTTTTTTATCGACTATCTAAATGTCGATACTGTATGTCACTGATAATTTCAAAGAGGAGTCACTAGGGGTACTATTACTTTTGTATAAAAAAATATATAATAATAAACGAAGAAATAAAAATTGCTCTACATTTTTTGAAGTCATGCTGCGTCTTCTATTTGAAAAGATTCATTTTAAAATATAAAAACTTCTTTCCACTGCGACAGATGTAATGAGAGCGTACTTAAATAAAGAGAAGTATTTGGAGGCTGGGTTTGCATGGATCGTCGTTCATTACTTCTATTTCTATGCCTCTGTTAAGCATATTAATTTTTTGCGATGTATGATATCCAACATTTTTTTTTATGTTAAAGATAGCTTTTTATAAATATGCCGTCCCTTTTCATGCAAAATTACCTTCAACAACTGCTTCTTTACCTACATCACTTACTACGGCAATTGATTCTTAAAGCTCGATTGATTGTCTCTCTAATTTTGGGATTGCTTCCGATAAAATTGACATGTTATCCCTTATAAACTGGAATTCTTTTTTAACATGGCGAAAATTCAATTGCATTATATAAACATCAATATCAAAAAGGTAGATAAAAAAAACATTCACTCTCTACTGAAAAACAATTTCAGTGCAACAAGATAACGGGGTCTACTCATGAATAACAATAACACTGATCAGATTTTAGAATTTTGTTTAATCTTGCTGACAAGGGGGAGTGTAAGATTGAGGGGGTGTTTCACCACCTTATTGTCAAACTACTGGTCACGTAACCAATGAATAAACTAAGTACTGGACAAATCTGTCGGCTAGTTTTTTTTCAGTTTCACCACTCCGGTCCTGTGCAAACTAAGTACCACTTAACTAATCGTCGGTTTAACATAGAGGGGGAATGGCAACGTCACATTTCACGATCACGCGTTCCTGTTCGCAAACTTTCGTTCAGAGTCGCTCATTGTTAAAGCAAAAGAAATCGTAAACTATGTAATTTTTAAATACATCTATTTTTTGCATAAACAAATGTGTAACATTATAATTAATCCAAAAACGGTATTTATTTACGATACTTTGTTAACAATAACAAAGAAAAATAAAATCACGTAAAACGAATCGAAAAGTGGCGCCAAACCATTTGACAGATTAACTTTTTTTTTAATGGCGATGTACAAGTTCACGTAGAACAAACGATTATGCCACTGAAAAAAAAGTCTGTAATTAAAAATATTACGAAATTTTGGATTTATTTTTACATACTGAAAGCTTCTTATATTTTTTTATTCAAATCTTGATATTTGAATCCTCGTTTGCAATTTAGCATGACTTCTTTCTTTAAAAAATTAAAAATACTTTGATTTATTTTTCTGAAACCGGCTGAAGGGCTCTCCAACTATGACCACAAAAAAATTAACTGACTGATTAAAAAGTTATGTGATGGATAAAAATGCTAAATGCCACCTGATCTGATGGTCAAATTAAAAAACAGTTTGTCCGTCACTTAGCGCTAATCAAGACTGGTGAAACAGAAATTTTAAGTTCATCTGTCAAATAAGGTTATGATTAAGCTAATCCGAACTTTTAAAAAAGTGGTGAAACAGCCCCAAACTATTAAAATTCTGCTTACATAATAATTTAATTACCCTTTACTTAGTTTCTGGGTGAAATGCAGTCTGACCTTGTTTGTCAGTTTGTAAAGACTTACAGATGAAACTGCAGACGCATGTCACAGGCATTTAGTCTGACAGACAAGATGAAACAATAAAGGTTCCATTTAGTCTGTGGAACCCTAAAAGTGTTTTATTTTATCAAAAACTTTTTACATATAATTGGATCAGAATAGACTATGTAAGACATTCTTATTTGTCTCTTATATTACTCCTATTTACATAAAACTTACCTGGTGCCATAGTCTTTGCTTCTTAGAGTGCCCAATTATAGGTAAATCAGTGTCTTGTCTATGAAAGAACTTATTATGGTAAATCATTGCTGATGACACATAGAAATACACACTGCAGCAATCACAATGAAAATTATTATCATGGTCATCTGGGGCCCCATCAACAGCATCATGATTGGTTTGTAAATGTTTATTATACAGGTGCTGAAATAAAAAAATATACACATTCAATGTTGCCTGCAACTTCATCTGTGTTTCAAAAAAACTTTGTACTTTGCCAAAGTAATCAGAAAAAATTCATACCACACTCGTAGATCAAGATTATAATCAACTCAAAATAATAAACAGAAACTATATATTTCTGCATGATAGTCAAAACTATCAGTGCAAGCTGCCACAAATATATCCGACGCTGAGGACCTGCTAGGCAGTCCCATCGGCAAGAATAATCAAGCAAGAAACTCAACAAGTATTTTTTTTCATACAGATCTACAATGGTACTTTATTAAATTACATACATCTAAAGTCTTTAATACAACTAAATTTGTATTGAAGTGGTGATAGACCGCAACGCAGGCTCTAAAGTTTTTGTGATGAACCTTTCTGTTGGGCAAAACCAATTGGCAAAGTTGAAGAACGATGACAACAGGATAATTTTAACTTAGACTTAACCTTTTGAACACCAGCGTTGTCTATAGACAACAATACAATATATAATACACAAAATTAACCTACCCGCGTCCCCATAAGAATCAATTTTGTTTGTAACAAAAACAATGTGTGGTGTACAAAAGGTTAATTCAGTTTTTGGAACATCTAAATTCAAATGTTGGATTATATTAAATTGATATACTCTTGGTCTGGGAGTGAGATAATACACCTTATTACATCATAATAAGAGTGTGTGGGACATATTTTTGAAACTCTGATAGAGTACCTTAATTAAAATAATTTTAGCTGGTTCAACTAATTCAAAACAACACAAAATCAGTAGGTATGTCAGGACATTCTAATTAGTAGTGTTAAGTTTGTAGTTTGTAGTGAATAACAAAGTTATACTGTACAGTCAAGGTCATAATAATTTATACACAACAGTCTCAATAATATGTGTACATATATAATTATAATTTATTACAACTGTAAAAAGGCAGATGTACCTACACATTTGTGCAACTTCATGCAGATATGTATTATCAGCCTTACTGCACAGTCGTTCTATAGATTTAGTTGCTTTGTACAAAGTCCGAGTTTTAACTTTTTATTGTTGTCTAGATAATATTTTTACAGCCAGATAAGTAGGATGTGAGGTTATGTTTTGTACTGGCTACACTGGAAGTTACCTTACCTTCATAGTGAAGAGTTTTCCACACCAGGGGCAAAAATATTTCGCATCGTGTTCCGGGTGCACCTTGTGTTTGTGAGTAATCGCCTTCGATATCGTAGGGAACATTTCTTCACATACATCACAGTTTACCAATTCTGAAGCGTCGTTCGACTTCTCATTTGTAAGCGGGAGAGTCGTCTCATGTGAACGATTCTTCTTGACGCTTTCATTAAACTTAGGATCACCGTGTTTTCTGACAAGCAATATAAATATTACATATTTACCAAGAAACACAAAACAGCGAACTCAATATATCAAAATAAAAATATAAGCCTTTCTGTACCTGAAATGCGTTTGTAATTCATCCTTATTGTCGAACGATTCTTTGCATAAAATGCAGTTGAATTCCTCAACTGAAGTCATTACGAAAAGAAAAACGCAAAGTACTTATGTTCACATCAATTCAATTGCTTCAGTTTTATTTACTTATACTAAATAATTCACTTAATCACACAAAACGTAACGTGGACGAGTCATTTCAGATATAATGCCACTAGCTGATTGATTACTATTGCAATTGCAATTTATACAGTCAATTAGTCTTTCTTAACATAAATTCCATAACCCGAAACGAAAACACAACAAGCTAGCCATTTTGATTTTGTTTTATTTTTAAATTCAAATAGCTATGGCTTCGTCTCTAGCGATATCTTTCAGCCAAGCCAATATGTACTGGCATTTTCAAGCAACTATAAAAACCGCTGATACTGAACTAAATTGATGCGTTTCAACAAATGGGTCCTAAAGTTTATATGACATCTGTGGTCCTAAACAGGTTGGACCCTGCTTTCAGGGCTTAAAGTCGCCCCTTTAAACAGTACTGCATAGCGGGGCACACAGGTTACACAAATCGTGCATAGATTTTTTATTAAAACTGTAACTTCATTTTGTATACTTCGTTTTTTTAGCATTAGAAATAAGGTAAATGATATATTATGGTATCTTATATCAAGAAATCATACACGCATGCAGTAGTATTAGCAGAATATAATTAAAAGATAAAAACACAATAAGTTAAACATAATATCAAGAGACGTAAGGAAAAACAAACACGATAGTCATTATTTTTCTTGACTGTGACATTGTCACCAACATTTGAAAAAACCATAGACAATATTCTTTTTTAATATTTCTAACACTCCTCCTTATTTTCAAATATTTTACATTCTCTTTTGTCTCTTATTCTCTCACACCCATTGCATTTACACACCATCCAAACTTCCCTTTCACTAAAGGTTTGGTCAGTGCATCAGCAACCATGCGACTCGTCTCAATGTAATTAACAGCTATCTGTTTATTTACAATTGCTTCCCTTACAAAGTGGTAGCGTATGTCAATATGTTTAGAACGTTGGTGATGTACTGGATTTTGTGCAATAGCTATTGCCGACTGACTATCACTGAGGATGTTCACACATGTTTCCTCTGTTGCTGTCAACTCTGCTATAAATCTCCTCAGAAATACAGCTTCTCTTGCAGCTTCTGACATAGCCACATATTCTGCTTCTGCAGTTGATAAAGCGATAGTCTTCTGCTTGCTGCTTTGCCAACATATAGCTCCTCCTTGAGCTAAGAAGACATAACCAGTCCAAGACTTCCTATCGTCCTCCTTGCCACCATGACTAGCATCAACATACCCTTGAAACATTCTAGATGTTTTGTTTCGAGAATATACTATTCCATAGCTTTTGGTTCCTTTCAAGTACCGTAGCACTCTTTTGGCTGCTGTCCAAATTTCTTCCGTGTAACAGTTGTTAAACTGACTTAAGAAGCTTACCGTGTGCATGATATCGGGTCTAGTGCACACTGCAAGGTACATCAAGGATCCAATCAAATTTTGATATGGAATTCTTTTGTCTGGTTCCAATCCATTCTCCAATTTCTCTAGATGAGAACCAGGGACTGCCGGTGTGGCAACTGCTTTACAATTCTCCATTTGAAACGTCCTAAGGAGTTTCTCTATATACCGTTCTTGGTCGATTTTGATCACGTCTCTCGTTTGAGTGATCTGCATTCCTAATATAAGATCAGCCTTACCAAGATCCTTCATTTCAAATTTTGACATAAGGTCTTTCTTCACAATCTTAAGTTCGTTTTCGTTATTCCAAAAGATTAGTAGATCATCTACATAGACCGCTATTAATGTGATCTTAGACTCTTTAGACCTTATGTAGACACACGGCTCGTTTTTAGACTGTCTAAATTGAAGTTTTTTCAACTCACAATCTAATTTGCTGTTCCATGCTCGTGGAGCTTGTTTCAGCCCATAAAGAGAACGATTGAGCTGACACACATATTCCTTTCTTGTTTTGTCTTCAAAACCTTCAGGTTGCTTCATAAAGACTGTTTCCTGTAGATCTCCATTTAGGAAGGCGGTCTTCACGTCCATTTGATCAATTTTTAAATTGATTCTGCTGGCCAACGCTATTAAGGTTCTCAGTGAGCTATGACGGACAACTGGCGCAAAAGTCTCATAATAGTCGATACCCCACCTTTGGCTGAAGCCTCGAGCCACCAGTCGTGCTTTGTACCTTTGCTTATTTCCCGCCTCTTCTTTGATTCTAAATAACCATTTAGAATCAACGACGTTACACTTCTTCGGAGGCTTCACAAGGGTCCACGTTTGGTTTTTCTTAAGGGCATCTAACTCCTCCTGAATTGCGACTTTCCATTTGTCAGCATCTCGTCTAGTCAAAGCATCTTGAACTGTAGTCGGTTCCATCTCCGATTCAGTTGCATTGTACAAGATGTAGTCTGGAAACTGCTTAGGTTTTCTTTCTCTTAAAGAATACCTTCTTTCAGTTTCAGGCTCTTCGTTTTCTTCTTCGTCAGCTGATATGAAGTTGTCTATTTCCGATTCATAGTCAGGTCTTTCTAGTGGTTGACACTGAATTTGATCATTTGACTCGAGTGTAACTTCTTCTTCTTCAATTTCAATTCGAGGCAGCCGAGCTTCTTCCCTCATTTCAATCTCCACTCGAGGTGATTGAACTTCCTCCCTCGTGTCATCCTCCACGTGAGGTGACTGGACTTCTTCATGCCTGGGTAGTGGTTGAAACTCATGCTCCTCATGTTGAATAGTGACAGGCACTTCTTCCGTGACTGATTCTTGTTTCTCGGATTGGTATTTTTGCCCTTCAAAGAATACCACATCTTTGGCTTTAAACACCTGACCAGTTCTTGGATTTAAAAGTCGATAGACTTTGGCATTGTCCCAAAAACCTGTGTGCACTAACTCCTTGCTTTTTGGATCCCACTTGGTCCGTTTTTGATCTGGGATGTGCATAAAAGCTCTGCATCCGAAAACTTTGATGTTCTTCAGGTCACATTTCTTTCCTGTCCACGCTTCTTCTGGGGTTTTATCTCTGACTGCAATAGTCGGTGATCTATTCTTCAAATAGACTGCATGATGGACGGCTTCTGCCCAAAAATGCTTTTCTAGTCCTGATTCTTGAAGCATCGATCTGCTCTTCTCACAGATGGTGCGATTTGCTCGTTCTGCGACTCCATTTTGTTCCGGTGTGTATTCCACTGTGACTTGGTGCTGAATACCATTGTTTTTCAGAAAATCATCCATTTGTTTATTAACAAACACTTTTCCGTTGTCACTTCTTAATGCCTTTATTTTCTTCCCGGTCTGCGTCTCAACAAGTGCTTTGAATTCTTTAAACTTCTCAAAAACTTCACTTTTTTGCTTTAAAAAATATACAAATGTTTTTCGCGTAAAATCGTCAATAAACGTAAGAAAATATTGGCATTTACTAAATGAAGTGACATTCATTGGTCCACAAACATCAGAGTGTATTAAACCTAACAACTCTGTTGCTCGTGTTGCACCACTCTTCTTTGATGGAAGTTTGGTTTGCTTTCCCATCAGACAGGATACACATTCAAATGTTGAGGTAGAGTTAGGAAAACTTACCCCAGTCGCCATTTTGTTTTTCAGTAGAAGGAGGTTACGTATACCTAGATGTCCCATTCTGCGATGCCACAGGTCAAGCTCACTGCTTTCCGCTGTCGACGTGAGTGCAGCATTCTGTAAACAACACTGGTTTATCTTGTATACACCTCTATCTACTCCACCTTTAATGATTGCTTTCCCACTAATTTTGCATTCATCTCTTTTAAATATCTCGCACTGCTTAGGAGAAAATACTATTACATACCCTTTCTCAGCAATAGCACTCACACTCATCAAGTTAGCTGATAACTTTGGTACATACATGACATTGCTCACAGTCATCCCTGTTGACTCGCACTGTACCGTACCTTTTCCTTCTCCATATACCTTGTCACCATTTGCACAAGTTACAGTGATACGTTCTATACCCTTATAGTCTTTAAACAACTGTCTTCTGCCTGTCATATGTCTGGATGCTCCCGAGTCTAAGACCCATTCTTCTTCACGGTCTCCAGCTATGCCAAATGCAAAAGCTTTAAACTCTTCTTTCTGCTTCTTTGGTTTATTCGGACATTCATATGCCTTATGCAGACCATCACAAATGTAACACTTTATTTTCTTCTTTGTCTTCGGCTTGCTCTTGCCTTTTTGCTTCGATAGCAGTGCCGAAGTCGTCAAAGTTCCACTTGAACTTGGCGCTGAAAATGTGTTTTCCATTTGGAAAAGTTTCGTCTTTACGTAATCTGTAGTAAGCGTAATGTTGCTGTTTTCTATCGCTAGTCTCATCGGCTGGAAATCAGGGGTTAGCCCTTGAAGCAGTAAAGCAGCCATCAGCTCATCGTCTACCTCTTTTCCAAGGTCTGACAGCTCCTGAGACGTTGTCATTACCGCTGTGACGTAATCTCTCACTGTAGAGAATTGTTCCAGTTTGTAGCTCACTAGCCTTGATAGAAGTCTACACCGATTGTTCAAACCTTTGTCTTCAAAGGCAGCCTGTAAGGCTTCCCATGCCTGCTTAGCTGTCGTGACTTTCTTCACGTGAACCAGACAATGTGGTTTGATCATCAAGCAAATTTTTGCTCTCGCTCTTTGGTCTCTTCTCTTACCTTCTGCATCCGAAACTGCAGGGGTAACACTCGTGTACTCCCACAATTCTGCATCTATAAGGTACATCTCCATTTGAAACTTCCATGTTGAATAATTTGAATTACCGTCGAGTTTTTCGATAGTCAGGGAATTACTCATTGTTCCAATGTTTAAAATACTTGTGTTACTGCTGATGACTGGAGTTGAACAGTCGCCGCTTTCTTTAGACATTCCGCAGTGGAAGCGTGCTGGGCCCATAACCTGATATATTATGGTATCTTATATCAAGAAATCATACACGCATGCAGTAGTATTAGCAGAATATAATTAAAAGATAAAAACACAATAAGTTAAACATAATATCAAGAGACGTAAGGAAAAACAAACACGATAGTCATTATTTTTCTTGACTGTGACATTGTCACCAACATTTGAAAAAACCATAGACAATATTCTTTTTTAATATTTCTAACAGTAAACAATCTTGACGAGTCTTTTTATTGAAAAACGCTTTTCAAAAAATAGCAATTATTACTTATGAAAACCAAAGAGTGTTAATGACCACATTTCCTTTCAAATTGTTACATATTAGCTGTAACTTATTTTTCAAAAGTGATTTTCAATAAAAAGACGAAGAGAGTTAACTACAGTTGCCGAATCGAAATAGTTTTAGCAATATTTTAATATTGCTAAAATTGCTCGATTGCTTTTGGGTGTGTTATTATTATTCATTATGGATGAATTTGTTCGCAGAAACAAATACTTTCAAGATGCTTACTAAAACGGGATTTTCCACTTTATTTTCCACTAAGCGAGCTTACTCCAGCGTCGCAGGCAAAATACGAGCACAGAAATATGTGCTTACAAAATATTTTGCGGGAGAACCAAAAAAAAGCGATTTTAAAATTGTCGAGGAAGATCTTCCGGAATTGAAAGATGGAGGTAGGATATCTAAAATTGTTAGTTAGGTCTTATACAAAAGCCTGACCATTAAGTATGCATGAGGTATAGATACAGACTTTAACTGAACCTAATTTCTAAGGCCGTGGTCGCTTTCACCCGCCGCACGCGGCCGACAGCGGCCCGCCGCCCGCGGCGTTTGAATGGTGTGTTCGGGAATGCTCGGGAGTGGTCGTTTTCGCCCGCCGCGTTCGGGACGTCGCACGCGGCGGGCGAAAACGACCACTCCCGAGCATTCCCGAACACACCATTCAGACGCCGCGGGCGGCGGGCCGCTGTCGGCCGCGTGCGGCGGGTGAAAGCGACCACGGCCTAAGATTGCAATGCAACGTGACAACGCGGCCAGTGTCCTAGGTTCCTTGCCCCGTGGTGACGATGGGTTTTTATGTACTTGTTGTTTTGTTAGCCTTATGTATTTTTGTATTGTGCTTGTTTCAATGATATTTTCCTTGTGGTGACCTATCGTTTCGCCGAATTTCATTACGCAGATTTTTCTTTCTCAGGCAACTATTGGCAGCCCTTTCTTTTGACCGAGTAACGTTTGGTATAATTTCGTTACAAGCGTAACGTTTTTTTATAACCACCTAGAAAACCTCCTACCCAAAAATGAGTCAATATCAAAAAAATTGTATGCAATTAAGGGATTTAATTAAAACAAAACTAAATTGATTCCTTAGTGTGACACAAGTTACCCATATAATTTGTATGACTAACTTTCGTTATGCAAAGGAAGCGATCATGATTCGGCGATATTATATTAAGGGACTGTTTCACCACCCATTGATTAATTTTAACCGACGGATAAATGTGATGCCATCTTCGTCTATTCGAACAAAACAAACGGAGACGGCAACACATTTATCCGTCAAATAAATTTGATCAATGGATGGTGAAACAGGGGGTTAATGTATAAAAATGCAACAGTTGTGTAGTTAACTGAAACAATTCCGAAACAAAAATCGACTCAACCTTGAATCTACCTACTAAACAATAATGATGCCATGTCATAACTCTGCTTCTCATGTTTCGACGAATAGTTGTTTGGTAAAATGAAACAATCACGAAACAAACAAACGACTTAACGTAACTCTGCGTATCGCTTTTCTTCCTACCGACTACTCGACGAAACAAATAATAAGCGTAACGAAATTATACCAAACGTTACTCTGTCAAAAGAAAGGGCTGCCAATAGTTGTCTGAGAAAGAAAAATCTGCGTAATGAAATTCGGCGAAACGATAGGTCACCGTGTTATACAGCGCGCTGGGCCCGATCCGTTGGCGTATGTATATATATATATATATAATTTAAAATTAGATTAGATTTGTTTTACAAGAATTTAAAGACGTAAAGTAAGTATATTATGTGTGTACGATGGTAGAGCTCAACGAATTTTGATGAAATTCTACACATAGATAGATTACAACCTGAATAAAATCATGGCACTTTTTATCTAAAAAAATGTATTGTTAGTTCCAGCGGGATAGAGATAGCAATGTAAAGTTATTTTCAAATTGTTTAAGTTTTTTTTATTATTACTTATATTTAAATTTTGACACTTTTTTTAGAAATTCTAACCGAAGCGGAATACTTAAGTATCGACCCATACATGCGTGCTTATATGATTGGATACAAATTGCCTACTGACATGATAGGAGGACAGGTAGCTAAGTACGTACGCTAATACGTATTCGCTTATTTATTTTATATTTAATTATACAATTTACGTCCAATTAATAACTTAACATTTTGAAATACATGACATATTTACACCTTTTTCAGGATCATTGAAAGTCGTAATGACCAATATCCTGTGGGTAAATACGTAGTTGGATCGTTTGGATGGCGGACACATACCATCTGCAACCCGAAAATCACTCCATATATAGGATTTATGCCAGTCACGGTTTTGCCCGATGTAGGCTCACATCCTGTGTCAATTGGCTTGGGAGTGCTTGGAATGCCAGGGTAGATAAAATTAAATATTTCAGGGACCTGCAGTGTCTTAGATTGGCATAAAGTTTATTTGTTGAATTTGTTTCAGAAATACTGCTTATTTTGGTGTAAATGAAATATTATATCCAAAAGCAGGTGAAACTATTGCTATCACAGGTGCAGCAGGCGCAGTTGGTTCTCATGTCGGTCAAATTGGTAAAATATTAGGTGAGTTTCCTTACAATACCAAAAGTGAAGTAAATTTTATTTCGATCGCTACACTAATAAAAATTTGTTTCATGTGGGTGAACGGGGGTGCCCCTTGTTTTATAGACAAATATTTAATATTATTTTTTCAAGAACTATTTGTTTTAGTGAAACTTATGTCATAGAAACAAAATTCAATGAATTTTATGATCTCATATTTTCATTTCACAAAGTTATCAAACAGTAGAATTATTTTTTAAAGAATATTATTTGTTCGATATATTTTTTCATAGTATTCTATTTCGATGAAAATTTTAAAATATACGTTAAGCTAATCGTAATTTTATAAAGGCTGCGTCTCACGAGGTATAACTATAAAATATATAATTTCGAAGATGTACCTACCTAATATCATGTGTAGTTCGAGTTTTTTAACCAATTGTAAGCGAAAGCGAAAGGGGAGGGCTCGGGAGGCTAAGCCCCCCGCAGAAAAAGTATAAAATGTTCCTTACTCCTGTAGTACTAGTAGGTTTAGGTTGGGGATATCTTCTGTCCCTTAGAGCGGAAATAGGCACCCCGCGAAGGTGATTGCCAGGGTGACGTCGACACGCTGGCGATCAGGTTAGGTTAGTTTAACATAATATGCCCCTTCAAATCAATACCAAACAGTAGAATTATTTTTTAAAGAATGTTATATTTATAAGTGGGTAGGTATGCGTTTTGTTAAACATATGAAATGAACTAAAACAATTACTTTGCTCACCCGCGACCTTACAATAGTTACGTTTATGCAAGAAATGCGCGTTCATGCAGTTCCTCCACCTCCACACTGTACGAACACACACAAATCACATAAACCCAACCATCACCACCACCAAGCTACACTAAGGTCGCGGGTGAGCAAAGTAATTGTTTTAGTTCATTAATATGGGCCTCCGCAAAGTAACGCCTGATTCAATAAATTATATGAAATGAAACGTTTAAAAACTCATTCGATAGAAAGTGTTTCTTGGTAAAAAGATTTTTGTAAACTAAACAATATGAGGAAAGATAATATTTGAATTAAAATTCTATGATTTAAATATCAAATATCAAATAAATATCACGGGACAATTCACACCAATTGACCCAGTCCCAAAGTAAGCTAAGCAAAGCTTGTGTTATGGGTACTAGGCAACGGATAAACATACTTATATAGATAGATACATACTTAAATACATATTAAACACCCAAGACCCAAGGACAAACATTCGTATTTTTCATACAAACATCTGCCCCGACACGGGAATCGAACCCGGGACCTCAAGCTTCGTAGTCAGGTTCTCTAACCACTAGGCCATCTGGTCGTCAAAATGAATGATTTGAAATCCTTAATTTATTGAATCAGGCGTTACTTTGCGGAGGTCCATATTAATGAACTAAAACAATTACTTTGCTCACCCGCGACCTTACAATAGTTACGTTTATGCAAGAAATGTGCGTTCATGCAGTTCCTCCACCTCCACACTGTACGAACACACACAAATCACATAAACCCAACCATCACCACCACCAAGCTACACTGACGCGTTTCGAACTCAACCAGAGCTCATCTTCTGAAGATCTTCTGAAGATGAGCTCTGGTTGAGTTCGAAACGCGTCAGTGTAGCTTGGTGGTGGTGATGGTTGGGTTTATGTGATTTGTGTGTGTTCGTACAGTGTGGAGGTGGAGGAACTGCATGAACGCACATTTCTTGCATAAACGTAACTATTGTAAGGTCGCGGGTGAGCAAAGTAATTGTTTTAGTTCATTGAAATCCTTAACATTAATTTTACATATTTGAAACAAAAATCACGGAACTAAAATTCTTCAAATTAAATACTCTGCGTATTGATTATTCTATGAAATGATAACATGAGAAAATTTTTCTACAAAATGAAAATCTATGAAATATTTGTCTATAAAATAGCGTACACCCCTGTACAGCCTCTTCTAACTAAACAAGTTCATGCTTCCAGGCTGCCGTGTCATTGGATTTGCTGGTACTGATGAGAAATGTAAATATTTGGAAAAAGAATTGGGATTTGATCACGCGTTTAATTATAAGACCGTTAACATTAAGGCTGCATTAAGGGAAGGAGCACCGAAACGCGTGGATTGTTATTTTGATAATGTATGTTCAAACATTGTAACTTGAGTATTATATACAGAGGGTAGAGGGAAAACGCACAGTGGATAAATCAAATAAAATTTATTTACTTATTCACATAAGATATGGTACAATCAACGTCATAAATAAGTGATCACTTTTGTACCTTATCGCTTTCAGTCGTTACATAACTTCGTATGGCTTTTCAAACATGACATTAAAGTAACAAAATACAATAGTAATCACTTATTTATGACGTTGACCCTACAATAGGAGATAAATTAACAATTCTAGTACAAAATAGTAGATTGTACAACAAGAGCATAAAACGAGCCATTTTACCCAAGACGTTCATAATAGCCACCCGAGCCGGTACGGTACCTAGGTACGGTGTGCGTTTAATGCTCGAGTTTAACACTCTGCTTTTCACTTGAAAGATTGGAAATATTTATTTACACAAAAAAAATACATATTTACAGAAACATATTTTAATACACAAAAATAAAAAAACATAAATTAACTTAATCTAAACCTAAAAACCTGTATTTACAAATATCTCCCAGATCGCTGCTAATGGGCAGGGTGCCCATAATGCTGGCTGCGTTCCTTTGAAAGTAAATTTACAAGCTCTTATTTTTCATGTATTGCAATCTCTATAATAATGTACTAGATTTGTCTAGTTTTATAAATTTCGTAATATAAAACACCAGTTTTATAAAAGAAAACAATAAACTCGGAAAATTTTAATATCAACGAAAATAATTTCTTCTCTTTGTAGCTGTTTGCAGCTATAATTGCATTGGTCTTAGACCAAGATTTCACTTTATGCACAAGAGCATAAATAGCTATTTTATACAGCATTCTCTCAACATAAAGAACAACTTTACGAGCATGAGAAGTGAAAACATATTTTGCTACATAATTTGCTGCATACAAAATAATCTTAAAACAACTAGACTACTTAATTACATTAAACACACAGACATCACAGTATTCAGACTTGTAAGCTCATGGCATATGTTACGTGTTCGTGTTGAAGAGGGCATTTGTTGTTGTTGAAGTTGACTGGGATCGCATTAAAATTTTTGATCGGCGTGGTAACTATATACCCTAAAAGGAGCACTATTAGGAACTATCCTAATTTCTCATACTTCTTGGAAATAGTTCCAAAGCTTCTTGAATAGTAAGATGTTGTTTTTACAAATACAGTTGCTTCAAAAATTTATAGACACGATAATGTTAGAATCAAATGTGGATAAAAATTAGAACTAGGTAATTGTGGATTTTTGTCATGTACCTACTTACTTGTTTAATAATTCATTTTATTTTGTCGGTTACTCGATATTATCATCACATTATTTGGTATAGGTTGGAGGAGAAATTAGCACTACCATCATGAGCCATATGAACAAATACGGACGGGTTGCTGTTTGTGGAGCTATAGCTTCTTATAATGATGCTATTTTACCAAAAGGTAATTTTGTGGTATGGTTTCCTTAAGACTATCCACCCAGTGACCTAAGTGACCCAAGAAACCATGGCGGCCAAGTGGTTTGACCTGTGACCTCTCAAGCACAGGTTCGTGGGTTCGAGCCCGGGCTCGCACCTCAGAGTTTTTCGGAATTTATTTGCGAAATTACATTTCAAATTTACCTGAGCATTACGGTACAGGAAAACATTCAATGGTTTGTGTGAAATTCCCGATCCGCAATGAACCGTGGGAATACGGCCCAAGCCCTCTCATTCCGGGAGGAGGCATGTGCCCTGCAGAGTGAGACGTATATAGGCTGGGATGGTAATCCACCCAGTGGTAAAATTAATGCCTACAATGGTATTAAAATTGAACCAGCAGTCATTTTGTAACTCCGGAAAAATATAGCCCTGGTGTTACACCGAAGTAAATATCATATTAAACTTTTTTAATATCTATATTATATATATTTATAAACTCTTTTAATTGTTTACTTTCACACGTTATTCAAAGTATACCTAGCAGCGAAGGATCTACGACTTTTCTTACCGGGGTAGTAACTTGCACTGTATTGTAACTTGATCTTATGTGATTTTCCCCGGTGGTTGACTAATAGGCACTATCTAGGCTAGATGCTTTTTGCGAAAAACATTTTTGTATTGAAGTGTTGATTTTGGCTAACGTCGCCCGGGACAAGCACTCCGGTTTGCCCCCGCTTTTTAGATTCAGTTTTGAATCATAGTATAGGTAACGCCACCAGAGTAGAGGCCACGCACACAACCACATCTCATGTAATGACAGCGGGATTTTGACGTTTATTCGTACTATTTCGTACCAACAGCAAGATCAACAACCTCAACAGTGAATTACAAAATCGACTAAAAATTTCTTCAACCTATTTCGTTAAGAATTATTTAAGGAAATATAAGTATTTAGTTCAAACAAAACAGAAAATAAAATATTTTGATCTATATTTATTTAATCAGATAAGCTTTTTATAAAATACCGATTTTTTTGTTGCGAATATTTCGTATCAGTTTCAAATTGTTTTATTTCAAAAATAGGTTATACCTATGATAAAAGAAAAATTATAATATGCATAGTAGCGTAGGTATTTCACCTTAAGATCATAATAATTCACATTTTCATTCACTCATTCATTTAATTCATTCGCTACTTTTTTTGCAATCAGTAGTTTATGTAGCTGTGTGTGTAATCATTCGCCTCAACTCTGATGGCGTTACCTATAATTAATTTAAATAATTTTCAGTGACAACATTGCAGCCAGCGATCGTTTTTAAAGAACTAAAAGTGGAAGGATTCTTGGTAAACCGTTGGTTGGATCGATGGGATGAAGGTATTAATGCAAATATGAACTGGTTGCGTGAAGAAAAGATCAAGTATCAAGAAAAAGTCTATCATGGTTTTGACAATATGGTTGACGCGTTAGTTGGTATTTTGAGAGGAGAAAATACTGGAAAAGCTGTTGTTAAAGTTAAATAACAGTGTCACTTTTCTTCAAAAATAGAGAAATTTATAAATTACGTCTTTTTATTTTATTTTTGAGTATGTACCTGAGTCACACTATGCATGTATGTGTGTATATTGTAAACTCGTTATTGTACAAAAAAAAAGAAAAAAAAAGAGAAACATTATTGACAACCGTTGAAATGCATGTACAAAGGCGAACTTATCCCTTTAAGGGATCGCTTTTTTAGTTTGTTCACTATTTAAAAATAAAAATAAATATCACGGGACAATTCACACCAATTGACCTAGTCCCAAAGTAAGCTTAGCAAAGCTTGTGTTATGGGTACTAGGCAATGGATAAACACACTTATATAGATAGATACATACTTAAGTTAAGTATATACCTACATCCCAACACCCAAGACCCGAGAACAAACATTCGTATTTTTCATACAAATATCTGCGCCCACACGGGAATCGAACCCGGGACCTCAAGCTTTATAGTTAGGTTCTCTAACCACTAGGCCATCTGTACATCTACCATGAGTTTACACTAGTTTACATGACCGTACTCGCTAGCGACGGCGTAAATAATTATTTGTATGGAGAATTGTACAGCGCCTCTAGCGGTCACTTACGGAAGTACAATTCTCCAAACAAATCATTTACGCCGTCGCTAGCGAGTACGGTCACTGTGAACTAGTGTAAACTCATGGTAGAGGTACTGATATTTAAGACGAAGCATCAGAATGATTATTGCCAATTATTTATAATAAATCCTAAGGAAATTGATGTAGGAAAACACGATTAAACTAAACAAAACAAAAAAAAACACTAAACCTATTTAAGTCAGTGATGAGTTATAATTATGCTATAATAATTGCTAAAATAAGATTACTTACTAGCCTTTTACCTACGGGTGTCAACTATATGTATATAGTTGACAGTACCTATGTTTAGTATAAAATAGACTATCTGTCTCTGTCACTGCTTTTTGTTAGAGAATTCATATTTATTCAGATTATGGTGATTTTAGACGACCAGATGGCCTAGTGGTTAGAGACCCTGACTATGAAGCTTGAGGTCCCGGGTTCGATTCCCGTGTCGGGGCAGATATTTGTATGAAAAATACGAATGTTTGTTCTCGGGTCTTGGGTGTTTAATATGTCTTTAAGTATGTATCTATCTATAAAAGTATGTTTATCCGTTGCCTAGTACCCATAACACAAGCTTTATTTAGCTTACTTTGGGACTAGGTCAATTGGTGTGAATTGTCCTGTGACATTTATTTATTTATTATTTATTTTATGCCCGTAGCTTCGTTCTAGTTGGCTTGTTTGAAAATAATATAAAAACCTTGGCAGTAACGAAGTATAATGAGTACCTAGGTAGGCACTACTTATAACCATCTAGGTAGCTAGAAGATATAGCGGTTTTCCTTGTAGTTTCAGAGATATCCTGATTTTTAATTCCTGCTCCTTAGCTCCCTAGTAAGCAAATTATATGTCAAATCCTCGTCAAATCAATAAATAGCATAATAATAGGAAATAAAACTTATTTCCAGCCACAAATTTTGATCTCAGTTTATGGGAGGTGAATTTTAATTCATTGTGTCTGTGTCACCTACGTAGTGTCGGACACGGTTGTATGCTAAAAGTCCCGGGTGCAGGACCCTGCATGCAGGGCTTTATTATTATTAACAGTAATCGGCTTTATTATTATTATTAACAGTAACAGCAGTCTGCCCTGCTGCATTCACATATATAATAAGATCTGTAGTGTAGCAGTATTGCAAGCTGCAAACAGAGTTTAAAGTTCGATCCTTTAAAAGTGAGACCAAAAATTTCTTTCTCACTCAGACTTATACCGCATCATAATCCGGATTTAAAACAAAGGGTAGTATAGATGCGGACGTTTCGATGTCCCATTTGACTGTTTGTGCGTATTGTACAATAAATACAAAAACGGAAATAACGAATATGTAACCTATTATATAGTATTTTTCACCTATGATTAGTTCTGTGACACTTGAAAATTTTCCGAATTACGCATACTATGTTCGCAAAATATTTTTTAAAAGTAATTTATATTTTGAAGCAAAATAATGAAAAAATGTAAACCTGTAATTTTTAAAAATATATAGCAATATCACATTGTCCATTAAATAGACACCATCGAATACGATACAAAAATATTTATTTTTTTAAATGACGCAATGTGTGAAACGGAACAGAGTAGTGACGTGACACAACATTATCGGCAATTGCCGCGGTTCATTATTCGATAGCAGTGAACACTAAGATATTTTAAATTTTTAAACAAAACTTGCAAGATTTTGTAAACGCGGCTATCGGGTGTTCCTGAAAATATGTATAATCACAAAGTTGCAGTGCTGATATTTTCTTTATAATAATGATTTGAAAAAAATTTAAATGTTTAGTTTTCATGCTTACCAAGAAATTTCGTTATTGTTTGAAGTAAATTTCTGCAAGATACGCAAAATGCGTGGAATTTCTCCAGAAAAACGTAAACTGGTCGTGCACAAATGGTGTACAATTCCTAAGATAACGCTAAAAGGGTTGGCAAAAACGGAGGGAGTAAACATCGGAGCCGTACGTACAGCTAATCGGAAGTATGATGAGGAATTTACCTTTTATGATGCACCAAAAAGCGGCCGAAAAACGCGACCTGTAAACCGAAACTTGGACCGCAAAATCGCTCAGGCGTTTAGCAGAAAACCCGACCTGTCGGTCAGTACCACTACCATGAGTTTACAGTGACGGTACTCGATAGCGACTGCGTAAATGATTTGTATGGACACAGATTCTGACAGTAGTAATGAGGGTGCAATTTTTTTCTGAAACTTTCGAATAAAGAAATATTTGTATTTTTTGTTTTATTTTAACGCATTGATTAGCACATACAGTACTTTCTATTCTATAGGTATAGTATAAATCTTCCCAGGTGAATTTTTCGCTTCGAGCCCTTATCTTTCAAAACAAACGGCATCGTCATAGTATTAAGGTTCAAATTTAATGTAATGGCTCGAAGCGAAAAATTCACCTGGGAAGATTTATACTACCTTAGGTAGGTTTATATTTTATTTGTTTGCCGACCATACTTTGATGAACTAAAACAATTACTTTGCTCACCCGCGACCTTACAATAGTTACGTTTATGCAAGAAATGTGCGTTCATGCAGTTCCTCCACCTCCACACTGTACGAACACACACAAATCACATAAACCCAACCATCACCACCACCAAGCTACACTGACGCGTTTCGAACTCAACCAGACCTCATCTTCAGAGTAACTAACTATTACACAACGATTATTACGTAACTATTGTAAGGTCGCGGGTGAGCAAAGTAATTGTTTTAGTTCATTAATATGGACCTCCGCAAAGTGACGCCTGATTCAATAAATTAGACCATACTTTGCTATGAAAACTGCACGTTGATAACGATCTCTATTAGCTGATTTAACCAGACTTTACACGTTCTACGCGAATGAAGCCGTGGGCGGAAAACTGCAAAAATATTAATAAAAATATTATTTTTTAATCGATAGTTTACTTCATAGGTAAATGGTACCTTTCTAAAACTGTCAAACTCGAAACGTCACAGAACTCATCATAGGTGAAAAATATTATAGTATAATCCTTGGTATTGGTATACTCCGAGCATACATATGTTTGCCAATCAGCGTTTTATTTAAAAACGAAAAAGTTTTTCGGGTGCGCCGGCGGGATTCGAACCCACGTCTCCCGGGTATGCGCCCCAACGGGTGTTCTACCAATTGAACCACGTCGCATCCAACCGACTCCCCCGAAATTCTTAATCGCTTACATACGCCAACAGTGGCGTGTGGTAACATCCATCGCAACTATTAGAAGCTACGACTCCTACGTTCCAAATTACATTGGAAATGCGTAAGAAATGATGTACCACATCTATTTATTCAAATATTATTTATTTTATTAGCAGTACGGCTGCTCACCGAATCTAAGATTATTTAAAAGCGAAAAAAAGCGAAGCGATTAAGAATTTCGGGGGAGTCGGTTGGTTGCGACGTGGTTCAATTGGTAGAACCCCCGTTGGGGCGCATACCCGGGAGACGTGGGTTCGAATCCCGCCGGCGCACCCGAAAAACTTTTTCGCTTTTAAATAATCTTAGATTCGGTGAGCACCCGTACTGCTAATAAAATAAATAATAATTAGCGTTTTATTTCATCACTCGAACGATACAATACCCGTTGTTAATTTTCCCGCGCTTTAGGTTTTGAATCATTTTCAGTCTGTCTGTCTGTGGTTATGTCATGTCAAATATTTTAACTCGCTTGAAGTCGTTTTATTTATATTTTTACTTTTCTTATATTATTATTATTATAATTACTTAACTTACTCAGGTCAGGAACCTAATTTAACAAAACTTTCCACTTAAAACAGTAAAAGTGCCACAACTGTACCATATAAGTAAGATAAATAAATTACCACCATGGCGAAATTAAATTTTCTCGATAAATACACGAATAAATCAATAAAAGTTGTTTATGTAACAACGATTGAATCTCCAATCGGTGACGTGGTCGCGGCTGCAGACGGAGAATACTTGTACACCGTTATTTTTGAAGATTCAAAGGCCCTCGAGAAAACTTTCAAAATTATCAATGAAGAATTGTCATGTAGTTTCAAAGAGGAAAAGAATGATGTGCTAAATCAGTTCGAAGACGAATTAAAGTTATATTTAAGCGGAAAACTTAAGAAATTCTCAGTTCCAATCAAAACTCATGGCTCAGATTTTCAAAAGGTAGGTGGTCATCTCATCACCTATTTTTGCTCAAAAAGGAGCAGGAATTTCTTAAGAGAGCTTGTAAAATTTCCTTTTCAATTAATTACAGGAAGTATGGAACAAACTTCTAGAACTTCCCTATGGTTCAACACAATCCTATGGTGATCTTGCTAAATCCATTGGCCGACCTGCAAGCCATTCGCGTGCTGTAGGGGCTGCCTGTGGGGCCAATGCTCATATGGTGGTAATTCCCTGCCATCGGCTAGTAGCTGCGGGCTCTAAAGGAGGTTTTAGCTGTGGGGTAGACAGGAAAGAATGGTTGCTTGACCTTGAAAAAAAACATTCATAATTTTATTAAGGTAATGTATTTTATGATTCTATATTTTATAACTAGTTTATCAAGTTTTGATCTATCCTGATAATGATGTCCTGTAGACAGAGTTGGACGTAATCAATGACTTTTGGAATTAATGACACAATTACATCTAATAATAAAAATCTTGTGTCAGTGTTTGTTATCAAACTATATTTGGTAGCTCTGAGAATAGGTTGTAGGCTAAAGTGAAAATAAACGGATCACTCACGTCTTAAAACGAGTTTAACTCAACATGTTTCGGGCTAATCCGTAGCCCTTCCTCTCGGAGTCACACGTCACGGTGGCTGCCAAACGTGCACAGTTGCACACAGTTGTCAGTGCACATTTGGCAGCCGCCGTGACGTGCGACTCCGAGAGGAAGGGCTACGGATGAGCCCGAAACATGTTGAGTTAAACTCGTTTTAAGACGTGAATGATCCGTTTATTTTCACTATGAGTGAGTCTCACGGTAGTTTCATGTTTAAAGGTTGTAGGCTATTTTTTATACCCTATTCTTCATAGACAAAGTCGCGGGCATCAGCTTGTAACAGTATATTTTGTTTTTATTAGGGCATTTATTTGAATATTTCAACCGCCTCATTTATCTGGCCACTTTTTTTTAAGAAGTGACTGTTGATTTTGCCGGAGCTTTTGGCTTATAACTGGAAACTATCAGAATCTTTTGCCAATTCTTAAAAAATGTGACCAAATAAATGAGGCGGTTGAACGCTCAAAGAAATGCCCATTAGTAGATCATTTACTGATAAGAAACCAAAGTTTTTTTTAAATATAAAAAAGTTTTTGGTGTGCCAGACAGGGTTTGAACCCGTATCTTTGGCTATATCCACAGAGTTTGCCACTAACTGCATGAATATAAGACCACCTAGGTACCATAGAGGTCTAAGATATATTTACATTTGAGTGTTCCATACATAAAAAAACATCCATTCCTTTTGTAATTACTCACATTCGAGCAATAAACAATTTCATTTAATTTCCAAAAATATCTTTACATTTTTTTTTTTTGGTATAAAATATTTCATTTAATTACATTTAAATTTTGCACACAGTACGACAAATATACTTGCTTACAAAGAATGTGATATTTTAATGTTTTCACTTGCACTAAAGTTATCTTTACAACTACCTTAACAATCTTTCTTCCAAAGAAAAATCATCGTACAATGTGACAATATTTGTTTAAATTGCATGTGACAGAATAATATTTCCAGTCAATATGCCTTAGATATGTTTACATTAGAAGTGGCATTTGAAACTTGACATTCAAGCATACATTTTCTTACTTACACCTCTTGCTACATAACGTCACCGCCATGTGAAAAACTCGTATGTGCTAAAAAAAAAATTACAGTAGAGAAAAACAGGATGCATTACAAGGAACGTATTTTATTTTAAATGTATAAGTACAACTGTTTTCACAAAATTTTGTTAGTTATGAGGTTTTCACAAGGCGGTGATGATAAATGTCTTTACAGTTTGAATCAAACCACAGTTCTTATTTTAAATAATGACAAACACCGAAAACAGTACCATATTGTCAAACAATCTATGTCTCTTTAATTTTGTGCGTGACGTCAGTGATGTGTCAAGTGTTTGTAGTATGTAATATTACTTTCAATATTAGTGAAAAATACAGATCACTCATGTGTATAAACGAGTTTAACTCGACATGTATCGGGCTAATTCGTAGCCTTTCGTCTCTGATCACACGCAACGCCGGCGGATGCTGCCAAATGCGCACTTCAATATTTGTTACCAAAATAAAATATATATATACCTACATATTTGCTTTCAATATTTTTTATTTTATTTTACAAGGTCTCACGGATTTACTTAAAGGGAGGCGCCTTGAAGCGCATTTCCCCTCTGCCAAAGGTATGAACCCGCCGGGTATAACCGTTATACAAAACTGTTTCGCTCGCCTCTCATGACATTTAAAAACGGCACGCGTCAGTGAATGAGCTCCCACAAAAAAGAACCAAAATGCAAAGAATTCGGGCGTGAAAAAATGTCTGACACGTCGAGTCTACAAAAAGACAACGTAACTTTTCATCTGGAAGTATTTCGTAACGTAATTATTGTTGATTAATAGTAAAAAATACGTGAAGTTTATAATAATATTAATGTCAGTCAGTGTGGTCAGCTTTTTGTAAAAATAGCCACATTGGCCATTTATAATTTTTATAAATCAATTAATTATTAACGAGGTAAAATATAAATTATTTTGATTGATCTTATACATTCATTACATTGTTTGATTGACTTCATCCATGTAGATTTTAAGGCCAGGCGCTGACTGCAACTTTTTATCACCTCGTTTGATTGCTATTGATTTTTGTGCTGGAATTATATGAAAGCGCGCTCACCATTCAAAATGCCACCGTTGCTACCATCAACACAAAAACAAGTTTTCATCTCTCAATTAAAAATTCCTAACAATTCTATAGCACTCGACTCGAACGAAGCGACAAAAAAGTGCAGTTTTGTTTTGTATGCGGTTATACCTATAAGATATAAGTGATTGTGACACTCAGCTCAACATGTTTATACAAGCAACAATTTCTGATGTACATAGTGCTAACAATTGTTGGTAAACCTTAAATAAATAAATAATAATAATAAAGAAGAAGCTACCATCACCCATCTGTTTAACAGATTAAAATAATTTTATATCAAATTTAATACAGTAAAAAATATATATCAAGTGGTTTGGCAAAAAACTACTAGCCAGACAATTATTAAACAAAAACCGATTGTCTGTAAAGTCGGCTTACGGACACAACAACGTGACAACGTCATAACAAAACATTCAAAAAACAAAAATGAAACCAGGCGGTCACCCATCCCCGCGCCCGACGTTGCTTAACCTCGCTGATCGGACGAGAACCGGTGTTTTGTCAAATATCTTGAAAACGGTGCATCCTACGGCAAAATCAATTAAATTTTCATCCCCCCTTTGAAGCCCCCGCACCTCCTCCCCCCACTCCCCCTCCCCCCCCCCACTCCCCCTCACTCGTAAATTAAATATTGGACTAATAAGAGTAACAAATAAGTGAAAACCACATCCTTATAGCTTAAGCCGCTTCGGAGATTACCACGAACAAACGCACAGATAAACACACAGTAATTCTAAGAATCGTTACTATTTTAATTGCTATTTTTATTTAACTATGGACGAAGCTTAGTTCTCTTTTTTATTTTTCTAAATAGATTTAGCTATTTTTTTTATTTAAATGGTATTTCATCGACCACTAGTAATATTGGCTATTTTTACTTACTAAATAATTGGCCACACCGATAACCGGTCTAGTATCGACTAGAGAGGAGACACACATATTTCCACAATCGATAAACTATTGAGTGAATGAATCAGTGAATGATTTGTCTTATCATGGTTTCATATTTTAAAGGTTACTAATAAAATGGAAATGTATGGTTAGTAATAAATGTATGTTTAAAGTATTGAACTCGTTAAAAAAATTGACGTGAAAATATTAACAAATACTTTTTAATGATTCAATACAAGTAACAGGCAGTGATTCGACTTCATACTAGAGCACCCGAATCGACGCACGCACACAGCCAAGCCTCTTACACGGCCGCGGCCGCTAACCAATCTTCGCCAGACAAAACTACGCAGTTCCACGCCGCACGCCGCGCAGTTCGGTCGCTGGTTGAGTGAGTGCTGTGACGCGCCGCCCGCTCTATTCGCCCCCGTTTCGATTCCGTAACGTGGCTATAAGCGCTCGGTACAAAGTAACTAGGTACATATTATAATATTTTCTTTAATAATGGCGGCGTCACGAGAGTTGCAGTGTTTACGGGTGCCTAAATTCAACAGTGATAAAATCAACATTGTAATTTTTTCAACTTCCTGCTGATGCTGAAAGGTAAAATTAGCACCTATTAGGTACTTTATTATTAGTCTATTAAAATTTGTCTAGGTACCTTCTCAACAAAATGTTAACCATAGTGATGTGTCTATTCTATTTATAGAAAATTACAAAGTAAAAGAGACATTTGGCACATCTGACATTAATATTACTTGCTATATGTACATATTTTAATAAATCCTCCACTTTTAAACCTTATAGAGCAATCACATTTATTTAGAAAACGAATTTTCTATTAACAACTTAGGGATTAATTGAACGACTGAATGTATGAACGAGTGAATGCTTATCGACATTCTTATCGACATGGCCCTAACTCTAGCTGTCTCTAGATTGTTGTCTATGTGTGATGTACGTGTGACATGTATAGACGAGATGTTTTTCAATGTGTCTATGGCGATCACTGTTGTGTTGACGAATTCGGTTTGTGTGCGTGTGTACAAACATTGCTCTGTTTTCATTTGTAGTTAAATTGCTTGTGTGTGAGTGCATTGCCCCCCCCCCGCGAGTTTTGGCAGAAAAATTGTTTAGCAACCTACGGGCGATAACATCTCCTTTCAGTCTAAATACTCAAAGGTATATACAGATATTTTTGGAACACTCAATTGTAAATATACCTTTGACCTCGAATGTACATACATACATATCTTATCTCCTCCTTCAGTTTGTCGTGCTATTTACGGGACATCCTGTATACATCAACACTGATTGAATCCTGCAACATTTTACGAAGTTCCTTATCCATAAACTAAAACCAATTACCTTATTACTTCACAACGAAACGATATCTAGGAGACAGCTACGTCTGTGCGACACATATACATATATACCTATATGCCTTCTTACAAAACCCCTCTTCCTCATAAATTAACATAAATCAGACAGACTCCACTACCGTCAATCACTAACACAACACAAAATGCTAACTCATTTCAAACTTTACACGAGTCCATTTTCAAAAATACCGAGAACGACCGTACCTCGTTTTAATCTGAATATGATACATTATGATAATTTGGTTTGAATTGTACCTTATATATAAATTAAATAAAAAAAGAATTTTGCCTGTGAATCGGAGATGGTACAGTCAAGCTCAGAAGTAACTTAACCCATTAGTGCTCGCACTCATTAATTTAAAACAATTTTCACACCGTCAAGTACTTAATGTTCTTTATCACAACAAAGTACTAAATGGTTCGATTACTTAGAGTTGAGGTAGGTTTAGGTACCACTATAAGGCTTTTAGGTTATGGAGTTAAATATTGATATTTACATTCCTACAGTCTATTTAGTTGTTTAAGGTAAAATACCTTTAACTAAACACAGTACAAATTATAACATGCTTACTTGGCTACAAAAGGCGGATTATTTAACTACCCAAAGTATTTTATCGAAGCCTCATAACAGCGAAGTGAACATTTTAACACTCTCAGACACTCTAACAGCTCTCAGAAGTCAGTCATGATGTACCTATAAGTCTGGTAGGTTCTTAGGTTAGGTACTCATCATTGAAAGCATTTCGTGCCCTTAAAATATAGAAGCAAACCGTATACACGGTAGATGCTGTATTCCGTAAGTCTTGGGTTAAAAAATTAAATCGTTAACACTGGGTTAGGTAGGGATGATAATTCCAAACAGATAGCAGTTAATGCGGAGTTCGTAGTTAACCGTCCGCGCAAGCGGCCCTAAGACGGTTTCTATTTTAATTTATATATTACGCTAACTTACAGTGATTAATTTAACGGGCCTTAGCGTTGTTATGAATAACCTCTTCGGTTCAAATTGTAGTAAAGTTTCTTGAGGTCCATAAGTTGCTGGTGCGTGCCCTGTTCAGCGATGCGTCCGTTGTGCACGACACAGATGAGGTCCGCGTCCCGTACGGTGCTCAGCCGATGTGCGATCATGACGCACGTGCGTCCCGCCTTCGCCGCGTCCAGCGCCTCTTGCACTATCTGCGCACACGCACACGCCCCGTCACTTCTCAAGTTTTACACACAACAGATTAATAATTCTCAAACTCTGCCTCTTTACTGTTTTATACAATATGAAGAATTTAAACTATTGGGTCCAGCTTCGACAGTTACCTTACCCTACAGCGAAATTTCTAAAGACAGCATGCATCCACCCACATACGAAGTCCAGTGTACCAAATACACACTCATGATTCTTTGTCAGAAGTCTCTGCCGTAGTCGATTAAAAATGTAATATAGTATCCTCTCAAATACTGTATTACTTGACTGATCATGTTTCGTCTAATTTGGATAAAGGAATAAAAACCGTGGGAATTTTCCTTGACCTAGCAAAGGCATTTGATACAGTATCTATTCCAATACTTATTCGTAAACTTCAAAATGTGGGAATAAGGGGTAAACAATTGGCTCTATTTGTAGATTATCTCAGTAATCGTAGCCAATGTGTAAAGATCAACAATTTGACTAGTTCTGACCTCAATATTGAATTTGGTACTCCCCAAGGTGGTATTTTATCCCCAACCCTCTTTTTAATTTACATTAATGATCTCTGCAGTCTTAATTTAAGTCATGGTACTATAATATCGTATGCGGATGACACAGTTTTACTTTTTTCGGGGAATACGTGGGTGGATGTTTATAGTCACGCTCAAAACGGTTTATGTAAAGTGTCTAACTGGCTTAAAAGCAATTTACTTACATTAAATGCTGATAAAACTAAACACATTGCTTTTTCAATGAGAAAGTCACTACAACCGCCCAGTTACCATTTTATCCGAGCTCACCAGTGTTCCCGTGCTAACCTTGTCGAGTGTATGTCCTGCCCTGTCATTTCTAGAGAATCCACCATTAAATATCTCGGTGTAATCATTGATGCTAATCTCACTTTTAGTCCTCATATTGACACAGTTGCTACTAGAGTTCGTAAGCTGATTTTCATTTTTAAAAAATTGCGTGATGTGGCTAACAAGCGCCTGCTCACTCAAGTGTACACAGCTTTATGTCAATCGTTGTTGTCATATTGCATAACATCTTGGGTTGGCGCCGCAAAAACAGCGCTTTTAGTTCTTGAACGTGCTCAAAGAGCTATGCTAAAAGTGTCAACATTTCGACCTTTCTTCTTTCCCACCAAAGAGTTGTTCCAATCATGTTGAGTGCTCACAGTTCGCCAGCTTTTTATCACGAATTTAATCTTAGAACAGCATAAACTTGCCTCCTACAACCCCGATATCTATAATAAAAGACGAACTGATATCGTTTTTAAACAACCTCGCGCAAATCACGCTTTTATGCACCGGTTCTCTGCATTTTTGGGTCCTTTTATTTACAATAAAATCAATAGACGTCTTAATATTTATGATTCAAATTATAGCAGCTGCAAAATTAAACTTATAGAG
This sequence comes from Archips crataeganus, assembly GCA_947859365.1. Taxonomy (NCBI): domain Eukaryota; kingdom Metazoa; phylum Arthropoda; class Insecta; order Lepidoptera; family Tortricidae; genus Archips; species Archips crataeganus. The sequence goes on along the minus strand of OX402057.1, from coordinate 6,577,667 downwards.
TGGCTAAAATGCATGTCTTATGAGGAAACTGAAAACCTGCTTATGACAGTTGTGTAATTTATTTTCTACCTTTTACCTATATGCAAAACACGAACTAACATTTTAATTAGTTAGGTATGTTATTTATTTTTCAGCACTCAATATATTTATTTGCCTAAGAAACAGGCTACTTTAGTATCCTAGTTTAGGCAGTTAAGTTATTTATGAATATAGCACGGTATTGTTTGTATTATGTTTATGTTGTTATGTTTAGGTTGTTAGTTTTCCATTAAGGTCAATTTGTATCGAGTCAGTACTTTAGTATGTCGGTCTTAGTTTACTAACACATAGACATAATCTCAGCGCGTACTAACGACTTTTCGTGTAAATAATTATTTATTTTAATAAACAATTTGAATTTGAATTTGAATTTGATTACATAATTTCATAACAGATTGGGAAATTAATACTTAGACCTATTATTCTAAAACAGACTATAAAAAAAAAAACTAAAAAACACGCTTTAAAAAATAAAAAATAAATTTTAATAAATGTCAATTCACTATTCTTATAGTGCAGTAAAAAATCTTAATAAGCAATTATTATATTGTTATATCCAGATCAAAATTTGTAAGCAATTCTAAATATTGATAAAATAAATAATAATAGTTAAATATATTTTATTTTAAAAAAAGCGTGGGGTGCATGGTGTCAATTGTAAAGGATTATCATTTTGATAACATCTTAAAAAGCACCCCACGCTTTTTTTACAATAAAATATTTTAAACTATTATTATTTATTTTATCAATATTTAGAATTGCTTACAAATTTTGATCTGGATATAACAATATAATAATTGCTTATTAAGATTTTTTACTGCACTATAAGAATAGTGAATTGAAATTTATTAAAATTTATTTTTTATTTTTTAAAGCGTGTTTTTTAGTTTTTTTAAACTATTATTTATTTTCTATTTTTTAGTTGCATTTTTTTTCTTTCTAACTTTACCCCCCACCCCATTTCCCCAAACCCCCCCAAACCCCACACCCTTACCCCCAATCTCCTAAACCCCCCTTACCCCCTCCTCATTTTACAAACCCCCGAACCACCTAAACCCAACCCCCTTAACACCGAACCCCCAAACCCCCGGAACCCCCCCCCCTACCCCCCTCCCCTTCCTCCCAACCCCTCCCACACCCCACCCCGCCATCTACCGCCCCCCCCCCTTCCAGTTCCATCATCAAACCCTTGTTACCATCTAGGCCTCTTACCCCCTCCCCATTTCCCACAACCCCCCAAAATCACTTACCCCCGAACCCCCCAACACCCCCACCCTATTTCCCGTAAACCCCCCCCCTATCCCCTAACCCCAACCGCCACACCCTAACCCCCAACCCTCTAAACCCCCGACCCCCTTAACCCATACCCCATTCCCCCCCACCCCGCCACCTACCCCCCTTCCAGCTCCATCATCAGACCCTTGTTACCATATGGGATCAAAGTGCTCGTCAAGACGAATCAAACGAGCCCAAACTCGATGGGGTTGTGTCGTTTTATTGTGGAGTGCCTTTGGCCATCTTCCAGCTCCATCATCAGACCCTGGTTACCATATGGGATCAAAGTGCTCGTCAAGACGAATCAAACGAGCCCAAACTCGATGGGGTTGTGTTGTTTTATTACATAGTTCCTATGGCCACCATCCAGCTCCATCATCAGATCAGCTCCATGTTACAATAATATTGCATTGTCATCCAATTTACACATATGTGCAAAATTTCAGCTCAATCGGAAACCGGGAAGTGGGTCAAAATCGCGCCCTAAGGAGTCGGTTACAAACAAACATACAAACATACAAACATACAAACATACAGGTGAAGCTAATATAAAGCGTGTAATAATCGAAACTGTACTGTACCTTTTCACTCTCTGTGTCAAGAGCACTAGTTGCTTCATCGAGCAAAAGCATCTGCGGCCGTCGTATTAATGCCCTGGCGATGGCCACTCGCTGCTTCTGTCCACCAGATAATTGTGTGCCTTTTGAACCAATATTGGTGTCATAACCCTAAAAAAGATACAGATTACAACCTCAAATCATAATTAGGTCAGGGGGGTTTCACTCCGCAGTTTAAGTATGTTCGGCCGGCGCTCCTCCCGGGAGGAGTATGGCAGTAGGTTGTCGCGCGGCCTTCAGTTCGCACGCTAGCCGCGTCGCGCGTAATTAAGCATCTTTTTTTCTGTGATTTTTGCAACAAACAATGACTTCTAAACGATATATTATAAATAACTTACTTACATACTAAAGGTAGTTTACTGAATTAATACACACTGTTATCTTTCTTGATTTATATACCTACCAAATATGGGCGAGTGGGAACCCTGTGCCCTTGGTTTCGGATCAGCGGTGCCCAACGGAATATGAACGCTCGTATCACACGATAAGTTTTAATTTCGCGTGCACGCAGTAGGAGTAGGAAAGTTTTTATACCTAAAGTTGACCTTTGTTCGGTGATCCTTCTGTACGTTAGTACTATTACTTATTCTGTGATTAGGTACCAACATACTTACATACTAGACATTAATATTAAACTTCCCTTGATTTTGATATAATGGCCACGACATCGCGCGACCGGCGGCAGCGGAGAGCGTTTTGTTCGTTCATTGCGCGGCCGAGACCCTCGCCGCACAGTGATTATCTGGCGGCACACGCAATGAACGGAGAAAACGCTCGCTGCCGCCGCCGCCGGTGGCGCGATGTCGTGGCCGCGCGCGTCATAAGTCCTGACTTTTTTTTTTCTTTTCGGTCGTGAGCCATTGTGACTCAGATTAATTGATTGAAACTATTTTTGTTTTAATATAACTTTTTTTTTTTTTTTTTTTTATGATATAGGGGGCAAACGAGCAGACGGATCGCCTGATGGTAAACGATTACCGTCGCCCATGGACACCTGCGACACCAAAAGAGTCACAAGTGCGTTGCCGGCCTTTTAGGTAGGAGTACGCTCTTTTTTTGAAAGCTTGAAGGTCATATCGGTCCGGGAATACCGCAGCAGGAACCTCATTCCAGAGCTTTGCTGTGCGAGGCAGGAAATTTCTGGAAAAACGCACAGTAGAAGACAACCAACCATCCAGATGGTGAGGATGGAAGTGTTGTCGCGTAGGGCGGTGGCGGAAGGATGCGGCAGGGATCAACCCGAATAACTCCTCGGAGCACTCTCCGTTGTACATGCGATAGAAGATGCACAGTGAAGCTACATCTCTACGCAGCGCCAAGGAATCAAGCCCATCAGAAGTTCGTTGGCAGCCGACTATTCGAGTCGCTCTCCGTTGTATGCGATCCAGAGGGAGAAGCTGGTACCGGGGAGCCCCCGCCCACAGATGAGAGCAGTATTCCATATGTGGGCGAACCTGCGCCTTATAAAGCTGAAGGCGGTGGGCTGGAGTGAAATACCGTCTCGATCTGTTGAGCACGCCGAGCTTCTTCGAGGCTAATTTAGCCTTACTCTCCAAGTGGTCGCGGAACTGGACTTCACTCGAGATGTCAATACCAAGGATTCCGATACTGGCTGTGGTAGCAAGGGGAGTGCCTTCGAAAAGAGGTGACGCGACAAACGCAGACTTTTTTGCGGTAAACGCGCAAACCTGTGTCTTAGTGGGGTTAAAACGGACTAAATTAAGTCGACCCCATTCTGAAACTTCTTTAACTATATAACTAATAAATAATAGACCTACCAAAGGCAGCGAAGTAATAAAATTGTGAATATTTGCTTGTTTAGCAGCGGCTTCGATTTCATCTTGGCTTGGGGTCCGAGAATTATCTCCGTAAGCAATGTTTTCGCCAATTGTACGGTCAAACAATATAGGTTCTTGCTGTACAAAACCAATGGTTCCCCTGGTGTCGTCAAGACGAAGTTTTGTTATTGGTATACCATCTTGAGCCTAAAAAAATACAAATAGTTTGATAACGATGTCTACAGGGTTATTTGTAATTCACTGACATCCTCTTAACCCTGAATTCATATCACTCAAACAAATGTTTTTTGTTTTACGACTTTTTAAAATAAAGCACTTTTTTCCCATACAAATACACAGAGTATCGTAAAAATAAGAGGTAATCTCAAATTTTCAAAACGTTATTACACCAAAAATATTAAGTTATGACAAAAGCCGTAAAACAAAAAACATTTGTTTAAGTGGTAGGAGTTTAGGGTTAAAAGGATGCTAGTGAATTACAAATAACCCTGTATATTGCTACTTTATTTATACTTCAATGACCATTTGTTGAAAAAAATAAATCTTGATTTAGTGTTTAATTCATTTTGTTTGTGCAAAATCTATGATTATCAAGTTTGAACCAGGTTTAACGATTAAATTTAGATATTATATTTATCAAGTGGGCATAAATTGTAATTTAAACCATTTTGAACTTACCACTACACCCTCATCAGGATCATAATATCTCTGGAGAAGCTGTATGACAGTACTCTTCCCGCACCCACTTGCGCCAACTAGAGCAACTGTTTTACCCTTTTGTATTTCTAGATTAAAATTATTGAGAACTTGTATCATGGGTCGCGTCGGGTATTTGAAGTTGACTCCTTGCAAGCTTGACTCACCTGAGCCTTTCTGCAATTATACTTTTTTTAAGACTCAATAAATACATAAGGACATGTACTTATTTATGGTATGGTTTAGTATAGTAATTATGAGTGAAAATCACGAAAGTTTAAAACCGTATATGTATTTATGGTTCTGCATAATTAGTAACTTACGAAATCTCTGATAACAGGATTAGCAGGATCCGTGATTTTCGATTGTCTATTGAGTAGTACAATAATTCGCCCTGCAGCTTTGATTCCTTTTTGGAAATTCGGAGCAAATGCGAATGCTTGTGCAGCAGAAGATGCTCCCATTAATAATGCTTGTGATGATCTAAAAAGCAATGTTCAAGATTATTCAAGTAAGTACATATCTAAGAGAAACTAAATGTAATTCAAAGAATTTATATTTTATTCGAAGCTTACTTCAGAACAACAGCATAGTCGACTTGATCGTAAATGATGAGAGTTCCTCCGTAGTACATAGCTGCTGCATAAATGAAATTGAATAGTCCACGCGAGAGGCCAAAAACAAGTCCACGCCAGTGCGTTGCTTTCTTAGCCAGAACCAGCCCCGGCTCAAGTTGGATACTATAATCCTTAACAAAGTTCTCTTCTCTGCCTAAAGAGGCGACTGTACGAACGTTTGCTACTGCCTCTACTGCTATCTAAAAATGTTAAAATGTTTATTATAATTTGATCATATGTATAATTTTGGATAATTTCGCTCGTCTACTTACCTTGGAACTGGATTCCATGGTCTTTGCTGCTCCAAATGATTGTGCGCTAACCATTCTTCCTTCCTTATACAGGATTGCCACCATAATAGGCACAAAAGCTAACGCAACTAATCCTACTCTCCATTCGTAGATGAGAGAAAGGACTAAAGCGAACCCAAACGTGCCGATTGCAGACAGGACCGTGCCAATACGTTGGCCGGTAGCCTAATTAACAAAAAATATATATTTGAAGTCCTTTACGAAACACCGTTTGAGGAGAGATATTATATTGTACCTTATGCTCAACAGCATCACGTAAGGTGATTCATCATATACATATATGTATTTTATCTTACCCCTTGCACTGATGCTGCCTCGCCTGAGAGGCGAGCGCAGAGAGCGCCAGTAGAGTTTTCCTTGTCATCGTAGAAACCGATTTCTTGTTCCAATAGTTTTGTAAAGAGATTGTACCTCAGTCGTTCTGTCAAATGTTCACCGGCAATACCATAGAAAAATACCTTTTAAAAACACAAGTTCATAACTTTAAAATTATAACAAAATAAATGAAACTTGGATGAAAGATTAAGTTATTCCTACCTGTATGAAATTTCCGATTCCTGAGAAAACGCCTATGCCCACAAAGATAAGCGCAAATCGTTGGACTTCTGCCAAAACTTCGTCTGCATTTGGATTAGAAAGAACCTGTATAACAAAATAAAACTGATTAGTGTACCTAAACACCTACATCGGAGTCGTGACAGCGAGTTAAGATTTATTATTTATTAATTATAAATTATAATTATAAGTAAGAAATAAATAACTAGGTAAATCTTACTCCAATAAAATCTCCCAAGACAACAGCAAGCAACGGCATCGAAAAGCCGACCATGATAGAGCAGATACTTGCGGCGGTGACAGACTTCCATTCTGGTTTGTTAAGTTTGAGAACTTTCCAGAATGAGACTTCTGGCTCTTTTGCCTTATCCTCTGGATCCTGTCAATAATTACAATCCAATTGGATCCTGTTAATACATTACTGCAGAGGCCGCGAAATAGCGGATTGCCGGCCGAGTAGTTATAGATGGCAGAGTGTTAATGAGGCCATCTAGATATATGAGGCCGACAATCCCTGTTCGCGGCAGAGGCTTGTATAGAGCTTTTCTCAAACATGCAATGAAATAAATAAAAATAAAAACTCCAAAAAAAATCAAAGGTTTATTTCTAGAGAAATTAATAAGTAAACTAGATAACAAAATATTACTAACACATTTATTACTATTTATTTCATTTCATTTCCAACTCGGATTTAATAGAAAATAAAGATTATTCATAAATATTCCGTGTGGAATGGAAATTAAAAAAGATCACTTTGCCAGCCTAGGCCGGCAATGTTGTATGCAATTCCATTATTGACTTCTCGTCTAGCCGCACCTGCAACGTGACGTGATGTTTCGCGGCCTATTATAAGGTACATAACATCAATATTCCATTGCATGTTTGAGAAATAATAATGTTTTTACACGTTGCGCCGAAGTCGTTAACGTAAGTTTGATCGTATCTATCGGCTACTTTTTGTACCTCGGTATTCATCGGAATGAAGTCGTCTTCGTCATTTTCACTCCTTACGGATATTTCGCGGGTTAACGATGGCCGCTTGATATCTGAATAATCACATGTGAATATAGTTAATTAGATGAAACAATAGACTTTGTAAATTGAAAATTTTGTCGTATGTTATGTCAGGGGTAGATAGAGTTTAATTACCTGTGTCGCTTTCCGAGCCCGGGAAGGTTTGCAGCATTACCATATCATAGTAATGGCCTTTCTTTTTCATAAGCTCCTCATGATTACCACTCTCTACAACTAAACCACTCTTGAAAACGTAAATCATATCCACGTTTCTTATTGTTGTAAGTCTATGTGCTACGACGATTGTTGTTCTTCCTTCTTGAGCCTGTTGAAATACATACGTTTGGAATTATAAATTGTGGTTGATCATGATTGCGTAATACTTTAGAGGGGATGGAGATCGAAAAATCACGTCGATAGAGGAGGGTGTTAATTGTTTATGTCTCACGTGTATTTATTTTTGGGTGTTTTATTTTAAAGTTAAGTAAAATAGAAAAGCGCCTCGTGTGACCGTTGAGCGAGCGAGTTATGTGATGTCAGCCTATATTTTTAAAATGAATACATGTTAAAACTTTTTGAATCAAGAACCCACGTAATTTTATTTGAGGCGTGATGGTGTGTAGGTTAAAAAAAATGTTGAAAGAACATCATGTGATTTATGGACGCCCCTTGATTTGCGAGGAATTTTTGAGAGGGTCATAAGAGTCGTAATTTTCATCGATTACTTTATTTGAGGGTTTATTTTTGACAATTATAAAGCCTTTCACGGTCCGTACTGCCAGTAGTTACCACTAGCAACGCAAATAGGTATAAACATACACATGAATTGAGAACCGCCTCTTTTTTTGAAGTCGATTTAAATATTCCCGTAAAATATACCCGGATCCGGACCGCGGTGCGCCCGATAACTCTAGATATCGCTTTGGTTGCGTCCAGTACCTCTACCATGAGTTTACACTAGTTTAAGTGACCGTACTCACTAGCGACGGCGTTAATGATTTGTATGGAGAATTGTACTTCCGTAAGTGACCGCTAGAGGCGCTGTACAATTCTCCATACAAATAATTTACGCCGTCGCTAGCGAGTACGGTCACGTAAACTAGTGTAAACTCATGGTAGAGGTACAGGAACTGAACTCGTCATGCTTTAATTATCAAAAGGTTATGTTTAAAATAACTCTTGCACCTTATCAAGTGCCTTTTGCACTTTGGACTCAGAGGCGGTGTCGAGCGCGCTGGTGGCCTCGTCGAGGAGCAGGATGCTGGGGTTGCGCACGAGCGCGCGCGCGATGGCGATGCGCTGCTTCTGTCCGCCCGACAGCGACGCACCGCGCTCGCCCACCAGCGTGTCGTAGCCCTGAACAAAAATTTTTAACTTTGGTCTTGTTTTGTCAGTTGTTGACATAATTTGTCGGTTTAGTTAGAACATACTAGGTAGGACATAAAGAAGCAGGTTCTCAACATGGGCGATAAGCGAACAAAATCATTGTCTTAACCCGCGGCTTCGCACGCTTAAACCATTAGGTATGGCAGTCGAATTGAAATGCTGGAATTTGCCAAAAAATCTATTGGGAATTCTCAGAAATTACATTGTACAATTCATTAACGTTTCGTAAAAAACACCCGTGATAAATTTGCTAAACTTAACGGTTGAGAATTTGGAATTTTATCCCCATCCCGTGGGAATATCGGGATAAAAGTAGCTTATGTGTTATTCCAAATGTCCAGCCATCTAGGTATATATCAAATTTCATCCAAATCCATCCGGCTGTTTTAGGGTGATCCTTAACTTAACAGACAAACGCACACTTAAAAACTTTCGCATTTATAATATTAGTAGGATTATCATTTTTCATGTAGCTTAAGATTAACAACGTATCTGATAGCACACTATCGCTGATTTTTGTGTATTGCATGAAAAATGGCGACGCATGACGTGAATTCTAATAATCTGACATAGATCCTTATTCTGGCTAAAGTGAGCTGTCATTGTTTAAGGTCATTTTAAAGTCATTATTTGCATAGTGTAAGCATAGTGTTACATAATGTAACATAGTTGCAGTTTTTAAATATTTTTCATGTTCATAGCAAGCTGGAAAAGAAAAGGCTTGAGTCGACACCAGCAACTCATGCTACGCTAACTTGATTTTCGCCAAATTTGTTTTTTTAATCCAATACAATAATTGTACAATTATCTACGTCTACAAAAAAATTCATTTCATAATTCTTAAAAAAAAATTTAAATAAAAAATAAAACCTCCTTCAAAAAACCCCCAAAAAAACATAAAATAATAATTGATTGAACCGACCACAATAAGCATGAAAATATCTTTCTACTAATCTGTTTGAAGTTGGTGCCTCAGCACGAGCCAGCAGGAGTGTAGAAGCCCTATAATAGGTATGTAGGTAAGTTAGATTACTAGGTCCACTCCTGCTGGCTCGTGCTGAGGCACCAACTTCAAACAGATTAGTAGAAAGATATTTTCATGCTTATTGTGGTCGGTTCAATCAATTATTATTTTATGTTTTTTTGGGGGTTTTTTGAAGGAGGTTTTATTTTTTATTTAAATTTTTTTTATTTCCAAGTTTTTTTTGGGTGTTTTTGAAGGCGGTTTTATTTTTTATTTAAATTTTTTTATTTTTTTCTTTTTAGTTGTTGCTAATGGCCTGGACTGGCACTCTTTACTGACTGTACTTTTTGCCTCTGGTTACCAAAGTACTTATCAAGACGAATCAAATGAGACCAAACTTGATGGGGTTATGTCGTTTTACTACGGAGTTCTTATGGTCACCATTCAACTTCATTGTCAGACCCTGGTTACCATCTAGGACCAAAGTACTCGTTGAGACGAGTCAAATGAGTCCGTACTCGATGGGGTAAGTGCCGTTACTTTATGGAGTAACTTTGGCCACCTTCCAGCTCCATCATCAGACCCTGGTTACCATCTGGGATCAAAGTGCTCGTCAAGACGTTTCAAATGAACCCAAACTCGACGGGGTTGTGTTGTTTTATTACAGAGTTTCTATGGCCACCTTCCAACTCCATCATCAGATTAGCTCCATGTCACAATAATATTGCATTGTCACCTGATTTACACATGCATGTAAAATATGAAATCAATCAGAAACCGGGAAGTGAGTCAAATTCAACTTGCAAGATTTGACCCGTTGAGGAGTTCCGTTGGCCATCTGCGGTCTTCTTCATCAGATCTAGTTTACCAAATGACACTTTATGAATGCAAATGCTCGATTTGTCACTGAAAATACTAAAATCGCTTTACATTTCCCTTGAACTTTTGAAGAGTTCCTTCAATTCCTCATGGATCCCATCATCAGAACTGGATTCCGGTAACAACGGGACCAACCTTGAAGCATATGCTTTCAAACAACGAAAGAATTTTCCAAATCGGTTCATAAATGACGGAGTTCTGAGGTAACACACGTTAAAAAAAAAAAAAAAAAAAAAAACATACAACCGAATTGAGAACCTCCTCCTTTTTTTGAAGTCGGTTAAAAATAAAAAAGTTTTGAAACTCATAAAACGCTAAGTAAACATACTTTTTAATATCACACGATCTATAGACCGCTAACTATCTTTTAGTTGGGTACTTACTATGGAGATCGTGTGAGGGCATGTTTGTAAATACTACGTGAAGTACCTGTTGTCGATATTAAAAGTCTATCTACAATAATCTACATATAGGTTTATAAATGAATGCCCATTTCCTTTGGTCACGTTATCACGCGTGAACGGCTGGACCAATTTCGGTCATTCTTTTTTCCTTGCGTTTGCTATTGTCAGAAGATTCTTATGCAAGAAATTTTAGAAAAAATAAAGGAGCCGAAGGCTACAGCTAGTTGGAAATAAATACAGCCAAATATAATTACATTAAATATTTTGTTAGTAATAATATTATTCCTCAAAAGTATCATAGTTTTCATACTAATCTGCTGTCTCAAGAGCAAAATCTTGACGTATCTACTACTGATGGGGAAGATGATAACTGATTTTATGTAAATAATAACAGTATTTTGAACTAATTTTCGCACATTTCTATATCTTTTGACGTAAATAAAACGCTAATTTCGTAACGCTGATTCGTATAAAAGAAGCTAAGTGTGACTTGGATTACTGTATAAATATTATAAGTGTTAAGATGTTCCCAGTTATACGACGCTAACTTTTAAAAGTTTATAAAAATGCATAAAGTTACCATGTTATTTCATTTCAAGTAATAAAATTATGTTATCCTAATATGTCCATGATTTGTTTTTCTTGTTAAATCGCTTCCAATATCATATTTGTACTGTATATTTAAAAGGAGACACGACCTAACACACTACGCTAAGTTAGAAATGGCGTTATATTCATTGTCTATTATGTTTCTATTTTTTTTGTTATAAAGTACGCTAAGTAGAACTTAATTCAAAAACGAATGAAATAATCAAAAATGTAATTTTGTATTTCTTATAATTGTACAGCAAATAAAACATCCCAGAAAAATTATAATTATTATGTTCAGTAGTTTCAAATTTATCGCAAGTTTACCTTGTATTGGCCGTAGCGTAAAGTTACCATTTTTAAGTTAGCGTAATGTTAATTGCTGGTGTCGGAGTGATAGTTACTGTTGGCGGAAGTGCTTATATTGAAATCCAAGGAAGCGCACACGAGTGGAGCGAGCGAAAAAAATAATCCAGTACGCTTAGTATAAGTTTTACTTCACCAAAATACTTCTCGATCGCGTTTACGTAAAAAAATCAATTACTAGGGAAACATGGACAGCGCCTCCGCGGCCGCGCGTCCATGTTTCCATAGAATTGAAATTTTTACGTAAACGCGATCGAGAAGTATTTTGGTGAAGTAAAACTTATACTAAGCATACTGAGAGTAGCAAGGTTTTTTTTAACGCACGAGACGCTAAACAACTGCCGCCGAAAGAAACACAATTTTTTACGTCACTATAGCGAGGAAAATAGTAGGCAGGTGGAAGAAAATAAGTTGAACAGTTTTTGATCATTCATAATTTACATATTATCCGCTAGGAATTAGGCAAAATAAGTCCATATTCCATGTCTCCGTAATTTATTTCTAAATTATTTATTTACTCAAATAACAAAAACAAAAGAAGTAGAGAAATACTTATCTCTACATTTATAATTATACTTCTGCCAAACTCCATAGTAGTTTGTTGACAGAAAGTGTTGAACTCTCATTCTCTATTTTTAATTTATAGGTGTGTATTGTTAGGTGTAATTTTTAAGTGTCCAAAGGGTGCCAACGGAACCCTATTACTGAGACTTCGCTGTCAGTCAAAGAATGAAGTTCTACAGGGTTATTTTTAATTCACTGACATCCTCTTAACCCTGAATTCCTATCACTCAAACAAATGTTTTTTGTTTTACGACTTTTTAAAATGAAGCACTTTTTTCCCATACAAATACACAGAGTATCGTAAAAATAAGAGATAATCTCTAATTTTCAAAACGTTATTACACCAAAAATATTAAGTTATGACAAAAGCCGTAAAACAAAAAACATTTGTTTAAGTGGTAGGAGTTTAGGGTTAAAAGGATGCTAGTGAATTACAAATAACCCTGTATGTTAAATTTCAGTTTTCTGAATCCCAGTGTTTGGGCTGGATGTTGATGCGTCAGTCAGCTAGGAGTTCAAGATTTTTAATAAGTAAATGGATACTTAAATTTAAAGTATTATGGTATGGCTTATTGTACTGACTAGGTACCTACCTAGTCACCTAGTGTACCTACTGTATCGAAAAAATTCATTAATTGTCTGCGCTGAGAACTGAAGAGATTTAAAAAACGATCGTCGTCATTCGAACGCATTCTTTTTGCCTTTATTGACAAATAAGCAATGTTATTGATTGAAGAGCGTTATTTTATATATTAACTAGCTGTTGCCCGCGACTCCGTCTGCCAAGAATTCGTTTATCGCTATCCCGCGGGAACGTAATTTTCCGTTATAAACTCTCTGTGTGGAAAATTTTATCAGAATCCGCCAAACCGTTTTAGCGTGAAAAAAGAGTAACAAACATCTATACATCCACACAAAGAAACTTTCGCGTTTATAATAATACTAGCTGATGCCCGCGACTCTGTCCGCGAAGAATAGGGGTAGGTATATAAAAAATAGCTTACAACCTATTCTCAGTCCTACCGAATAATAGAGAAAAAAGTTTCATAAAAATCGGTCAAGCTGTCTCGGAGGAGTTCCATAACAAACACCGTTAGGTACACGAGATTTTTATATATTAGACTAGCTGTTGACCGCGACTCCGTCTGCGAAGATGAAGAATAGGGATATAAAAAATAGCCTACGACCTATTCTTAGACCTACCAAATATAAACAAAAAAAATTGATTAAAATCGGTAGAGCCGTTTCGGAGGAGTTCGATAACAAACACCGTGACACGAGATTTTAATATATTAGAAGAGGAGTAAGATTCTCTGAAAGTCGCTAAAATAATCAGATACTTAAACTAATACTAGAGCTAAAGATGAAGGGAGAAAGACAGTCTTTTCGAGCTAGTGCGAGATTAAAGAAATTGCCGAACCGTAGGAAGTTTAAGAATGAATTGGTGCGCGTTGGCTTGCCGCGCGGCCGCCTCGATGTCGGCATCGGTGGCGTCCTCGCGGCCGTAGCGGATGTTCTCGCGCACGGTGGTGTTGAACAGCACCGGCTCCTGCCCCACCAGCCCCACCTGCGCGCGCAGCCAGCGCACGGACAGCTCACGCACATCGTGACCGTCCACTCGTACCTGTTACAGCCACAATATTTCCATCAGATTGAGATCACAGGAGCCAAAGAGAAATTAAAAAGATAGTCTTATCATGGTGATTACAATTTGAAGGCAATGACTAATTGAAATTACTTTACTGCCTGCAATCACTGATATACTGTACGAAAATATAGCTCGTGAAACTCACGCTGCCATCGATGACGTCATAGTATCTGGATATTAGCTGTATGATGGTAGACTTGCCACATCCTGAATGTCCAACGAGCGCCACTGATTGCCCTCTCTTTACGGTGAGGTTAACACCTTTGAGTACCTGCCGGAATAACCATTAACGTCTTATTGAATTGTTTATACGTATGACCAGTTTCAACAAAATATTATTGATACACAGTTAGTACTACATCAATTTTAAATAACAATAATGCTTTCTTGTGATTAACCAATGCGCAGACAGTGCATAATCAAGTCACTGGATTAAGTAAGTATTTATTTACATCAACATAATTACGGGCAAAATTTACCTAAGAATGAGGATTTAACTAAAAGTATTCACTTCATCTCAATCGCAGGTACATGTAGAAAACAAACACTATACCTAATAGTCTTAGTATGTATTAATGCATAGATAAGACACCGTCGTTGAGCCTAATTTAATAAACTTTATTAAAATTCTTCGAAATAAGTAGACATGAAGTCGATTGGAATATGGAATTAATTAAATTTTATGTAATGAGAATTAGAAATATGTGCCCATGTGATAAAATTACATGACAAATTTCATTACTTCTTTAATTCTCATTCATATCATCATTAAATAAACCATTTCGATTGAATATTGCTGGATATATTAGGAGTACAGAAAACAAAATACGAGGGGCGTTCAATATAAAGTGAGAATGAGATGCAAACTCTTTTAATATTACGAAATTAAATACTGGCCGGTAAAGCTAATCTATCTAGCTGATTGCTATGAAAAAAAAAAACTAACTGTCTTTTGTTTAAAAAAATATACGGTAATTTCTTTGCAATGCTATTGAGTACGTTAGCGAAAATGGAGAAAATTGAACTGCGCGCCGTTATCAAATACTTGTATTTGAAAAATTTTTCTACGGACCAAGTCAATTTGGATTTGGAAAAGGTATCTGCGCGTTCGGTACCAAGAATGCTTACTGACACGCAAAAACAAACTAGACTAGAGATTTGTCAAGAAGCTTTGAACCTGATGCAGCAAGACCGGGAACTTTTTTTGGCGCGATTTATAACAATGGACGAAACATGGCTCCATCATCACGACACTGAAACGAAACTGCAGTCTATGACATGGAAAAGGCCATCATTTCCAACTCCGAAGAAATTCAAGGTGAGCCCATCTGCCGGTAAGGTCATGGGCTCTGTTTTTTGGGATGGTAAAGGGGTATTAATGATTGAGTATCTCGAGCATGGAGCCACTATTACGGGCACTTTATACGCCAAACAAATAGCAACATTGCGCAATGAGATCCGCGAAAAACGGCGAGGTAAACACTCGAAAGTTGTGCTGTTCCACCAGGACAATGCCCCGGCACACAAGTCCGCCGTTGCAATGGCTGCAATTCGTGATGCTGGGTTCGATATCCTTAAGCATCCTCCGTATTCACCAGATCTCGCTCCCAGTGATTTCTACCTATTTCCGAGATTGAAACAATACCTGAGAGGCCAGAAATTTGACGACGACGACGCGGTAGTCGCTGCAGTACAAGATTTTTCAAGTTTTCAAGATAAGACCTTTTTTAAAAATGGAATTTTAAGTTTAGAAAAAAGATATACTAAGTGTATTATGCTAAAAGGTGACTATGTCGAAAAATAAAATGACATTTAGTAAAAGTTGTTTATAACATACTCATTCTCACTTTTTATTGAACGCCACTAGTACATATGAAAATGACGGTCGAAAGCTGCAACATACAGTATAGAATCTGCAAAATTTGAATTTTGTAATTTCGATACTGTTTGTTGTCACAGTCTTATATCGTCTTTTTACCTCCGATAGATCTGTACCTCTACCATGAGTTTACACTAGTTTACGTGACCGTACTCGCTAGCGACGGCGTAAATTATTTGTATGGAGAATTGTACAGCGCCTCTAGCGGTCACTTACGGAAGTACAATTCTCCATACAAATCATTTACGCCGTCGCTAGCGAGTATGGTCACTGTAAACTAGTTTAAACTCATGGTAGAGGTACTGAGGTCTAGAACGACAGCACTTACCGGCACATCAGGTCTAGAAGGATAGTGGAAGATAACGTTTTTTAACTCAATGTTGCCTTCAACAGAAGTCGGTGTGACACCGCGGTTTAGAAGTGGGTTGATTGTGGGCACATTGTCGATGACGTGGAAAATTTGCGCTCCCGCACCTTTAGCGACTCCAAACACTTCCATCAAAGTTGACGATATACCAAAATTGGCCGAACCCATCATGACACCAAAGAATACCTAAAAAAACGGAAATTAAATGTCATCAATGATTTTTTATCGTAACCCGTTAAATACTTTTTGACTTGTGAGTACGTTACGTATACGTTACGTATACGTTACCATGTGTTACCATGGCGTCAAAATATCTAAGTAAGTATACACCTGTATGCCATTAACCGTAAGATTGATGTTTACATATATTTGATGCAATTGATGTATAGATACTTATGCCTTCGACATTACTTACCTATCCATCCATGTTAACGAATCTAATCAAATTCAAATTAAATTTAAGAGTCTATATTGCCTAAATAGGTATCTTAAATTTGGATCTCGTGTTGTTGTATTTTAGGTTTCCGTATATCAAATGGAAAACAGAACCCTATTAGATAACTTCGTTGTCCAAATGTGTTTGTTTGTCGTTACTATTCCCTCAGAAACAGGTAAACAGTATTAAAACTTACGGCAATCATCGTTTCCACGTCATAATTTTCGTCTGGGTTCGATAGGAGCTGATAACCAAACCAAAACGATAGGGCATACGCGCAGAAAATGCAGAAGAAAAGGGTTCCCATCGCTAACCCGTTGAAGAATCCTGTTAAAAGCAATATTTCCCATTAGAGCATAGTGCCGATTTATGCATTTAGCTTTTTTCTTTGTTCCCGGGTGCTTTTTGTACATATTTACCTTTCTTTATGTTAATAATTCTTGCGTCTTTCAAATGCACTTTATATCTATCTATTTCTTTTTGTTGTCCACTAAATGCATAAACAGTGCGTATTGCACTGATAACCTCTTCCGTAACGGACCCTGCCTTTCCAGATGCTTTAGCTTCTTTTTTGGATAATCTGGAAGCTACCTGTAAATACTTGACTGTAATTATTTGTTCTACTAGAAAAAAATATATTATATGTAGAAAAAAATAATTGTAGGTATCCCTTGAGCTATTACTAAGTAAGCATCGCGTGTGGATTTTTATTTTATTGCACTCAAAACAGAAAACTTAGGTTCACTTACCAATCCAGCGATTCCAACGAGAGCCATTGTTACTGGAAAGGATATTAAACACAGCAAAGCCAGCTTCCATCCTTTAATTAAAGCCATGGTAACAGAACTGACGAACGCCGATTGATAAAATATAAAGGTGGCTAATTTCTCTCCAATACCATCTTCAACTTTCACCACATCACTGTAAAAAACATAATTAAGTAGGCTTAAGTATGTACTTAAATACTGGCAAAAAGTTTAATGTACGCCGTGTTTATTTATTTCCTTTAACTTCGATATATTACTTGTTATACTCATAGTCTCATAGAAACTAACTGGTAAATCGTTTTTCCTTCTGACAAAAAGAAAATGTTCCTCTCCCATACCTACATAATAAATACTAATTAAATACTGAACTGATTGTGAATGTATGAGGCGCTTAATAATTATCAAAAGTTAGTGTCAAGTGATTAAGAGCCCGTTGTTTGATCAATAGTTAAATAAACTAAAAGTTAAAATGTATGACAAACATAACAATAGTTAACGCATTTCAAAGGCAATTTGACTATTAGTTTGTGTAACTATTGATCAAACAACGGGCTCTAAGGCCCTAAATTAAGGCACTAATATAATTTCTTAACAATGAAAATTGTCACTTTCCAGCTGGTTCAATGCTCTAAGATAAATGACATGATATTGACGTGACACATCAAAGACAAAGAGAGTGTTGAACAAACTCTCGTCTTTAACCTTAATATTATAAAATTTAATAAATGATTTTCTTTTAAATTGAACGACCTAGGATACTACAAAGTCTTAGTTTACATAAGTTACTTACTTGGACATTTTTGCGGCGAAATCCCCTGTTTGATGCATATCAAAATATTCAAAGTCTTGATTCAATGCTGACTTCAAATATTCTTGCCTTATTCTGAACACCTGAGTTTTGAATTAATAATTAGAAAATAATATGTTATTAAGTACAAGTGAAATGAAATAAAAAAGTTTTTGATTACCAATAGTTACCTGATTAAAAGCTGATATGTTCATTAAAACCGTTGCAAGGTAGGATAAAACTACAAGAGCGACTCCCAATATGCAGTTGTAAATAGCAAAGTCTCTAATTGCTATTAGAAAGGCGTCGTCATCTGGCATTTCTAATAATACCGAAATACCGTAGTCTACCATACTTTGCAATAACGATGCAAAAAGCAAAGTGTTGAACGGAGTAGTTGTTCCAGCCAGTATCGAGCATATCAGCGCCAGGAAGATGAACACTTTGTCTTTCGTGGTAGCAAATCTGTACTGTAAATAATTTACTTCAAAAGTTTGGCACACAAGAAGAATGTTCAGGTTTAGACATTTAAGTATGTGTGATCAAGTCCGGTTCGAGCCATGAAACAATTGCTGTAGTGGAATTACTAAAATAACTTGCACTGCATGGCTTGTTAAAAACGATCCGATCCCTGGGTGGGGCAATTATATATGAAATATAAAGGTAGTACCTATTGGATGTATAACCGTTGTCTAGTACCCATAATATAAGTGTAGTACATACAAGCTTTGCTTAGTTTGAGACTAGGTTACTTGGTATCAATTGTCCCACGATATTTATATTTAATTGCAAATTTAACACTTTAGAAGGTATAGTAGGGGAATGAAAAGGTTTGCCACTATTTAGAGTTGAAAAGTGACGAACCTTTTCATTCCGCGACTGTACATAAAACGAGTTAATAGAGTTTCGACATTTAAGTATTTCTTTTTGCCCCTTTGAAGACAATTTTTCAACCTTTTGAACGCCAGTGACTCTGAACTCTAAGCTTAATCTATCTACTTAAGATTCATATAGTTTCGCTGTTATATTTGTACAGAATAGAAAGGCTCACCGAAAGGACTCATTTCAATTTAGAGTACTGTCCTTGAGTGCCAAAATTTAGTTAAGTTGATTAAGATGCTGTATTCAATCGTCGTAATTAAACGTGAATATTAACCGAAAAGTGAGCATTAATCTACGATGTTTTCATTTTTGTAAATGTTCGCTTATATATTTTGCTTTTAAATCTCATCTACAACAACCACAGCCTAAAGCGACTAAATTTCACGAAAAAAAAGACGATAGTGGTAGGTAATTCATTTTGTGATCCATTTGGCGGTGTCAGACAGAGGCATATTGTCTAACACACTCGGAATCAATCGCATTCATCACTTGTTCAGGGGTTGAAAATGGTCAGTAAAGTCAGTAAAAGTCAGTTTTTTGACCAAGGTCAGTAATAGTCAGTTTTTTCGAAAAATGGTCAGTAAAGTCAGTACTTTGAGACTCATGGTCCATTCTTCCATAAAAGTGGTCCGATTTCTGTAGATTAGATTGAATTGACAAAAATGCGCATTTGTCCATCACATCATCAACATAATATTTTTTGAAGTGAAACTTCTAATGCGACTTCCAACAAGCGTTGCGTTAAATAAGCAACGCAACGCAAGTTGATGTTTACGAGACGTTCGCATTGTACTAACGGATGTTAAAAACTTCGTCAGTGCGATCCAGAACAATTGCGTGGTTTAGTATGAAAACTTGTAAAAATCAAAACTATTTTAATGGTGGATCGTAGAATAAAGTATTTTAAACGTATTTAGTAAAAAAAAGTAGAATATCTTTGAGAATTACGAAAAATCAAGAAAAAATATTGAAAGTAACGTGCGCACGACGAGCAACGCCATCTAGCGACGAGTTATGTAACTTGTTTCACTAGCGCTGTAGTTGGTTTTTGGGGACGTTACGGAGGTTCGATTCCGGTTCCGAAAGTTCGGAACTTCCGATTGTTTTTTCACTTTCGATTCCGATTTCGGTTGTGATAAAATTTAATCGGAAGTTATATCGGAGGTCGATGCTTGCGGCAAATATAATTTACTTCTTTTGGAGTCACTTCATTTAATTTAACTACTTATTATAACTTAATTTCACTAGAACTACTTACTGTTTTTTATTTCAACACCCAGGTATAAAATCTACCTATAGGTATTATTTTTTGATTTAATAAAAATATAACTGATGATTCTGATGAATATGTGTGTGTGTTTTTAGACCTGCCCTTAAACCATTTCAGTTCTGCCTCCGCCTCCGATTCCGGTTCCGATTTCGGTTCCGGGTCCGATAAACCAAATTATAAACTCCGATTTCGAATTCGGTTCCGATATAACCACTTCCGTAACATCCTTAGTTTTTATTATGAAGTTTCACTTCTTCCGCGCGGAGGGACTCTAAGTACGCACTATCTTTTATTATTTTATCTGCCTCTCCTGTACCTCTACCATGAGTTTACACTAGTCTACAGTGACCGTAGTCGCTAGCGACAGCGTAAATGATTTGTATGGGGAATTGTACTTCCGTAAGTGACCGCTAGTGGCGCTGTACAAATCTCCATACAAATAATTTACGCCGTCGCTAGCAAGTACGGTCACGTAAACTAGTGAAAACTCATGGTAGAGGTACAGCAGCCATTTCATCCAGGGAGTACTTTGGTTCATTTTACTTGTCCGGTAATTTAAGTTTTCGAGTACACGGGTATGCAAACCCGGATATCCCGAGCTGCTATTTGCTACAAAATTGTCAGTAAATGGTCAGTATTTCGGAGTGTTCTTGTCAGTAAAGTATGTATTTTTGGCCATGGAATCAGTTTCCACCCCTGCTTGTTTCTGTCAAACGGTATAGAAGTGGTATAGAAGGAGGGTAGATAGAGATGGTGATGATCACGTTCGAGAGCGCCTGCGCGTTGGATAGTAATACCTACGGCCACAAGTGTTTGTACTTACTAGGCAGGTAACTTACCAATGTGAAGAAAGATATGCTTGGTACGTCCTCTTTGACTTCAGCTTCAGATGCACTGCAAAAAAAAGAATTCTGATGAGAACATTTCCAAATCTATAAGATAAGGGGAGAAGCCAACTACGGATGCTGGTACCTCTAGCTCCGCATTATAAACATTGTACATGCATATTTTAATACCTGCGTAAAGAGGTTATAAAACAAATACTTCTGTACCTCTACCATGAGTTACACTAGTTTACAGTGACCGTACTCGCTAGCGACGGCGTAAATGATTTTGTATGGAGAATTGTACTTCCGTAAGTGACCGCTAGAGGCGCTGCACAATTCTCCATACAAATAATTTACGCCGTCGCTAGCGAGTACGGTCACGTAAACTAGTGTAAACTCATGGTAGAGGTACTGCTTATACGGTAGCTCGGTCGTCATGTCACGTCATGTGCTTGTAATTTTTTTCGCTCACCTTGCACTAATATTAACCATGTACCGTCGACCAAAGATTTACTTCTGCACCCCGTACCATTCAATGTCTTTGATAATATTTTAATGTTAGGTACCAAATTTTTACATATTAAATTACCTAGTAAGTTAATTTCTAAGGTATACATACATTTACGCTTACGCTTGTCTTATCTTTTATCCAACGTTTAAGTGGAATGGAGTACCTACTCATATTCGTAAGTAGGTACATACTTGTATTCATACAACCAATTGCTATTAACAAGTCACAATGAAGTGCCCATTGAAACTTAGATAGCAAACGAATTAACGCCAATGAACATAGCTTTTAATATAGAGCGCGCGCAGACAGAGAGCGGTCGTCTGGCGTTTCGCGTTCCGAGTTCGGAGTTCTGCGTTCTTTCGAATGTACTAGGTCCCTTACGATAACGCACACAGCAGGCGGTCGGAACTCTCGAGCGGTCAAAACACAGAACTCTGAACGCGGAACTCCATACCGCTCTCTGTCTGCGCGCGCTCTTAAGAGGGTACGATGGCTGAGAGACTTTTGAGAAATAGGTATTTTAATGAAATGTCACTGTCTCGCCCGAACCCCTCCGTGTCAGTACAGCGAGAGCGGGACAACTGCAGCTCAGACCGTTATTAGGCGCGTAAAATTGATCGAAACAGCATTTCGTAATCCCCTGTTTTCTTCTCAAAAACTGGACCAGTAAAATTTTTTTTTTCAAAAATAATTAGAGGACAGATGCCCCTATGTTTTCCTTTTTTTGTTTATATCGGGGATTCTTTTCTGATGAGTGTCTGAAAATGACGTTGAAATTGGGCAATTTTTTCAGTTTTTGAAAGCTCATATTTCTTATGTTAATTGAAATATGGATAAAAACGAAACATAGGGGCAAAGCTGTGGTAGATACAGATTACGCAGTAAAAAAAAAATTGGCTCTAAAGCCATTATCCAGGGAGGAAACAGGGGATTACGTTTGTATGGAGAAATGGTGCGCATCGTACCCTCTTAATGTGTGCTAGACACACACTTTTAAATCTTAAGCATTGAAATATGATGCGTAATATTTTGGCAGGTTGATCGGGAAAATGTGGGGAAAATCGTTCTAAATATCTCGTTCAAGTTTTTCACTTATTAAGGTTTCGCATCTTAGTGAAAATAAACGGATCACTCACGTCTTAAAACGAGTTTAACTCGACATGTTTCGGGCTAATCCGTAGCCCTTCTTCCCGGAGTCACACGTCACGGCGGCTGCCAAACGCGCACTCAAACTCGTTTTAAGACGTGAGTGATCCGTTTATTTTTACTATGAGTTAGTCTAACGGTAGTTTCATGTTTAAAGTTTCGCATTTTTTTTTTGTTAGTAGTTCATGTCCGACCATGCTCAGTGTAGGGTTCTGTTACCGTTTACAAAAATGCAGTATAAGTAGATGTAAAAAAAATACGTTTTAGGTACACTTTTTTTTGAGCACAACTGCTTTTTTGCAGGTTTTTTTTTCTGCACTACCGAAGGAGGTTTATTTTCATGGCACTTACATCCTTTTGTTCATAACCGCAGTTTTCGGCCATAATTCATAAACGGTTATACATGCAAGTATTATAGGTAACGCCATCAGAGTTGAGGCCACGAACGAATCGTCAACACAACGTCAAAATCCCGCTGTCATTACATGAGATGTGGTTGTGTGCGTGGCCTCAACTCTGGTGGCGTTACCTATATATCCGATTATGTTGAAAATAACTTTCGTCAAAAGTATTTACTTAGCGTTACCTTTCTAATTTTCATATTTTTGGACATATTTCAATATTTTGGGGATTCATTTTTATAAGGCTACGGAACCCTAAAATGGCACAAACACTCTAAGACGTGGAGTGCTTTATGTGAGATTGAAGTGGAGCAGAGCGGAGACTAGCAGAATTCAAAAAATCACATTAGGTAGTTAAAATTAAAATCCCTTTTGCTCCATGTAATTGGCCGATTCAGCGTCTGCTCCGTTCCGCTTCATAGAGTAGCGCACCCATACCCGTACACATAGGCAAATAAAGACTTGCTGAAATATTTCGAAATAATTTTGTAACACCCTGTTTGATACAGCATATGTTTAATTATATCTAACATTAAACCTAAAATTGCTGAAAGTAGATCCGAAACCTTAACGTAGCGTAAGGTAGCTTAATGTAGCTTAATGTAGCGTTTGCGTACAGTGGCTAGACATCTGTCCATAACAATCCATAGCAATAAACATCAACGGCTGCAAGCAAATTTGTTTTGAAAATGGGTATCTGGCGTCTGGGGCGATGGTATATATATGTTTCACTTTTATCACATCACGATCTAAAGGATAACAGGTATAAACTAAATTAATGCAACCTCGCTCTAAAAATGGAGCTACTTAAACATTATATTTTCCGATTGAAGTTTTCGCAGATGTTCAGAAGAGCTTACCTACTATCTGATCTGATAATTCTTTATACTTAATATTTTAAATTGTATGTAGACCTAAAAAAAAAAGTTTTAAAATAATTAACTCTGAAAATATCTACGTGTAGGTATGATATGACTAATAGGACTGTTTTTATTACACAATAAGCAGCTAATTATTTCAGTAAGTAGGTATTCATCAGAACGATTGCATTAGTATTACACTGTCGCTTCAAAATAAATAATAGTTTAAAAAAACTAAAAAACACGCTTTAAAAAATAAAAAATAAATTTTAATAAATTTCAATTCACTATTCTTATAGTGCAGTAAAAAATCTTAATAAGCAATTATTATATTGTTATATCCAGATCAAAATTTGTAAACAATTCTAAATATTGATAAAATGAATAATGATAGCTTAAAATATTTTATTGTAAAAAAGCGTGGGGTGCATGGTGTCAATTGTCAAGGATTATCATTTTGATAACATCTTA
The DNA here is from genome assembly GCA_947859365.1 of Archips crataeganus. Taxonomy (NCBI): domain Eukaryota; kingdom Metazoa; phylum Arthropoda; class Insecta; order Lepidoptera; family Tortricidae; genus Archips; species Archips crataeganus. Next base: position 6,553,341 of record OX402057.1, on the reverse strand, counting down.
AAAAGCACCCCACGCTTTTTATACAATAAAATATTTTAAACTATTATTATTTATTTTATCAATATTTAGAATTGTTTACAAATTTTGATCTGGATATAACAATATAATAATTGTTTATTAAGATTTTTTACTGCACTATAAGAACAGTGAATTGAAATTTATTAAAATTTATTTTTTATTTTTTAAAGCGTACCTATTTTTTAGTTTTTTTAAACTATTATTTATTTTCTATTTTTTAGTTGCATTTTTTTTCTTTCTAACTTTACCCCCCTCACCTACAACCCCCAAACCCCCTAAACCCAACCCCCCAACATCCCCCACCCCATTTCCCCAAACCCCCCTTACCCCCCTCCTCATTTTACAAACCCCCGAACCACCTAAACACAACCCCCCTAACACCGAACCCCCCAAACCCCCGGAACCCCCCCTCCCCCACCCCCCACCTGCCCCCCAACCCCTCCCCCCCACCCCGCCACCTACCGCCCCCCCTTCCAGTTCCATCATCAAACCCTTGTTACCATCTAGGCCTCTTACCCCCTCCCCATTTCCCACAACCCCCAAAATCACTTACCCCGAACCCCCCAACACCCCCACCCTATTCCCCGTAAACCCCCCCCATCTCCTAACCCCAACCGCCACACCCTAACCCCCAACCCTCTAAACCCCCGACCCCCTTACCCCATACCCCATTCCCCCCCCCACCCCGCCACCTACCCCCCTTCCAGCTCCATCATCAGACCCTTGTTACCATCTAGGACCAAAGTACTCGTCAAAACGAATCAAACGAGCCCAAACTCGATGGGGTTGTTTCGTTTTATTGTGGAGTGACTTTGGCCATCTTCCAGCTCCATCATCAGACCCTGGTTACCATCTAGGATCAAAGTGCTCGTCAAGACGAATCAAACGAGCCCAAACTCGACGGGGTTGTATAGTTTTATTGTGGAGTGCCTTTGGCCATCTTCCAGCTCCATCATCAGACCCTGGTTACCATCTAGGATCAAAGTGCTCGTCAAGACGAATCAAACGAGCCCAAACTCGACGGGATTGTGTTGTTTTATTACATAGTTCCTATGGCCACCATCCAGCTCCATCATCAGATCAGCTCCATGTTACAATAATATTGCATTGTCATCCAATTTACACATATGTGCAAAATTTCAGCTCAATCGGAAACCGGGAAGTGGGTCAAAATCGCGCCCTAAGGAGTCGGTTACAAACATACAAACATACAAACATACATACAAACATACAGGTGAAGCTAATATAAAGCGTGTAAAAATCAGAAAGTTACACCTGTTTCGTAATTTAAACTTTTATAATGAAATTGTTTAGTTTTGATCGTTTTATTTACCCGTTTAAAATACTTGTAACAGAAATACATCTAAAGCATAACGTGTCTTTACCTGCAGCTTCGTACGCGTAAACAATTAGATCTATCAGTTGAATGGAAATTCCGGGATTTCACAAAAATACTCGTGGGAATTCCCCAAAAAATACAATAATGGATTTGATTTCATTAACTTTGTATGAAAAATATCGGCGTCAAATCACTTCTCGAATTCTTTAAAATTTTGGGATTTTATCCCGATCTCTTAGGATGTGTATTGAATATCAGCATAAGAAGTACGTCTTATGTGTTTTTCATAAATCCAGCTATCTTAATACCTACCAAATTTCATAAAAGTCCACAAAACCAAAACACACACGCACACGCACACACGCACAAACACACACGTGATATGTACTCACAAACTTTTGTATTTATAATATAAGCAGGAGGAATTCGGAAGTCATCTGTATTTGAATTTTAATGTTTATATTATTAAAGTTCTCGAAGCATAGATTCATTCACAGCGACGGCATCATAGTGTAATAAATGACTTCAGACGTTATTTGTTTTTGATTGAATGTTTATATTCGTGAAACTTACTCGTCTTTGTCGGCCGTGGCTTTCCCATTTGTAAACTGTACGTTTGAGAGGTCCGTCTCCTGTTTCTTCTTTGGTCTGGTATCATCACCGAGTTTGTAGGTCCCCGACCGCTTCATTTTTCCGCGTTTAGTTTGTTACAAACACTTCTTGTTTATTGTTTTCAGTTTCTTGCCTGGTGCGGCGCGAACAGACACGTGTAAACTAGTCAGATTTTATTTTGATAATAACTAATCGCATTGCGGTGGTACAGCTGAGCAGTCTGCGATCTGACTGTTCGATTGCGGTATCACCTGCCATTATAATGATAAATAGTATCAGTGATAGATAATGATAAGTTTATGTACTTATTTTACGTACACATTATTTTCAGTGCTTATGTATTATCTAAAACTATAAACACTGAAAGCACTATGTGTCCTTATTAGCATATTATTCGTTTATTAAACAGAGCAAAAATAATCGTGTTTTATCGAAACATTTTTAATCACGTGCGTCGGCAGTGTCGAGTTATCTAGTACTACTGAAATAGACGTCCCTCAACCGACATGAATAGACTCGCGTGTTTTGGGTAGCACAATTCTTCTTTCAAGGGCGCGCTAGGAGCAATTTTTTTCGAATTAGCCGGTGGCGGTCCGACCGAAGTTTCAATTTAGGGGAAAAAATTAAAACTTTTTGAATGTCACCTCTTACAATCTTTGGTGTACTTAACCCACCACGCAATGGTAATTGTATCAATAATCTAAGGCCTGACTGAATGTACAAAAAAAATCTTCTTTCGCGTCTCCGTCGCCTTCGACTCGAATTTTAGTTACCTATGGTTTTGCTAAAACGTTTGGTTTTATTTCAATTTTAAGAACGTCACTGAAAATCAGTTCTTCAGTTTACTGGTGCAGTTTTTTTGAGTGGCGGCCGCTTATCCAAGTTTTTGTTGTACTAATGTAGTATTTTATTATGTTTTGATGTCCTTTTTAGGGTTCTGTACCCGAAGGGTGACAAAAGGAACCCTATTAATGGGCTCTAAGCAGATATCTCTAAATATTAGATAAACGTCTAAAATTTATACAATTACAATGTAATTTGTATTTATATTGCCGGTACAACAACAAATAATAACTAAATATATATAACGAGCGCTTTAGCCTAGTTGGTAGTGACCTTGCCTACGAAGCAACAGGTCCTGGGTTCGAATCCCGGTAAGGGCATTTATTTGTGTGATGAGCACGAATATTTGTTCCTGAGTTATGGATGTTTTCTATGTATTAAGTATTTATTTATCTATATAAAAGTATGTTTATCGTCGTCTAGTACCCATAGTACAAGTTTTGCTTAGTTTGGGACTAGGTCGATTTGTGTAATATTTTTTATTTTATTTATATGTGGTGTCCCATCCCAGCCAATATAAAATTGCGTTTTGCTTAGAAGCAGGGCTCTGATAAACATTAGGTATAGTTTGACATACTACAAATTTGTACGGAACTCTCGATTTTCTCGCTCGATGTATTTTCTTACATATTCTGAGCTGTCGTAGTTACATAGACTAAGATGTTTCTATTGGGCCGTATTAACCTCTGCTGCTTACTGCTTGTTGGTAATATAAAGTTGGTTGGGAATGCTGATATGTTTGTAATCGGAAAAATAATGTACTTGATCATGATTTGAACCATTTATTGTATACATATTTAACGACCGCTTTAGCCTAGTTGGTAGTGACCCTGCCTACGAAGCAAGAGGTCCTGGGTTCGAACCCCGGTAAGGGCATTTATTTGTGTGATGAGCACGAATATTTGTACCTGAGTTATGGATGTTTTCTATGTATTTAAGTATTTATTTATCTATACAAGTATGTTTATCGTCGTCTAGTACCCATAGTACAAGCTTTGCTTAGTTTGGGACTAGGTCGATTTGTGTAAGATTGTCCCCTAATTTATTATTTACTAGCTGTTGCCCGCGGCTTCGCCCCCGTTGCCTTTTTCCTAAAAAAAATTTCATAAGAACCTTCACCTGACAATAACAAACGCAACAAAAAAAGAATTAACGAAATCGGTCCAGCCGTTCACGCGTGATGCCGTGACCAAGGGAAATAGGGATTCATTTTTATATATATAGATAAGTAATATATAAATCAACAGCAACAAGTTGGTATGAGTAAAATAAGATTTTAATTTTTCTCAATGTTCTCTAAGTATAAAAATTTACACGAATTTACCACATACCCATATCTTAATCATTACATTGCTTCTTCACTACAATAGATTGTATAATATTGTAGTTTATTGATTGATCCCAACAAAAATATAAATGTGAAAAATGCTAGCCAAGTTCAATAAATTCTTGGGTTTTTATCGCGCGTCGCGTTACATAAATTCTTTAAGTCGGGGATTTTAAATTAAGTATTTTATATTTTTTCAAATACGTTTTAACCGTGGTGGGTTTTTCAAAAAATTTAATTTTGCTATTTATTTCAAACTTTTTAGAGAACATAGTTACTGTGTACATATCCGTATAGTTTATTTAATAGGGTTTATCCTTAATTTAAAGGCCAGCAACAGATTGGTGACTCTTTGAGTTGTTGATATTTATGGGCGGTGGTGATCACTTTCCATCAGATGACCCGCTTGCTCGTTTGCTTCCCTCTCATAATAAAAAAAAATAGTAAAAGTACATTATTTCGGCGCCCCCCTAGTGAGTTACTACCGTAACACCTATCTAAAGCCAAGTTTAGACCTGCAAGAAAAAAATGGTGCAAGTTGAATTACATTGCACGGCCGCAAAGCAAACTTAGTTTGAAGTGGGCAAAAGAACGCTGCAATGTAAAGCAACTTGCGCGATTCTTCTTGCTAGTCTAAACTGGGCTTTAGAACCCTCATTAATCAACCCATTATTGAAAACCGCATCACAATCGGACTGGTACTTTTTGATTTTGCACAAACAAATTTATATTGTAGTGCCCCCTGGTGAGTTGTCATCGTAAAAGGGGGTCGTCATACAAGAAACGTGTTTTTTATTAACATTTTTAACTCTATCTTTATAATGGTGTTAACTAGACTCTTTAAATTTTCACCGATTATGTATTACTGTAGCCGGTACAACAACAAATAATAAATAATATTATATTTAATAGGGATGTTGACACCACCAATCAACTGAAGTTCTTTTTATGAGCTGTCAAAACACAATCTCCCATAGAGTTTGAATGACAATAGCGACATATGACGTCATTGTTCGCATACTCAATCAACTAACTATTTATTTGTTTTAAAGCAACAAAAAATCTAATTTTGCATTTAATCGAAAATTAATCTGGCTTTCAGGGGCTGAAATAAAGCGTTTTTTTACTGGAGTCGTGTCTTCAAATTATTTTTTAATGGTGTCAACATCCCTATTAATAATGTATTTTCAATTTACTTATTATTTTTTTATTGTAATTATTTTGGATAAATATATAATTAAATTAAATATTAAGGGACCCCGACTAACCAATAAAAATCAATGCATACATTTTACATAGAGCGCGCGCAGACAGAGCGGTCTGAAGTTCCGAGTTCCGCTTTCAGAGTTCTGTGTTTTGATCGCTTGAGAGTTCCGACCGCCTGCTGTGTGCGTTATCGTAAGGGACTCAGTACATTCGAAAGAACGCAGAACTCGGAACTCGGAACGCGGAACTCCAGACCGCTCTCTGTCTGCGCGCGCTCTTAAGCTTCTAAGAAGCTTAGGGTGCTAAATAAGTAGATCGAGGCAGTCCACTTTACACCTAAGCACCTTCTTCAACTGTATAAGGCCCAGGTGCGGCCGCACTTTGGAATACTGTTCTCATCTCTGGGCAGGGGCACCCCAATACCTTCTCCTTCCATTTGACCGCATTCAACGTAGAGCAGCTCGACTTGTCAGTGATCAGTCATTGATTTCCGACCGTTTGCGATTCCTTGTTCATGCGAAGGGACGTAGGTTCTCTTTGTGTGTTCTATAGGATCTACCACGGCGAGTGCTCCGAAGAATTATTTAATTTGCTGCCTGCTGCAAAATTTCACCTTCGCACTTCCGGTCGAAAGTCTAAGTTCCATCATCACCATCTCGATGAATGGCATATACCACTGTACGTTTTCTTCGGCACTTCCTGCCACGTACAGTCGAGTTCTCCAATATCTGTATAACCAACCGTTCATAAATATATAAACATGAACCTTATGTTACGGTAATAAGGTCTATGTACAGATATTTATGAACGGTTGGCTGTACAGATATTGGAGAACTCGACTGTACGGTGAAACTGTGGAGCCAGCTTCCGGCAGCAGTGTTTCCAGACAACTATGACATAGGGGCTTTCAAGAAAAGGGTTTGCACTTCCTTTAAAGGGCGGCAACTCTCTTTGAGTTCTTGATATTTATGGGCGGTTGATCATTTTCCATCAGATGACCCGCTTGCTCGTTTTCCTCCCTCTCATAATAAAAACAGCAGGGTTATACTAACACTGGATTATTATAGTTATGGCTGTTTACGGCGTAGGTACATTTTGACATGCCCGAAAAATTTTATAGAACCCTCGGTGCGCGAGTCCAACTCGCACTTGGCCTGTTTTTTCTATCCGACGAACGTATTACGTAGGTATAGGGTACCGCTCGTAACAATATCTTGTCGATTCCGTGTCATTTACTAAAACTACATTCCTAAATACATATCCATAAAAACGCGCGACCTAAGCAAATCGAAATGAAAGATCGATCGACTCCCTTAGCTTAGTCCAGTTTTACAAGTGACTTTGCCCCACCTGGGCCCAATTGCATAACAAAGTACAACTAATATTACAAGCGGAACTCTCGCTTCAGTTATATTAACTAGAAAGGGAGTTCCGCTTGTAATATACGAGGGGCGTTCAATATAAAGTGAGAATGAGATGCAAACTCTTTTAATATTACGAAATTAAATACTGGCCGGTAAAGCTAATCTATCTAGCTGATTGCTATGAAAAAAAAAAACTAACTGTCTTTTGTTTAAAAAAATATACGGTAATTTCTTTGCAATGCTATTGAGTACGTTAGCGAAAATGGAGAAAATTGAACTGCGCGCCGTTATCAAATACTTGTATTTGAAAAATTTTTCTACGGACCAAGTCAATTTGGATTTGCGGGACACTTTAGGGTCTAATACTCCTCCGTATTCGACAGTCGCACGTTTGTGCGCCGAATTTAGACGTGGAAGAACATCGACAATGGACGACCCCCGCTCCGGACGCCCTACTACAGCAGTAACTGTACCTCTACCATGATTTTACACTAGTTTACGTGACCGTACTCGCTAGCGACGGCGTAAATTATTTGTATGGAGAATTGTGCAGCGCCTCCAGCGGTCACTTACGGAAGTACAATTCTCCATACAAATCATTTACGCCGTCGCTAGCGAGTACGGTCACTGTGAACTAGTGTAAACTCATGGTAGAGGTACTGAAGAAATTGTGAAAAAAGTCGGAAAACTCAGTTTTGGCGGATCGTCGTGTCACAGTTCGTTTTATTGCTGAAAATGTAAAGATTTCAACGGGGAGCGTGCATAATATTTTACATGAACGCTTGGGTATGAAAAAGGTATCTGCGCGTTGGGTACCAAGAATGCTTACTGACACGCAAAAACAAACTAGACTAGAGATTTGTCAAGAAGCTTTGAACCTGATGCAGCAAGACCGGGAACTTTTTTTGGCGCGATTTATAACAATGGACGAAACATGGCTCCATCATTACGACCCTGAAACGAAACTGCAGTCTATGACATGGAAAAGGCCATCATCTCCAACTCCGAAGAAATTCAAGGTGAGCCCATCTGCCGGTAAGGTCATGGGCTCTGTTTTTTGGGATGGTAAAGGGGTATTAATGATTGAGTATCTCGAGCATGGAGCCACTATTACGGGCACTTTATACGCCAAACAAATAGCAACATTGCGCAATGAGATCCGCAAAAAACGGCGAGGTAAACTCTCGAAAGTTGTGCTGTTCCACCAGGACAATGCCCCGGCACACAAGTCCGCCGTTGCAATGGCTGCAATTCGCCAGCCAGAAATTTGAAGACGACGACGCGGTAGTCGCTGCAGTATAAGATTTTTTAAGTACTCAAGATGAGACCTTTTTTAAAAATGGAATTTTAAGTTTAGAAAAAAGATATACTAAGTGTATTATGCTAAAAGGTGACTATGTCGAAAAATAAAATGACATTTAGTAAAAGTTGTTTATAACATACTCATTCTCACTTTTTATTGAACGCCCCTAGTAAGTTATACTTTGTTATGCAATTGGGCCATGTTCACAAATCTGGCAATCCGGCAGTGGGTAAATTAACTTTCGTGAATATTGGTACAAAAGTAAAGAAGTTACCGCTTCATGATTTTCATTAATAAATAAGTCATTAGTTAGTAGTCTTTAATACATTCGTAATTTGTGAAGAGTTGATGACTATTAAGTACCTAGTCTGTTGAACTTTGATTGGAAGTTTCACAGGCATGTGTCAATATGCCAAACAGCAATTCTTGTTGCGATTTCCTTCGAGTATTATACGATATCAATTTTCTCTACCAAAGGTTACACGGAAGAGATCGCTCTTTCGCGATAAGAGCGCCCGTTCTTCATTTCTTACATTATGAATACCTATCGGAAGTCGATAAATGAAAAGTCACTATTAGTAAGTACCATTATTGAAAAGTGTAACAAAAAATTTGGTCTTGAAAAATATTGACGACTGTACGTACAAACTTTCGTCAAATACTTAAGTAAATTTATTTACATTCGATGACCGATGACAAATGTCTACTTCGGTAGTACTAAATGGATATACATATGTAATCACTCCCAGATCAACAGAGCGTCAATTCAAAATAATATAAGTACCTAAATTAATTCAGACATTTCAGAAATTGACAGAAGTCTAAATGAAAATGGTATATTATTTTGAGTTGATATGCTCTTTTGATCTAGGAGTGCGACGATATGTAGATAACCCAACACTGTTGGCGTTGGCATACCCACGGAATGTGGTAAGTAATAAAAAAACCTTTTGTTTTGTTGGATGAATGAATAATAACACACTAATAAAGTCAAAGGACTTTCCGTGTCTATGATAATACGTACTTAAGCATAGAAAATACGTAAATAGACAGGTATAATTCTCACTTGTCTGTTATCATTATCATCTATACTATATACTATGTATAATCTATACTAATATATAAAGCTGAAGAGTTTGTTTGTTTGTTTGTTTGTTTGTTTGAACGCGCTAATCTCAGGAACTACTGCTCCGATTTGAAAAATTCTTTCAGTGTTAGTTAGCCCATTTATCGAGGAAGGCTATAGGCTATATAACATCACGATAACACCAATAGGAGCGGAGCGGAAGAATGTTTCAAAATCGGGGGTTTTTGAAGTAAAACTTCTATATCTCGGGAACTACTGCTCCGATTTGAGAAATTCTTTCAGTGTTAGATAGCTCAGTTAGATAGGGCGGGTTGGGAGCGGGTGGGGGGGGCGGGTTGGGGGCGGCTTGAGAGCGGGTTGGGGGCGGCTTGAGAGCGGGTTGGGAGCGGATTGAGAGCGAGTTGGGGGCGGGTTGAGAGCGAGTTGGGGGCGGGTTGGGAGCGGATTGAGAGCGAGTTGGGGGCGGGTTGGGAGCGGGTTGAGAGCGAGTTGGGGGCGGGTTGGGAGTGGGTTAGAAGCGGGTTGGGAGCGGGTCGGGGGCGGGATGAGAGCGAGTTGGGGGCGGGTTGAGAGTGGGTTGGGAGCGGGTGGGGGGCGAGTTGTGAGCGGGTTGGGGGCGGGTTGGGAGCGGGTTGAAAGCGAGTTGGGGGCGGATTGGGAGCGGGTTGAGAGCGGGTTGGGGGCGGGTTGGGGGGCGAGTTGGAAGCGGGTTGGAGGCGGGTTGAGAGCGAGTTTGGGGCGGGTCGGGGGCGGGTTAGGAGCGGGTTGGGGCCGGATTGGGAGCGGGTTGGTTTATTATGAAGTTTCACTTCTTCCGTAAGGATCTAAGGAGAGCCATAATTGATGAAAAAGCAAATTGGATAAAAAAATAAGCTGCCCAAATTACTAATTCCACGGGGACGGAGTCGCGGGCATAATATTATAAAGCTGAAGAGTTTGTTTGTTTGAACGCGCTAATCTCAGGAACTACTGCTCCGATTTGAAAAATTCTTTCTGTGTTATATAGCCCATTTATCGAGGAAGGCTATAGGCTATATATCATCACGCTAACACCAATAGGAGCGGAAGAATGTTTCAAAATCGGGGGTTTTTGAAGTAAAACTTCTATAGACGCTAATCTCAGGAACTGCTGCTCTGATTTGAAAAATTCTTTCAGTGTTAGATAGCCCGTTTATCGAGGAAGGCTATAGGCTTTATATTATCACGCTAACACCAATAGAAGCGGAGCGGAATAAATCGATGAACGCCGGCTGCATACACGAAAAAGGACTATCACAGTTCATGTCATGAGATACAGCCTGGTAACAGACGGACAGACGGACGGACAGCAGAGTCTCAGTAATAGGGTCCCGTTTTACTCTTTGGGTACGGAACCCTAAAAATAGCCGTTAAAGTAAAAATTGCTCACTTTAAATATCTATTTACCTTCTAGAATGTTACTTGTAACATGGCCCCTAAAACGACCTGAAAATAGGTTTTCAGGAAATGATTAAGTACCCATTTTTAATCTAAATATAGGGCGCCTATCAGCTCGAAGCATTAAATTTAGATATCGACTTTACTCCTCAAAGAGACCGCCTTGTGTTCTACCACTTTTAAAACAAATGTAATTTCTCAGTTTTACTATTCTCATACAAAGTAAATAGAATAGGGATGTTTCCTAGGTAAAAAAATAATAATTCTTATTAGTCCGTATTTTATATTATCAAAAAATATTAGACACGTAATTTTTCTTTTGTCAATTAAACAAAAAATGACGAAGATATGGCGCGTTGAAGTTCCGCGTGACGAGGCGTGACGTCACTTGTTCCTAAAACGCTCATACAAAGTGTAGGAACAAGTGACGTCACGCGAAACTTCAACGCGCCATATCTTCGTAATGTTTTGTTTAATTGACAAAATAAAAAATACGTGTCCAATATTTTTTGATAATCTAAAAGACTGACTAGTTAGGAAAGTAGCCTATTTTCAATGTACGACATTCAATCAGTATGTCATCGCCTTTGTAAGTAATTAATAAGTGATTATCACATGTCAAATGTAACATGATTCACACATCGAACTGATTAGAACAGAAAATAAGGGTCGCATTCAGAGATTTTCGCATGCCTACTCAGAAACAGACATAATACAAATTGACGAACATGGCCACCCCATACCTACAATCAAGCAATAAAGGACATAACTAATAATTTGGCCCATTGCTATTTGGTACCTACTTAGTTTAATTAACTAGGCTAAAAACTTACTGTTAGTAATTAGACAAACCTTCAAGTTAAATGTATTTTATTTCGTTCATAATTACAATTAAAACAAAATCATTCAAACTTCCTAAACACACTAAACTAAAAGGTTGCTGCTTCTCGTTGGTGCTTCTGCAAGAACCACTCGCAATACGCTCGACGGATTAGGATTTTTTTTTCATTCTTGTAATATTGTTAAAGGTTTTATGTTACACAAACCTTTATGCAGAACACTTAATGTCAGTTAAAATGATATTGCATTGACACTTCTAACATTATGAATACGCAATACGAATACGTACCAAGAAACGCATTAGTGAAAACTAGCGACCCGCCCCGGCTTCGCACGGGTGCAATTATGCATGTATTATACATATGTATAGACCTTTCTCTTGAATCACTCTATCTATTAAAAAAAAACCGCATCAAAATCCGTTGCGTAGTTCTAAGCATACATAGGGACAGCGGGAAGTGACTTTGTTTTATACTATGTAGTGATTTCACTAATGACGCGATACACTGAATTCACAAGCAAAGTTTGACCACTTACTTAACTCAATCAAATAATGAAATGTAAATTCAATACAATGCGTTTAGTGTTAACGTGCTTAAGTGGTAGAACAAAAGAAGTTCGTTACCTAAATTTAAAGCCTCGAGCTAATAGCGTACGTGCTTGTTTTCAGTTCCTATAATTCGCAAAAAATATGTAAAAAATGGGATACTTGTGAGAGCTTGTAACATGTATAACAAAAAATACCAACATATTGATTTGTTTCAACTAAACTACAGCAAATTTATTTCTGCTTTGAAAAGTACTTAAAACAGATATATCTCTGTTAGAAATACTTCGACTGTACTTGGTAATATACAAATGTGAGAAGTTTTTTAAGTTTTCTAACTTGTTGAATGGCACACTGCTTGTATATATATTTTGCATGTATTTTTCAATTATAATTGTTTTTGTGTAGGTTTATGTTCATCGATGTTTCAGCCTATTCGTGGAGCGTTTTTTTTTTAAATTCTTTTTAAACATTTTTTTCTGAAGATTGTGTGTTTAATGTTAATTTTATTTATTTTTTTAAATTATTTTAAAGATCTACCTTTAATCCAAAGAGCAAAAGAATGTATAAGCCATTAGTGGAAGCTGTTTTGGCTAATGTATTATTTAGATTAATTAATTTGAATTGTATTATCTTATGCTGTATGTTTCCCAAAACAATAAATAAATAAATAAATAAATAGGCACGCTGTATAGGTAATTTTCTTAAACAGGTACGTAGTCACATGTGTTGTTTTACCTACATAAATCAGAATTTATACTTACTTTCAACCTGTTGCATCCCTTTCGTGAACTGTCATAATAGTTCATTAATATGGACCTCCGCAAAGTAACGCCTAATTCAATAAATTAAATAATTGTGATTATTATTCAGTGATTTTACTGTTACGTTTTTTCAGTGTAAATTCAGTTAACTCTTGAACTTTAAACGATTGAAATTATAATTTATTTACGGTTGTAGAACGATTTTTAATGCCGTCTGACTAAATAAATCTAGTATGAATTTTTACTAACGTTAAATTAAATTTACATAGTGTGTACACGTAGTACCTACTTATAATAGGATTACTTAGTTTGGTACGTTTTGTAATAAAATAATAGTATAGGTGACAACGACAGACGCAATGGAAACCATCAAGGAGTAGTCGAGACGGAAAAAGTAAGCCATATGGAAATCAACTCGACGGGACTGCATCAGACCTCGGAGCTCAGTCAAGGCTGCTCTCACGTCACCATCTATTATAGAAAAAATAAAAACTTTGTAATATATGTATAAATATTTGAAATGATAAACTTCATCTCTGCAAACTTTGGTAAAACCTTGTCTGATTCCTTGATAGATTTCAAGTTAATTACCCTAATTTCATACAGTAAATACTAAAATGATAAATTTATACTATACATACTTTATTTACATTTTTGTTTCTTTCGTAGTTGTTTAAGAGTACCTACCAGCTTTGTATGTAATCGTATTACTTATTTTAATTCTGTAATGTAAAATTGTAATCCGAATCCGGTCACCACGTGACAGGCATTGCCTAAACTACGATTTTTAATTTCGTGGAATTCTGACATTTCTTAGTGTTACTAGGCAAAAAATATTTCCCGAAAATTAAAACGAGATAAAACAAAAACTAGGAAATACGCAGCACAAATTCCTTAGTATACACATTAAAATTGGACATAATGTAATAAATCTATACCTACATATAATAAATCTGTAACAAGTCGGTGTCTGTACATTGAAGATATTTGAGAAAAACTGTCACTAGGGCTATTTATTAGCGCAATAGAACCCGAAACAATGATTTTTAGAATTATTGTCTGTTTATCTGTTTATCTGTTTGTCTGTTTGTCTGTTTGTCTGTGCGTTTGTGCGCGCTAATCTCAGTAACGGCTTAACCTAGAAGGATGCGGTTTTCACTGATAGGTTGGTATTTTCTTGGATTAACATTTAGTGTTCATTTCAATCGGTTCACAAATAAGAAAGATACGTCTATTTTAAGAATTTATCGAACGGTTTTTAGAAGAATTAATAAGCTGAAGAGTTTGTTTGTTTGTTGTTTGAACTCTTTGAACGCGCTAATCTTAGGAACTACTGCTCCGATTTGAAAAATTCTTTCAGTGTTAGATAGCCCATTTATCGAGGAAGGCCATAGGCTATATATCATCACGCTAACACCAATAGGAGCGGAGCGGAGCGGAAGAATGTTTCAAAATCAGGGGTTTTTGTAGTAAGTAGGTGCGGGGGGTTTGCGGAGGGGGGGGGGGGGGGGTAAAGCATAAGCCGCCCAAATTACTAATTCTACGCGGTCGGAGTCGCGGGCAAAAGCTAGTCATTTTTTGATCAAACTGTTCAGACGTAATAAAATATTTATTAACCCTTTTATGAGTAAAAAATAAATTGTCTCGGGTATCATTGCGATGATTGCCATATATCGCAAACCTTCGGACTTAAATTATAATTGATAGTTATGTATTAAGTTTCAATCGTCATCTCAAGAGGTTTGTAATTTAAAATTTCATAGACAAGGTACATATAATTAAATAATAAAAACCATCAAATATCATTTTTCTGTCAAAACAATATTAAAGTCATTCGGCTTCTGTCTTGAATGTTCGAATGTGCTCGCTCTCCTGTTTCCGTATTATTTTTGTCGTTTTCGTTGATTGATATTATTATTTCCTTGAAAAGTTTTTGTTTTTTGCTATGTGTTATGTTTTTTAAAGAGGACTAATATCATTATGAACTGTCTCACACGAACCATGAATACACGATTCTCTTAAAAGCCTATGAAATAAATATAGACTAATAAATTAAAACTGATAACTTCTTATAGTAAAAGCTCTCCTTCACTTTGTTTATAATTAGTAATGTGCCTATTTTATTATGTTTCTAAAATAATAAATAGATTTAAAATGAAATAAGGTTTGTTGCCTCTGAAACGTCAAAATCTGGCATTTGTCAGAATTCCACGAAATTAAAAATCGTAGTTTAGTGACTGGTTTAGTGTGGGACCGCTTGGTAAGCCATAATTTTTGTAAATTGGATTTATTTTAATAAACAAATTTATTATTATTTATTATTATTCATGTAAGTCAACCTAATTACGGCCATTCCCGCAAACATTGCCAGTCTTATTTGCTTTTTTATATGAATGTAAATTCCGCATTTATCTTGAAAAAAAAAACAATATACGCTCTAATGGGCAGACAGTGATGGCAGAGTGACGTCAATTGACTAATCTACCAGCCTCACCGGGATCCTTGTTGATGAGTGTGTGGTCGATAACTGTGAGGGTGGCTTCAGCTTGTCGATAGACGCGCTCGCAATGCGCTACCAAGTTGCCAATCACCGAGGCGCAAGTCAACATACGCAGCAAATTCGCCATGGCCGGGATGTACCCTGTGTTGTATCTGGTCACCTGCCAATCAATTTGATGAACCTTAAATGAAACAAACTTTAACTATTGTTTCTCAGGATCCCTTTGCTTAGCCAAAATTTCATTACCTCAACAAATTTTAACAACTATTTGTTTGCCAAAGCAATCTTTGGAATAAATTTAGTACGCACATTTTCATTTAGCCAAATTTTCACTTACCCAAAATATTACCATGAAAAATGACATTTGGACATTTTTTTTACCAAATGCTTTATTTAACCAAAAAATCTTTAGACAATAAACATTTAGACAAATGAATTGTTAAGACAACAAGGGTTATGACAACATTGATTAATTTTCGGCGAGTGAGCGAAGCAAGCGAGCAAGACGGTACGGGACTCAAGCGACTCGGATAGGTTAGGTTCAAAGGCTAATGCGGGAGCGTAGCGGTAAAGTAAAAAGAATTAACGATTAGGGAACATAAGATTATTTGTTTTGGTGTTTCCTAGTTTGCATCATTTTTGCGTTAATTCTCTGTTATCTCTTAATTGTGTAGATAGTGAAGTAGTCGAGTAGGCATAACATGATTAAACATTGAGTAATCCCGACACGGCATCGTGTACTAACCTGTGATCCGATGATCAGTCTAACTGCTATGTTAGTGAAACGTATCATGTCAATAAGCAGGCTCAAACTATTCAGTAATATCTGAAAATGAAAAATAAGACTGACCCTTGATTGACCATTATCTCACCTGATGAAATATCTCAGTAATAGTTCGCTGTTGTAGCCTTGAAGAGCCCTTGAAGAGGTTGTATTTATCTGGAAATACAGAAGACGGGAGCGAATTCCATTCCTTAGCAGATCGCATGAGGACAGATGAAGCGAACCGCTTCGTGCGGGTCAGTGCAATTACTAACCACATAAGGATGAAGACGCTCTCCCCGCCTGGATGACCGTTGGTAAAACGGAGGTGAAGGAATTAAATCGTGTAATTCCTGCGCACACTCACCATAACTATATAATACAATAAGGCGGAACCGTCCCAAAGGTGGCAACAGTAAACCATATACGATCTAACCAGTGCATTGTATACGAGTAAAAAGTTGCTCTGCCGTGAAGAATTATGCGGTCGATTACACAAACGCGATTCTTCCTATTCGTGATTCCCATACAATATGGATTCCACACAACTGCAGTTTACTACAATCATGTTTCCAGACAGGCGTTATTTTAAAATTCGTTCCTAGCCTCCATAATTAATTAAAACAAATAATAAGAAAACAGTTTTATTTATTTTCTTACGAATTATAGACTTTTTGACAGTTATGGTAAAAATTTATTGATTACCTACGATTAACTAAAAAAATTTAAATAAAAAATAAAACGTACTTCAAAAAACACCCAAAAAACTATGAAATAATAATTGAACCAAACCGACCACAATAAGCATGAAAATATCTTTCTTCTAATCTGTTCGAAGTCGGTGCCTCAGCTCGAGCCAGTAGGAGTGGACCTAGTAATCTAACTTACCTACATACCTACTATCTATAGGGCTTCTACACTCCTGTACCTCTACCATGAGTTACACTAGTTTACAGTGACCGTACTCGCTAGCGACGGCGTAAATGATTTGTATGGAGAGTTGTACAGCGCCTCTAGCGGTCACTTACGGAAGTACAAGTCTCCATACAAATCATTTACGCCATCGCTAGCGAGTACGGTCACTGTAAACTAGTGTAACTCATGGTAGAGGTACTGGTGGCTCGTGCTGAGGCACCGACTTCGAACAGATTAGAAGAAAGATATTTCATGCTTATTGTGGTCGGTTTGGTTCAATTATTATTTCATAGTTTTTGGATGTTTTTATTTAAAAAAAAATATTTTTTGCTTTTTAGTTGTTTCTGTATAAAATAGATGCGTAGGATAAAATCATCAGTTTGACTTCGAAATAAGTTTATGTTGAAAATTCTATTTTAATGCTCGACGGGGTTGTGTCGTTTTATTACAGAGTTCCATGATACTTTCTGAATGCAAATGCTCGACTTGTCACCGAAAATACTAAAGTCGCTATACTTTTTTCTTGAATTTTTGAGGAGTTTCTTCAATTCCTCATGGATCCCATCATCAGAACTGGATTCTGCTAATAACGGGACCAACCTTGAAGCCTGTGCTTTCAAACAATGAAAAAAAAATTCCAAATCGGTTCATAAATGACGGAGTTCTGAAGCAACCCACGTTAAAAAAAAAAGAACCTCCTCCTTTTTTTGAAGTCGGTTAAAAATAACGCCTGTCTGGAAACATGATTGTAGTAAACTGTAGTTGTGTTGAATCCATATTGTGTAGAATCACGAATAGGAAGAATCCCGATTGTGTTAAAATAACGGCTGTGTGGAATCTATATTGTATGGGAATCACGAATAGGAAGAATCGCGTTTGTGTAATCGATCGCATAATTCGCCGTGATATACCGCCCCACCTTATACAGGGTTATTGGTAAGTCGACCTATTCCCGTTAAGGGGTTATGGGGGAGGTCACTTGCAATCATTTTTGTCCCATAAAGCCCTATGCGAAAATTAACCATTTCTGAGATAATTGAAATTTAAGTTTTTTGCAAAAATAGTCGGAAACGCATCTTCAAAAATTTATTTAAAAAAATGTTGGCCATTTAAATCAACTTTTTTTATTTGCTTATTTACAAGATAAAATAGCTGTTCTTATGCAATATTAAAAGTACAATTATCTGTTCACGTTTAAGAATGCGAGACCAAAAAGTAAAAACAATTGATTTTTTATCACGCTGTTTAACAGTAATGGAACAAAAACAGAAATTTTTACTAATACATTTGGCGGGCAGATTATACGTAATCATGTACGTATTTCTAGCTTTCCAATCCAACAAGCTATTAATACTATGATTTTTGCTATTGTTTGGTAGAAAAAAATGATCAAAAAGGACTTAGGAAGAAAAACACGTCCGAACATTTCTTAAAATTAACTCATTAAAACTATCAATAAAAACTTTAATAAATCTAACTAACAACAATAACTAATGCAAAATACCAAATTGAAACATAAAAACAATTAAGTTAGAAATCCTACGATATTTTTATTTTATTTACATTTAATACCCATTCATAAATGTTCTTTATTTGCTGCAGTGGCGGACTAAGAAATTTGTAAGCACTTCCATTTTCATATTATAAAAAATAAAGTACCTATTTGAAAATAGAACTCCTTACTTTGATAATCTTATAAAAAAATATATTAACTGTGTATTTTGCGTAATTATTATGATCCCAGACGTAGTAATCTTCTTAATACCATGTCGTACATTAAGTAAACGGATTTGCCGCCGATTTTCAAATGAAAAAATACACAGTTATTTTTTTTAGTAACATTATCAAAGTAAGGAGTTCCATTTTCTAATAGGTACTTTATTTTTTATAATTTGAAAATGGAAGTTCTTACAAATTTCTTAGTCCGCCACTGCGGCAAATAAGGAACATTTATGAATGGGTATTAAATGTAAATAAAATAAAAACATCGTAGGATTTTAAACTTAATTATTTTTTGTTTCAATTTTCTATTTTTGCATTAGTTGTTTTTATTACAGTTATTATTGATAGATTTAATGAGTTAATTTTAAGAAATGTTCGGACGTGATTTTCTTCCTACGTCCTTTGTGATTATTTTTTTCTGGCAACTATTTACAAAAATTATAATATTAGTAGCTTGTTAGAAAGCTAGAAACAAGTGCATGTTTTACGTACAATCTGCACGCCAAATGTAATAGTAAAATTTTCTGTTCTTGTGCCATTCATTTTGAACAACCTGATAAAAAAACTTATTTTTTTTTACTTTTTTGTCCTGCGTTCTTAAACGTTTACAGATAATTATACTCTTAATATTGCATAAGAATAGCTATTTTATCTTGTACATAAGAAAATAAAAAAAAAAATGATTTAAATGGCCAACTTTTTTTTAATAAATTTTTGAAGATGCGTTTCCGACTATTTTTGCAAAAAACTTAAATTTCAATTATCTCAGAAATGTTTAATTTTCGCATAGGGCTTTATGGGACAAAAATGATTGCAAATGACCTCCCCCATAACCCCTTAACGGGAATAGGTCGACTTACCAATAACCCTGTAAGTATATAAGATGCTAAATTTTTTAGCAGCAGTTTTCGCTCTGGACTCAATGGTCGTGCCGATGTTGTGATTAGATGGTATTCAGTCAAAAAAAAGTGGATGGAAGGATACAGCGTGATAAAATACACATAGTACTACTACCTACATAGGTATCTATCTATCTTCTTTTATACCTTCTTCTTCTTCTTCTTCCTTAATGGCGGCCAATAGGCTTGTGCCAATGTCAGTTAATTGCTCTCTTTGGAGCGACGTTGTACGGTGATTGTAGTTTTTGCAACTTGATAGTAAAATTCCAGAAACCACGTGGAGACAACTTGCGCATTAAAAAATGTCAGACACGAGAGCAATATAGAATTTTGAGATCACTGTAACAGTTAAGGTTAATCGCCGCATAAAACACTATCAAAATTATACCACAACTAGCCAAAGAAACAGAAATACCAAAATCAGATACTGTCTACATCCGCCATGTTCGAATGCCACAAATCGAATCCCTTTTATACCTTTAAAAGAGTAACGTTATTTAATGACTGACTAATTGACAGACAACTCATAGCCTACTAAACCATTCGAGCTAGAGACTTCGGCTTAGACAATAAGTTGCAAGATACTTGTAAATGAAGATGCTGACTTTCTCTTTAACTAAATAGGCAATCATTGATACTAAAATATGTACTTACCCTTATACCAAACATTTTGTTTATCAATACACATTGTTCTAATAAATCAAGATAACATCTGCTCAGCCACTTTATAACTTGGTGGTTGTTCCTACTTGCTATTATTGACTCTGGGTATATATTCGATCTTGAGAATCTCATAGTATTCTCGCAGTAAAACCATTTTTTGTTACCAATCGGATCATTTAAATTCCCGGTCAAAGACCTGGTGGAACAGTAGCAATGTTGTAACTGATCCTTCATATATGTCAATCTAAATTCAATGTGCATCACGTGAGATGTGAGATCTAAAGAATTTAACATTTTTATTAGGAAAAAAACGTAACTGATAGAGTATAATGTTGGAACGTACGCGCCATAACTAAGAGCCCAAGCAGTATAATCAATTACTGAAGATACCAACCAAATAATAGCAAAATATACAATCAGTTTAACGAGTCTACTTTTGATGGTCGTGTAAACGGTTATTCCAAGGACTTTGTCGATATTCACATATCGCTCAAAGTAGTCTAAACTGATAGCACTGCCGTATTTATGCACAAAGAACAAATCAACGAGATATTGACAATAGTCGTAGCACGTTTGGATCGCATCAGTAAATTTTATTGAAATATTTATAGCATCGAAAACGTCACGAATTTTAACGTACAGAGCATAGAAGTTCACAAAACCTAGTATCGCAGCGCAAGCCGCTGCTTTACTTATCATGCAGGTCTTTTGCCACCGTCTTTCCGACTTCGTATAGCAGTTTAGTGAAAATAATATCTTCACACGACTAAGTGGTTTCAAAGAATCACGTATGTCGGCACTGGTTCGGTTGGTCAATGGTGTTTGGGATCCTTCGGTAACATTCATTTTCAAGTTAACAGACGATACGTGCGTGACAGATCCTGCACTAGACGCTTAACACAGTGAACTGTCGAAGGAAATAACAGTCCCAAACTTTTAAACCAATTACTCGACGTTACAGGCACTTAATGTATTGGTCTATCATATTAATGAAGTAAATTTCCATTTTTACGTGCCTATATTTGATTAATTAAGGTAAGGTGTCTGTCATTTCATTAGGTATAAGTACATACAGTGTGTGTCGGAAGTCGGAACGGAATTTTAATTAAGTTTTCAATCGGACGGATTATTGGGGGAGGCCTATGTCCAGCAGTGGACTGCTATAGGCTGATGGTGATGATGATGATGATGATGATTCAATCGGATTTATTTGATTTTTATTTTTTGAGAAAAAAATGGCATCCTTTTAAACCCTTACAGTATAATCGAATGTGTATGAATGACCACAACCTTGGAAGTTTTACCGTAACTGCTACCAGGGGGGTTTCACTCCGCAGTTTAGGTATGTTTGGCCGGCGTAGGTTGTCGCTCAGCTATCGGTTCGCACGCTAGCCGCGTCGCGCGTAATTTAAGCATCTTTTTTAGGGTTCCGTAGTCAACTAGGAACCCTTATAGTTTCGCCATGTCTGTCCGTCTGTCTGTCTGTCTGTCTGTCTGTCCGCGGCTAAGCTCAGAGAATGTTAGTACTAGAAAGCTGTAATTTGGCATGAATATATATATATCAGTCACGCCGACAAAGTGATTGAATAAAAAAAAGTAAAAAAAATTTTTTTAGGGTACCTCCCATAGACGTAAAGTGGGGGTGTTTTTTTTTTTCTCGGCTAACCCTATAGTGTGGGGTATCGTTGTATAGGTCTTTTAAAATCATTGCGGGGTTGCTAACATGATAATTCTATTCAGTGATCTGTTTGCGAAATATTCAACTTTAAAGTGAAAATTTTCATTAAAATCGGCCGTCGCCCCCCCTCTAAAATCTAAACTGTTGGGTGGAAAAATTTGAAAAAATTCAGAAGGGTAGTAAATATATCAAATTTACTAGGAAAATTATAGCGGCTAAGATTGCTTGGAAATTATTTGTAGTTTAAGAGTAAATAGTAGCCTAAGGTATAAAACATACCTAAACTTGGATGCTTCCGTACACATACGAAATCCTTAGAAAAATATTACTTGATTTTTTCGTAATGGCTACGGAACCCTACCTTGGGCGTGTCCGACATGCTCTTGGCCAGTTTTTTGTGTGATTTTTGCAACAAATAATGACTTATTCTTAACGATCTAATTAACTTGCATACTTACTAAAGGTAGTTTACTGAATGAATACACACTGTTATCTTTCTTGATTTATAATATACCTACCTAAATATCGGCGAGTTCCCTGTGCTCTTAGTTTCGGATCAGCGGTGCTCAACGGAATATGAACGCTCGTATCATACGATAAGTTTCAATTTCGCGTGCAAGCAGTTAACGGTCGTAAGAGTAGGCAAATTTTTATACCTAAAGTTGACATTTGTTGGAGAGTGATCCTTCTGTACGCTAGTACCTACTATTAGTTATTCTGTGCTGCTACATTAATCCAATTAAATCCCTTTTAGTTAAAGACGCCCAAAATACATATATGTATAATAAGGGGGGGGGGGGGGGAGGGCGGTATTATAAGCGATACAAGTTACAAAAATTAAACATACTTAACTTTGCCATTAACCGTCTACGATTTAGATACGGTAGATTAAATCTTAACAAATTAAACTGAAAAACGAAACTAAAAAGAGTGAATGGACTACATAGACCGGGGGATGGTGACACAAAATACTAGGTCATTTGTACCAGTATGGCGGTTCTTCAGGGGTTTAATTACGTAGAGTGAGTGGGGGTAAGATGAAAAACCACTCGTAGCGCCCGGTACTAAGAGTAGTTTTTCATCTTACACTGCCTTTCATCTTATTTTCATCTTACCCCCACTCACCCTAATGACAAAAAGGGAGGAAGGGAAATGATAGCTGGTACCGGCGGCCTAATCGCGTGGGCGTTAATCGAACGTGTCGGATAAATAACGAGAATCGAACGATTTGTTCCCCAAAAATTCTTGTATTTTCCGATAGTCGATAAAAAAACAGAAGGCGGTAGCGTAATGCCATACTTCTCCGGTGTGACTTACCTACAGCCCGCCAAACCGACGCGAACACGTTAAGTAATTTAAAAACAACAATTCAAACATTTAATTTTGTACCAAGCTAATTTTTGCACAGCTGATATAATAATCGTCGAGTAGCCATATTCACGAAAATCACCATGCCATACTTTTCTGATGGTTCCAAATGGGCGCCATACCGCCGCTTTTTTTTTTTTGCAAAACAATTATTATATTTGCCATACTTCTAGTAGGGGGAAAAAGTGCTGCCATACTTGAAAAACTTATTTATTCGACGAGTTTTAAAAATACGACTGTAAAATACGTAATTCAGTTTTTACAGCATGGCATCATTGTATTCTGTTCGTTTGGATGCAATTCTACCTAAAAAAAAATAGTTCAGATTGTAACCATGAGCCGGACTTAAAAGGTCGCGAACGCCCAACGTACGGTCAAGTGCAAAAATAAGTATCGATTTAATCCTCCCATCGTTATACACCGTGAAATTTTAGTGGTTGTTTTCCCGAAACGAGGTGATTTAGTTTCGATTGTACAATCGATTTATAATTACTATTTTGACTACAGTCAAAAATCCAATTGTAAAAAACGAAAGTCGAAAATGACCGCAAACCAATAGTAACGCTTCGTTGGTACAAGTAGCGTACGATCGTACGACAGGTTAGGTACCAACGAAGCGTTACTATTGGTTTGCGGTCATTTTCGACTTTCGTTTTTCATAATTGGATTTTTGACTCTAGTCAAAATAGTAATTATAAATCGATTTTACAATCGATACTAAATCACCTCGTTTCGGGAAAACAACCACTAAAATTTCACGGTGTATACCTATACCTTAATTCGACGATATAAGAGCTATGGGACATATTTATGAGCAAGTTGTTTGCACCCATATTTTTACACTTGACTGTACACCATTTAAAGACACGGCGAATCCGTTGCGCTCCCGGGGCGAACATGCCGCGCGTTCGCTCCGCTTCTAATACGTTCGCAAATCACCATTCACCAGTGTGACATGGCCAATCCAAAAAGAACACTCCTTATAGTGGCTTATGCTAACTTATGGCTAATTAAGTTGTCCATAATTTATTAAGTAGGCACATGTGTTGGTCGCAAGCTTTTGATTGCGGACACAGCATTCATCCCTATCGCACTCGCTTGCTGGTCTAAAGGGAGAAATAATTAATCGTTAGCAGTTTTTAAATTCAGTCAGAAAATAATTTATTTGTTTACAATAAATAAAACTCTGGCTGCAACCCTTGTTCAGCTATAAGGCGATATGATCCTGACGTTTGCCTGTCCGGATGAACAAAAATGAAAAAAAAATGACTGTTGGTTGACATCAAAGAGTATTGTAATATTATATGAACAAGAGTGGCAACTCTATGGTCAAATATGCATGTATGGAAGGTGCTGCTGCCCTACGCCCTGGTGAAGAACTAATGTGACGTATCTATAGATGTATACCTATCTATATGTATATGTTGGTAGTGATGTACAGCTATAATTACGCGTAATTTTAATTGATAGGCTAATTGCCACTATTCGTATTTTAGCCGTCTAATTCAAATCAGCATATACGAAGTATAAGCAGCTAAACCCGATTTGCACTATACAGCTAAAATACGAACATTGGCAAGTGGCCTATCAATTAAAGTCCTTGACCGTACAATTTGGTACGCCAAGGCCATGGCCGATGAATGACAACTGACGAGTTTGACAAGTCTACCAAGATGGCCGCTAATTTAGATCTTTACCAAACAACCAGAGATCGCTGTAGTCGCATGAAAAGTGTGATATATGTAAGTGTGCCCCCCCTGGTTGACATTCGACCATGGTTGTGGTACATAGTATCGGGGTCATGGACTTAAACCTAACCAGGACTGAGTACTGCGACAAAAAGTGAGGCCGTAAAAAAAATAACCAGACAATTGCATCTCGTTCTAATTAGAGTGATCAAGTACTGGTGCGAGTGGGACACAATTCTCTAGTTTCTCTAGTTTGTATGTAATCTCTCTGACCGCTGTCTCTAGCTAGTTGCCATTATTAAACTGTATGGCTTGGTAATATGGGTCACTTTTGATTGAATAATAAAAGTTAGTACTCAGTGTCTGGTTAGGTATTAAGTCCATGATCGGGGTAGACAAGTTAGAGCTTTTGGTTTTGACAGCTTTGGAACTCAATTACAGCGCCATCTCTTGAGATCACGTAGTCCACAACTCCTTTTGGTCCCGAAATTTTGACACAATAGATAGACGCTATATGTATAGATGTCAATAGTATGCTAGTATCTAGTTTTAAATACACACTGCTAGTTTTTTTGCATATATTTCTATCTTATTATGCTTTTAATAATTTTCATTCATGAGACTCAACTAATTAGAGTCTTTATTTTAATATATTATTAAAAAAATGTCCTGATTTCTTTTTAAATTTGTCAAGGTTTTGTTAGCAACACAGAAGACAAAATGTAATTTAAGGTGTACGTCATAGAAATGGTTGCTCGACTTAAGAAATTTTCTCTCATCTTTATACCTGGTTTCCACTCGCGTACGAATGGCGAGACGAACTGCGGGACAAGTCACGAGACGAGATTGTGAACAGAGGCGCTACTACGAAATTCGAAAATCGAAGTTCGTATCGTATTATCCCTCTCACTCTCGTGTCAAATTATATAAGCGTGAGCGGGACGGCACAAAACGAAGTTCGAATTATGCACTTCGTGGTAGGGCCTCAGGCGCGCCTCGCGCCTCGTCTCGTAATTTGCCTTGATTTTGAGGCTCGCGTCCGGAGCGAGACGACGAGGCAAGGCGCGAGGCGAGGTGACGAGGCGAGAGTGTAAATCAGGTATGAAAGTTTCTGAAATGTGTTGCGGGATTTTACGTAGCGAAAAGACGCTTTTGAATTATTGTTTATTATGTTTGCGATTTGGGCGCTGCTTTTGTTTCAATTTGTGTTTATTATGACATTCAACATGTGTTGTACATTTCGTTGCAAAAATAATGGTAGTGATTACTAATAAAATAACGATGGTACTGATGACAAAATTAAACAAGATGCTTATTTCTATAAAGCGGGGTTTACATGGGTGACTAAAATCGACCGTCTAAATGGCAAATTTTCCGTCCGAATTGCTATCAGGGGGGCACACTTACATATATCACACTTTTCATGCGACTACAGCGATCTCTGGTTGTTTGGTAAAGAACTAAATTAGCGGCCATCTTGGTTGACTTGTCAAACTCGTCAGTTGTCATTCATCGGCCATGGCCTTGGCGTACCAAATTGTACGGTCAAGGACTTTAATTGATAGGCCACTTGCCAATGTTCGTATTTTAGCTGTATAGTGCAAATCGGGTTTAGCCGCTTATACTTCGTATATGCTGATTTGAATTAGACGGCTAAAATACGAATAGTGGCAATTAGCCTATCAATTAAAATTACGCGTAATTATAGCTGTACATCACTACCAACATATACATTTAGATAGGTATACATCTATAGATACGTCACATTAGTTCTTCACCAGGGCGTAGGGCAGCAGCACCTTCCATACATGCATATTTGACCATAGAGTTGCCACTCTTGTTCATATAATATTACAATACTCTTTGATTGCCATTTAGACGATCGATTTTAGGTCGATTTTAGCCACGCGGCAAAAATCGTGTGGCTTTAGTTACCCGTGTAAACCCCGCTTTATGTAAAACATAAAAATGATAAAACTACCGTGAGACTCGAGTTTCGGGCTAATCCGTAGTCCTTCCCGGAGTCACACGTCACGGTGGCTGCCAAACGCGCACTGTATGCTTAGTATAAGTTTTACTTCACCAAAATACTTCTCGATCGCGTTTACGTAAAAATTTCAATTCTATAGAAACATGGACGCGCGGCCGTGGAGGCGCTGTCCATGTTTCCCTAATAATTGTTTTTTTTACGTAAACGCGATCGAGAAGTATTTTGGTGAAGTAACTTATACTAAGCGCACTGCGCGCTACCGCCCTGGTTGCGCGGCTACTCGACGCAACTGACAGCGACATACAACTACCCACCCCCGTTTTCATCATCACTTTTATTGTCATTGTCAAATGTAGGATAGCACACAACACTAACAACATCTCTTTGTAAAGGTTCGCATTCGCACACACTCACCGTTAACCGTTTTAAGACCCTTTTATTTTCACTATAAAAATGATTAAACTTATATGAAATAGTTTTATTGTTTTGTGAATAAATCAGTTATTGATAATGTGAAAAACCTACACGTTACGTGTTGAAAAAACGTTTTGTTTTTAAATAGTTGTTTTTTGAAGTGAATCTTCTAATGCGACTTCCAACAAGCGTTGCTCTAAATGCGTTGCGTTAAATACGCAACGCAACGCATGTTGACGTTTACGAGACGCAAAGAGTATTGTAATATTATATGAACACGAGACGTTCGCATTGTATATACACCGTGAAATTTTAGTGGTTGTTTTCCGAAACGAGGTGATTCAGTATCGATTGTACAATCGATTTATAATTACTATTTTGTCTAGAGTCAAAAATCCAATTGTGAAAAACGAAAGTCGAAAGTGACCGCAAACCAATAGTAACGCTTCGTTGGTACCTAACCTATCGTACGATCGTACGCTACTTGTACCAACGAAGCGTTACTATTGGTTTGCGGCCATTTCCGACTTTCGTTTTTCACAATTGGATTTTTGGCTCTAGTCAAAATAGTAATTATAAATCGATTGTACAATCGAAACTAAATCACCTCGTTTCGGGAAAACAACCACTAAAATTTCACGGTGTATACTAACGGATGTTAAAAACTTCGTCAGTGCGATCCAGAACAATTGCGTGGTTTAGTATGAAAACTTATAAAAATCAGAACTATTTTAATGTTAGATCGTAGAATAAAGTATTTCAAACGTATTTAGTAAAAAAAAGTATTGAATATCTTTGAGAATTACGAAAATTAAAGAAAAATTATTGAAAATAACGTGCGTACGAGGAGCAACGCCATCTAGCGACGAGTTATGTAACTTGTTTCGCTAATTTGTATGAGACTTGATAAAAGCGCTATCTAGTGAGTAATTTAAACACATAGATGCATAAGTAAATTTAGTTCTTTAAGTTATTGCAATAAGGTTCATATTGATGTATAAGTGCCTTTTTCATTTCCACATTACGAAGTTTCACTTCTTCCGCGCGGAGGAGCTGCACGCACGACTAAGAGTAGTAAAGACATATAGTTAAACATATACATACGTATATGGCATCCAGAGGACACCAACAGAGGGCAGCTCGGTAGTATTTTAAATATGGCGTCATGTCAAACGGGGTGACAGAATTGCGGAGTATGCTCTCTATTCCTTTTGGTTATCTTACTCTATGGTAGTATTTCTTATTAGTCTGTGGTTGTTGTCAAATCAAAGTGGCTGATGGATGACGGATCCCTTCCCTACCCTACCCTAGATCTTTAAGAGTGGGAAGGACGCTATTTACTGTAATTTCAATAAATACCTGTGTTTTCAAGAGAGAATCGTGATTGATTCATGCCATTTTACATTTAAAGCTGTGTTTTTGTGCTCATTTGTTGTAACTTTTGTTTGGTAAGGCATAATCATAATTTTGCATAAACCAATATGTAGTGAATCTGTCTTATGCTTTATTTAACAAACTAATGAAGTAGTGAACAGTCAACGGAATGTTCTTTCAATTTCGACACGATCTGGAAGTGCTTTAGCAGTGCGATACAATACTTAATATTTAAGCTTTCGTCAAGTTATTTAGGCTGGCATAGTCACACTGGTGCACTTAAGCCTCAAAAAAAAAGAAAAAAAATCAAGTTATTTTATTTATTAGAATTGGAAAAATTAACGTCATGCTTAGCTATTATAGGTTGCAGCATTGAAAGTGAACATGGCTATCTCGCTATCATTAATGTTTCCCCAACCTCTCAAACTGTTTTTATGTTTACAGTTGTCAACATGGGAGGTTGTCGGTGTACATATTGGAACTGCACTGTTAGGTCTGATGGAAAGACACACTTCTTCCACTATCCAGTATTTGACAAAGTACGGTGTCACCAATGGCTGACCAATGCTGGCAGATATGAGTTCCTCAATTTAAAGGTGTCACAATTGAAAAACCGGGTTGTTTGCCAACACCATTTTGCAAATGAAGAGTTTATGAATCCATTTGTAAGTACACTTAGTTTAATAATATGTTAAATAAATTTTGTCATTAACCTCTTGTATGCCGAAAGCAAAAAACGAATGTGCAGTCTAGTCTTGTTTGTTTCAAATAGTACCAAAGTTATAGATTCCAAAAAAAATACAAAAAGATAGCCTTCAATCAGACGCGGATCCGTGTTCTGGCATATGAGAGGTTAAGTTGTTTTGAACTTTGAACAAGTATGCTTAACCCTTTCAATGCCACACCTCGACAAAACGTAAACCTGTTTTGAATCTTATGTCATTGTGTCAAGATCACTTTGACACTGTACTTTGTGACACCTATATGTGTTGTTCTGCTTTAAGCTACACTATCTTAACAAGAGTTGTCATGTGATTTTATTCAGGATGCTGTTTGTCTACCACATTTAGTATGAATTTAGGATAGGATAGAGTTTGTAATGTGTTAGGGTTTAATGGTGAGGACAAACTTTAGGGATTATCTATTTGGAAATTATACTTTGACAACTTGATTCTTACTGATTTTATAAATGTAAATGTTGGTTTATTTTGATGAAAGTTTACATAATAATAGATCATGATTTTACTAGAGATTCTCCTTGCACAAAATGATGCGACGCTAGTGACTTCCTTCTGATACTTAGTTTATCAATATCTTCTAAGTGGCATTATATCAATGTGACATTTTTGAAAATATATGAATAACTAGCTTTTGCTTGCAACTCCATCTGTGTGGAATTAGTTATTTGGGCATCTTATTTTTTTATCCAATTTGCTTTTTGCTGCATAACTATTTAATTTTAACAACCGCTTTAGCCTAGTTGGTAGTGACCCTGCCTACGATGCAAGAGGTCCTGGGTTCGAATCCCGGTAAGGGCATTTATTTGTGTGATGAGCACAAATATTTGTTCCCGAGTTATGGATGTTTTCTATGTATTTAAGTATTTATTTATCTATATAAGTATGTTTATCGTCGTCTAGCACCCATAGTACAAGCTTTGCTTAGTTTGGGTTTAGGTTGATTTGTGTAAGATTGTCCCCTAATATTTATTTATTTATTTATTTATTAATTTATTTCAGGGATAAAAACCATTTTATATCCTTCCTCACAACTATCTCTATACTATATTGCATGTAATCCTGTTCAGCGGTTATTGATTCCTTGAAGGGTGATTTTAGGGATAAAGACCATCCTTTTCCCGGACACAAACTATTTGCACATTGAATTTCTTTTAAATCGGTTTAGAGGTCATAGAATAGATTCCCCATACGAATTTTCACCCCCCTTCTCACCCCCTTGAAGGGTGATTTCTGGGATAAAGACCATCCTGTGTCCCTTACCCAGACTCAAAACTATCTGTATACCAAATTTCCTTTAAATTGATTCAGTGTGTATTGATTTCCCATACAAACTTTCACCCCCCTTTTTACCCCCTTAAGGGCGATTTCTGAGATAAAAACCACCCTATGTCCTTTCCCGGCATTCATATTCATATGTATTTATTTGTTGTTGTTATGTTATTTATTATTATTACAAGTTGACAAATAAATATTAGAGTGCTACATGGACCTTGCTTGAAGCAACAACTTATCTTAACTTATTCTAGCATTAATGCTAATATTAATATTTTAATTTTTCTTAATACTTAACAATATAATTAAGCAAACTAAAAACTATCTGTATCTGTATACCAAATTTCATCAAAATCGGTTTAGCGGTTAAGTGTGAAGAGGTAACAGTGTATCTACACTTTCGCATTTACCAAATTAAATCTATGTTATTATTATGTCAAACACTAACCACATATTGTTTGTGCCAGGAAAATTGATTCAGAGTAGGATATGGAATAAGTTTTAAGCTGGGAAATAAATAGTTTACATCCCATGGCATGGGATACCAATGAGCAAAATTTGTATTGAATAAAGTCACATGCAACTATTTGTGCTGAATAATAATATTGAATAAGTCATGATGGCTGTATAGCCATGCTGTTAAAATTAAGTGTTAAAGTGTGATACCAAAATGTACAACTGGTATGGAGTATGGATACCTGACTAGCTGTTCTTAGTTCATAAGTAAGTGTACAGTCGGTGGCCTCACTTAATTAACCACGTTGATTTCGAGGTAATGAACGCGCACCACTACTTACTATTAATACTACTACCACCCTACATTATTTAAAATAGTTATACCAACTATCTTTCATTCATGAAATACCTTACGTTTGAGACTCGGGACGACTTGTCTTTTTTGTTGCAGTGTATTTTTTTTGTTTACTTTCAATGTTAACTTAACACCAATTGTTATTGAATTTAAGCAAGTTAATAATGTAATTCGATAAAATTTTGTAGGTATGTATTTTCTTTCCTATTTTGAGTTTTTCTGTAAATCTATAATGTTGTTTTCTTTTTAATTATTTGATTTGATTTATAATAGTTAAATAATAAAAATTTGTTAGTGAAAAAAACAGAGAAAATGATACAATAAAATCAGATCCGCAGCGTAGGCTTCGTCAATAAAAAAAAATTTCGTCATCCGCAACAAGCCTTGTCATAGCAACAGATTGAGATCCGCAACAGGCTTTGTCAGCTAAACAAAAATATAAAATTCGCTACAAACTTCGTCATATAACTTGCAGAATGATAAGAATTAAAACCTGCAACTATTCAAACCTAGATCAAGCATCCAAAATAAAATTAATAAATAAATAATTTAAAATTAAATAAAAAAAAATGAAATTCATATTTTGACGTGTTATTCAAATTATTACATTAATATTACGAGTATACGTATACATATTTATATATTTTATATTTGTATAAGTAAATAAGAAAAAACATAAATTAGATATCTTGACTAAATCAATCATAGTTTGAGTTATGTGAGCGGCCGCATTGCAATTTTCTACCGCAATATGGATTTGTCTTATGCGATTCGTTTTTAGGGTTCTGTTCCGTACCTATTACTGAGACTTCGCTGTCCGTCCGTCTGTCACCAGGCTTTATCTCACGACCCGTGATAGCTAGATAGTTGAAATTTTCACAGATGATGTATTTTGGTTGCCGCTATAACAACAAATACTAAAAAAAAATTATTTAATGGGGCTCCCATAAAACAAACGTAATTTTTTTGCTCGTTTTTGTTTGATTTTATTTATTCACTTTAAAAATAAACAAATAAATTAAGATAAAACATTTATATTTAAGGGTTTAGGTTTATAATTAAGTATAATATTCATTCAACTCCAGTGCGCGTTCAAAGCCCCGAATCTGAGTGGATACTTAAGTGAGGGCGACGACTGTACATGATTTTATGAATATTAAGATACATTATGATTATGACAAAAAAATTGTCCAGTAATCTTCTTGCTTTAAAATATTTTTGATTGATTTCAGAAAGACAAATTAAAATTGAAAGCAGTTCCTACAGAGGATGGCCCATTCTGTGATTCCAGTAAGTTCAATGATTCCGGACTGCCCAAGGAAACTGTAGGTGTGTTACCATTAGTCTATGAAGATATTGAAAATGATGAATATATCCCAGACAGAAAAGCAAATTACAATATAAAGTATGGAAATTTTTTGACAAACTCTGAAGAGACTTTACTTTTGAACCATGTGTGCAAAAAGGAAGAGGAAGACAAAAAAAAAAATTCAGAAATAAACTGTGCGGCACATCCAATTACTATTAACAGTAAACAGGTGTTACAGAAATTAAGGATTAATAGTAATCATATTATCGAACCCAATAAGGATACCGAAAATGGTATATTTACACATGAAATTATAGTTGAACCACGCCCTCCTGCACAAACAAGTGTAAAAACCATCACACAACCAGTGCCGTTGAAAAAGAGCAAAATAAAAATTATATCCGAGAAAAAAATTACTGAACCGGAAAAACACATTCCTGTTCCAGTTTCAAATGCATCATTTGAAACAGTATCGCCTTCTATGATTCTAAATGTTATTAAACCAAAACCTAAAAGCCAATTGGATTTTGTACCATTAGAAAACAACACAGAAAATGTTATCAATCTGCCTGAAACAATAAGCGCACTTGATCCCCGTAAGTTTGAAATAAAAGTTGATTTTGAAGCAATTGAACCATCCACATTAGTAAAAGTACCAGATGAAAATAAAATTGACAAACCAATATCAGAACCTGTTAAGCCTTTTGTTACTCATAAGAAACTTTCAGCAGAAAGACTTGCTGCTATAAATGAAAAGCGTAAGTTTAATATGAAATTAAGAGATATCATAGAAGCAGGACTGAATCGGTTAGATATAGAAGATTCACCAAAGACGGAAACTACTATAAAGAAGTTCACTAGGAAAAAGCAGCCCATGAATGAGACTGTGGCATCTTCGCTTTCCAAAGACTTAAGCCTTCCAAGCAAAAGTGATTATATTATTTCCTACTTGGAGTCAAGAATGAATCGCATGGAAAATCTATTAATGAGTAAAATAGATCAAAATACCCAAAAAATTATGACATTGAAAAGAACATTTGAGCCTCAGAAAGAAAATCCACCTACATCATTAATTTCTATGAAAAGGAGCAAGTTAAAAGACGAAGCGCATAAGAGACATCTTTACAAAGAAATTAAAAAATATTTAACACCTAACACAAATAGTATAGTTTATGAAGAGCTGTTTATAAATAAGTACGAAGCAAATGTCAACCCTGAACCAGAATCACTTAAAAAGAGAAGACGCAGGTTATTATAGGATAGCTGGAGAGATTTTGTCTTCAGTGCCTGTAAGTGTTTTACTTCATAATAAAAATGGTATATTTATTACTTAATTATTATTTAATTCATCAAAAACCTCATTGGTATATCTGTTATAAATGAGATGGCTTTCACAGCTTCACAATAGATTTCCCCGTATTAGTACCATTGAATAATCCTATAAAAGCTGTAACTGTTGATTCAAATCCATTGAAAATATGTTCCCTGTATTTCAGTTTGCCTTCTTTGACCCATTGCAAGTTCTGACGTATGCCCTCTGCAGTGCGATCGGCAAACCTGTTTACTTGAAATCCTTCGATTTTTAATTGTTTTCCAACAATGAAGGGTTGAAGAAACGTGCCTGTAAAACAAATTATGTATTAGTAATCATGACAATTATAAATAGATTGGCTATCAATATTAAATAGCCATTTTGGCCAAATGAATTCCAATATCAAGTCGCCTCTTGATGGTACATAAAAAATGTTCTTCAAGTTTCGTTCGTAATAATAGTTTTTTTTATTGCGATAGGTAAATTGTAAAGGCTTTTAAAGATCACGAAGTGATTAGGTAATTGGGTCAATTAAATTTTTCCCGTCACGAAAAATTAGCTGGCTTATGGGCATTTGAAATGAAATAAAAAGTACATCGAATTTCTCTGTAATATCCAATAAAATTTGATTGAACCGACCCAATTGTTAATCCATTTATCATAACAACTGACAATTAATTAATTGTAATGGTAAATTCATCATGGTCTCGGTCTCGGCTCGGCCGTTTAGGTTCATTTCGTCCACATTCCCATTTCATCCATATTCCCATTTCGTCCTTTTCCCACTTCGTCCACATTCCCACTTAGTCAACATTCCCACTTAGTCAAAATTCCCACTTAGTCAACATTCCTAGCCGATTTTAATGCGGTTTTCGCTATCACTTAGCTTAATTCTCAGGGAAGATTTTATTTTGTGATTTAGGTATTCATTTAAGTAAAGCACTTGCTCAGCACGATGCGGGTCAATACTATTCAGATACCAATTTCGTTACTATTTAGTTACGAAATGGGAATGTGGACGAAATGGGAATGTTGACGAAAGTGGGACTGTGAATGAAACAAGGAATGTGGTCGAATTGGGAATTGATTGTGGACGAAATTAACCTAAACGATCTCGCTCGGCGTATATATGTTTAGCAGCTCATGGTAAATTTTCAAATACTTACAACAATTAATCAATTGTCAGTCGTGACTTGCTTTGCTTATTTACTCTTTTTAAGTTGTTATTTACAGTTATTATTATTACATTTTGAGGCCGGCAATCGTTATAGGTATGGGTATGGGTGTCGCTGCCAAAGCCAGTGCTGCCAAATTAGTTGAAAACGACAATCATGCATGACGAATTTCGGTGTCAAATGACTCAAAGGCGTCAAAATGTCCGCCATGTTGCAGCTAAATTAGTCGAAAACGACACCATACCTATACCTTTGTCATCTGCCAATTTGGATCTAAAACAATGTAAGACGCGCTCAGCAGCGCTGCTAAATAAGTCGAATTG
This sequence comes from Archips crataeganus, assembly GCA_947859365.1. NCBI lineage: Eukaryota > Metazoa > Arthropoda > Insecta > Lepidoptera > Tortricidae > Archips > Archips crataeganus. The sequence goes on along the minus strand of OX402057.1, from coordinate 6,517,759 downwards.
AGATCTATGACGATTTCCGGCTTCAAAATGCTATCCGCCATCTTGAGTACTAAAAATGTTTGATATAAATATACTTTATTATCAAGCGGGCATTTTGAATGCTACCTAATTTTAGTGATGTGCAATATCAATAACAATTTTTTTTATTGATCTTTCAGATAAATTTTGGAGTTTCCATACATAGCTACAACGTCGAGACTTAGATAGTTTGTACAGGACTTCACTATTTTTGGGTAGCCACCAAACTGCCCGCTTTGGCTTAAAGGTCTTGTCTTGTAACCAAGCCATAATCTCAAAAAAAAACTGCCCGCTTGAGAACGAGGTATAGAATATAAACTATAAGTTTTTTTTATATTTAAGTTGTACCTATTGTTGTCGACCCGGAATGAGTGACAATAATGTACCGAGTGACAGTAATGTACAGTCAAGGATTTTAATTGTTAGGCCACTTGCCACTGTTCGTATTTTAGCCGTGTAATGCAAATCGGGTGAAGCCGCTTATACTCGTATATGCTGATTTGCATTACACGGCTAAAATACGAACAGTGGCAAGTGGCCTAACAATTAAAATCCTTGACTGTACATAGTTAAACCCTCGTGTTATTGTCAAAATAAGAGTTTGAATTATTATCAGTAAGCTTATTGTCTAAGGCTTCTGGCGCTTGCCTTCGCAATCACTATTTCTTTTTTCAAACGGTATAAAATGATGACAGAAAGAGATGGTGAAAATGAAGGCAAGCGTCAGAAGCGTTAGACAATACGGCCTCAGGTCGTGCATTGCATAATTGTCGTTCAAACAAAGTTGACAAATACGGTGTCGTATCGCACCCGGCGTAGTCACAAACAGCCACGACAGATGTTGATAAAAATAAATATGTATTCATAAATTAAAATAAAATCATGAAATCGTGTTGCTAAAAATTAATAGTTATAATAATAGTGAAATAAAGTGTATTTGTATTTTTTATTTTTATTTGAAGCAAGATTTAGTTAACTTAAAATGTAATAAAAATTCTTTATGATTGGAATTTAACGCAAGTTTGAATTATGGTGGTAGGTCCGTACTTACTTACAGTAAAATTACATAAAGTTTACCACTTACAGATGGTTTGCCTTCATTTCATATTCAACTTTAACGACCTACAAATAAAGCCAATTTTAGAATACTGTTACCCACGTTTGCAGATTGGAAATTAAATGAAGGCAAGCAATCTGTCAGTGGTAAACTAAAAGTAAACATAATTGTACCTAGTTAGTTAGTAAGCTCTTTGCTTGAAATTGAACGTGAACTATGAGGAACTGTTATGTATTTGGTACAATAAACCTACGAGGAAGTGTGACGAAAATTTGTTTTTGAATTTTGCACTAGCAACAGCGCCTCATTTGTAATGAATGATCATTCGATATTTTAATAAATACATACAAATATTGTGTTTATTCGCGATAGTAAAGTTGGGTTAGGCTAATGTATTTATTTTTCTAAAAATACAATAGCTATGGCTTAACATTGCTTTTAGAAAATCATAATAATTATGCATTCGGAAATATCCTTCGGTATTTTGTAACTTTAATTATTTTTCTATACTATACTTATCTTCGTATGAAAGTAGATAGGTACGACCTGTACTTCATCGTGTTATTTGAGTAGTTTTTTTTACATAATGAAGGGCTTTAATTGAAACAAAACATAATTGATTCCTTTGTGTAACGAAAGCTATCCCTTTACATATAATTTGTATCAAAGGGCGCGATCGTGGTTTTGTTTTCATTAAGCCATTAATGTATGTACATTTTTTTAAAAGACTCATTTTAAGATCACTAATACGCTAACTTTACCTTTACGTTTCTCAGGATCAGTTTCATTATAGCCTGATATAGCCCCGCAAACTGCGACTCTGCCAAACTCGTTCATCTGGGACACGATTATGGAGCTTAGTTCCCCACCAACATTGTCAAAATAGCAATCGATGCCGTTCGGAGCTTGTTGTTTTAGGTATTCGGCGATATTAACAGTTTTGTAATTGGCCGCATGATCGTACCCGACCTCGTTTACCAACCACTCGCATTTATCATCGGTACCGGCGAAGCCAATTACTCGGCAGCCTGAAATAAGGGAAGAACAGTTAAGGGTGACTTCGAGGGTAAAAGAGTATGTCCTAGTGAGGGATAACAGGAACACATCATCATCATCATCATCGAGGGTAAAAATACTCGCTTGGAACAACAGCCTCCCTCTTGCGTTTAGCGGGGGGTCATACGCATTTTTTTGAACTGAAACAATTACTTTGCTCATCCGCGACCCTACGATAGTTACGTTTATTTACGCACGATAGTTACGCAATTTTTTGTTTGCGTCTCTCTTGTGGACATGGCAAAAGTTATAGATCGAGTCATTCTCATTCGTGATGTGATGACGCGTGCCGTGGTTTTTATTGCAATGTAATTAATGTCTAATTTTGACAAATTCACCCGTATTCGTGAATGACACTAGCTAGAAGGGTCTATAGCAAATATTTTACACTTTCGGCCCATTTAAATAAATTTTAATTGGCTGACTCGGTATCGCTAATAAAATTAGGTACAAATTGTTTGTAGGTACAAATGAGAGACAACTTTAGTTTTTTACACTGTGTCATTACATTATTTTATAAAAAACTGTTTCATTTTACCTAAGATTTTAGCTATTTGTCCCACGTGAGAGCCGACCGCTCCTGCTGCGCCTGAGACCACAACCGTCTCTCCGGGCGAGGGTTTGCAAATGTCAGTTAAACCGAAGTATGCAGTATTCCTGGAACGTAGTAGGTATGCAGTATTTCTTAGATTAGGATCAGACTAGAATATAGTTCGTGGGTTGAGTTACACAGCACAGTCTTGAACTTCGGCACAATACTCAAAACTGTGTCAATGCATAGATACCTACTTACAATTTATAGCTACAAAGTAAAGAAAAGAAAGAAAGTAAAGATTACGAAGTGTATAAAGTAAATCTATGTAGGCATGCATAACCTTATTTTTTTGTTAAATTGACTAGGTATACTAGGAGATATCGTTGCTTAACCTCGATGATTGATTAGGATTACGTACCTATTAGGTACTCTAAACAAAGAATATATTTTTTATGATTTAACAAATGTATAGTTTCAGATTTTCGTCTATACTTGTACTATAAGACGATATTAGGTACTTGCCAAATTTCATAGTTCTAGGTCAACGGGAAATACCCTATACCTAAATTTTGATTCACTTGCGAGTGTCGAAATATACGTTTTTTACAGCATAAACGGCCTTATATTTTTTTCACGTTAACTTAGAAGTTTGATTTTTCTCAGCTTCAAGGGACTGTAGACCTGAGTATATTATGGTAGGTACTCAGAAAAAAAACTCGAGCCCATTTGATGTAAGGGCCGACTTACTATGGAAACCCGACTATAGCCATTAAGTTACTTTTAAAACGTAAATCTCAATCATACTAATAAATACGCAGTTTTTCTAGCATTACGAGGTTAGCACAGGTTTTCCATAGCTACAAACTTGAATAAGTACATCCTACTGGTAGTGGTCTTAGCAACAAATTTTTAAATTCAGAATTAGACGTTAGTTTGCCATTTTGATGTACGGTCAAGTGCAAAAATAAGTATCGATTTAATCCTCTATCGTTACATACCTATAAATACCTTAATTCGACGACATAAGAGCTGTGGGACATATTTATGAGCAAGTTGTGTGCACCCATATTTTTAAACTTGACTGTACTTGACTGGCCTTATAAGGAGGATTATATTACCTATATTCTTTCGATATCGTGACAAGCCAGAACACTGTAATTTGGAATATAGTGTTTTTATCAAAAGCTTATATTTCACTTGCCATAAGGTGCTTAATGCTATCACCGGGTTCCTCAAGATACAGCGTTTTGGCTTTCCATATTTAAGTAGGTAGGTAAGTACTCATATAAACAAAAGAGTATCTATCTACTCTACTCATATTAAAATCTCTCACCCAACTCGTCCGCATACGCCCAGCCCCAGCGATACCGGCAAGTCCCCGAAGTCTGGTAAACGGTAAAGGTACGGTTTTTGGCCGCAGGATTTCGCGTTGTCTTCGTGAACTATCGTACGAGTTCGCCAACCGAAATGACCCATGACTAATGCGCCTACCGGGTACTCAGGGTTCTTACTCTCGATGACCCTAGATAAAAGCAAATGATTGTTACGTTGGTGTCATATATAAATTCCACAATTTGACCACGTACGATTCTGATCATTACTAGGACCACTAAGAGCTGGTTCCCACTTGTTGGATGTCGGGTCCGGATTTTAATCGGTTCTCGGAGCCTCTGTTCACACTTGTCAGACGTCTGGCCCAGATTTTAATCGGTTGTCGGAGCCTGTTCACGCCCAGAAACCTGACCAATGTGAACTGCGTCATACTTACTCATAGGCGAGCGAGATCCGACACGATTTTTTCCGGACGCGTCGGCTAGCAAAACACCCGACATTTTATGTCGGAGCCCACAAAAAATGTCGGGTGTTTTGCCAGCCGACACGTCCGGAAAAAATCGTGTCGTTCGGTGTCGGGCAAGTGTGAATATAGATATACTACCTACAGGAAAAATAGCATAGGTAATTTGGCGGCAAAATATGTAGGTATGAATTGTACAATTGAGAGACTTTGTTTATAACTTTATCTTGGCGCATTGGGTATGGACAGGGGGAAATTTTATAAGGCGAGTGAGGTGTCATTTTCCATGTATTTTTTTGTACTGAATCGAATGAGACCATACCCATACTAATTTTTAGTGCCAAGTTAAAGTTAAGTAAGTACTTGTACCTTTATCTTTATATGTACCACAATGAAACTTCGTTTATATACCTACATGTATATAAACGAAGTTTCATTGTGGTACATATTTTGCCGCCAAACTGTCATATTTACTCTTACTATTTCTTCTTACTTGAAGTAGATAGGTGTCTTCAACCAATTGAACTGAAATTTTGCATGCAAGTAGGTACCGATGATAATGCAATATTATTATGACATGGAGCTGATCGGATGATGAAGCTGGAGGGTGGCCATGGGAACTCTGTAACAAAACGACACGATCGCATCGAGTTTGGGCTGGTTTGATTCTTCTTGACGAGTACCTACTTTAGTAATCATGGCAAAAAGTACAGTCAGCAAAAAAAGCTTGTAAGTATTAAAAATATTATTTTTAAAGGCTGACATAGTCACATTAGGTGTACTCAAGACTCGTTAAAATATTATAGATTAATAAAAAATACTAAAACTTATTTTGAAATGATTCCTTAGGAAGATGTACCTACCTATGGAATTTCTACATGACATTTGCAACGAAAAGGTTACACCCTAACACGCGATTCAGTTTCTTCGACTGTATCTACTAAGCTTAATCAAAATGCAAGCGTGCCTACTTATGAGTTTTAGGCTTAAAACAACTAAATTTCATAATACCTTATTCACTAATACCCCTAATTTTCAAATTACCATGGGCTCATAATACCTAAAAATACCTAAAATTTCAAATTGTCTCCTCTTAAAATTTGAAATTTTAGGTAATTTTAGGTATTATGAGCCCATGGTAATTTGAAAATTAGGGGTATTAGTGAATAAGGTATTATGAAATTTAGTTGTTTTAAGCCTAAAACACTTATGATATGAAGCTTTATATTCTACTTATTTTAAAGCTAAAGATAGTAGTAGGTATATTTTTATTCTAATTGCTAATAGATAGGTACACATAAAAGCAACTTGTTATAGGACAAACCAGATGTACAATTGCCTCCATCAGAGGGTAGGTAACAATAAAAGCGAAAAGAATAATGTTATTTTCACACCACCTGCTCGACAATGCCTTATTATTATATATCATGCAAACCTCTCTCAAAGTAAATCATTATAGCCCTTGGCTTTCGCCGGGGCGTAATGTTGTACTGAATTTCATTATAATGTGATTCTCACTTCTCGTAGTTCTTATTGGTATGCACTTAAAGTCTAATTTCAAAATGGCACGGCGTGCAGGCCGGCGGCGCAGCCCGTGCTGCTGCTGGTGGTGCTCAACGTGCCCAGCCCCGCGCGGGCCGCGCCGCGCCTCATTTATTTGCAGTTCCGCGGCCGAACGAAAACAAAGTCAAATACTTAAACAAAAGCCGCGAGTGTTTCAATACGCTGCAATTTTAAAAATCAAAACTGCAAAAGAAGATAAAAAATTAAGAAAATATCAAGTGACGAAAGTGATTTGACTCCTGATTAAATTAAATTAGACGCCTTAGGACCACTTGCACAGTTCAGGGTAAAAAAATTAAATAGGTAACTCTGGGTTAAGAATGACAGTTCCATACATTTTGACACTCGCTCGGAGTTAAGTAGCTAACCCAGGTCTGCGCAAGCCGGCCTTAGAAATTGTTAATAATGTACTCCCAGAGAAGTCGAAGGAAAAATACTTAAAAGCTTACAAAGATTTCGACAAATGGAAAACTGCGAAAGGCGCAAAGTCAGTGTCAGAATCAGTACTTCTGGGTCTATTTCGAGTATTTTTCTAGTAGCCTTGGTTTTTTATTGTCTCGCAAAAGGTGAGAAAAGTAGAGTATACTCCTCGGGGACAAAACTGATTTTGCCTTGGGCGCGCTTAAATCCTTCACTGCTCTCAGGACTCCATCTTAATTCCCTCGTTTCGCTCGGGAATCAACTAAAAACCCCCTCGCTACGCTCGGGAGTTAAATCTGGAGTCCCTCGATACGCTCAGGATTCAATATCGCGCCCGTGACATAATGCAGTGCTTTATCCCCTTGGTGTACAATCTACTATTAGTCAGACGTGAACTAAACGCTGTTTAATTTGACGTGCTCTTTTAAGCTGCCTAACCCCCTGTTTCACCATCCATTGGTCAAATTTATCCGTCAGTTAAAATTAATCAATGGGTGGTGAAACAGCCCCTAAGAGTTGTAAGTATGTCTGAACTTAAGTAGTTGCGATAGCTGTCTAAGTATGTAAATTTTAACGAAAACCGTTAAATAATTGTTGTACCTACAGGCGATCTGTGCTATTTGGGAATGGCACGTTTACCTGGCAATCTGGCCTCCAATCATATCACAAGGGAAGGTATTCCCCAGCTTCAGCCTCTGATAGGGGTCCACACTGATAAATAGTGCTTCAGCCAAAAATTCTGAAATTACGTAAATTACGATTATCATTAAGCCCCGGCGACAAGTTGCGGACGATTTCTTACCGGACACTAGCATTAGAGAAATTTGGGTAACTACAATGTGTGCAAGCCTGCAAGGTAGCCAATAGTTATTGTTGTTCTACGTAATATTTTACTAAATATTTCAACTAGGTATATACTGCATATACATAAGTAAGTATAGGTAACAGCTTCAGTACACATCCACCAGGAACAGTCGCTCTGGCCGGCAACTTCGTCTGCGTTCCGCGAGAATTTAGCACTTTCCCTGGACTTACTTACATTTAAGTTATTAGTAGGTATGTATACTTATTAGTGACACAATTTTGAGACGGTTTTGTTTAGTGTAGAGGTTACCCTTATGGAACCAAACAACACTTTAGAATTTGCTTATCGCTATCCTGAGCGAACAATGCAATTTTCCGGGATAAAAAGTGCTCTCTGTGTTAATCCAAGTTATGAACTATCTGTGTGCGAAACTTCGTTCAAATCCACTTTGCCGTTTTTAGGTAGCGGAATAGAAATACTCAAACATCCAAACCTTAGGTTTATTACCTGGTTGACCCGTACTAAAACTCTTAAACACGTGTTTACTCTCTGTGTTAATCTAAGTTATGAACTATCTGTGTGCGAAATTTCATTCAAATCCGCTTAGCCGTTTTTAGGTAACGGAATAACAAATACCTACTCAAACATCCAAACTTTCAGATTTAGTACCTGGATGACCCGGGCTATAACTCTTAAACACGCGTTTACCCTCTGTGTTAATCTAAGTTACGAACTATCTGTGTGCGAAATTTCATTCAAATCCGTTGAGCCGTTTTTACGAAACGGAGTAAGTACCTAACGAACATTCAAACATATAGTGAGTGGGGGTAAGATGAAAAGCAGTGCAAGATGAAACACTACTCGTAGCACCTGTAGTTTTTCATCTTACACTGCTTTTCATCTTACCCCCCCCCCCCACTCACCCTACAAACTTTCACGTTTAATACCTGGTCGACCCGCTAAAACTCGAAAACGCGTTATCCCGAACAATCCGATTGATAAACCCAAACCCATATCAAATTTCATCGAAATCATTAGAGCCGTTTTCGAGATCCCCAAAATAAATAAATATACTATCATCGTCGTCATCGGCCCAACCACCCCGCCGCCGTCAAATTAAACATCAGCCAAGGGAGATTAAATTCGTCCGCGACTCGGCCTCCCAGGTAAGCCCTGATGACTCCACCCGGTTGGAAACTGGCACTGAAGTGGTCAGAATCCACCCGGGAGGAAGAGCTAGGAAAATCACTAAGGACCTAAGGGCTACTAGGGACGTAACCTTCGACGGCAGGAGCCTCCAGGAGCCGAAAATGGTAAGGTCGGTTAATACGACCACCAATGAGGGAAACCCTGGACCACCCCCTGCTGTCGAGGAACACAGGCACCACATGGAATATGACGGCGACTTTGCAGACAGGATAGCCATCAGCTACCTGTCAAAAAATGAAGTCTACCAAAGGGCCAGGCTTCACTTGGCTTATTTTAGGCATCACAAGGACGCCGCCATAGGTCTAAATTCGTACGTGGCGGGTCGAGTCTTCCTGGCGAATAGCGGCCTCTCCGGAGATGATGATCATTTGGAGAGAATCTATTTCAGGTTCGCCTCGGAGAAAGGTCTAGACCGGGAACTGGTCGAAAAGGACCTGGCTGGGGTCAGGGTAGAGCTCAGCTCGAGATGCCTTGCTCAAAAGAATGCAGCCAGGAAGAATTTCGACGAGTTCCACGGTCTGGATCGCCGAGCGGGCTCACGACCGCAGCCAGCCCCTCTGGCTGGGTGTGATCCTGAGTGCGTCATGCTCTGAGGAAGTCTCCTGTGATGGCTACTCCCCAAATTCTCCCGCCCCCCGATACAACCATTCTCTTTTGCTTTCCTTGGACTTGGACACTGTTTTCAGTATATATAAAAATTGTCAAACCTTTTTAATTATTAAATTGTATATTGGTTTCTGTATAATATTATTAGTATATAATTAGATCTAAGAATTCCTGACATATGCATCTCCCGCCCATACGACAGGTGAGCTCCGGACGGGGGACGCACCCGGTAGTCCCAGCGGGGACCTCGTGGGAGCAACGGCGGAAGCCTAAACAGAGAATCGAGACTAAAAGTTTCTTCTCTGGCCCTTCAGCATTGGCTGGGGTAAGGGTCTGCCGAGCTCCGCATGATCCCTTTAAGACACTGGGGCGTCCAGCCGTCCGGGGGGGCACTCCTCGTCCCTCCGTATTATTATAGCAGAAAAACTATCGATGGAAGCGGAAACGAAAAGAGGGTAGCGCTAGGAGACAAGCGCAAAAAAGCACACAGCATGCCAAAAAACCACCAGGCATAAAGGGTAGCCCCACCCAAAAGATGGCATCCAAAGCCACACAATGGGTCCAAAAGATCTCCGACCCACCCTTCCATCGCAGGGCAAAAGAAAGGAAGCCCGTAGTTATAGATAAATGCATATGACAGGAAATCCCACCAACCCAATCAATAAGACTAAGTAATTGTACAGAAACGGGCGAGGGTCGGTCAAGGAAGTAACCAACGGGTAAAAACATAAAAGACCGACCTAAGCACCCCCAGTGCCCAGCGGGAGAATGCATGCTCCTCTCCCGGCCTTCCAGCAAATGGGTGAGGCAGGACACCTGTGGGTAGATTAAGTCCCCTCCCTACCCCTCCTCTCCTCAAAATTTAAAGCACACGTTTTTGTTTTGATAACCAATAGAGAAGGGGACTTGTGACCGGGTTTTTTAGTCCGTGCAAGTCGGACACTGTCTGGGCCCTCCATTCCCAGTTCGTCCGAAGGGATTTTTCCCGAGCACAAGTCACCCTTCCAATCCTTAAAGTAAAGAACAGCAAAGACTTCGCGTCTTTGGCCCCTCTGGCGACTCATTAAAAAAAAAAAAAAAAAAATATACAAGAATTGTTCAATTGAAGGTCATCATCATCATCACCATCCCAGCCTATATATGTCCCACTGCTGAGCACAGCCTCTTCTCAGAATGAGAGTGGTTGCGCCGTAGTTCCCACGCGGGCCCAGTGCGGATTGGGAACTTCAAACACACCATCTAATGTCTTCGCAGATGTATGCAGGTTTCCTCACGATGTTTTTCTTCAGCGAAAAGACCATGGTAAATTTCAAATGTAATTTCACACATAAATTCGGAAAAACTCAGAGGTGCGAGCCGGGATTTGAACCCACGACCCTCTGTTTGAGAGGCAATAGGTCAAACAAACCACGCCACCACGGCTTCACGATTAAAGGTACTTATTAGATAGATATTTAAACTAATACGTTATGGCTAAAGAGAACTAGTCGGCAGTTATAGTATAGTCAAAACAAACGGTATCGTTATAGTATTAAGGTTCAAATTTAATGTAATGGCTCGAAGCGAAAAATTCACCTGGGAAGATTTATAAGGTAACATTGAAAAAATAAGTTGTAGCTACTTATACATATTTAAGCACTGTTTTAAAATTACTTACCATTTTTTTTAAGGGCACGCAATTCTTCCTCAACAATTGTGAAGTTCTCTGGCTTTGGATACCCTACAAATGGAGTGACTACCACATATTTCTTTGCTACAACCATTGCTCAATAACGTAATGGCAAAATAGGAAGGAATATTTTAAACAATATCTTAAATCAAGTGTGATCTTAACAACACAATAAAATAATACTGTGTGTCTCGACGATGTGTCACTTATAGAAACTGGTTATTAAAAATCAGTCTATAGAGTAGGTTGATAAGATAGCAGCGTTAACTGGCGTGCTCGGACGGCTGACTCCGGCATTTGTATAAATAAGAAGTAGGTACGTTTACAAAACAAACTTCATGTCATGCTTGCCGTGGCGTAGCCTTGCCTATTATATTCATTCACCGTCGCTATCACCACAGACAATAATAAAATGAATAGGTACTTGTTGATTATTTAATTAATTAATTAATTTATTTATGGAGAACCAACAAGCCAATAACAGGTTCTCGCCGACAATTGCAGTAACAATAAGGCAGTATGCCCACACAAAGTCCCCTTGGACGCACAAAAAAGAAAAACCCGGCCAAGTGCGAGTCGGACTCGCGCACGAATGGTTCCGTACCATTATCTATAAAAAACCTGTCAAGAGCATGTCGGGCCATGCTCAGTGTAGGGTTCCGTAGTTCCCGACCGTCACAATAGGCGGACTTAAAATACGTGTTTTTTAGTTAGATAGGTAGGTTAGGTAGGTGCAGATGTTTTATCTCACGAAAGCGGGTAAGCCATACTTGTATGTGAAGATACACAAGCACATTGTCCCTGTGTGCGTAAGCTCGGGAGCGGGAGCGCTCAGGGGGGTTACTACGAAATTCGAAGTTCGAAGTTCGGATCGTGCGGTCCCTCTCACTCTCGTAATAAATACCATTAGCGTGAGCGGAATGGCATGAAACGAAGTTCGAATTTCGCGCTTCGTAGTATAGGACCTGTGTCGGTCGCATCGCTAGTCGGACCAGTCATGCTAGTTGTTTCGCGTCCAAATTTTTGATTGAGTACCGTCAACATTCAAAATACGAAACGGTACGCAAATTAATTTAAACCGACTAAATGTTACCTCACAATACAACTTGTTTTAGTAAATCTAATTAAACCCAATTTCCCTCACACAACAACATTAAGTACCCACGAACGAAAGTAACACAACTCAAAGACAACGACCAAGGACCTAGCACAAAGCATATCCATCGCTACCCCATTAACTCAGGAAAAATCTTAACAGCGCGATGTAGAATTCAACATCGGTGGTACAGCGCCAGCTATCGGCGAATTGGGTAACTAATCTACTTATGACCTAGTATGTATGTTGATGGTTTTTCAGACGTAATTCTTTATTATATGAACCGATTTCAATTATTATTTTTTTATTTGAAAGGAGATGCTGTTAGCGTGATCTTATAGGTACTTAAAGAAAAAAAATGTTTGCAGTGGCGGTTAAATTACAATCTTAGTTTAGAAATATTTTATACAAAAACTTAAAAACTGCTCAACTGATTAAGTTGAAAATAATTTTCCTAGAAAGTTTTTATTAAGTCTAACTTACGTGATTTTTTCATATTTTTTAGACGTACGGTTCAAAAGTTAGAGGGGGGGACACAATATTTTGAACTTTCGGAGTGAATATCTCCGAAAAAATTCACTTTATCAAAAAATGGTTTTAGCAAACCCCTATTTATTTTCAAATACCTATCCAATGATACCCCACACTATAGGGTTAGTCGAGAAAAAAAAATCACCCCCACTTTACGTCTACGGGAGGTACCCTAAAATTAAAAAACTAAAAAACACGCTTTAAAAAATAAAAAATAAATTTTAATAAATTTCAATTCACTATTCTTATAGTGCAGTTGCTTATTAAGATTTTTTACTGCACTATAAGAATAGTGAATTGAAATTTATTAAAATTTATTTTTTATTTTTTAAAGCGTGTTTTTTAGTTTTTTTAAACTATTATTTATTTTCTATTTTTTAGTTGCATTTTTTTTCTTTCTAACTTTACCCCCCTCACCTACAACCCCCAAACCCCCTAATCCCAACCCCCCAACATCCCCACCCCATTTCCCCAAACCCCCCCAAACCCCACACCCTTACCCCCAATCCCCTAAATCCCCCTTACCCCCCTCCTCATTTTACAAACCCCCTCCCACCTAAACCCAACCCCCCTAAAACCGAACCCCCCAAACCCCCGGAACCCCCCTCCCCCTCCCCCCTCCCACCCCCCCTCCCCCACCCCACCACCTGCACCCCAACCCCTCCCCCCCCTACCCCGCCACCTACCGCCCCCCCTTCCAGTTCCATCATCAAACCCTTGTTACCATCTAGGCCTCTTACCCCCTCCCCATTTCCCACAACCCCCCAAAATCACTTACCCCCGAACCTCCCAACACCCCCACCCTATTTCCCGTAAACCCCCCCCCCCCATCCCCTAACCCCAACCGCCACACCCTAACCCCCAACCCTCTAAACCCCCGACCCCCTTACCCCATACCCCATTCCCCCACCACCCCGCCACCTACCCCCCTTCCAGCTCCATCATCAGACCCTTGTTACCATCTAGGACCAAAGTACTCGTCAAAACGAATCAAACGAGCCCAAACTCGATGGGGTTGTTTCATTTTATTGTGGAGTGACTTTGGCCATCTTCCAGCTCCATCATCAGACCCTGGTTACCATCTAGGATCAAAGTGCTCGTCAAGACGAATCAAACGAGCCCAAACTCGACGGGATTGTGTTGTTTTATTACATAGTTCCTATGGCCACCATCCAGCTCCATCATCAGATCAGCTCCATGTTACAATAATATTGCATTGTCATCCAATTTACACATATGTGCAAAATTTCAGCTCAATCGGAAACCGGGAAGTGGGTCAAAATCGCGCCCTAAGGAGTCGGTTACAAACATACAAACACACATAGGTACAAACATACAGGTGAAGCTAATATAAAGCGTGTAAAAACACGGAAAACGGAGCCTCAGTAATAGGGTCCCGTTTTTACCCTTTGGGTACGGAACCCTAAAAAGAGAAAATAAAATACTTAGTTACATATATTTCAGCATTATTTTAGCGGCGGAGAAAAAAATACTAAGTCTCTAATTATTTACTTAATAAACTTAGGGGCTGTTTCACCACCCATATTAATTAATTAATTAATTTGAACTGACGGATAAATGTGATGCCCAAATTAATACTTGATACTTGAAGATAAATTAATACTTGAAGCAGATACCATGACCTTTACGGTGAAGGAAAACATCATGAAAAAACCTGAGAAGAAATTCAATGGTGAATGTGAAGTCCCTAATCTTCACTGGGCCTCGTGGGAACTATGGCCAAAGTCCTCTCGTTCTGAGTGGAGTCCTGTGCCCTACAAGGGACGTAGGCTGAGATGATGATGTATTTTGAGCGTTAAACTAGATTTTTCGTATGGTTGTATGTTGGTTGTTTGTATGATGCAGTTTCACATAGACTACCTTCCTACCTTCTCCTTTCCTTTTCCTTTTGCCAGATTTCCAGTGTCGACCAGTTTGTGACCCTGTTATTACCTAGGTAGGGTCAACATTACAAATTACTTAAGTGATCACTTTTGTACCTCGTGGCCATATTTGCAACCATACGAAATTATGCACGGAGTGAAAGCGACAAGGTACAAGTGATCATTTATTTTTGACGTTGACTGTAGGCTACCTTAAATATATAAATGGTAACATGGTAACCTCTTCCTTTTTTGACGTCGGTTAAAAAAAAGGGAAGCATTTCTAATACAAAAGCAGGATTTATATTTTTGATATTATGTAAAAAGTTTTAATTTATACTAGACGAAATTTTCTACCATAAAACAAAGAAAAATCATCTGTGACGGTGCACTTCTGTCAAAAAGTCTTAAGTAGTTTTGTGTTTTGATTTTTGTATCAGATCATCGTTCATCCTCTAGCTCTCTAGCTAATACCGCTCCGAATCCTATTAGCTCTCCGAATTACAGTAAAATACACTAGACACTGGTATAGTTGTCCTCTGATGAAGTAAAGCCATATTTTTAAAAGACTGACAAATTTTAATTTGTATTACCAAGTACTTACCTATTTACGAGTGCTAATGATCCAATCGTGAGAGCCACGAGATACCTGTAATAATGGAAAAGAATATTTAATTGGCGTTCAAGGATTCCCGCATGCTTGCATCATGTGAACAGTTACCTGTGGAATTCACAGTTATTTAAATAAGCAACTAAATTTACGAATTGTTACAATGCGACGTGGTAGTAAAGACAAAAGTAAAATACAAGAGGCAAATGACTCTAGGTAAGTTATTGTAGCCGGATGCTTATTTTCCCAATGATATATGTATAGGTACGGCGTACCGACCCATGTGAATGGTTACCTAATTAATTTACTAAGTTTTTACTTTCAGAAATCTAGTTGACAGCAAAAATAACCCCGAGAAGATTAAAAGTGTTTCGTACTTTTCTTTAGTAAGCAAACAACTAATTCTTTGCATCAGAAATAAATCACTACGACTCAAACAATACAGCAAATACGTAATCTCATAATTTATTTGTTCTAAATTTAGTACAGGTTTGTGACAAAATGCGACGTGCTGTTTATAATCCTGTCTACAGTGACAACGTTTCTGGTTGGGCTGGCGACGCCTCTTGCCATCACTTTGGTCGCCGACATATTCCACACTATGATAACTTACGAAATATCGCGACAGAACAAAACCAATGATGATGCCAAGTTTCTGGAAGCGATGCACAAGTTCGGCATCAATTACTCGCTAGTGGGAGTGGTGATGTTTGTAGGCGGATACATAGGCACAGCTCTAATAAATGTAGCCGCAATAAATCAGGTATATCGTAAAGTGATCAAACTAATGTCGATATTTTTAAAACCGACTCTATAAGAATGCCTAGGCATTGTTCACAGATATTCAAGATACGGCAGGAATATTTGAAAGCTGCGTTGAATCAGGATATAGCGTATTTTGATCAGCATCAAACTGGTGATTTCGCTTCCAAAATGTCCGAGTAAGTACCTATGTAAATATTCCTATGGGGTTCGACTTGTTCATAGTCAAATATCCAAATTAGAATATCCCCTCTATGTGTGCGTCGTAAAAATTGCCGACTTTCCACGCTTCTACCCGCAGTTAGTAGGTACTTAGTTAGTTAAGGTGATGTGAGATTATCCTTTAATAATAGAAAGATAGGATATAGGGGGTTCTGCACTAATATAAATACCTATTAATTAAACGAGTGATTCAATATGTGTTATTCACTTAATTACGCATATTACAAAAGTTATTTTGAATTTGGTGGCCATATTTTTGGCGCGTGCGGCGCTCTATAGCCTCTAGCTCCCTTGGCCTAAAGCTGCGTACGGACTGTGCGCACATTACGCGTACCCTACGCGAGCCCGGGTACGCGTACCCGGGCTCGCGTAGGGTACGCGTGTCCTGGAACGCCATGTCCGTACGCTATGTACGCGTAAACTGTACGCGTAGCTGCAAGTACGGACATGGCATTCCAGGACATGCGTACCCTACGCGTACCCGGGCTCACGTAGGGTACGCGTTGTGCGCGCAGTCCGTACGCAGCTTTAAGTTGCGTACGGACTGCGCGCACTCGGGTACGCGTACCCGGGTTCGCGTGGCCTGGAACGCCATGTCCGTACGCCATGTACGCCTACAGTGTACGTGTATGTGTACAGTACGTGTACGTGTACGTGTACGTTTACAGTGTACGCGTACATGGCGTACGAACATGGCGTTCCAGGACACGCAAGCCCGGGTACGCGTACCTACCCGAGTGCGCGCAGTCCGTACGCAGCTTTAGATTTTCGAACGGGTCTTTCTCCCAAGATGCCTATTTGCTTGTAATTTGAAGCGCTAATCCTCATCCTTATTTTCTAGTGACGTTTTAAAATTGGAGCAAGGTATTGGAGAAAAAGTATCAGCTTTCGTGTACAATTTGACGATAGCTCTGGGCTGTATTACCATGGCGATCAGTAAAGGCTGGAAGCTTGCGTTGCTGTGCCTGGTCACTACTCCTATTACCTTCATCCTGGTCGGAGTATCTGGTATGGTATGTAAGTACTTTTTAAAGTACATACATACATACATGGCACGTTGCATTAGTCACCAAATAATAATAAATAAATAAATAAATAAATAAAAAAAAACAATTAGTAGGTGCCTGCTTGTTAAGAATATGCTGTCGTAGTGAAAACTCCAAAGAATGGTCAGTTATTTTTCATCTCTCATACTCGGAAAGTGAGGCAAATCATATCTGTTATACGGGAGGATATGTATTATTTTCTTCCCAAGGGTAGAAATGAATTAAAAAAAATAAAGGCATTGGCTGTCAATGGAACAAATTCGCATTCAGCCAAGCATTACGGCATGGAATAATTAAGTATTGAGTTTTTTTTTCTTAATTAGTCATATTACAAATTTTATAATGCCAGTGAAACATTATTAAATTAAATTATTAATTTCTTATTTAGTGACTTAAACCAGAAAAGTTAGAAAATGTTAAGAAAAAAACACGGTAAATGACAATGTTATTGTCCACACAGCCTATCTCTATACAGCTTAACTCCTTGGTTCAAATTGGTTACTTACATATTTTATAAATAAATTTACTAAAATACCTACTTTATCTACTGTTCTCATTAATTATTATATTGAACATTCTAAATTTTGTTAAATTAATTATTCCTTAACAATAAACTCCATTGAAATATTTTACAACGATCATATTGACCAGTTTAGACATTTTTATTTATTTATAGTACTTATATTTTCTTACTTTCCTTGTAGTCGAAATGAAAAGCAGAGTGTTTAACTCGGGAAAAATACCAATATCGCCCTCGGAATATTGGCACCCTCGCTGTGCTCGGGTGCCAAGTAACCTCGTGTGATATTGGCTGTTTTCCTCCCTTGTTGAACAATCTACTATTCGAGAAAATAGTGAACAAAAAAAAGTATTTATAAATTTAACATACACTGTAAATTGCACTGTACGGTACGAATCATACAGAGAATCCTATTTTAAGCTTCTTTCCCACCATCCACCTCCCGAGACCACCTCTAGGTGAACCGTTGAAAATTTTTTTTTACTACCGTTCACCCTCAAGTATATTATATCGTATAATTTATATTGGTGACCGTCCACCTCTGAAATTTAATACTGGCTGTCATTATATCTATGGATTTTTTATTTTGTTCATAATTAATAATAAGTAATTACTTACTATTTAAACCAAAGCCAGCGAGCGAAGCGAGCGAGCAAGACCTATTGGAGCGGAATCGACTCGGTATGGTTAAGTTCAAAGTGTTAGGTGTTTGTTATTTTTTTTATAACCACCCGGAAAATCTAATTTGTACCTATTACCTACTCTGCCCAAACTTGAAACCTGAAGAGTTCTGATAATAGGTAGGTACGTCGTATTGATAACAAGGTTTACGGTGGAAATTAAAAAAATTTGAAAAATTTTTCAACGGTTCTCCTAGGTGGTCTCGGGAGGTGGACGGTGGGAAAGAAGGGCTATTTTAGGTACTATTTAAATCTGTTAAAAAAATAAACAAAAGACAGGCTTTAGAACCGAGTTAGGTACTTTAAGTGGGTAGAAACAGATGCACAGTTGCCAATGATTTTAATGGAAATAACGAATACTTATCTAGTTCAAAAGTTGAGATCCCATGACTTCATCATCATTTCAGCCGTAGGAAGTCCACTGCGGTATGTCCTCCCCTCCTTCATTGATACCTAATCATTACGGCTGGAAGGAAAAATTAGGTATTAAGAAAATTACAGTCCAGTATTTATTTATTATTATTTATTTTATTTATTCATCAATAAAAATTACAGCATTAAAGTATACACCAATGCGCTGTAAAATTCAAAAAATACAAATAATACTTAAATAACTATATAGGGATTTTTGAAAAACGTCTTCGTCGCTTCCCTAAAACGACGGAACACCACACCCTCCGGCCAAAAGTCGGAGCGCAGGAACACCTGCTGGTGCTTGGCAGGCACTTGGAGCCTAAATGAGCTGAAGTTGTTGTGTTGAGTATAATATACGTTGTATGTCAATAAGCCCTCTACTTTACAAACGTAATTGGCAAACGTCTTAAAAGATGTACCTACCTATATCACATTCGCTGCCGGCTGTCAGACTCTAGACTTCTTCAGGCGCCACAGACGCACATGTGAGTTCAAATGACTGCCGAACTAAAACACTGGAACTAGGTGAAAGTCACGAAAACGCATAATATGCGTTCCCGGGAGTGAATGTGTTAATTAAGTAAGTTATAAAGTATGGTTAATTCTTGGTGCTCAAAAACATATTTTCTACTAGCTTTTGCCCGCGATTCCGTCCGCGTGGAATTAGTAATTTGGGCAGCTTATTTTTTTTATCCAATTTGCTTTTTCATCAATTATGGCTCTCCTTAGTTCCTCGATATAAAAAAAAATATAATATATAATAACAATTAACAAAATTAACAAAACCTATATATAATACATTAACCGAAGATTCCGCAAAATTACTTAATAACAATTCTTCTAAAAACAATTCGATAAATTCTTAAAATAGACGTATCTTTCTTATTTGTGAACCAATTCAAATGAAACAAACACTAAATGTTAATCCAAGAAAATACCAACATATCAGTGAAAACCGCATCCTTCTAGGTTAAGCCGTTTCTGAGATAAGCGCGCACAAACGCACAGACAAACAGACAATAATTCTAAAAATCATTGTTTTGGGTTCTATTGCGCTAATAAATAGCCCTAGTGACAGTTTTTCTCAAATATTTTCAATGTACAGACACCGACTTGTTACAGATTTATTATATGTATATAGATAGATGTAAAGAACTTCATTTTAGTTTGGCCATCGTCTTTATAAGCGAGAAGCTGTACAGACTGGTTTAGCTAGTGCGGTGGCCGAGGAAGTGCTTAGCTCCATACGCACGGTGTATGCGTTCAATGGACAGCAGAAAGAAATCGAGAGATACGGAAGACCGCTTGCTGAGGCCAGAAAGATAAGCATAAAAAAAGGTGGACCAATTTAGCAATATCTCTTTACTACTTAATAAATTCAGTCTTTGGCATTCACTTTTGGAATTATTGCAGACCTCTTCACTGGAATTTCTATGGGCTTATTATTCTTCTCTATATTTTGCTCCTACGCCTTATCATTCTATTTTGGAATTTACTTAATTGTACACGAGCCTGACAAATATAACGCCAATGTAATGTTCTCAGTAAGTAATAATTTAATAAAACACATTTTGATTAGATTCCGCGAAAATAGCCAGACTTCAAATAGGTAATCGATAAACAACAAGTCATAAGGATACAATGTAAGTAAGTATGTATTATATTATTATTAAATTACCCCTCCTATGCGGGAAGTGAAAGAAATCATGCGTCTAGAATGCTAAATCAGCTGTTTCATATAAATTCAATTATGCTGATTTAAAAAAAAAAAACAAAATGAATGGCTTAAACTGGGCACGGATCCGTGTCTTAAGCATAGGAGGGGTTAATTATAAACCGAATTCTAACATGAAAATATTGAAAAACAATATCATTCTCATAAAAGTAATATATTTTTATTTTAACCCCCGACACAAAAAGAGGGGTGTTATAAAGTTTGACCGCTATATGTGTATGTGTGTGTGTGTGTGTGTGTGTGTGTGTGTGTGTCTGTCTGTGGCATCATAGCTCTTAAACAGGTGAACCGATTTGAATGCAGTTTTTTTTTATTAGAAAGCAGGTTTCTTGGCGATGGTTCTTAGATATGTTTCATCAAAATCAGTTCAGCCGTTCCAAAGATATCAGCTCTTTTGTTGCCTGCGGAAGGGATCTTAGACGCATAATGGGCATTTACTTTATGTTCAAACATACATATGACATAATTGCGTTGGGGGTTTTTAATTTATTTAATTTATAGTTATTTATTATTTTATATTATACTCATCCATTTCTATATTGATTCGTTAATTTACATTTCTGTTGAATATAATTTATATTATCCTTGTTATTGATGTCTCATTATTATGTTGAAGGTATTTTTCGGTATCATGACTGCAATGGGAAATGTCGGTGTCGTCGGTGGCATGATGAGCTCTTTTGGGTCAGCACGCGGAGCGGCAGCTCAGATCTTTCATCTCGTAGATAACAAACCGACCATCAACCCATACCTCCATCGAGGACTCACTCCAGAGGGCATCGTGAGCAATGTAGAGTTCAAAAACGTCACATTCTATTATCCTTCTAGGCCTGATATTATGGTGAGTTTCCGCGGATTTAAGTATTAACAATGCATTGACAGACGTAATTTTGTAGACAAGACGTACCTAAATGTCGTATACTTACTTATGAAAAGGTTTTGTTTTTTTTTTAACATGTGAAAAGTGACTTAGGTACAACAGTTTTTTTGTGCCCTCTGCAAAATGATCTTGGAAAGATTTTCTTCCATTTTCGTTTGTTCAAATTGCTTCAATCGGTATATCAGTAGGTTTAGGTACTTACCTGATAATAAAACTTAACCCTTCGGATGCCTTGTACTGGATCCGTACCCAATTTAAGGCTTTCTTTTTGTATTTTTTTTTAAATCTGTATCATTGGATTTATATGAAACTGTTGAGACTAGAATGCACGACTTTTTTTTTTTACTTTCGGCATTCGAGAGGTTAAACTGAAAAAAAACACTTGCTTATAATTTTTTTACAAAATATTGCTTTTCTCGATTCAGGTACGTTAATTATTGATGAGTCCTCCTGGTGCTTCATCATCAGTTCCACTTCACCATACTTATTCATTGCGATGAGTATAAATTGCTTAGCAATATTAAAGTAATCAAATCGCAAATCGTGTTATTGAGTAGTTCCGGTCAAAGAGTATTGTAATATTATATGAACAAGAGTGGCAACTCTATGGTCAAATATGCATGTATGGAAGGTGCTGCTGCCCTACGCCCTGGTGAAGAACGAATCTGACGTATCTATAGATGTATACCTATCTATATGTATATGTTGGTAGTGATGTACAGCTATAATTACGCGTAATTTTAATTGATAGGCTAATTGCCACTATTCGTATTTTAGCCGTCTAATTCAAATCAGCATATACGAAGTATAAGCGGCTAAACCCGATTTGCACTATACGGCTAAAATACGAACATTGGCAAGTGGCCTATCAATTAAAGTCCTTGACCGTACAATTTGGTACGCCATGGCCATAACAACTGACAAGTTTGACAAGTCAACCAAGATGGCCGCTAATTTAGTTCTTCACCAAACAACCAGAGATCGCTGTAGTCGCATGAAAAGTGTGATATATGTAAGTGTGCCCCCCCTGGTTCCGGTGCACGGTAGCAACTGTGGTCTTCCTCTTCAGTTCCACGTCACCAAATAATGATTACCAAAAGTGCATTAGCACGAGTTAGTACTAAATATATCCAAAACACCATCGGTGTCTGTGGAATATTTGAAATGTTCCTTCATTTTCCCTGGGATCCACTCGTCAGTTCCTAACTTGGTGACAATAGGACCTAATTGAAAGTATGTATTCCCTTTTAAATAATCTTAGATTCGGTGAGCAGCCGTATTGCTAATAAAAATAAATAATATATGTATTCCCTATTCAAGAAAAACATTTTTTTTTTCAAATCGTGTTGAGGTAACGAACATAAAAACAATAAACCGAATTGATAACCTCCTCTTTTTTGAAGTTGGTTAAAAAATGACTTCACCTCGAAAATTTCATCGAAAACTTTGATATTTTCTTGTCAGGTTCTCAAGGGTGTGAGTCTCAGCGTTAAACGAGGGCAGTCAGTGGCATTTGTCGGTCAGTCCGGATGTGGCAAGTCGACCATCATACAGCTCATATCCAGATACTATGATGTCGTCGGTGGCAGCGTAAGCAGTTATTGGAAACTCAATAAATATTCAATCAGCAGTAGTTTATAATGTTCAAATCGAACTACCAATCCTCTTATTATACTCCTTTCACTGTAGCATGGTGCGGGTGGCAGGTGTCAAAACCCACAGACTAGAGAAGTGAAAGCTTTAAAACTCGAATCCATAAAACTATAAATTTATAACTTTAATTAGGTATGTGTAATTAACAATATAAATTTACGATTATTTCATGAAATCAAGTAAAGTAAACTAAGTATACCGGAGTTCTTTATAATGCAAAAAAACGAAAAGTCGAGGGTTCCGTACATATTTTTAGGTATATAATATATAGGCCGTAACATAAAGCAAAACTATAATTAAAAAAAACTAAAGCAGTAACCATAATGTGGGGGTTAATGATGTCTCTGTGATAGATAAGATGGAAACCGGCAGTGATCACTTAATAGTCAGAGGCACATGGATAATTTAATACTGCTTGTATTAAAGATGCGATAGAGCGGAATAAATGCCTTAAAGTGTTCGTAAAAGATAGGTCTACATTTATGTCATTGCTAGCTGGTTGAAATGGCTACGAGCAGGACATACTTATAGCACGCAGAACAGGTGGCCGTTGGAGTTGAAAAGTTCTCGAGTGAGACCACGGAATGGCAAGCGCAGCGTGGGATGTCCACCAATGAGGTGGAAGGATGATTTAGTAAGAGATACAGGTTCCAAGGTGAATGCTATCCGCTTCCAACCGTAATGTTTGGGTATCAATAAGGGAGGCCTATGTCCAGCAGTGGACGTCCTATGGCTGAAATGATGATGATGATGACCTACTTGTATCTTTTATTTTAACAGAACCTTATTGAATAAAATAAGTCATTATTTTTGAAGCATTATATCACGTAGGTAAGGTAAGTGTCACTCATAAACTTACGTATTTGTCGGACATACCAACCTGTTCTGTTACCACGGCATGGAATTTTTTTTTTAAAGCGCATCGTTATTAACATTACAAATTAATAAGTATCGATAAACTCGTGGTAGATTGTGTCCCATCATTAAATGTTTCGTTACACGCATATTGCGTTTCTTAACTTAATCGTATTTTTTTTATTGATGATAAAAAATTATTACGTTAAATTTCTTTTGTGCACTATACTATTTTATGCTTATATTTGTTTTAGACGTGTACTTATTATATGTACGATATATGTATGAGTAGATGTACTATTTTTTGTTGCGTTTTAATTTTCTGATCCACTGTTGATGCACCACCTGCTGTAAACTAGTCCTTCCTTCTTTCTGGTAAAGGGTTGCCTGGAAGAGATCGCTCTTAAGCGATAAGGCCGCCTATTGCTTACCTTGTAACTTACTCTCTGTGTACCTGTTTTCTGTATTGCTTATTATTCCTGGTGTACAATAAAGAGTCATTGTATTGTATTGTATTGTGCACGATAGTTTTTTCGAAGTTTAAATATTTAACTCCAGACAAATTCAGACTGGAATTTAAATAATTCGACATGAAATACACCGCAGCAATTTTGTCTAAGTGTAACGGAACGGTGTGTCAAGTGTCACCTGCACCATGCTACAGTGATAGGAGTATACCTTGGCAGTAGATACTTGTGCAGATTATATTGATTTCCTCAACTACTCATCTACTTCTGCTGCTGATTGCACACACATGCATGGTATTACTATCAAATGTTATAATGGCACTACAAAGATACTTACGTGATCAATAATGTGACTAGACTAGATAAAATAAAAACAAATAAATAAATATCACGGGACAATTCACACCAATTGGCCTAGTCCCAAACTAAGCAAACCTATGGGAGTAGTACTATGGGTACTAGTCAACGGATAAACATAGGTACTTATATATGTAGATAAATACATACTTAAACACATATTAAACATCCAAGACTCGAGCAAAAACATTCGTATTTTTCACACAAATACCTATCTGCCCCAATACACACAAAAACACACTATCTGCTATACCTATATGCTTGAATGGACTTTTTAGTGCATTGACGTTGTGATGAGAGGAATAAGTGGCATCTGATTAGGCATCATTAGGAAATCGTAGTATCCTAGTGGTTTGACCCATGGCCTCTCAAGCAGAGCGTTGTGGGTTCGAGACCGGAATCGCACCTACGAGTTTTTCAAAATTTGTGTGTTGTGTGACGTGCCATTTGATGTTTACCATGAGCTTTACGAAAAATTTGAATGGTGTAGGTATATTATATGAAGTTCCCAATCCGCACTGGGCCCGCGTAGGAGCTAAAGCCCAGGCCCTGTCAAATGCTGCTGGGATAAAGATACTTAATACTATCAGACGTCTGTGTAGATTCTCGTAGACGGTCACGATGTGCGTGAGCTGTCTGTGCGCTGGCTGCGCGCGCAGGTGGGGCTGGTGGGGCAGGAGCCGGTGCTGTTCAACACCACCGTGCGCGAGAACATCCGTTACGGCCGCGAGGACGCCACCGATGCCGACATCGAGGCGGCCGCGCAGCAAGCCAACGCGCACAAATTCATACTCAAACTTCCAAAGGTAAGGCACATCACGCAGTTAGAAGCTATCCGTTAAAAACTTTGCTTTCATCAAACGAAGTACATAAGTACATGCTACTACACAGTATGCACGACTTTCTTAGTTTCTGCTTTGACGTTTTCGTTTCGTTCGGACGTGGACCTCCGCAAAGTAATGCTTGAATCAATATTTTTTTTGATATCAACGTGGATGTGCATCTAGCCGTCTTACAAAGGTACTGATGAAAGTTTGCTCTTAACGAAACAAGGCCATCTGGTGGCATACCACATTTGGCACAGTTTGGACCTTGAACTGCACAAAATATTTCGTGTGGCGGATTTTTGTCAGGATCCTGCTAATTCCTGGTAAAATATACAACAGGGCTACGACACGCTGGTTGGTGAGCGTGGGGCTTCGATGTCGGGCGGACAGAAGCAGCGCATCGCCATCGCGCGCGCACTCGTGCGCAACCCCAGCATCCTGCTCCTCGACGAAGCCACGAGCGCGCTCGATACTTCCTCTGAAGCTCAAGTGCAAAGCGCACTCGATCAGGTCAGAAATAACATCAAGAATAGCATTATTTATTAGGCACAAGTTATGCGCCTCGGTAATAAAGTTTTAATGTTTTTTCAGGCATCTCGAGGTCGCATTACTTTCATAGTCGCTCACCGATTATCGACTATTAGGGATGTGAATTTGATTTATGTCATGAAAAGCGGTGTTGTGGTTGAGACAGGCACTCATGCCCAACTTATGGAAAAGAAAAGCGCTTACTACGATATGGTTATGCTGCAGGAGCCTCTACCAATTGGTATGCTGAAATCTTCGTGTTGAGAGACTTCGTTTTGATACCAGGCTGACAAAAAATTAAAAACTTTACATTTTTTTTAAACCATTTCAGTAAAAGGACCAATAGTAGAAAAGTCAATAATATTTGAGCAAGGAAAAGACAGAGAGAACGCTCTTTCTCTTATTCCAAAGGTGAGTTTCATGGTATCATGGTAAATGATTTCGAACAAAACGGGATAACTTCAGTCAGAGTTTTACGATACAAAAATAGTACAGTAATATATTTTTTCAATCAATATAACCAAATGTTAAGTATGATATTGTGTGTTGTTTTAGTTTATATACACCGTGAAATTTTAGTGGTTGTTTTCCCGAAACGAGGTGATTTAGTATCGATTGCACAATCGATACTAAATCACCTCCTAACGTTCTCTGATCTTTTTATCAATAGATGCCACCAGATGACAAACAAAAGGCACCATCACTTTCATTCTGGAAAATTTTAGCGCTTAATGCGCCCGAGTGGAAGTCCGTTGTTCTGGGATCCATAGCCGCATTTCTTATGGGGTTTTCAATGCCACTAATTGTTGTTGTATACGGAAAATTACTCGGGGTGAGTCTGGTTGTTTAATATTTTTCTCCGTGAATGTAGAAGTTTTATTTTATTAATCTAGATAAGATGATTTTACATGACTTGAATTTTTCACTGTTTCATGATTAATTTTTTTATGTCATGCATTTCTTTCATTCACGCAAATACACGAACTAGTCATACCGAAGATTATAAGTATCTCCGTATTCATGTTCAAGTAGGTACTTATATCATGTTAACATTTCTAAAGTTTTTCAGTCAATGTCTAATCCTGACTACGAGGTCATGATGAAAGTAGTGACGCGAGTGGCATTGACTTGTATCGGCATCGGCCTGGTCATGGGTTTTACAAGTTTTGTAGAAGTGAGTATAAAACAACTGAAATTGATCTAAGCTTTGATTGAAGATATGAAGATAGACAAAATACGCTACGATGTGTAGTGCTTAAAGTACTAAGATGGAACGAACAAATTATAAATGCATAACCTTTTTTTAATTCATAGCTGCCCTGCGATTCACCTTTATCTCATCATCCAAGCCTGTATATGTCCCACTGCAGGGCACAGGCCTTCTCTCAGAATGAGAGGGGTTGGGCCCTAGTTCCCACGTGGGCCCAGTGCGGATTGGAACTTCACTCACACCATTGCATTTCTTTGCAGGTGTATGTAAACGGGTTTCCTTTCGATATTTTCCTTCACCGTAAAGCTCATGGTAAATTTCAAATGTAATTTCGCACATAAATTCCGAAAAACTCAGAGGTTCGAGACCGGATTTGAACCCATGACCCTCTGCTTGAGAGACCATAGGTCAAACCACTACGTTAATATTATAACTAGTTTTTGCCCGCGACTTCGTCCGCGTACAAATAAAATTTATGGTCAACTCCCGATCCCTATCCCGCGGGAAATTACAAAAATACCTCTATGATTCTAAAGGACTGGCCACAGAGATAGGGTGGGCCCCATTGAATTTAATGTATAAATCTCGTTTTTCCTTATCCGAAATATATTTTTTGCTTTTAGAGCGCGCGCAGACAGAGAGCGGTCTGGAGTTCCGAGTTCCGCGTTCAGAGTTCTGTGTTTTGACCGCTCGAGAGTTCCGACCGCCTGCTGTGTGCGTTATCGTAAGGGACTCAGTACATTCGAAAGAACGCAGAACTCGGAACTCGGAACGCGGAACTCCAGACCGCTCTCTGTCTGCGCGCGCTCTTATAATGAATGACCTACTTCATACTTGCATGTTAAATTTTAAGTCTCTAGTAATTATAGACGGATAATAAATTATAAAAAAAATATTAGAGTGATGAATTGCTGAAATATTCAAATAGGTTTCTTAAAATGCTCTATATTTTCGATAAAAATAAATAAAAAGTGGGTGTTAGAAAAAAATGAACAATTCCAATTGCAAAAAACTAAATTGCCAACTTACCCTATTTCTAAAATACCAAATGCTCAGAATACCAGACTTTCCTGTCACCGTGTTTTTCTCTATATCGGATTTCCAAAAAAGCTTGTTTTCAATACCTACTTACACACCATGTTCCATTCAAACCGAATTCCCATAATACCACATAGTGAAATCACCAGGCTCGTCAGACAGGTCGTGGTTGTCGTGGGGAGGCCAGGGGGTCGTGTTTTATGAGCCTGGTGATTTCACTATCTTGGTATTATGGGAATTCGGTTTTGAATGGAAGGTATCCTATTATCTCACCTCATTCGTTTTTCGTTTAATTCTTAATTCGTCTCATTCTGTATTCATCACTTCGTCTTGTTCGCTATCCATCATTATCTTATTTGGTCAAATTCTGTAACTTGTCTGTCTCTTAATAAGTCTTATTCGTTTTTCGTCACGGTCTTCCTTGGACTCATTCTCCGTTCTTCCCTTTCGTTTTTTGTTTCATTTACTTCATTATCATCCCAGCTTATATTATAGGTCCCACTGCAGTGCACAGGCCTCCTCTCAGAATGAGAGGACTTGGGCCGTAGTTCCCACGTGGGCCCAGTGCGGATTGGGAACTTCACACACACCATTGAATTTATTCTCAGGTGTGTGCAGGTTTCCTCACGATGTTTTCCTTCACCGTAAAGATCATGGTAAATTTCAAAAGTAATTAATTTCACACATAAATTCCGAAACACTCAGAGGTGTGAGCCTGGATTCGAACCCACGACCCTCTGCTTGAGAGGCAGTAGGTCAAACCTCTATGCCACCACGGCTTTACTTACGAACATTTATTTACCAGCACCGAACGTATCGAAATAATTTTGGCGAATAAGTAAATGAGACAAAAAACGAAAAGGAAGAACGACGAATGAGTCCAAGAAAGAACGTGACGAAAAACGAATAAGACGTATTATTTTAAGAGATAGACTAGTTGCAGAATTTGACCAAAAAAGATAGTGACGGATTAACGGATAGCGAACAAGACGAAGACGAATACAGTACGCTTAGTATAAGTTTTCCTTCACTTCAATACTTCTCGATCGCGTTTACGTAAAAATTTCAATTCAATGGAAACATGGAAGCGCGCGCGCGGAGACGCTGTCCATGTTTCCCTAGTAATTGAATTTTTTACGTAAACGCGATCGAGAAGTATTGAAGTGAAGGAAAACTTATACTAAGCATACTGAATGAAACAAAATAAGAATTAAACGAAAAACGAATGAGGCGAGATAATAGGATACCGAATGGAACATTGAAAACAATCTTTTTTGGCCATCCGATATAGAGAAAAACACGGTGACAGGAAAGTGTGGCAGGTATTCTGGGAATTTGGTATATTAGATATTCGGCAAGTCGGCAATTTAGTATTTTGCAATTCTGATATTTAGAGTAGGTACGAGCGGCGCGAAGTAGTGGCCGGGCCGTAACTATTGCATACGTGTGGTAACGGACGAACAAGGTAATAAGTTGAGTTTCATTTGCTAGTGAGTGTATATTCATATACGAAGTTCATACAAACAGGCGTTGGCATTCGGCTCGGCGGGCGCGCACCTGACGGAGCGGTTGCGCCTGCGCATGTTCGGGCACCTCCTGCGGCAGCAGATGGAGTTCTTCGACCGGCGCAGCAACTCTACTGGCGCCTTCTGCGCCAAGCTGTCCGCTGAAGCCTCCCACGTACAAGGGGTAGGCTTAGGATGTTTTTTAACGAAAGATGTGCTATGCAGTTATGTATATGAAAGCTATGCTACGAAACTATGTGACTTTTAATGCTAAGCTTTGTAGCCGTTCGAGGGAGATCCAAGGCACGCATCCATAGCACGCATCTTTTCATTTATTTTTATTTATTTTATTTTATTTTATTTTATTAACTTTGGTACACTAACATAATGCAAGCTATCGAAATTACAATTAGTGACTTAATCTATGTAAGACATTACAGCGCATACATCACAATAATAATTGTACACAGCATTTAACACAACTCTCATAAAAGGAAACAAAAAAAAAACAATAAAATAAAAATACATGCAAAAGTGGTAATTCATCGCAATAAGCACATCATGTACAGTCGACTACAAAAAGATCGATACCGCCAAAGTTAC
Organism: Archips crataeganus; assembly: GCA_947859365.1. Taxonomy (NCBI): domain Eukaryota; kingdom Metazoa; phylum Arthropoda; class Insecta; order Lepidoptera; family Tortricidae; genus Archips; species Archips crataeganus. Next base: position 6,487,604 of record OX402057.1, on the reverse strand, counting down.
AAAGATATGTATACACACCTTTATTGACTTAACATTAAGGTTGTGTATACATATTTTTGTAACTTTGGCCGTATCGATTTTTTTGTAGTCGACTGTACAGCTAAAAACGAAGGCCAATGATCATACAATACTTAGTAAAGTGTTAATTTACAACAGATTTGAATTTTGCCAGCGTCATGTTGAATATGTCTAACTCAAGATCAATGTTATTAAAAAGTCTACAGACACATTCTTGTAATTGGAGCGTTATTCGAGACATTATTGTTACATACTACCGGCAGGGCAAACAAATTACGATTTCTGGTAGCTTTACTAGTGGCTCTAAAATAAACATGATCAACAAGGCCACCATCGAGATCGCCATGCAATATTTTATAAAGGGTCACAAGATCGGCAATCTGACGTTCTGACGCCTATTGGACAATGAATTCATATTAAAAAACATAGCGTAGTTGAACCCGTTTCCACCATTGCTATGCTATGTGGGCAAAATATGATTGGTGAATATCAAACACATCCATAGCTAGCAACGTAACACAGCACATCTTTAGGTGCAGCGTACTGGTAGCGGTTGAAACGCTAATAGAACTATCAAATACAGGCTGACAGTATGAAATGTGGGTATTCTCGATTGAAATGTGCCAATAGACATTATGTTTAAAAAAATACACTCTGTTCTCACACTTCACCGTAATTGCATCTAAATACTTAATTTAATTAATTAATTAATTTACATAACTTAACTTACACTCATCAAAAGTGCTTAGGGATTTTTTTATCCCTACCTAGACAGTTTTGAATATTTCAATATACCTAGGCATAGGTATTATTACTGACTCAAAACGTCAAATTTGTCTAAAGATAAAAAATAAATCCTTATGAACTTTGGATGAGGACCTATCCTTGGGTGTCATTGTTTTAAAAAGCAACCTCCGATCTATTAAGTCTTATTACATTTTCTCAGGCATCAGGCCAGCGGGTTGGTACTTTACTCCAAGGCATAGCCTCGGTGGGCCTTGCTTTCATCCTGGCAATGACTTACCAATGGCAAGTGGGCCTGGTGGCTCTGGGGTTTCTTCCCATCATTGCCTTGGTTGTTTACTGCCAAACCGTGACCAGCGCGAAGGCAAATATGAAAAGTGCGAAGACTGTTGAGAACAGCTCAAAGGTAGCCTTTTTTTTATTTAAAACTGATCAGCGATTTACCTCTATCTCAGCTGATTGCGAGTGCAGTTGAAGCATACTGGTTCAGTAGCCTATCACCTACTTCTCTATCTTTTATATCCTATGAACAGGTCTCATCTCAGTCAGAAGATTTATCTTTTACCGACTGAGGGCTTAAGAAATTTATACACTACACAAAGTCCTACTAAAACTGAATTTTATCACGACGTCGAAGTCGTAGCAAATTAATATATTTTTACACATGTAAAATAAAAACCCGTTTTATTACTTAAAGTATACCTGGTTCGAGTGAGTACTTAATTTATACTATAAAATTTTTTTCGTACGGTGCAGCCGCGTTTCGATATCCCGGCTTCGCCATTTCAAAACACACACACACACACGCATTCAGCTAATTTTACAGGAGAGCGAAAAAACATGCTTTGTCTCAGCCGTACAAAATTTTGTAATATTTGTTCAAAAAGTGATACATTCTTGGTTAACTATATCAGTGTTTCCCAACCTGTGGTCCGCGGACCCCTGGGGGTCCGCGAGTATATGTATGGGGAGTACGCGGTGTCATCTCTGGACCACACATAAATGCTAATAAGTCTCGTAATCCGAATCAGGGTTGCAAAAGTTCCCGATTTATCGGGAGATCTACCGATCTCGGCTCTTCCCTCCCGATATCCCGATTTAGCGACCCAGTCTCCCGATTTTCTATATTTCGAAAAAAAGTGACAATTAAAACGGTATTTTTAAAAGGACACCGCCAAAGGAACCTGGTATCATTAAAACAATGCACGGGGATTCCCCATAACTTCACTTACGGCCTTTCAATAATGTAGTACCCACAAAATACATTAAATCTAAATGCCCTAAAATAGAGTTCATTATTTTTTGGTGGGTGTATGCGGGAAATTCCCTAAAAATCAGGCAGGCTACTTCGAAATACGAAATTTGAACTTCGTTTCATACGACACAACGACCGCTTTAGCCTAGTTGGTAGTGACCCTGCCTACGAAGCAAGAGCTCCTGGGTTCAAATCCCGGTAAGGGCATTTATTTGTGTGATGAGCACGAATATTTGTTCCTGAGTTATGATGTTTTCTATGTATTTAAGTATTTATTTATCTGTATAAGTATGTTTATCGTCGTCTAGTACCCATAGTACAAGCTTTGCTTAGTTTGGGACTAGGTCGATTTGTGTAAGATTGTCCCCTAATATTTATTTATTTATTATTTTATTATTACTAAATATTTTCATCGATTAATTTAACAAACTAAACAGCGTAACAAACTTTCCAGTGAATCAATAATAGAAAAGAAGTGGTATGAACATAAATAATTAGTAATCACTAAACCTACGTCTATATACTTATATTTTAATAATTTAGTTTGTTTTTTGTTAGTGTATAATACTTTGACTAAAATCTCCCGAATTCTCCCGATTTTTAGCTGGACATTTTAACGATTTTTAAATTTTCACTTTTGCTACACTGATCCGAATTTTTCTGCTGTTTATTTTATTAAGGGGGTCCGTGAAAACTGTGCTTGATTTCCTAGGGGTCCGTGGCTGAAAAAGGTTGGGAAACGCTGAACTAGATTAAGACGAATACCCGGGTACTTATATTTAATGTTTAATTTCTTATATTAGGTACATGTTTTATATGAAATTATGTACCATAATGGCTTTTGAAATGAGCGTATTGGGAATGTCTAAAAAAAATTACCAGTGGTTTTTATATTTTTTTTGTATAGAAAAGTCAATTATAAGAAACTAATTTCAATATTTTGTCATTTAGTTCTCTACTTTTTTCAAAATTAATTATTGAAACTATTTTAGTTGATGACGTCAGATTATAATTGAGGGCTCCCACAATGCCAAATTTCTAAATCTATCTAAATGCGTACGATAAGGCAACCCCTTTAATTATTTTTTGCGTAGTGGTACACTATACACTGTGTCACTTTACTGGCACTGACAAAGTGCTAGATGTCAGACAGCGGGTCCAAATCAAACTCCGTAGTATAATCCACGCGTAAATTGTGAAGAATTCTAACCACACAGAATAAAGTACGACTTGAACCGGTCACGCAATTTACACCAATGTCAAATGAAGGTCATTGCTTATTTTTTATATAATAAATTCATTACATAATATTCAAATTAAATAACTACAGAAAACGATTTAAAAAGCATTTATCTCGAAATGGTTTTCGATTTTTCATACATTGCAAAAAAATAGACATCCCCAATTGATTATCGTTTGACCACATCAAACCTAATAAGCCTTGGTAAAGCCCGTTTTTAGGGTTCCGTACCCAAAGGGTAAACACAGGACCCTAAGTATTAGGTAATGAGGCTCCGCTGTCCGTCCGTCTGTCCGTCTGCCACCAGGCTGTATCTCGGGAACCGTGATAGCTAGAGAGTTGAAATTTTCACAGATGATGTATTTCGGTTGCCGCTATAACAACAAATACTAAAAAATGGAATAAAATTAATATTTAAGGGGCTCCCATACATCAAACGTGATTTTTTTTGCTCGTTTTTGCTCGATATTGATTTAACGGCAACAGGTAGACGCTTGAAATATTCACAGAATATTTAATTTTAAAACAATAACACGTCGTTCGTGCAATAACATTAATAAAAATAGATAATTTATGTATCTGTCAAGTCTCAATGTTAATGTCAAATTTAAAATTATGACAGCTCTGGTGAAAAAGGCAAAGGAATCATATTATTATGTGGTAGTGTTGGGAAATTCAGATTGTTTTTAATTTCTTGTATTTTTTAAATATGGAGAAATAAATTATAATAAATATTTTTCCGTGTTCAGGAGGCAAAACTCTTTCGATTCCTGTAGTAATTTTCACGTGGCAAAAAAATGAAATCTCGTCAATTCTCTTGTGATACAAAAAGGAGTAACGTACCTATTTGCGAATAATGTTATCTTCTATATATATAAAATTCTAAACTGACTGACTGACTGTTGTTATATCAACGCACAGCCCAAACCATTGGACCTAGAGACTTGAAATTTTGCACATAGATACCTTATATAATGTAGGCATCCACTAAGGAAGGATTTTTGGGAATTCCCACGGGAACGGGAAAAAACGGGAATTATATATTCGATTCCGAGTGACCCTATCTCAGTAACTATAATAACTGGACTCTTCAAATTTGATACACAAGTAGGTAGGTATTACATTAGTTAAAACATTAATTTCAGGATTTTTCAAAATTCTCACGTGATAAGGAAAAAACGGGATTTATATATTCAGTTCAACGGAATCCTATGAACTATAATTACTAGACTCTTAAAATTTGGCATAGAAGTAGGTAATTATAATTCTAAAAAACAGTTTTAAGGATTTTCGGAATTTCCCACGGGATAAGGAATAAACGGTTTTTGCGTTTTACTGGTTGTAGAAAGCTGAAATTCGGCATGTAAGTTGCTTGGGAAATGTAGAGGAGCGTTAAGAGAGGACTTTCCAAAATTCCCACGGGAACGGGTAACAACGGGATTTTTCGTTTTACTGGTCGTAGAAAGCTGCAATTTGGAAGCGGGTTCCTTGGGGGAGTGTAGGGGAGTATTAAGAAAGCATTTCCCGAAATTCTTACGGGAACGGGAAAAAACAGGATTTAGCGTTTTACTGGTTGTAGAAAGCTAAAATTTCAAAATTCATAAGTTTATACCGCAAAGGGCTCTTTAACCGACTTCAAAAAAGGAGGAGGTTATGCATTATGTAGACCAATTTTAAAAATTCTTTTTTTATTCGAAATAATATAATATACTCCTGAGATGGTCCCGTTGTCACCAAATCAGGATCTGATGACGGGATCTCAGGGAAATCGAGGGCAACCCTCAAATTTTGTAGGCACGCATTAGGTACGTTTTTCATATATTTTCTCAAGCTATCTAAGTGTTTGCGTCTGGTAGACATCACCTCATGTTGATGAGCTGATGATGGAAGATAAAATTCCTTAACGGTTAGGAGTTGAGGTTTTTTTTTCAAATATTATAGGTACGTATAGACCGATAGTTGTATTCTTTCAGGTTATCCAGGTGATCTGATGATGGAAAGTTAAACTCCTTAACGGTTAGGAGTTATAGGAAGTTTCTTTAAATATCATATGCACGTATAGACCTTTAGTTGTATTCTTTCTGGTTATTCAGATGAGCTGATGATGGAAGGTATAACTCCTTAACGGTTAAGTCACACAACACCTTAACAAGATACTATAATATGTATAATATCAATGCTAAGTAGGTACACAGCGCTTCCAGTTACTCAAGTTTCCGTAGAAGGTAAGAAAACATTGAATTATGCCTAATGCAGGACAGGGGAAAGTAATAATAGGTTTTATATTATTAACAAGCCTGGTTTTTTTTGTGCCCGCTTCCGAATTAATGAAAAAATTGTATACAGGGTGTTACAAAATTACCCGTAATAACTGAAGGGTATGGAAGAACTCCAGTAAAGAATTAAATTAGTATATATTTTTTTTGGGATGGCGGGAACTCGCCTTTGATAGGCAGGAGTGGAGCACGAGAGGAGGCCCTTGCCCAGCAGTGGGACACAAAAATAGGCTAAATAAAAATAAATAAAAAATATTTTATTTTTACAAAAAAAAGAATACCGCGCCAAATTACAGCTTTATTTACTGTTCATGGGGTTTCAGGCTTTAGGCGTTATTTTGTAACACCCTGTATAAAGAAATACTGTAAAGGACCGTATCTACCTGAAGTTTAGTCGGGCTTGCTTGCACGCTTGCTTGCTTGCGTACATGCATGCTTGCTTGCATCTTCCTTGCATGCTTGCTTGCGTGCATGCATGCTTGCTTGCATCCTGCTTGCATGCTTGCTTGCATGCTTGCATGCTTGCTTGCTTACCTGTATGCTTGCTTGCTTGATATCTTGGTTCTTCGGAATACTCATGGTACACGCGAGCGAAGCCGCGGGCAAAAGCTAGTATTTTTATATAGGTACTAGCTGTTGCCCGCGACTTCGTCCGCGAAGAATAGGGGTACAAAAAATAGCCTACGACCTATTCTCAAACCTAACGAGTATGGGAAAAAAAAACTAAACTAGGTAACTAAAAACTAATTTGGCTCAGGGACCCTCAGGGACCCAGAGAGGGTCGTGGCCTCCGACAAATAAACAAAAGACGTGACATTATGGAAAAGCAGATATTTTGGGAAAGATACATTTTAGGAAAACGGACATTTCAGGCCTGAGCCCTTTTATGGCTACAACAGTCCCACAATAAGTAGGTATAATATGTTCCCTTGGTGTCAGATCGACTGTCGTAGTAGGTAGGTACGTAACCTAGCTGGCGCCAACGGCATCGCTCCCGTCAGAACTCTGTATCCCATAGAAATTTCTGGTCTTATTTCTTATCAACAACAGAAAGGTAACCTCTATGCAAAATTTAATTTTTGGGGGTTTCCAGGGATTGGAATGGGCGTTGATGAGTTAGTCTACCAATCAGAACTTGTCCTTTTATATATTACTAGCCTTCCGTCCCGTCCGCAGCTTCGCCCGCGATAAATTAATTTTCCCGTAGGAAAAGGTATTTTCCCGCGGTAAAAACTAAAAAGTAGCCTTTGTCACTCAGTGATAAGATAATGTAGCATTCTAACGGCAAAAGAATTTTTGAAATCGGTCCAGTAGTTTTCAAGTTTATTCGTTACTTACAAAAATACAAATCTTTCCTCTTTATAATACTATAGTAATAATAATATAGTAATAAGTAGTATAGATTACTAGCTCCTTATTGCTTACTCCATCTGCGAAGAATAGGGGTAGGTATACAAAAAATTGCCTACGACCTATTTTCAGACCTACCGAATACAGACAAAAAAGTTTCATAATAATCGGTCAAGCCGTTTCAGAGGAATTCGATAACAAACACCGTGACACGAGATTTTTATATATTAGACTAGCTGTTGCCCGTGACTCCGTCCGCAAAGAATAGGGGTAAAAAAATTGGCTTAGACCTATTCTCAAACCTACCGTGTATGGGGAAATAGGTTTCATAAAAACCGGTCAGGGCGTTTCGGAGGAGTTCGATAACGAACACCGTGACACGAGATTTTTATATATTAGACTAGCTGTTGCCCGCGACTCCGTCCGCGAAGAATAGGGGTACCTATAAAAAAAAGCCTACGACCTATTCTCAGACCTACCGAATACAGAGAAAAAAGTTTCATAAAAATCGGTCGAGCCGTTTCGGAGGAGTTCGATAACAAACACCGTGACACGAGTTCTTTATATATTAGATTAAGAAGAAGAGATTATAGTCTCTAGTTTACTTTTATTTATTTAGATAGCAATAGAAGCAGTGGCTAACATCCGTATTGTGGCATCGCTTGGCCGCGAAGAGGCAGTCCTGAAGGAATACATGGCACAGTTGGCACCAGCGTTGGCTCCAGAAAAGCGAGCGACGCACATACGCGGCCTCGTCACCGGTCTCTCCCGGGGAATGTTCAATTTTATCAACGCGGCAGCCCTGACCTTCGGGGGACACCTCATCGTGTCCCAAGGCGTCGCATACAACAATATACTCGTGTGAGTTGATACCTGAAGCTATAATGTTTTTCCTTTTTAGTAGTCGTTTGGCTTTAGAGTATAAATTAAACAGAAACAATTGCGTTGTAACTGCCAACAAAAAGTCAAAATGCGATAAGTCCTGACTAAAAGCCGGACTAAGTCCGGACGAAAAGCCTAAGGTCTGGACAGGTGCGAACAAATCTTGTACCTATAGTAACCGTGATTACAGTACCACACAATCTCTGCAAATGGCTGCGGGTGAGGCACAGAATGCGTTCGCGACAGCACCGGACTTCCAAAAGGGCGCGGCGGCGGCGGCGCGGATCGCGGACTTGCTGGCTACGCAACCGACCATCGTGGACCCTCCGCGACCTGTTGTCACTGGCTTCGTTAGTATGTTTTTATTAAAGTCAATTTTCACTCGTGTTCGAGTGACGAGACGAGTTGCGAGGCAAGTCACGAGAAGCGTGTGTGAACGAGCACTCGCGACTCATCTCGCGCCTCGCCCACTTCAGGTGCGGATTTTTAGACACGAGTCGAAGGACCTCATGAGTCGTCCAGAGATCGGAATTTTCACGGCAAAACATAAGGCTGACGCAATCAAGCTAGTGTTGGAACCTTTTTTTATCGATATCGAGTATTGTATATAAAAAAGTCATAATCTATACATATAAAATCCTTTGTCCTGACTGACGGATCAACGCACAGCCTAAACCGCTGATCGTAGAGACCTAAAACTTGGAGGGTGTGTTCTTTGTATGACGTAGGCATCCGATAAGAAAGGATTTTTCGTAGTTCTACTCCTAAAGGGGTAAAAAAGGGGGGCAAAGTTTGTATGGGACAACGAGATTCCTTGGTCCAATCTACTTCAAATTTTGCATAAACATTCTATAACAGAATTGATGGAAGACGTGTTTCGTATTTTATTGAAATTCATCCCTTGACGGGGTTAAAAAGGAGTAGAAAGTTATTTTGGGGGTGATTTGCTTCGAAGTTGATATCAATACTCCTTAGTGCTTTTGATTTAAATTACTTTTTATTTTGACACAATGTAAACGAAACGAAACTTCAAATTTTGCGAACCATTTGTCTACGTTTGTCAACCACTTCCTGATCTGATCTCTGATAATAACTAATTATAATAAGTATTTGCATTGCACCAAGCTTTTGCTTTTACAAGCGCAGCGTGGGACGTCCACCAACGAGATGGACGGACGTTTTGGTGAAGGCCGCAGTTTCAGGGTGGATGCAAGTCGCTTCCAACCGTAATGATTGGGCGTCAATGAGGGAGGCCTATGTCCAGCAGTGGACGTCCTACGGCTGAAATGATGATGATGATGATGAAGCTTTTATGTGAGTTCAACCTTTTTCGAATAAAATCGAATTGAGTATTCAAACATCATTGTTGAACTCGCATAAAAGCTTGGTGCAATGCAAATACATATAAAATCCTTTGTCCTGGAAGTCCTAAATGACTGACTGGCGGATTAACACACAGCCTAAACCGCTGTATGTAGAGACCTGAAACTTGGAGGATGCGTTCTTTGTATGACGTAAGCATCCGATAAGAAAGAATTTTCCGGAATTCCCACGGGGTAAGGAATATACAGGATGTATATATTTCATCAATCGAGAGTGACCCTATCCCCATAACGAAGATTAATAAACTGTTCAAATTGGGCATGCAAGTAGACTATTAGAATAGGTATAAAGCTAATTTCAATAATTTTGAAAATTCCCACGGGATAAGGATAAATCAGGATTTATATACTCAAATCAACTGGATCCTATCTCCGTAACTACAATTACTAAACTTTTCAAATTCAGTATAAACGTAAATGGTCAATTGGTCATACCTATCAGCAAAAAAACTTATTGCAGGATTTTTGGAAATTCCTGTGGGATAGATAATCTCTGAAACTTCCGAGCCGATTAAGAAAAAACTTTTACCAGTAAAACGTTACACTATCCTTTATTGACCATAGGCTACTTTTTTCCGAGAAAATACAAAATTCCGAAGGGATAGAAAAAAAAACAACTTCGGAGCTCATTTTAAAATGTCTTTCACCAATAGAAAAGATACTCTCCTTGATTAACATAGGATGCTATTTTCCGGATAAATGCAAAATTCCCGCGGTATAGAAAATAGTAAATTTAACTTCGGGGCTGAGTTTAAAAAAAATGACCAATAGAAAGCTACACTATCCTTTGTTGGTATAGGTTAGGCTACCTACTATTTATTCGGTAAAATGCAAAATTCCCGTGGGATAGAAAGAAGTGAACATCAATTGAGGGCTGATTTGAAAATTTCTTTCACCAATAGGAAGTTACACCAACCATTATTTACATAGACTACTTTTCTCCGTGAAAAAGCAAAATTCACACGGGAAAAAATAAGTGAATTCAACTACGGGGCTGATTTTAAAACTTCTTTTACCGGTTGAAAGCTACACCTTTAAGGACATAGACTACTTTTTCTCGGGGAAAATGCAAAATTCCCGCGGGATAAATATAAGCGAAAATTTGCATAGAATAAGAACAAATTTGTTGAAATTCCCACGGGATAGTGAATAAACGGGATTTATAATATTCACTAACTGATACTGATGATGATGAAACTGGATGTTGCTTTTGCCGGTTTTTTGTTTTATACAATGAAAGAGATGAAGAAGCTTTACCACAAATTGGAATTCTACGCGGACGAAGTCGCGGGCAAAAGCTAGTCTATACATATAAAATCCTTTGTCCTGACTGACGGATCAACGCACAGCCTAAACCGCTGATCGTAGAGACCTAAAACTTGGAGGGTGTGTTCTTTGTATGACGTAGGCATCCGATAAGAAAGGATTTTTCGTAGTTCTACTCCTAAGGGGGTAAAAAAGGGGGGCAAAGTTTGTATGGGACAACGAGATTCCTTGGTCCAATCTACTTCAAATTTTGCATAAACATTCTATAACAGAATTGATGGAAGACGTGTTTCGTATTTTATTGAAATTCATCCCTTGACGGGGTTAAAAAGGAGTAGAAAGTTATTTTGGGGGTGATTTGCTTCGAAGTGGATATCAATACTCCTTAGTGCTTTTGATTTAAATTACTTTTTATTTTGACACAATGTAAACGAAACGAAACTTCAAATTTTGCGAACCATTTGTCTACGTTTGTCAACCACTTCCTGATCTGATCTCTGATAATAACTAATTATAATAAGTATTTGCATTTCACCAAGCTTTTGCTTTTACAAGCGCAGCGTGGGACGTCCACCAACGAGATGGACGGACGTTTTGGTGAAGGCCGCAGTTTCAGGGTGGATGCAAGTCGCTTCCAACCGTAATGATTGGGCGTCAATGAGGGAGGCCTATGTCCAGCAGTGGACGTCCTACGGCTGAAATGATGATGATGATGATGAAGCTTTTATGTGAGTTCAACCTTTTTCAAATAAAATCGAATTGAGTATTCAAACATCATTGTTGAACTCGCATAAAAGCTTGGTGCAATGCAAATACGAATACATATAAAATGCTTTGTCCTGAAGTCCTAAATGACTGACTGGCGGATTAACGCACAGCCTAAACCGCTGTATGTAGAGACCTGAAACTTGGAGCATGTGTCCTTTGTATGACGTAGGCATCCGATAAGAAAGAATTTTCCGGAATTCCCACGGGATAAGGAATATACGGGATGTATATATTTCATCAATCGAGAGTGACCCTATCCCCATAACGAAGATTACTAAACTGTTAAAATTGGCCATGCAAGTAGAATTAGAATAGGTATAAAGCTAATTTCAATAATTTTGAAAATTCCCACGGGATAAGAATAAATCAGGATTTAAATACTCAAATCAACTGGATCCTATCTCCGTAACTACAATTACTAAACTTTTCAAATTCACTATAAACGTAAATGGTCATACATAACAGCAAAAAAACTTATAGCAGGATTTTTGGAAATTCCTGTGGGATAGATACTTAATCTCTGAAACTTCCGAGCCGATTAAAAAAAATCTTTTACCAGTAAAAAGTTACACTATCCTTTATTGACATAGGCTACTTTTTTCCGGGAAAATGCAAAATTCCCGCGGTATTGAAAATAGTAAATTTAAAATCGGGGCTGAGTTTGAAAAAAAATGACCAATAGAAAGCTACACTATCCTTTATTGGTATAGACAGAAAGAAGTGAATAGGTATCACTTGAGGGCTGATTTGAAAATTTCTTTCACCAATAGGAAGCTACACCAACCATTATTTACATAGACTACTTTTCTCCGTGAAAAAGGAAAATTCCCACGGCAAAAAAATAAGTGAATTCAACTACGGGACTGATTTTAAAACTTCTTTTACCGGTAGAAAGCTACACCTTTAAGGACATAGGCTACTTTTTCTCGGGGAAAATACAAAATTCCTGCGGGATTAAAATAAGCGAAAATTTGCATAGAATAAGGACTGTTGAAATTCCCACGGGATAGAGAACAAACGGGATTTATAATATTCACTAACTGATACTGATGATGATGAAATAATGAAATGATAATAATGATGAATGTTGCCGTTGCCGGATTTTTGTTTTATACAATGAAAGAGATGAAGAAGCTTTACCACAAATTGGAATTCTACGCGGACGAAGTAAAAAGCTAGTTAGGTATATTATTTTATAATCATTCGCACAGTTAATACCTAACCTAGCTAGGTAATTAGCTAGTACCTGTGATTGACCTCTATCTCACCTGATGAAAAGTGCAGATGAGGCCAAAGGTGCATATCACTGGTTCAGTAACAGCCTACACTCTTGCCTTGCAGAGTCTTGAAGAGCCTAGGTTGTGTTTATCTGGAAGTATAGACGAGGGGAGCAAATACCTTTCTTTAGCAGGTCGTATATTTTTTTTTTTACATAAAACTGACCCGTGATTGACCACTATCTCACCTGATGAAAAGTGTAGATGAGGCCAAAGGTGTACCTCACTGGTTCAGTAACAGCCTATTCACTCTAGCCTTGAAGAGACCTAGGTTATATTTATCAGGAAATAGAGACGACGGGAGCGAATTCCATTCTTTAGCAGTTCGCATTAGGAAGGATAACGTGAAGCGCTTCGTACGGGCCACTGGAATACTAACCACATAAGGATGAAGAAGCCCCCCTGCCTGGATGTGCGTCCGCCTGGATGTATTAGGAAAGATGAAGCGAATATAATATTCCATTGAGTGCCAAGCGAGATACGAGACGACGCACGAGGCGGGAATGAAAATGTAGTATAAAACCGCTGTTTGCGCAATGACAGTAACATAATAATACCTATATGGCAGTAGGAAGACAATATATAATACATGGTAAAATAATTCCAGAATATTTCGCCAGTTTGGCAGTAAATAATTTGAAGGCACATATGCGTTTGTTGCAAGTACCTAAGTAAATAAGTAAGTAAGTAAGTAAGTAATTTATTAATTGTAAACTGTGCACCTGAAGAAATCTCGTTTCTGATAGTCCACAGCGAATGTGTTAAGACGTATATACGAATATTCGGGTATTATACGTATAAGTATACACATTTTGCGAGACTTAAGACAATTTTTAGAATGTCGAAATAAAAGTAGGTAGTAGTAGGTAAAGTTTCCAGCTTGTTGTCTTTCATTCCGACGTTGGTTACGCTAAAATTATTTTTGCGGCTGTGTAATATTTTTATTACTTACGACAGAAAGCTGCTGGAGAGATCAGTTTCAAAGGAGTCGAGTTCAGCTACCCGACCAGGCCTGGAGTCCAAGTGCTGAAGGGACTAGACCTCAAGGTAAATATTATTACATACTGAACCAGATAAGGTATTCACGACAATTACCGAGGTTGGCCGAATCGTTAACTGATTTTAATCGTATTGTAAGAAGTACGTAATCTAATAAACATGTTCAGCAACTTTTTGAAAAAAAAAGTGTACACCGTTTTCAGTTATTTGCAGTGTCCAATCGATATTTGTATTACATCATGTTCAGTAACATATGAAACTTTACAGCGTGCAGGTGTTATGAAAATTTGGATGTGCTCATGGACATTCGTTGCTGACTGTACTTTATTTTTCTTCATTTAGGTACGAGTGTTTAAAAATTTCGCTCTTGATAGGTGGAAAGTTTCAAGACCATTGCTTTTGTGGGACAGAGCGGCTGCGGCAAAAGCACGGTCATTCAGCTGTTGGAGCGATATTACGACCCAGACGCCGGCGTCATAGTAAGTTCAACATAAAAGTCATACTGTCTAACGCACTCGGAAGCACAATCTCTTTCACCACTTTCTTCCACCATGCGATATTTATAGAATGAGGTTAGAAAGATATGGTCAATGTAATCGCGAGCGACCGCGCATTAGGCAATGTTGTCAGTAGAGTTCCGAAGCAATGCTGCCATGCTATTGCGCCCAGGAGCGGATTTATACAGGGTTATTTGTAATTCACTGACATCCTCTTAACCCTGAATTCCTATCACTCAAACAAATGTTTTTTGTTTTACGACTTTTTAAAATGAAGCACTTTTTTTCCCATACAAATACACAGAGTATCGTAAAAAGTTATTTCACTTCTTGTTTTAATCCGCGCAGAGTTGTATACTTGGCAAGTGAGTTATATTATAGTATAGTAATTTATGATTAAGTAATTTTGTTAAAATTATTCGTTTTTATGATCTACAAATTATCCATTTACGCATGTAGTTTATGTAGTTCATCGCTTATATTTATAAGTGTACATTTTATCTATCTGTGTGGCGTTCCGGGTATTACCGACGGTACTGGCTGAAAATCAGCGCTGGAGTGTTATAAACGCCTCAGCATTATGCTGAGCCAGTGTCCAATTTGCAACCGCAATGACACACTCTATTTTTAGCCTTTGTATTGTCCTTTTTGTTAAAATATTTATGTGTCTTGTGTTGTTGTAAATAAATGTATTTTCTTTCTTTCTTTCTTTCTTTAAAAATAAGAGGTAATCTCAAATTTTCAAAACGTTATTCCACCAAAAATATTAAGTTATGACAAAAGCCGTAAAACAAAAAACATTTGTTTAAGTGGTAGGAGTTTAGGGATAAAAGGATGCTAGTGAATTACAAATAACCCTGTATAAGGGCCATTATCGAAGACAGTTTTTGACAAAATATAGCAATTGGTCCAAGTAGTATTAGCACATGCAGGGTATTCAGTCTGGTGGCATACATTTTTTACGCATATTTCATTATTTGGCACAATTCATAATTTCGCATACCTACCTACCTAACTCTTTTTTTCTCAGAAACCATTAATTATTTAGGAATTTTGAAATGCTTATTGTTATTAATTATTATCTAATATATAAAATAATATATATAGTAATAATAATAATATCAAAATCTCGTGTCACGCTGTTTGTTATCGAACTCCTCTTACTCCTCTGACACGGCTAGACCGATTTTTACGAAACTTTTTTGTCTATCTATATTTGGTAGGTCTGAGAAATAGGTCGTAGGCTATTTTTTAACTATTTTGTAACTTCGCCGACGGAGTCGCGCGGGCAAAAGCTAGTCTAATATATAAAAATCTCGTGTCACGGTGTTTGTTATCGAACTCCTCCGAAACGGCTTGTTGTTGTTGTGTTGTTGTATTGTTATTGAACATTTTATCTTGTTTCCACCTTTTCAGTTTCAGTCAGGCGGGTTTTTAGTTTTTTTAATTACTTTTTTTTTATACCCCTATTCTTCGCGGACGGAGTCGCGGGCAACAGCTAGTTATTATTATATTTTCTTGTTGGTAACAGTAACATCATTTCTCCTACTTAGGAGGTAAAATATTGCACGGGCCGTTGATATAATAAGCTAATAATAAAATGTGTACATAATTGACTTTCTTGTCGGATTCTTCTCAACAAGATTTTTCCGTACCGGTGTGGTAGATTCTTCGACATTCTTATGAACACTTATGTGCTTGTTATAGCTAAAATTGAATAACGACATTTTGATCAATTACAAGAATTTTACAGTTAAGCTGTATCTCACGCTCAATCGTTCCAATAGTGCTTCTTGAAAAAAAAAATTGATATGAATTTTTTTGGCTGTTCGTTCAGGCTTTAGACGGCACAGCACTAACACAGCTGCTGCTGAGTGAAGTTCGTGAGAGCTACGGCCTGGTGTCACAAGAGCCGGTGCTCTTCGACTTGACCATCGCCGAAAACATCGCCTACGGAGACAATTCGAGGGCGGTATCGCGAGAAGAAGTTATTGACGCCGCCAAACAAGCCAATATACATAGCTTCGTGATCTCTCTTCCTGAGGTAACGAAGCTATTTGTAGTGCTGTATAAGTTCTGGCTTACTTTTTAGGGTTCCGTGCTCAAAGGGTGCCAACGGGACCCTATTACTGAGACTCCGCTGCCTGTCCGTCCGTCAGTGACAGGGTTCTATCTCAACCCTTACTTACTGAGTCCGACTCGCAATTGACCGGTTTTTTCTAACACAACTACACGCGACCGATTTCATGGTGTTTTTTTCTGTACATTGTGCTGCTGAGACGCTCGCCGCGGTGGACACCCAGCAGTTCACGCAATGAATATAAAAATCGCTCGCCACATCGCGCGAAGTCTATCTCAGGCCTTGACGGCATTATTAGTATTTCTTTCGAGTGCAGGGTTTGATAGAAAATAGCCTGCGCGACTTCTTCTGGGTAAAATTAAGTTATCGCTACTTATCTCCATATATCATCCAGGATGACCGTGTAGCCGTTTATGTGTGACTAAACTACAAACAAGCACATGACGCAAAGCAAATGTCTTATTTGTAATTAATTGTTTTCTCTTAAAATCCGTTTCCGTCAAACGACATCTAAGCTAACATCGATTCAATTAAAGTAACTACCCTGATTAGGTTAGGCTACATTTAGTTTTTACTTAGAGGGTTTCGAATTTTCAAACTCAGAACTAAAGACGGCTTGAACGTCAATCCGTGATCCATTTAATAGCATTCTGGCAAGCCATTTTGCCAGAATGCTAAGCAATACAATGCAAGCGCAAGGTACTGAATCAGTGCTTGAACATTTCTTAGTAGGTAATGATACTCTCTCCATTTTTTAAATGATTAGCGTTTAGGTACATTCCAAGAAATTGAACGCGTGCAGTCGCCATCATATAAACTTCGGAGTATTCAAGGTGCTCAAAAACATGACCGTATTTTCAATCGCGTACAGATGTAGGTAGTGCAAAATGATTTTCCTTCGTACTTTATCGGAAAAGTTCGTATTTATCATGCTCTCTGAATTAGCTTCAGTACCCATCTTACAGCCGTGTAGCCATCTTACAGTTTTCACTTTGACATTTGACACTAAACAATAAAGTTCCATATTAATGGATATGAAAACGTCACTCATTTAATACAATCATTGATTGACAGTTCGGGTGGGATTCGATTTGTGGCATTCGAACATGGCGGATGTAGACAGTATCTAATTTTGGTATTTCTGTTTCTTTGGCTAGTTGTAGTATAATTTTGATAGTGTTTTATGCTGCGATTAACCTTAACTGTTACAGTGATCACAAAATTCTTACTACTACTACTACTTACTACACTGGCTCAGCGACCCAAAGAGGATCTTGGCCTCCGACACCAGAGAGCGCCACTCTTCCCTATTTTGCAACACCTCGCGCCAATTGGCTGCGCCGAGGGCGGTTATGTCTTTCTGCACTTCGTCCAACCAGCGGTATCTAGGGCGACCCACCGGTCGTTTTCCGCTTGATCGCCCCATATACGCTCTCTTCACTGCCCGATCCTCTCCCATCCTCTCTAGGTGGCCGAGCCAGCGCAGTCTCGCCGCCTTGGCTTCTCCAATTACATTGGGCTCAGACACCAGGTCTTCCAGCTCCCGGTTCTTTCTCCGCCTCCACTTGCCATCTTCCTCTTGAATCGGCCCTAGCATCTTCCTCCAGATCTTTCGCTCAGCCACTAAGAGCTTGCCCTCTTCTTTTTTCGTTAGTGTCACAAAATTCTACACCGTGAAATTTTAGTGGTTGTTTTCCCGAAACGAGGTGATTTAGTTTCGATTGTACAATCGATTTATAATTACTATTTTGACTAGAGTCAAAAATCCAATTGTGAAAAACGAAAGTCGAAAATGACCGCAAACTAATAGTAACGCTTCGTTGGTACAAGTAGCGTACGATCGTACGATAGGTTAGGTACCAACGAAGCGTTACTATTGGTTTGCGGTCATTTTCGACTTTCATTTTTCACAATTGGATTTTTGACTCTAGTCAAAATAGTAATTATAAATCGATTGTACAATCGATACTAAATCACCTCGTTTCGGGAAAACAACCACTAAAATTTCGCGGTGTATATTGCTCTCGTGTCTGACATTTTTTAATGCGCAAGTTGTCTCCACGTGGTTTCTGGAATTTTACTATCAAGTTGCAAAAACTACAATCACCGTACAACGTCGCTCCCAAAGAGAGCAATTAACTGACATTGGCACAAGCCTATTGGCCGCCATTAAGGAAGAAGAAGAAGACAGTTCGGGTGCCATCGTATTCCGATTGAGATCAGAGTTTTCCCGGTGGGAAATCATTTTGCACTACATCCTGTACTTGCGGGTTTTGATATTTTTGAGCGCCTTAACTGCTCCGATGTTTATGATGGCGACTATGTACCAGGGTGGTATGTTTGTGCTGCATAAGTATGTCACGTTAATTTACCATACATCTGACAAAAAGGTTGCACCCTGGTATGCGATTCAGTTTCCTCGACCGCAAAGCGGATTCTACGTACACATGCAGGGCTACGACACCAACATCGGGAAGAAAGGCACTCAGCTGTCCGGTGGGCAGAAGCAGCGAGTGGTGATTGCGCGCGCGCTCACTCGCAAACCTAAGATCCTGCTGCTCGACGAAGCTACTAGCGCACTGGACACTGAGAGTGAAAAGGTTAGTGAACCTAGCCTGCAGAGTACAGACGCTATCATAAACGTCAGAGCTGTCTAGGTGCTCAAACATATATGAACACGCGACCGGGGCATGTCCTAATTAGAACTAAGTATACTTAAAAAACAATTGTAAGCGATTGACAATACAGTCCTGTTCAGGTGGTTATGAGCATCTAGACGATTCCCATGTCTACAATGGCGACTATATCAAAGTAAGGAGTAGATACCGAATGGATGAACTGAAACTGTAAGGGCCGCCATACACGGACTGCTCGAGCAGTAACCCAGTGATCAACATACACGGACCGCTCTTGCAGTCGACCGCATGGTGAAATTACCGTTTGTTAGTTATGTACCTCAAAAGCAAAAATACCTTGTAGCGTTTCACCTAGTCGCATTTCACCGCGATCGTGTTTTTTATTTTCGCTTTATGTCTCAATCGTATATTTTTTTTCTCGCTAAGAGTTAAGTCGCATTTCACCTCGATTGTTTATTTAAATTTTGTCTTATGTCACAATCGTCTAATTTTTTGGTCGCTAATGATTTTAGTCGCATTTCACCGCGATCGTTTATTTTATTTTCGCTTTACGTCTCAATCGTTTATTTTTTTAGTCTCTAATAGATGTAATCGCATTTCAGCTCGATTAAATATTTCTGTAACATTATAGTTCAGCAGAAGCAGACCCTGGTTCAAGCCTCCACATTTTCAATCAGCAAACTTTATTGTATTTATTATGTTGAGCTGAGATCTTGAGTAATTATCGCATATTAATGTCAATGCAATTCAATGTCGCAATGACAGAGTATTGTCTATTATTAGTAATAAAGATAATATTTCAATGAGTTTGATAGCCTTTTAGAAATTGAACTATAACTACAAGACGCGTTTAAAAAAAATATTTACAGAGTTTTGCTGCAAACATCAACCATCGCGTCAAAAAAAAAGCGTTCCAAATAAATAACGATCGCGGTAAAGTGCATATAGGGTAAAATACTACACGGAAAATATGACTCTACAAATTAAATATGCTTACGTGAACAGCTACGCGGTGAATTGCTTCAAGTATAAAAAACTATCGAGATTTTGTTCTGCCGCGACAAAACGCGACTAGGTGAAACGCTACAAGGAATTTTCGCTTTTGAGGTAAATAACTAACAAACGGAAATTTCACTGCGCTGCCAACCGCCCGAAGCAGTTGCAACTGCTTGAGCGGTTCGTGTATTGCGAATGACCATTTTATATTGAAACTACAAATCACCCAACAGCGACCGCTTGAAGCTGTTGGCTAGCACTCACTGCTTGAAGCAGTCCGTGCATGGCCGGTCTTAACTTAATGCAAGATTGATGGTAGTTACTACACTTTAATTAGGTATAGGTAGTCATGATAATGTATTTTCCATGATCGTGTGCGCAGGTAGTGCAAGAGGCGCTGGACGCGGCGAAGGCGGGACGCACGTGCGTCATGATCGCGCATCGGCTGAGCACCGTACGGGACGCGGACCTCATTTGCGTCGTGCAAGACGGACGCATCGCCGAACAGGGCACGCACCAACAACTTATGGACCTCAAGCAACTTTACTACAATATGCATACAGCAACGAAATAAATTATAAAGAAATTGTTGTAGTTTTAATATGCCTCGTCTCATTTAACATTATAGTAGGTACATTACTGAAGAGACCATTAAGTAAGCCATACTGGACAAGTACGATTTGAAATCTGAGCCATAGACGAGGAGTTCTATGTACGAGTTCGTCCAGTCTACCACTTATTGGTCGAAGTTTGTATACTTAGTGCTTCTCTAAAAATAAAACAAATTTAATATACTATATGAAAAAAGTCGCTTGTTTAATTCCCGTTCCCATGGAAATTCCGGGAAAATTAGTAGGTATGGCGATATTTTTCCCAAAATCGTTTTTTCCAGATAGCAAATTTTCCATTATGTGTCGACTGAGATTTGAACCCGGGATCTCTGCTTTGAAAAAGCAAACCAATGCTATTGAGACCACGACGTGTCCTCGCTAAGGGCTCGAAATTTGCCTTAATTTAGATTTTGCTATGTGTCAGACGTTTCGACGATTCTACTGAAAAGTAAATAAGTTAGTAAGTTGACGGAAAGGCATCTGTCAAATTTGATTGAAGAGAAAACTTGAGACAGATGTATGTGATGACAAGTCTGTACTGTTTTCGATGATTGTCATGTCATATCGCTTGCCTGAAATTAGCATAGCTATTTTTTATCAAAATTCAACCATAGTTATATGCTTTAAACGTCTATTTTTCCATGTTGTTCAGATATATTTGATATGTTGACTGTGGTTGACTGCTTAGATACCTACGAGGGGCGTTCAATATAAAGTGAGAATGAGATGCAAACTCTTTTAATATTACGAACGTAAATACTGGCCGGTAAAGCTAATCTATCTAGCTGATTGCTATGAAAAAAAAACTAACTGTCTTTTGTTTAAAAAAATATACGGTAATTTCTTTGCAATGCTATTGAGTACGTTAGCGAAAATGGAGAAAATTGAACTGCGCGCCGTTATCAAATACTTGTATTTGAAAAATTTTTCTACGGACCAAGTCAATTTGGATTTGCGGGAAACTTTAGGGTCTAATGCTCCTCCGTATTCGACAGTCGCACGTTTGTGCGCCGAATTTAGACGTGGAAGAACATCGACAATGGACGACCCCCGCTCCGGACGCCCTACTACAGCAGTAACTGAAGAAATTGTGAAAAAAGTCGAAAACTTAGTTTTGGCGGATCGTCGTGTCACAGTTCGTTTTATTGCTGAAAATGTAAAGATTTCAACGGGGAGCGTGCATAATATTTTACATGAACGCTTGGGTATGAAAAAGGTATCTGCGCGTTGGGTACCAAGAATGCTTACTGACACGCAAAAACAAACTAGACTAGAGATTTGTCAAGAAGCTTTGAACCTGATACAGCAAGACCGGGAACTTTTTTTGGCGCGATTTATAACAATGGACGAAACATGGCTCCATCATTACGACCCTGAAACGAAACTGCAGTCTATGACATGGAAAAGGCCATCATCTCCAACTCCGAAGAAATTCAAGGTGAGCCCATCTGCCGGTAAGGTCATGGGCTCTGTTTTTTGGGATGGTAAAGGGGTATTAATGATTGAGTATCTCCAGCATGGAGCCACTATTACGGGCACTTTATACGCCAAACAAATAGCAACATTGCGCAATGAGATCCGCGAAAAACGGCGAGGTAAACTCTAGAAAGTTGTGCTGTTCCACCAGGACAATGCCCCGGCACACAAGCCCGCCGTTGCAATGGCTGCAATTCGTGATGCTGGGTTCGATATCCTTAAGCATCCTCCGTATTCACCAGATCTCGCTCCCAGTGATTTCTACCTATTTCCGAGATTGAAACAATACCTGAGACGCCAGAAATTTGAAGATGACGACGCGGTAGTCGCTGCAGTACAAGATTTTTTAAGTACTCAAGATGAGACCTTTTTTAAAAATGGAATTTTAAGTTTAGGAAAAAGATATACTAAGTGTATTATGCTAAAAGGTGACTATGTCGAAAAATAAAATGACATTTAGTAAAAGTTGTTTATAACATACTCATTCTCACTTTTTATTGAACGCCCCTAGTACCAGTGATTTTTTGAAAGCTAAGGTATCAATCAATGACTTGTTAAGGAGTGTAGAAATTAATGAATATCGACTGTTTAGGTATTTGTGACACGTTGAGCGCTCACAAGTAAATACTACTATGACAGTCAACAACTTTTTGACAATTTAAACGTTTACCTCTCTTTGAGCACCTGAAGCGTATAGCGACTTTTGATGCTGACTGTACCTATGTGTTCGAAGGTTTGGGTTTAGATTTATGTATTGATACATGAGTAGGTTTACTTTGAAGAAAATTATTAATGAATAAATTTCACAGACTTTATTTATTTTTGACAAAAAAATAAGCCAGTCTAGTTCTGGAAGAGGCTCCATGTAGCTCTCGATTTATCTGAAACAAAGTTTTTCTATTACTTTTTATAATTGAATTGGAAAACATGATAAGTAGTTAATTTTCTTTGGGCGCTTATCCAAAGTCTTGGATTGTCATTTTTGTTCTAAGGCAAAATTGGAACAAATTTTCAATATACAGGGTTATTTGTAATTCACTAGCATCCTTTTAACCCTAAACTCCTACCACTTAAACAAATGTTTTTTGTTTTACGGCTTTTGTCATAACTTAATATTTATGGTGTAATAACGTTTTGAAAATTTGAGATTACCTCTTATTTTTACGATACTCTGTGTATTTGTATGGGAAAAAAAGTGCTTCATTTTAAAAAGTCGTAGAACAAAAAACATTTGTTTGAGTGATAGGAATTCAGGGTTAAGAGGATGTCAGTGAATTAAAAATAACCCTGTATGGAGTAGTTTTTAAAGTAATTTTTAGACATTTCAATGAAAAGAGTTTTACATACATACATACATACGAATATGAGCTCGTGATACCCTTCCGACGCATACTGCCAAAAACGCAAAAGGCCAATCAATACATACATTTTTGGCTAATAACGTATTTAAATTCTTTAATTCGCGAATGACCATACATAGGAAAAAGAATAAATATAAATAGAATACTAAAACTAAATATAACTTAACCCTTAATAAGGAAGGGTCAGTTGCCTCGTAGGGAATCGTAACCTACCAAACTGACTCAGATTGGTGGACACTCAGATGACTTCTACAGGAAGTATATAAGACACGTGTCAAACGAAAGTCAACCCTTAATAAGGTAGAGGCGATTTAGCGACCACATGCATTGAGTTGGAAATTGAACCTTATTGATTTCACTATACGTCGCAATTACCACTGTAATTATTGAAAAGACGGTAAAGCATGCAGCCAATGACCTGACTCCCTTTCCGAAACAGCAAGAATTCTTGCTCGGTCAGGGGCATCTGGCGATAGAAAAATTAGCCCATTGTGGACTAGCTTTACCGCTGGCAGATCCCATAATCGTTGGATACATGCGTTAGTGGCTGTCGGAGCATCTTCTCCAGGGCGCGCTGTGCTTAAAGTTCTTTTTAAATATAGGTAATTTAACAAGTCACTGACTCAGACCCAGATCAACTGTAGTTAGGTGGCCAAGATTGCTTGTAGGTTACATATATGTGTCACATTACTTGTAGATTAAGTACTCACGGTGTAGGAGCTGCCATAGCCACCGACGTGAGAATGGAAATGATACTTCCAGCAGCTAGGTTGCCGTAGTAGGCCTGAGCGGCCGCTGCGGCGGTCCCTGCGGCTATCCCGGAAGACCCAAAGCCCAGCATTGGTGCGACCCATGCGGCACCGAGCCCGCCCGTGCCGTAGATCACAGCCCCACCTACCACATTCACAGCAATTGCCGCCAACAAACCCATTCTGGAATAATTATGTCATTATTCGTATGTCATTACATGCTTTCGCTCAGTTCGGACGTGTCGATCATTTATTAAATAAATAATCACATGCTGAGTCGTGACCTCGTTTTTTACGATACCTAAGTGACATATGTACTGTGAGATATTTAAATGTGAAAATGTTTTATCTTTTGCTAAGTGATAGAAAGTGAATTTAAAATCAATAAATAATTAAAAAAAAAAAAATAAAATAAAATAAAATAAACAATGCACAGCCCTTTCAATCGGAGTGAGAGGACCGCCCGCTCCCCTCCTGCGTCGCCTGCGCCTCACCCTGCCGCGCCGCCCCAAAATGAAGAAGCCAGAACTGAACCCAAATCCACTGCTGAAATTCAGCTTTGGATGACGACCATTGAGCAGTGCCTAAGTGAAGTGTGCTCCATATCATCAGAGAGCAAAATGAATTCGGATCAAAAATTACGCGTTAGTACTCTATGTCGGAAAGTGGGTCATGGGACATCGCAGATGGCAGTACAATACCAGTCCCTGATAAAGACGACGTGCCAAGTAAACATGTCTAATAAAACTCTTATGAGAGAGCTTGACCTTTCGAAGCAGCTTCAGGACCTTAAGACACAAGTTCAGGAGTCAGCCAAACCTTCATCAGAATTTTCTTTTGCTGACATGGTGAGAAAGGGTAGTAATAAATTCATACAGCCTGAAAAGATTAGCTCAATTTCCATTTATCCAAATGACAAACAAAAGACCAGCGAGGAGACCAAATCATTGGTTCAAAAAATTATTTGTCCAGAGCAAATGAAGCTGCACGTAAGAAGCCTGCACAAGACGAGAAACGGAGGAGTTACCATTAGCACCGATACCAGGGAAGACATTACAAAACTGAAACAATCTGTTCAGTTAAAAAATTCGGGCCTTACGATCGAGGAAACACACAAACGCAAGCCAAGGGTAGTTGTAATTGGAGTGCCCACTTCAATGCAAGAAAATGAAGTCCTTAAGTGCGTGTACCAACAAAACTTGACCGACAAGCTGGAAGTTTCTAACCTGGAGTCATTTTTAAATTCTGTTAAATTGAGCCACAAATCGGGCAGAAAAGGAGCTGATACTGTGAACTATGTAATTGAGGTCACTGCCGGGATTCGTAAAGCCCTAATATCAAATGACAGAGTTTTTATAAATTGGTCATCATGTCCAGTGAGAGATTTCACCTTAGTCACAAGGTGTTTCAAGTGCCAGCAATACGGTCACGCGGCTAAGTCATGTCGGGAGGCAACTCACACTTGCGGCCACTGTGGTGATCTTGGTCATTTAATAAAAGAATGCCCGAAGAAAGATGAGCAACCGAAATGTGCCTCTTGTTTGCGTTTTAAAAAACCAAGCAATCACTCTACGGGTGCTGCTGATTGTCCGGCGAAAATAATGGCCGAAAAAAGGTATATAAATTCTATAGATTATGGAGGTGCCTAAGAGCACCGTAAATAGAGTTTTTTTCAGTCGTTTAATTATCCGATAAGTAGTCGTATTTACATTAATTTATGATTAATAGTTTAGTTAATGAGTTGGATAATTTATCTGTATCTGAGTCTAAAATTTGTGAAGCTGAAGATTGTAAGCAGTTGCTAGGCAATTTTGCTAGCCCATTAACCATTTTAACGCAAAATATTCGCAGTGTATTCAAAAATTTTGATAATTTTAGTACTTTGCAGCAGAGACTTAACATGGATTGTGACCTCATTGTTTTAACCGAATGTTGGATTTCTAAACGCCCAAACGCACCACTAATTCCTGGGTATAGTATGCATAAGAGTAGTATTCACTACAATCAAAGTGATGGAGTCATAGTTTATGCAAGAGATCATCTTAATGTTGCTGTTGAGGAACCTAATATTCGAGAATGCAACAGTATGTTGGTCAAAATCGGAACCGAAATTGCAATTTTGGCACTTTATAGACCTCCCTCTTTCAGAAATATTTCAAATTTTATTGAATCATTAAATGACACTTTGCAAAGCATGTCATCCTTCAAAAATATAATATTAATTGGAGATATTAATATTAATATTCTTCCAGAAAGTGTTGATTCAGATGCTCAGAGCTATCTCAACCTATGCTCTTTTCATGGCATGCTCCCTGCGCACACTTTTCCTACACGTCATTTTAGTGGATCCTGTTTGGATCATGTCTTTCTGAAATCGAATTTTCCCTCACTTGCCCTAGTTATTAACTCGACAATAACTGATCACAATGCTGTCCTACTAACCTTAAATCGTAAAATATCTAGATTAACTAACGCTCGCACAATGTCTAAACTGAATGTAAGCAAACTTGAGGATGACTTACGCAGCATTGACTTTGACCCAGTTTACAACTCCACTGACCCACAATTTTGTATGTTATATTTAATAGAAAATATTAAGAGTATTATTGAAAAAAATACAATTAAGATTCAACTAAATAACAAAAATCATGGCATGAAACCGTGGATCACTCAAGGTCTCATTCGGTGTATGAGACATAGAGATAAACTTCATATGAAGGCTAAATCTCACCCAGATAATTCTGCATTGCAATTGACGTATAAAAGGTATAGAAATTTTTGCAATGATCTTATAAAAAAAGTTAAAATCAGTTACGATAAAATGGAGCTGGAGAAAGCTGGAACAAATTCAAAAAAAATCTGGGAATTCATTAAAAATGTAACTTTTACCTCGAAACAACATGAGTCACCCTCTGGTTTATTACAAGCACACTCATCTCATTTGATGTCTGCTAGCATGGCAAATAATTTCTTTGTTAATATTGGCAAGGGTCTAGCGGAAAAAGTTCAGAGGTCATTGAAACATCCTATAAGTAGTCCCTTTACATGTAATACTAATTTAACATCATTTGTGTTACTAGATACCGACGAAACAGAGGTGGAGAGGCTGGTCATGGGTCTAAAAGACGACTGTTCAGTTGGATGGGATAATATATCTAATAAAATTATTAAGCAATTTCGTCATCTATTGGTACCACCACTAACTTACATATTCAATTTATGTTTACGTACAGGACACTTTCCTAAGTGTCTCAAGAAAGCTCTTGTTGTCCCTGTATTTAAATCTGGTAGCAAATTTGAAATTTCAAATTATAGACCCATTTCCTTAAAATACTTGAAAAAATTATAAATAATAGATTGGTCAAGTATCTAGAGGATAACTGTATTTTATCTGAGAAGCAATATGGTTTTAGATCAAAAGTCTCAACCGCTGATGCTGTACATCATCTTACTGATTTTGTAGTACAAAATCTTAATAATGGTCTTCACACACTGGGAATTTTCCTAGACCTAGCCAAAGCTTTTGATACTGTGTCTATTCCTATTCTTTTGAGTAAGCTTGAAACTATAGGTATTCGAGGAACTCAGCTGAAACTTTTCGAAAGTTACTTGGAACACCGAACTCAATGTGTTAAGATAGGAAATGTTTTCAGCAATGACCAGAAAAACACATCTTTTGGTGTTCCCCAAGGAAGCATTTTAGGACCAACCCTATTTTTAATTTTTATAAATGACTGAAGCATGGAACAATCATAACATATGCAGATGATACGGCCCTACTTTTTGCGGCTGACTCTGATGCTGAAGTTTATAAGCATGCGCAACACGGGTTCAATATGGTTAATAAATGGCTTCAGCTCAATTTACTAACTCTTAATGCCGATAAAACTAACTATATTAAGTTTTCAATGCGGAAATGTACGCCTACGCAAATTGATTCTACATTATATGCCCATTATTGTAACTTTCCCACAGATGGCCAATGTGTGTGTTCCGCTATTAAAATTACCGACCGAATAAAATACTTGGGCATTATAATAGATGAAAATCTTTCGTTCAAACATCACATAGAAGCGTTATGTGCTAGAACTCGTAAGTTGATATTTGTATTTAAAAAGTTGCGACATATAGCGGATCCTAAATTAATTAGGCAAGTTTATTTCTCGCTATGTCAGTCAGTCCTAACCTACTGTATAACAACATGGGGTGGGGCGGGTAAAACATTTTTTCTAGCCATTGAGAGAGCGCAAAGAGCTATTCTTAAGGTGTCCACTTTCCGCCCTTTCCTTTTTCCTACTAATCTGCTTTATAAGTCGTGTAATGTGTTAACAGTTCGACAATTATTTATTTTCAGTATAGTACTTAAGCAGCACGCAGCACTACCCTATAACACGGTACTAACGGATAAAAGGCGAAAGGACATAGTTTGCTCTCAAAAAATAAGACCCAAATTTGCTTTCACGCACAGGTTTTTTGTTTTCTTAGGACCACTGCTCTATAATAGATTAAATTCAGTTTCGCATATTTATCCCCTAAATGTTAATAAATGCAAAAAAAGTCTCCTAGAGACACTGCAAAATATGTCGTACGAAGATACAGAAAAATTATTATTAGTTGTAAAGTAGGTAGTTTGTGTTTGCTACCTTTATTTTTGTTAGATTTTAATTTTTAGGTTACTATTTTGGTTATTTATATTTGTATTGTTTTTTGAGAGAAGTTTTTGATTGTGTTTTTCACTGATTGATTGTTTATTTATTTAAAACTTATATTTTAGCTCTTACAGCCCGAAACACAGGATTTCCTAGTTCGGGCCCATGAGTTGCTTACTTAGGTTTAGTATAAGGAAACTTTGTACCTATTAAGTTATTCTGTAAAAATCAAATTTTCAATAAATTTATCTTATCTTTATCTAATAAAATATGGTTTAATTTTTTTTTTTTGCATTTATTGTGTCTGTGTCTATGATTTATGTCACAGATTCAGTCGCGGCATGTAGGTAATTTACGAGAAGTCGTATCTCAAATTTTCAATAAATTATAAAAAAATATTGGAGTGATGAATTGATAAAAAAAATAAAAAGGGGGTGTTAGAAATAATGAACAATCCCAATTATTCCTACCACTGGAAGTTTCAAAACTGAACTTTCAAAATTTGACCCATACTCACAAGGCAAGTTAAAGAAAGCTTACAATAAGTTTAACTGTAGCCCTTAACCCTTTCAACGTCAACGACACTTATAGTATAGGTGTCAGAAAGTACAGTGTATTGACACAATGGCATAAGATTCAAAGCAGGTTGCGTTGAAAGGGTAATTGTGACGTTTATATTAATAATTAATAAGGTAAATGAGGGTGAATATCTCAACAGCATTTTTTACGCGTCCAAGCGATTTCTTAGTCTCTGGGGACTGACTTTTTAAATGTATTTGGAAGTGGTAAAAATCTATGTTTTGCAGTAAAACTAGAGCTTAAATAAAATTTAACTACACACACACACACACACACACACACACACACACACACACGTTAAAAAGCCTTGGGATACTCATAAAAATAAAATAAAAATCATTTATTTCAGATCACAGAGAATCCATAGTTTTGTTAGTATGCCTTTACATTAGGGTTGCTATACGTCCCGGTACGCCGGGACATGTCCCGGTTTGAAGCATGGTGTCCCGGCGTCCCGGCCGACAAGCAAATTGTCCCGGTTTAAACAGTAATATACCTAGCGGCAGCGCATGCTACACGCTGCGCTCGTAGCCGATGATGTGCATTTTCACCAATAAGTATAGCGAAAAGCGCCAACAAACAGAAAACCGTAAAAAAAAAGTAAAAAACTAGCTGGCATTGAATGACTGTGTTAAAAGTTGTTTTGTGTTTAGGCAAGGCCTAAACCTTTAAAGTTACCTATTGCTGTAATAAAAGTTCCTTTTTTTCTAGCTTTACTAGTTTTTCTTTAAATGTCCCGGTCTGAGCCCCCACACTTATGGCAACCCTACTTTACATCCTATAAACTATGTTAGTAATGAATTTAAATAATGATAATAATTTTTTAATGATAATAATTAACTTAACATAACGTCTGTCTAGAGAAATATTTCTCTATTGTGGCTTATTCTATATATTTGTGGTTTATTATCCCTACACAAATTTGATATTTTGACTCGGTAGTAAATTTTACATAGCTTGGTAGGTATATTTATTATTTATAATTATTTACAGATACTTAAATAATCTAAAGTATGTACAATTTACTTAGTTTAATTTATTTAATTCATTTTAATTTATACTCGGTAGTAAATAATTAAGCCTATATTAAAATGTTCAAAACTATCTAGAGATAAAATATCCCTAGGCGCTTTTGCCGAGTGTAGTTGATAAGATAAAAAAATTCTACTACTTCTTTTAAATCAGCTCTTTTTTATCATTTGCGGTATTTTTCAGTCTGTGATTTCACATATCGGTCCCCCGAACCTGTGTATCACATATGTGAAACCGAAACCGATTAGGGAAATTAGTATATTCCTATTAATTACGCTAAGGAAGATTTCGCTAAGAGAAGAAGAAGACATATTGCTGTGCCCTTACAGGGTAAATGTTGAAGCTGTACATTATTTTTAAGATCTTTATCCACAACATTTAAATGCAATAAAGAGTTTGAGTTTGAGTTTGAGTTTGAGTTTCCGTATTGCTTTGCCCTGCGCCTCATAGTCGAGAGAGTATATGTATACTATGTACGAAAGGGAACGGATTAACTTAAGTAAAACAAAATGGAGGCCATTCGGAACAATGCAGGTCAACAAATTCGCTTCCTAGCTTCATTGCAAATTAGAAAAAAAAAGTTGTACCTACATAGGTACTTAGGACTTAGATTTGAAATTAAAGTAGAGTAAGGACTCACCTGATAGATTCAATAAGAGAGATTTTTGCTAATTAGTATAGCGACGTATTTCAATGAAGTTAAACACTCACTGTCATAAAAATGGATGCCGTTAAGCTATTTATATAGCTGATCTCTTTCTTTTTTTAAGAATGGTGTTGCCAGTGGATATTTCTAATAACAAACTTATCTTTGCGTGCGTCGTCGGCGCCACTGTCTAAGGTTTGTAGCGTAATTTGTATGCAGCGACATTAGTTCACCATTTGTCCGCGTGAAGCGTCAGTAATCGATAGCGACAGTTGAAGGGGAATTACCAAGTTCACAACCCGTGGTGCAATTGAAATCCGCTATGACTCACGTGGTCGTCAATAAGATATTCGTATCGATAATCGTTTTTATCAAAACGATTTACAATTGAAGTTTATCTAGCATCTTTATGTGACACGATGCATTCTAAGCTATACTTTGCACATTAGCACAAAAATTATGACATTGTTCCTCTATCTCCGCAATATCAAAGTGATTACCATAGCCTAAGAAAATTCATTAAATCTACCTAAATATTGCATTGCCTAGATTTAAAATCATGCGCTTATTCCTTCAATGCCTTAAGATGATTAGGTACTTTCGTTTTCTAAGGTAAAGAAGCTTAAAAGATGTTTGTGATGTTTAAAAGGCTTTTAAAATATAATAATTCCTGTACTAATTTCTATGTATTTTTAGGGTTCTATTTACGCAAGATTTTTTTGCTGACAGTAAGTTGCTTCGTTATTGGCATAGGATATTATTTGAAAAGTTCAACCTTTCGTCGAAATTAAAACACGTCTTAGTCATGTCATGCTTTAGCGCAATGTACATTAACGTCTATTTTTGTATTTTATTTGATTTCGCATTCGGCGTTTGCATTTTTGTTCGTGTTAATTTATTAAAACTATTTTTATTCTATAACTCAAACGTTACTGAGTGGATGTGAAAGCTGGTATAACTAAAATTTGTCTGAAATGCATTTGGCTGAATTTTAAACCGTTCAGTATTAATTTTATTGATATAATCAATATTATGTTTGATATCCCTGCAACGTAGATAAATAATACCAAATATCAAAACCAACCAAAACATAAACAGCAATGTTTTTATCATTTCTACTAAGGGCAAAGAGTATTGTAATATTATATGAACAAGAGTGGCAACTCTATGGTCAAATATGCATGTATGGAAGGTGCTGCTGCTCTACGCCCTGGTGAAGAACTAATGTGACGTATCTATAGATGTATACCTATCTATATGTATATGTTGGTAGTGACGTACAGCTATAATTACGCGTAATTTTAATTGATAGGCTAATTGCCACTATTCGTATTTTAGCCGTCTAATTCAAATCAGCATATACGAAGTATAAGCGGCTAAACCCGATTTGCACTATACGGCTAAAATACGAACATTGGCAAGTGGCCTATCAATTAAAGTCCTTGACCGTACAATTTGGTACGCCATGGCCATGGCCGATGAATGACAACTGACAAGTTTGACAAGTCAACCAAGATGGCCGCTAATTTAGTTCTTCACCAAACAACCAGAGATCGCTGTAGTCGCATGAAAAGTGTGATATATGTAAGTGTGCCCCCCCTGACTAAGGGTACCGTAAAAACGTACAACTTTGCCCGCTTTTTGCGATCTTTTGCTTTTTTTAGAGTCAATTGGTCGGTATTGTGCAACTTTATCTGTGGAACTCACATATTGACATACTTTTCTTTGTGTAGATGAGAACACTACATTTAAAATGAGTTTCCGTACCCTAGAAAACGGGCCTCAAACAGGCGGGCCAAAATATTGAAAAAATTTCGAGATTGCCCACATTTGTTTACACTTTCATAACTTCGGGATTATCAATTTTATGGTCATGATTCTTAAAGTCTAATAATCTAGAATAGGCATAGCAACGTTGTGTCGTATTATAAGTCCTTTAAGTGATATATTTAACCTCCAAAATCGTGTGGGCAAAGTCGTAAAAAAAAATTGACATCCTTCATACAAAATCCTGGATATGCTAGGGTTGTCAATTTTTACTTATTGGCTTTACCCGACTACGACTAAATTAGGTGCAGTATGATATTCATATTTTAATAATAATAGATAATACTGGATGTTTTAAGATTAAGATTCAATAGTGTAAAATTAAACAATAATCTTAACTTTATAGACCACATTCATCTGTCTGAAATAAACGGATTTTATTTTATATAACCTGCGGTGAAATCCAATAGTGTGTGTGAAGTTCCCAATTCGCATTGGGCCCGCGTGGGAACCACGGCCCAACCCCTCTCATTCTGAGAGGAGGCCTGTGCCCTGCAGTGGGACGTATATAGGCTGGGATGATGATGATGATGATTTTATATAACATACTAGTGACAACCCTAAGGGTAAAATTTTGCTGGGCAAAGTTGAAAAAAAGTAATACGAAAAACGTTCATGACATTGCCCACTACCATAATTACAAAATTAATAGAGATAAGGTGTTGAGATTTTGTCTACATCGTTTTTAAACTGAATATTAGTTACAGTTAAAATTAAATACTTGTGGGACTTTCTTGGCTTAAAATACACTCGAAGTTTTTTCGTACTAATTGGACCGCCAAAAAACACGTCCGCACTCCAAGCCAGCTCACGCGTGATAGAAGATAGATACGCGTCAACCGATAGGCCAGTGTTGCCTGCAATATGTTTAGCTATAAGCTACAGATTAGAATGAAAGTGTATTTGTAACTATTTTTGGTATATTTCGCTTTTACTGAAATGTGACGCGGTGGGCAAAGCTATAATGAAAAGGCAAAGTTGTAAGTTTTTACGGTATGCGCGCACGAGCAACTTTTGTCTCCGCGACTATTTTATCAAGTCAAGTTTTATTTTGTCAAGTATTTATGGGTTAGTATGGAAGTGCGTACACGTAGCGCCGTGACTCCCGGGATACAAATACACATAACACAAATAAAATCGTCATGCGACTAAGTTGCTCGTGCGCGCATACCCTAAGATTACACTCTGCAAAATCGTCATCTTTTTTTGCTTCATATCTACTGAAAACTGGTCACACTGATTCTTGTTGTAGTTTGTGACCATGAGACATTTTTTTGTTTTGCTTGGTTGGTAATTTGTCTCAGCTTATGTTGCCATAAAAAAATTTAAGATAATTGTAATGCGTTATTTGCAGTAGTTTTTAAATTAAATTATAGCGTAATCTTATCTGGTTTCGATCATTAATTTCGGTCATTATTTTATCTCACCTTAACATTGAAATACATATGAGATTTCCATTGGTAGTAGGTGCAGCGCCATCTTTCCATTTGTATCGGTACTTTGTCTACAGACGGAGCTCCACAGGGTTACGCTGATGTAAAAGACTCCAGGCCGGTCAAAGTAAACTAGATGGCGCTATCAGTATAATTAGTAGAGTGCCTACAATAGTAGGTTCTAAGTACATAGAGAAATATAAATCCATACTAATGTTACAAATGCGAAAGTGTGTATGTCTGTCGGTCAGTCTGTTACCTCTTCACACTTAAACTGCTGAACCGATTTTGATGAAATTTGGTATACAGATTGTTTGAATGCCGGGAAAGGACATAGGGTGGTTTTTATTTCAGAAATCACTCTTCAAGGGGGTGAAAAGGGGGATGAAAGTTTGTATGGGGAATATACACCGTGAAATTTTAGTGGTTGTTTTCCCGAAACGAGGTGATTTAGTTTCGATTGTACAATCGATTTATAATTACTATTTTGACTGGAGTCAAAAATACAATTGTGAAAAACGAAAGTCGAAAATGACCGCAAACCAATAGTAACGCTTCGTTGGTACAAGTAGCGTACGATCGTACGATAGGTTAGGTACCAACGAAGCGTTATTATTGGTTTGCGGCACAGAAATAATAATAAAGAGGATTTTATTATTATTTCTGTGGTTTGCGGTCATTTTCGACTTTCGTTTTTCACAATTGGATTTTTGACTCTAGTCGAAATATTATAAATCGATTGTACAATCGATACTAAATCACCTCGTTTCGGGAAAACAACCACTAAAATTTCACGGTGTATAACCGCTGAACCGATTTAAACGAAATTTGGTATATAGATAGTTTGAGTCCAGGAAAAGGACATAGGGTGGTTTTTATCCCAGAAATTACCCTTCAAGTAGGTGAAAAGGGGGATGAAAGTTCGTATGTGGAATCAATAACCGCTCAACCGATTTAAATCCCAGTTCATTTTCACAACTAGGCAAAAGTTTCAGCATTTTGGTCTGATCAAAAATATCTTCAACTAAACAGTAAAATTACCGCATATTAAATAAGTCTCGTATCGTACGCTACTTGTACCAACGAAGCGTTACTATTGGTTTGCGGTCATTTTCGACTTTCGTTTTTCACAATTGTATTTTTGACTCTAGTCAAAATAGTAATTATAAATCGATTGTATTACAATCGAAACTAAATCACCTCGTTTCGGGAAAACAACCACTAAAATTTCACGGTGTATATTCCCCATACAAACTTTCATCCCCCTTTTCACCCCCTTGAAGAGTGATTTCTGAAATAAAAACCACCCTATGTCCTTTCCCGGCATTCAAACAATCTGTATACCAAATTTCATCAAAATCGGTTCAGCAGTTTAAGTGTGAAGAGGTAACAGACTGACCGACAGACAGACACACTTTCGCATTTGTAACATTAGTATGGATTTATATTTATTTTCTTGTAGAAAAGTCGCCCTCCTCCACTTCCACATAAATCACACAAGATCATATAATTAAGTATGTATATAAGAAATAGATGTACAAAGGCAAACTATCCCTTCTTCTCTTCCAGTTAGCATTTGATCGATTAATGAAACAGAAACAAGAGCAGACACGCTCGCTGTAAAGGGTCAAAACAGTCAGAAATTAATCCAAATAAATAGTGCTAATATCTCACACAAATTTAATTATCAAAAACACAACACTAATTATCAAATACTAACACGCTTCAAACTCTACCTATACGAAATTATTTATTACTAGCTGTTGCCCGCGACTCAGTCCGCGAAGAGTAGGTGTAGGTATAAAAAATAGCCCACGACCTATTCTCAGACCTACCGAATGTAGACAAAAAAGTTTCATAAAAATCGGTCATGCCGTTTCGGAGGAGTTCGATAACAAACACATTATTAAACACATATTTTACTTGGGCTGATATCGTATCAGCATGCGTTTCCGACATGGGATTGGGTAGTGTAAAAACGCTTTAACCGTTAAACTTAACATTAATGCACTCACATTAACGCGTTGCTTTTGTGGAAAAAGGCACGCGTTAATTAGATGCAGTTCACGAATCTGGAGAAAAGTCGATAACAGCTTCGGAGTCAATGTTGAAAGTTGTAATGTGGACTAACGCGCAGCCGTTGAGATGCGGCAGCTGATGGGAATTGAAGTCCACCACACGTGGACATCCGCATCACCCGTGGATTGCAGATGGGTTGCTAGCCTAGAGGGCTATGAAAACCTTATATGCCAATAATTTCACCGGCTGTCTAACGTTAAACGGCGGGAAATGTTATTTCGTTATAGTATTCAAAAGTTTAACTAGTAAATAAGTTAACTAGCAAAAATATACACAAAATGTAAATGTCTAGAGGTTGGAAGAACGGTGCCTTCTGAAACAGGCTTTTTCAAGCTTAAATATGCAGGTCCCAGCTACCAATTTTTCAAGTCTTAGGTATTACCATACTTAATTTTTTTATTTTATTTTTTCAATACTGCGAAAAGCTATGCTAGTTATGCTATTTGTTTTGATTGACTGAACATCGAAGAATTTCGTAGCTATTCCTATTCAAGTTTTTGAACAATGTAACAATAGTATTTAATACTGTTATCTTTTCATTCTCGGTTATTTACGCTGTGCTCATTGAGCTTGACCATTTATTACGTGTGGGTAGAGCCGATGAGGGAAGAGCCATCCGGCAGTCAGCCCCAGTCTGGGACCACCGGGCACGGCTGGCGCACGTCCGACCCGCTCTCTACCGGACGACTCGCGAAACTTCTTATCTCTTATCAACGTACCAACTCGTAAAAAATGATACATCGAATTACCTCACGAGTGTTCAGATAACGCCCCAACCGCGATAAAGACGCTATTCCGATTTGATTTCATTGCAATTTTATTATTAGTCATTACTGAAAATTCTAAGAAAATTCCCGTTGTCATTTTGTTTACTAGTTTTGCGCTAAATTTTGACGCAAACATGCGACGCAGAGTTATGTTATCATCTCGCTGCAGCTAACGTACGGTTTTGCTAAGACAGTTTGTGTGAAGTGATTGTAAACAAAGGAGTCGCTCCAGTGTTTTCTGTTTCGATATTTTTGAGAGACATTCTGAAAATGTCGATGTTATTGTTAGTGCTTGTTCAGGTGTTGTTAGTGTGCTCGGTAAGCAGTGAGCCATGCCAGAGGGTAGAGAGCGTGGACATTACAAGTGGGGTTACGCATACAAACGGTTCCATTACCCATGAGGGCACGGAGTATACTAGAGGCTCTTGGTACGAGACCGAGGAAAATAACGAGACGATTACTTTGGGGTGTCCATGCCTCTTTAGCAACTGCTTGTGGAAATGCTGTAACAGCGGGCAGGCCTTTTCAGGCCGCAACTGCACCGATGTAGACTTGGTCGCACTCAACCCTTTCAGCCCCCCATTGTTCAAAGACACTGAGCCTGTTGACTTGGAAGCACATCAACACTTCTTCTACATGTATAGCAACGCATTGTGCAAAGATCGATATATAGTCGACACAAACAACCAGGATGAATTCGTTTATGTTCAACAGGTTAGTACTTCACATGTTAACTATTTGCGAGGAACAGCCTGGAACACCTTGAGTTCCGTACTATATGAACAGATTTTTTATCACTCTTGATGCGATATTCTTTAAAGGTTTAGATTCAAAAAATAATTTTGAGATGTTTGTTGTTTATTTAGTCGAAGTAGCTTAATCCTTATCATATCTCGGATAAAAATCCCAGAGACAAAAACATTGGAACACTCGATGCTAAACTATCCGAAGATTATGAATATTTAATGAAGATTATGAATTTTTGTTCTTTGTTTCTTCATTGAGGATAGAAATATATTCCTTTAGGATAATGTCACAGGTGTGGTCAACTGGAATTACCTCATTAGTCACCACTAAAGTAGTCTTAGTTCACACAGGAAATTGCAGATTTGAGGATAAAGAAGATCACATTCGTATCTAATGATAGGTAGGTACAGGTCATGCCTAAAAATAGCTAGTAAAGGCCAAAAGTATTCCTAAATTCTAATGACATATTAACACCCGATCATATAGTGCAGAGCACGTGTAGAGTTCACAATTTAATCTAAACTAAGCTAAGAAGATTCGTACACGTTGTTATGATTTCTTACTATGAAAACAAGCGTAAAACAGTTAATTTTTTCAATCTTTGGGACTGCATTATATTGTCTTCTTGAAAAAGTCATGGATTTGTTGTGGCTTTTTCATTTGTAAAAAATCAAAATCAAAACACTTTTGAACTTATTTCTAGTTGACGTGCTACCGTGGTACGGTCAGCATCAAAAGTAGCTGGTCACTTTTGTATTTTGTCATAATAACACAACTGTCAATCATGTATGACATTTGCTCCTGACAGTAAAGCGACAAGGTACAAAAGTGACCGCTATTACTTTTGATGCTGACTGTACTACCTATAACAACCGTAACCTAATACCGTCCATGTTTTAACCTGGCCAAACATTAAGGACAAGTGAATACTAATAAAATCGCCCAACACCCATTTTTGGCCATCCATTTAGCTAAGTGGTATGACGGTGTAGGTATGCCATAGAAATTTGACGTAGCGTATTAATTACTGCCCATAGGAGCTAATAATTGGCTAAGTAAAGTTTTTTTAAGAGGTGCTAAATATATTTTTTTCGACAGTAGTCGTCTTCTAGACCGAGAAACTGCAGCCGTTTTATTTTTATCTCCTATTGTTTACTGGAAATATTTTTTTAAGTGTTCGAGATGACATTTATTATTTATTTATTTATTTGTGAGATTTAATGGCTGACAAGCGGTTCGTGCTCAGTACTTAGTAGAAATAGAAAAAAAAAAACGACGTCAATTGTCAATGTCAAATGAAATCTAACCGTTTGCGTTCCGTTTACTTTGCATTGTCCAAAAAGCAGTTCCAAAATAATGATCGAAAATATTAAATCGTGATTCAATTATCGTGCATAAGTCGTGGAGAAATGCGGTAAAATTGAAAATCCGGATTTTGTGCGGAGGTCGTTAAAAATAGTCCAAAAATCACACCAAAACGCAAAATAAACGAAACGCAAACGGTTTGACATAGACAAAAGTGACAGATGACTTCGTTTTTTTTCTGTTTCTACTAAGTACTGAGCACGAACGGCTTGTCAGCCATTAAATCTCACAAATGTCAACTCGAACACCTAAAAAAATATTTCCAGTAAACAATAGGAGATGAAAATAAAACAGTTGCAGTTTCTCGATCTTCAGAACGCCGACTGTCGAAAAAAAATATAATTAGCACCTCTTAAAAAAACTTTACTTAGCCAATTACGCTATGATTTGTACTACCTAAAAATTACGAGTGCTAGAAAAATTAATAATTTTGTTTATGAACTGAATTTTGTTTTGTTTTGTGGGAATCCCGAAAATGTTTAAGGAAAATCGCTCGACTTTGGCAAAAATTAAAAATAATAAATAAATCACTTTAAAGTGAAATATTTCGTAAACGAATCATTGTATTGAAAAATTGATTTTTCAACCCCAAATGATTTTAAAAGGCCTATCCAACAATACCACTATAATGTTAGACGAGAAAAAAAAACGCCCCGTTATAATATTGTCGGCAGAATTGGCTAAAAATTATAGCTTTCTAGCACTAATTGACTCTAAGCTATGGACGGACAGACGGACAGACAGACATGGCGAAACTATAAGGGTTCCGTTTCTGCCATTTAGGTTACGGAATCTTAATAAAGAAAACTAATTAGGTTCAGAGCGATCCACACACGATCAGAAAAACTCGACATTTGTAATCACAATTGTTCGTAACCGCGGCATATCAATTTTGGCATTTTTTTTTATAATAATTCTTTATGGCATAGTTGTATATACAGCCATATTATCGCTATTTTATAAGCGTCAGCTGTCGCAGAATCTTAATTAGCATAGATTGATAACGCAGAATTCCGTTACTTATTATTATTTGGTCTTATTTTACATGCTTCGAAAGATTTATTGTCCGAAACTGTTTTATCATAACAGACTTGGTATAACCGGTTTTCGCCGAATGGTAAATAAGGCAGAACATATCAATATAATTTATCAAAAAAATAGACTTTTCAGGCGATCCATTAAAAAAACTAACAGCACCTTTGAACTGGCCTTTGAACCTAACTATTCCGAGTCGCTTCCGCTCCGATCCATCTTGCTCGCTCGCTTCGCTCGCTCGCTGACTACTTGTCATTATAAATATAAATATAGTATGCCAAGTTAGTTTCAAAAAATCTATAATATGCCAATTAAACTACTAATGCTAACTTAATTTCGGACTAACTAATTTTCGAGATGTTACGAACTATGCCAAGTAAGGTTTCTGCCACATTACTTTTCGGGGAGAAACGATTACCTACGCCAAGTCTGTTATGGTAAAACGTTTCGGACAGTAAATGTACGCCAAATAGAGCTTAGGCAACCCATTTTTAGTAAGACATTAGAATAATTTTTGAAAACGGGTAAGTAGTTATCAAGTTATCAAATATAGGTAAGCGCCGTTTACAAAAAATATCCTGGTTTTGATTTATTTTCAAATAAATCGTATCTTTCTAGGGCTTTAAAGGCGCTGCATGTAAATGACACATTTTCATTGGAAAATTAAATAATAGTTCTGGGTAAACTATGATGAAGATGTATTTCTTCAGTAGAATATCGAAACGTGATTAATTAGGCAGGATTTTTTTTAATCTGATATTTTAACGAGGCTTGAGTACACCTAATGTGACTATGACAGCCTCATGGGAAGCCACAGAAAACTACATACAACACACTAAATGTTGCCTTGCACAGAAATGGAGTCCCTGTATACACCGTGAAATTTTAGTGGTTGTTTTCCCGAAACGAGGTGATTTAGTATCGATTGTACAATCGATTTATAATTACTATTTTGACTAGCATGTCTAATGAATTTGTACATCAGTATTGCATCATCTGACCATGGCTTACTTAGGATCATATTTACACCACCATTATATATATTCAAATGATCAAAATATTTTTTCCTAATGTCTTTAATAAAAATAATTAGTTAATAATTAGGCAGGAATAGAATAAAAGTCTCCACTATTTTCTTCACAAAAAACAATAAAAACCGGCCAAGTGCGTGTCGAACACGCCCAAGGTAGGGTTCCGTAGCCATTACGAAAAAATCAAGTAATATTTTTCTAAGGATTTCGTATGTGTACGGAATCATCCAAGTTTAGGTATGTTTTATACCTTAGGCTACTATTTACTCTTAAACTACAAATAATTTCCAAGCAATCTTAGCCGCTATAATTTTCCTAGTAAATGTGATATATT
This sequence comes from Archips crataeganus, assembly GCA_947859365.1. Taxonomy (NCBI): domain Eukaryota; kingdom Metazoa; phylum Arthropoda; class Insecta; order Lepidoptera; family Tortricidae; genus Archips; species Archips crataeganus. The sequence continues at coordinate 6,446,217 of OX402057.1, read as the reverse complement.
TACTACCCTTCTGAATTTTTTCAAATTTTTCCACCCAACAGTTTAGATTTTAGAGGGGGGGGGACGGCCGATTTTAATGAAAAATTTCACTTAAAAGTTGAATATTTCGCAAACAGATCACTGAATAGAAAAATCATGTTAGCAACCCCACAATGATTTTAAAAGACCTATCCAACGATACCCCACACTATAGGGTTAGCCGAGAAAAAAAAATCACCCCCTCTTTACGTCTATGGGAGGTACCCTAAAAAAATTTTTTTTAGTTTTTTTTATTCAATCACTTTGTCGGCGTGACTGATATATATATTGATGCCAAATTACAGCTTTCTAGTACTAACAGTCTCTGAGCTTAGCCGCGGACAGACAGACAGACAGACAGACAGACCGACAGACAGACAGACGGACAGACATGGCGAAACTATAAGGGTTCCTAGTTGACTACGGAACCCTGAAAATGAGGTTAAGCTACCTAGCCAGTGGTGAAATAAGAAAGAGCCCTCTTTGAGCGTCTTAGAAGCATCCTTCCATAAAACATACGTCAATGCATTATCCTTGGCTTTATACTACGAAGTTCGATTTTCGAATTTCGTATCGTGGCATACCGTTAACGCTAATAATAATAGTATTAAACAGAACCTTCGAATTTTGTAGTAGCCTCCCTGTTCATATTCGTTCTCATTGCATTCTCTCTGATATTGTGTGTGGGTGTTCATGGGTAAAGGCAGTTGTTACAGCTATGTGTAACATGCGTCCTTTTTATCCCCCCTTTAACATGAGAGGGATATGGACGTTGCTCTACAAAAAAAAACCCGTGCGCTGCTTGTCAGAACCTACCAATACGCCTATTATCGTACCTAACCGCAGTTTGTTATTTCATGCGGTGTTTATAGAATAACGTCAAGCGGGTCTCGAGAAACATAATAGCCGCTTCTTAAAGGGCCAATCGCATTGTTCTAGGTCCGTTCGTCTGAAACGGCAAACGCAAACGTATTACGCTCGTAGTTCGAATGTACCTATGTACTGGCGAAAAGCCATAATGAGCCATATCTATTGCATAATGTATTAACACAATTTGTGATCAACGTATTTGCTGTTGAGTTATATTTATATTTATATTTATATTTATATACATTTAATCATTCACCTTAGAGTAACAACTATTCTGAACATAAAATAGGTAGGTGCGTCAAGAAAGGGAAATAATAATAATAATGCCTTTCAAATGACCGGATCCCCATGGGCCCGTGATCTGAAATCCGTACCAACATAATAATAATTATCAATTATCAGTTATCGCAGGGTGGCTTATGGCGAGCTGTTGGTGCGTAGCGACACCACGAACCCGAGACCTCCAGGGGTATACATACACACATGCGCTTATACACACACTCACACACAGTTACACACCTACCCCGCCTCTAGTTTGCCTTTGTTGGCCGCCTAGAGTGGAGCGCAAGAGCTAAAAGCTCGAAGGATGGATGTGTTTCCATAAGTGGCGAGTTGGCATATTAAAGTTTAAAGTCCAGGAACACCTCTCCATCCGTAGCCGTTCACACCAATGTTGCCGCCTCGTTGCCCCGAGCGGGCAATAGTTTGAGGGGCCCATTTAGTGAACTGCGAGTCACCGCGTACCAAAAATTCAGTTTATGAGATATTGAAATGGTAGATGTCCATTATCTCACTCCATAGCCCGGTAATCCTGTCCACAACATCCCAACCCCATAGCCAATTCCATGTCACTTCCTACCTGGCAATAGTTTGGCAACTGCATGTGGAGGACTTTCCGCTAGCACATCCTCATGTGTATTAGGTGATAGACCTCCATAGTTTCGCCCATCTCATTTATATTATATGGTACCAAAGGCCTCTTCATGTTGGCTTCGGCCCCATGAATGCCTTTCAAATGACCGGGTCCCTATGGGCACGTGATCGGAAATCCGTACCAACATAATAATTAAAACATGCTATGAAAAGGAGTCCCCTTAGGCAAGGTTTCGAAGATACTGCTAGCGTTACCTCTTTGAATAGCTAAACTTACCTTAAGTATCATATCACCTTGTTACTTTAACGGTCGTGATACAGATAATATTATGTACGCTTAGTGTAATCGCTCCATAAACGTAAGAGTCACTGTTTAAAGAGTTATTTGCCAGACAAGGAAACGACTATGTATATTGACAAGGGTCCTGCGTTGGCTCAGAATTTTAAGAAAAACGAAACGCTGGCTAAGAGCAAACTAGGACGAGTAAGTGATATTAATGGTCTTTCCATTATTTGTATTTGTATTTCCATTTGGACGGTTCTCGGAATTAAGCATTAGGTTACTTACTGAGTTTTTAAAGTTTTAGTTGTGGTACGGTTTGTAAACTGTAGGGCATTTAATAAACTGCAGTAATGCTACTTAGTTTGCAAACCTTGCAAAGTAGCAGAGTTTATGCAGAAATTTGTAGTAGTTTTTTATTTTCTTGAAAACAACAGTTTTTTTTTAAATTGACAATTCTAATACGACTATGCCAACTGCTCATATCATGCCATTTGTATTTTTATAGTTATTTGTAGGTTTTGACCAACCACGGGTAAGAAAACGATCACAAAAACAGGGTCAAATGCCACACAAGCGAAGTTGATAACATACTTGTTGTAAGAAATCAGTCAAGAGTAAGTCGGACAGTCGCACAAAGGGTTCCGTACCGCCTTAAAGTTGCCAGGTGCTAAGTATTTCAAATTAGTCATCATAATGTATGTCATGAGTCATATCATAGAATACTACTACCTACCTGCTTAATGGTAACAAAAAATGGTTAGTAAGTTTAACCAAACATAACCCAATTAATTTTGGTTTAACCATTATGTAAATAAAGTATCTTGAATCGAAGAAACATCTTCTCTAAAAATAACCTTGCATTCAGCGTGTTTACATAAGGTGTTATCTACACTACTGCCTCTACGCTGCGTATATTTTAGCAGGTATACATTATGTATGTTTCTTCGTGCTATATTCAACAACAATACTATTTTATCTTAACTATTTTACTCAAAACATTAAACAAGTTTACACCATAAACATAACCTTTGACAAAACCGGTAATATTTACATTTCCTGTTTTATTGTTTACCTGTTGTACGTGCCAAATTTTAACGTTCAAGTGAACATTTGTGAATTCATTGAAATAACATAAAATTAGTTGTGATTTTGCATGGAATGCCAGCAAGTGGGCAGTGGGTCTTAACCAATCTGTTTATTGTTCCAACTGGCGGTGCACCGCTCGCTCGCTGCCTGATAATTACCATATGCTGAGAAAAACCTATCAAACTATAATGATGGTATCAAAAGAACGTGTAAACTAAGACACATGCGTACCCTGAGAATTACTTTGTCATCCTTACTATTTATTATATTTTTTTATCAAAACAGAATGATGCGTTTTTCTTAATTAGAGTTAGAGATACAATTATTTTTTACTTTTATAGCTCGCGACTCCAACTGCGAAAAATTCATTTATTGCCACCCCGCGGGAATTATGCAATTTTCCGGGATAAAAATATCCTATATATGTTAATCCAGATCTGTGTGCCTTATCAGGATCCGTCAAACCATTTTATCTCGGAAGAGTAATAATCATCCACACATCCATACAAACTTTCACGTTTATCATATTAGTGATGAGATGATAGTGTTGGGCCTCGCTCATCAATTACAATTTTATTCAAATTTGAAGTTGGACAAGGTTCAAGTTTTAGGAAATGACAACCAACTAAGTAAATGCGGGTTGGGCTCATCAAGGAAAGGTTCCTTGCCACCGTTTCCCATAAAAAAATACATTTTAAAGATTCCCTTTAATTTTTTACTTTAATTTATTTTTATTACTCATTGCTATTAATAGTGAACACACCACAGAAATAAATTAATTGTGAGAGTTTAAATATCTATCCATTACGGATTAAACGGCGTTCTCAATAAAAAGTGTACCCCTCACTTTTTTAAGATGAGGTTATTTTGGGTTTTTATTACATAGAAAATAATCGAATTGATTAAAAAAATTTCCCTAATTTTCAATTATTTTTTGCGTCAGTTTTGTGTCGACCCATATAAACTGTAGGAAAAACGTCACAAAAATTACCTACAAAATAAGGGCACTTTTTTCTTTATCGAAAAAAATTATAATCACTTTCTTCTGAACTTGCCCTAAAATATACGCAACAAACGGACGTAAAAACTTAGGTACCATGCCATGACTATTATGGGTCCTTTTGGCACCTCTTAGATACGGAACCCCAAAAAGTCTTCTTTGCTACTATTTTATTAAAACACAAATCTCTTTAAAACGACTTGTAGCACACACTTCAGGGCCAGTTTGTTAGGTAGGTGTATAAACATGTACACAAATCGGCATCTCGATACATTTCACTCAGCGATTCAGTATCGGTGCCACGGGAGCCGTTATACAATCACTAGACAGCTTGTTTAAACACGCACTACACTTTTCATTCATTTCCTCGCCGTAAAACTTTTTGCGGCGGTTCTTTGTTTACGGTTTAAGATTATTTATTTCTCAAAAAGATTTACAGTCACTTACTTACTGAGAAAACATATCTATCTTACTTAATAACTAAATGAGAAGCGCGAACGGTCATAATAGTAAGTACGGTCGGTTTAAGTAATAAATCCTACTGCGTTACTAAAAAGTTTCTTGGCAATCAAATAAATCTACTTTTGTTATGTTATTAATCGTCATTATTGCATATGTGTGTGGTTGTGGTGGTGTTGTATGTGGTTTTTAGTTCGGTGAGGTGATGTAGCGATTGTAGCGTATGGGTTAAAATAAGTATTTTGAATTGGGTAACTCTTATTGCCCAATATTTGGACGCGGCAGAATCAAAAGGCTCTACACAGTAAAAGTAGAGTTCACGTAGAGTCAATAGAATTTAATGTTAATCAATCTATAAATACTTAGGTCTGTGTACAATCCTTACTCCTTACTAATGTTATGAATGCAAAAGGAACCTCAGTCCGAATTAGATGAGGTATCGGATAGTTTGAGACCCTGGGAAGGGCATAGGATAGTTACTTATTATCCGGAAAATTGCATAGTTCACACGCATTAACGAATTCTTTACAGACGGAGTCGCGGGCAACAGCTAGTAATAAATAAATGTTGAGTTCCCATTCATTAATAAAGGTCCTTAAGGCGGACTTGCGTCGACCTGGGTTAGCTACTTAACTCCGAGTTAACTGCTAACCCAGGGTTAACAAGTGTCAAATTTTATGGAACTGCCATTCTTAACCCTCCTACCGATTTAATTTTTTAACCCTGAACTGTGCAAGTGGCCCAGTTACAAAAAGTTAGTGTCAAATATGACAGTGTTTTAACTTCGACAGCACATCTTAGCTTAGCTTTACATACATAAGTTATAATTATAAACTGTCGCGATTCTCACTTATATCTAACTAGCTGTTGCCCGCGACTCCGTCTGCGAAGAATAGGAGTACAAAAAATACATAAGGAGCATGCATAATTAATTTAAAAAAAAATAGTTAGGAAGATAGTGTCTTAAAGAAATTAACTTCATTCGATCTGCGCACCTTCAGAACGAGACTGACACAATTCCAATTATTTTCATTTCAAAACTAAACCCTTTTCTTTTTACACAAAATTTATTTTTGAAATGAGAATAACTCGAATTGTGTCAGTCTCGTTCTGGAGGTGCGTGTTGAATGTTCCCCTAAAGATAAAAGAACTCACACGCTGTGTAAGTTACGTTTCAGTGTGAGAATCGACCGTGTTGGTTTAAATAGTAACGCAGCTGTTGAGCATCATAGTAAATACTACTTTGTAATTGTAAGTCTGAATACAAAAAACGAGCACCACTACATCAGTGTACTCGTATATATACGCATTTCAAGTGGTATGGTAAATCACTATCTGAATTGTTTTTGTTACAACTGCGATTAATTTCAACGAATTGTGCTATTTATACTTTATTATAAGTTGGAATTTTTTTGTCTTACGTTATTTACGGTAGTTATCTGCTATTGTGCCTACATTGGCTACAGTTCGGTGTTACCATGTTCAATAACGTGAGATGTGAAAACCTACGGTTCATTAATCAGTATCTTTGGAGATTATTTCTGTCCAGTTACTATGTGATGGGCAGTTCTGTTATGTACAGAAATACTGAATTAAAAAAAATAGATTTTTGTTTTTGTTAGTTACTGGGGTTTCATAGTAGGTATAGGTAGGTACCACTAGGATGTTTTAAAATGTGCTCGTAAGTGTACCTACGAGTACATCTTGATGTACCGGCTTTTTGCCATAGAAAATCTCTCTAGGTAGGTAATAACATGATAACTGGTTAATATATCCACATATATTTCTGTTAAAGGGATAAAGTACAACTAATTTGCAGAAAAAAACGTCACGTGGTGCTCTGTCCAAAAATTATTAATTTCCGAGATATTGGCGATTTAAGATCTTTTCCAAAACTGCCAGAATCAGTTGAAAAAAAAAAACGTTTTTTTATTCCAATTGTTTTATTTATTCATGTATTTTCGATAAGTAGTACCTAAAATGTCAAAAGCTTTATTTCATGGCTAATAATTAATTTTATTACAAGGACAATTAGTAGAAATCGCATAAAAAAACAAGTAATCGCTTTGTTACAATACTACGTATATATGTTACGGAACCCTTCGTGCGCGAGTCCGACTCGCACTTGGCCGGTTTTTGTTATACGGGACGTTTCTCTGATATGATGGGCTACGTCTATTATTTTACCTATTTCAAAGTTCATCTACTTCATTTGCGCTTCGTCCCACGGATAGATTAATAAACAGCCCGTCATATCGGAGAATCCTTTTTTGAAGTGATTTCAACTATTTCAAGTAATTTATTGAATCAAGCGTTAGTTTGCGGATGTCCATATTAATATTAATGAATTCGCGGGTGAGCAAAGTAGTACTTAATTGTTTCAGTTCATTGATTTCAAGTGTTGTGATAAATTTTTCGTGTTTTATTTTGCGAATTTTGCTACTTAATTTATATGAAATTTGGCATTACTTTAGTTAAAACTGCCTTTAAATAAAACTGTTGACATTTTGGGTATCGACACATACCGATAAGTTAACTCAATATTTGAAATAAAGAAGTTATGCGTGGTCATACATAGGTACATAAAAAAATATATAGGTAGGTACGCGTCGACTTGAAAACCTCCTTCGTTTTTTTCGTCGGTTGAAAGTAGGTACGTTTTCTTATTCCAACGAAATCTGTCAGTTTTGGGTAAAATCTTAAATCTCCAATATTTGTAACAGAGTCATAATTTTCGTAAGCGCGAAAACGGCGTACGGTCAAGGACTTTAATTCATGAGTCACCATGCAACCATTTCACTGTTAACGTCATAGTGACATAGCAAAAGGTTCCATGGTGGCTCATGAATTAAACTCCTTGACTGTACCTACCGATTGTCGATTCATTATAGAGTTTGCCGGAAAATAATAATGAATGGAATTATTAAGTCTTACCAATATTATTGTTTATTATTAGCTCTTATCAGTGACTACAACTATAGAGGAAACTTTTGAGAACATACGGCGTGACGATGTTCTAACGTATGAAGCTACGAACTTTGGTGATGTAATGCTCAGGTTCTGTGAATCAATATGAATGGAGAATTCTGATATTATTAAATACATGACAAAATAGCTATTTCGGATTCCATTGTGTTTAATTAAACCACAAATATGAAGAAGCGTTCGTTATTATTTATTTTCATTACGTTTATAATCGTATATACGGTTGTAATTAATAATTGAAATGCTAAACTTTTCTAAATTTTCTTGATATAATGTCTAATTTACTTATTTAACCATGAATTATTAAAAAATGTTATTTGCTTGAAAAGTTTTATTCTATTCTCTATGAGCTAATTAATACGCTCTGAGAGCGATTTTTGTAAGTACATATATATATCTCTGAAAATACCATTCAAAAGTGGAGAAAAACTGTTAATTTTTTTTAAAAAGTGAAGTGTTTCGGGAAATGAAAATTACTGCCTTATCCAAAAACTGAATCCGCTTGGTATTGGCTGTTTTATAAAAACACTCAGATTTACCTAAGTACACCTTTTTCGAATAAATAGTTTTTCACAGATGTCATTCCAAAAATTAACACTCTGAATCTTTGTTTGCTGCTGTATTCTTATAAAGCGTGGTTTTTACGTTTAATAAAATCCTGTTTTGCGCTTTTCCCCCATTATAGAGTTAAATTGTCACTCGCAGAAACGATTTTATCAAATGCTTTAAAGTTTCTAATTTAAAATTTCTGGACCATTTATTTCTCTCGTTCCACTTTCGCTACGCTAAGAAATAGTTTTAAATTGGATGTCAATAGGTGTCAGTAGGGTCTTATAGCAAAGCTGCGATTTTCCGCTTAGAAGAATTTATCAATAAAAGTCTATTATTGTACTTTCGAGATCTTATTCGTACGGTAACGGCTCAATCAAAAGCATATAAAAGCCTATACAGGAAATATGTATGCACAATTTTTAACTTCACCACAGACCAAGGCATTAAAACTCGGCAATACGAACACCCTGGGAATGGCAAATAAGCCTGAGTCATAAGACAAACTTCTGAGACCCACAGAAATGAAAATCGCAGTATAAAATCAGAAATCTTTACAATTTTTTTTTCGAAATAAAAAATATGAATTATCGAACTTTAAGATGGCAAGGCTTTAAAACGAGCTGGCAATCCATGATGTTATCTGTTATAAAAATACTTCTTAGGGTTGAAGAGTGGCAACGTTGCTTATCATCGGGGTAGAGAATTTTTCAAAATATTTTTTCCGAACTATACGAAATTGACCTGACTTTAGACCTATATGACGGTGTACCTATATGGAAGTGTATTTTTGAAAGTGCTTAACTACGTTTACAAATTAAACTAGGACTCGTAATTTTTAATAATATGAAAAATTGAATGGGACGACGTGCCGACTAAAGGGCGTCGCTCATGTGTTGTATTGTGGAATTTGTGGACCAACTAAATGTAAGGCCATTAACTCTTTCCCGATAACTTTTAAAATTCTGTTTTATTGCAGAATGGTAGTATGCTGGAGTCGGTTGGAAGGCACTCACAGTGGCACAAACCAGGTGTCTTCTGTATGGACATGATGATGTTGGACGAGACCACCGCTAGTCTCATTGCTCTGGTCTGTCACCCCTCGGATCCTATCAGCGACGACAGCAAGACTCTGTACATCATGTATGCTGTTGGTGAGTTGATTTTTATAATATATATCATACTAAATACGAACTGAAACATGGATGCACAGAAAAAAAAACCAGAAATAAGACCAGCTCTGGGAACCGAATCCAGGTCCTCAGCATTCCGTGCTGCTTGCTATGCCCCTACACCACAACTGGTCATCATCACCACTGGAGTTGAAAAATAAAAATACAAAAAGACTCCATATAAAAATCTTATCGATAAGTAGGCACCTTTATCTGAAGCTGGACATTGGGGTCGTGGGCCCAAGCAACGTACCTTCCTCAAATGATGTCTTCCTATATCTCCCAGGTGGAGCTAAGGGCCGCTGATGTCCGTCTCCACGCCTCCCTATCCTGCGCCGCCTCCCTCAGATGATCCCACGTGGACCCCACACGCCTCAGCTCAGCCTCCACGGATCGCCTCCAACTATGCGTGGGCCGCCCCGGCCTTCTTCTACCACCGGGCCGCCATTCAAAAGCAACTTGAGCGGCGTTGCCTTCCTGCCTTCTCATGGTGTGGCCAATCCATCGCCAGCGCCGCACAGCAATCTCTTTGCTTATTGGGGTTTGGTGACACTTTTCCCAGAGGTCCACGTTGGATATTGTGTTAGGCCAATGGATACGGAGCATGGACCTGAGGCATTTGTTGACAGCCACCTGGAGTCTGCTGATGAGCGTTTTGGTGATCCTCCAAGTTTCGCAGCCATACAACAGGACAGACTTCACATTGCTCTCAAAGATAGACAGCTTCAGACGCCGCGGCAGTATGCCAGACTTCCAGACAGGCGTCAACTGGGCAAAGGCCGCTTTAGCCTTCTTACCTTCCTCAAATACTGCATATATATGCCTTTAAAAACAGTATCATGACTAATTGGCTTCCAAAGTATACTCAGATAATGGTCCCGAAATACTGGGTGGCAAGCAAAGTCGATAGGAAAAGGCCATCCGGTCGCTCACTTACCCGATTGTCAGAACTAGTTAAATCTCTCACGAGCCTGCCTGTCACTGAAACATTACTCGTAAAGACTGCAGAAAACAAAATAACATGAGGAAATAATACAACGAGTATGTATGTATGTATGAAAACTCTTTATTGTACAAAACAAACGAAACACTATTGACAAGCTTTAAGATATTTATGTACAAAGGCGAAAGGCGAGTCATCGTCTCTTCAGACTAGATACCACCAGCAATGAAGCTGCCGAAAAGAAGAAGACTAACTGAGTGAGTCATTCATAACGCACAGCCGAAATTGCTGGACCTAGAGACATATACTGAGTACCATGGAGGTACACTAAAAAGCTTCGATCAACAATACAATTGTATTTGTTGTATTGTTGATCGAAGCTAAAAAGTCATTTTTCGAAATTCCCACGGAATCTTGCCTATTGTTTTACTCTACCACAGGGGCGAAGCTAGTTTATGAATAAAATTAAATAATTTCTTGCCTACACAAATATGAGTTAAGTGAATAAGACTAAAGGGAATAAAATATAGACATTCCATAAGCATAGCCTGTCTAAACCCTGGTGCTTTGTGCATTTAGCGTTCAATTTGTGTGTGAGTTTGACCAATGTTCTCATTTTAAAACAAAATAAGGCCATTCATTATATGTAAGTAATTAAATAAGTATCTTTTAAAAACACCTTAACCAGTTAATGAAAAAAGGGTATTCGTCTTAATTACGAGTGGCGCTGTTTGACGAGTCCGATGCGCCATCGGACATAATGATGCCACCCTCGACTTAATGGGCCATTAACTTTTAGTGCGTTTAGTTTTATTGGTTGTTAACACTAAATCAAGGACTATGGCGATATAAAATGGGTTTAGGAAAAATCGGTTGGTTTGATAAAATAAACGCATCAACAGGCCAAAATAATGACGTGATGGTATTAAAATACCTATCTGAATTTTCGAAGAAATGGTTCTCAAATTGAAGTACATTAACTCGCAATTATTGTTGTACTAACACTATTTGAAGTTTGTACCAAGTCATCAACTTAGATTTAATTTCAATACTTGGAACGGAACTACACCGTGAAATTTTAGTGGTTGTTTTCCCGAAACGAGGTGATTTAGTATCGATTGTACAATCGATTTATAATTACTATTTCGACTAAAATCAAAAATCCAATTGTGAAAAACGAAAGTCGAAAATGACCGCAAACCAATAGTAACGCTTCGTTGGTACCTAACCTATCGTACGATCGTACGCTACTTGTACCAACGAAGCGTTACTATTGGTTTGCGGCACAGGTTTGCGGTCATTTTCGACTTTCGTTTTTCACAATTGGATTTTTGTCTCTAGTCAAAATAGTAATTATAAATCGATTGTACAATGGAAACTAAATCACCTCGTTTCGGGAAAACAACCACTAAAATTTCACGGTGTATAATATCCCCTAAAGTTCTATACCACTACGAGAGATTCCTAGTAGTTTTGACCTGCAATTAAGAAGTTATAATGAAACAAGGGGCCAGTTATTCCTATATTGCATCTCAACTGACTGTGCAAGTAGAGGAGGTACGTATGCGATCTGAAACAATTACTTACTTTGCTCACCCGCGACCTAAGGTACTTAAGGACAGTCAAGTGTAAAAATATGGTGCATATTTAACTTGCTCATAAATATGTCCCATAGCTCTTACATATATGTCGTCTAATTAAGGGAGCGTAGTCTAAATTATTTTTATTTTTATATTCACAATAACTTTTTGAAACGCGCTATTTGACCTATGACCTCTCAAGCAGAGGGCCGTTGGTTCGAGCCCGGGCTCGCAACTCAAGCAAGTCGCAAGTTTTTCGGATTTTATGAGCGAAATTACATTTGAAATTGACCATGAGCTTTACGGTGAAGGAAAACATCGTGTGGAAATCTGAACACATCTGAGAAGAAATTCAATGGCGTGTGTGTGTGAAGTTAAATTCGCAATCCGTTCTGGGTCGGCGTGGGTACTACGGCTCAAGCCCTCTTATTCTGAGAGGAGGCCTGTGCCCTGTACGTAAATATGTAAATAGGCATAAATAGGTTGAGACGATGATGATGATGATGAACCTTTTGAACCGAATCCACATAAAAGTAGTTATTAATTAAGTTAGGTATTAATTTTAATTTTGTGAAATATTTAACTACGTTGGGAAACGGAAATTAAAAATTGTTGCATGAAGTAATGGAAAAAAGTTAAGTAAATTAAAACGTATGCGGATACAATTCTCATATGGCATGCCATAGCACGAACACTAAAACAAATGTGCAGTAATTTGATCGAAGTGAAATTACAAACGAACACGCTACCATGCAACGACCTTAATTTATTGTTTGAATATTATCTAAGCACTTGCTTATCTGCTACGTTAATGCAATAGGTTAGTGCTACGATATCGCTACGCCGTAGTACCTACGATACGTTGTGATTAGTCAGCTAATGGTACTTTGAGTTGAGTAGTGTAGATTAGTACTTTTTGTAGTGATTCCGACAAATTTATGCATGCACTTCAACTGTCTGACTTTTACAGGCCCTATTTTAAATCTACTTATACAAAATTCTAAGTTCTGAGTGAGTGACTGACTGATACCTATACATAGCAACGCACATCCCAAATCGCTGAAGCTAAAGAGTTAGATTTAGCACTCACATACCTTGAGTTGAGTGTCATAGAGGAACACTATAAGAAGGGATTTTTTGAAATTCCCACGGGATAGGGAATAAATGGGATTTATATATTCGCTTCAAAGTGGCCCTATCTCAGTAACTATAATTTTTAGAGACTTCAAACTTGGCATTAGAGTAGGTGATTATAACATAACAGTAAAAACTAATTCTTGGATTTTCAGAAAATCCTACGGGATAAGGAAAAACGGGATTTACATGTTCAATTCTACCGGAACGTATCTCCGTTACCTTTTAGGATCATAGAGGTGCATCAAAAAGGAAATTTTGAAATTTCTCCCGGGATGGCGAACGGGAAACCATAAATTTTATTCGTGCGCGGAAGAAGTTGCGAACAAAAGTTAGTTTACTTATACACCGTGAAATTTTAGTGGTTGTTTTCCCGAAACGAGGTGATTTAGTTTCGATTGTACAAGCGATTTATAATTACTATTTTGACTAGAGTCAAAAATCCAATTGTGAAAAACGAAAGTCGAAAATGACCGCACACCAATAGTAACGCTTCGTTGGTACAAGTAGCGTACGATCGTACGATAGGTTTAGGCACCAACGAAGCGTTACTATTGGTTTGCGGGCATTTTCGACTTTCGTTTTTCACAATTGGATTTTTGACTCTAGTCAAAATAGTAATTATAAATCGATTGTACAATCGATACTAAATCACCTCGTTTCGGGAAAACAACCACTAATATTTCACGGTGTATAGGTATTAGTAATGATTATAGTCTTTTATGACAAAAGTGCGTCAGACAATCAAAGTTATACCGCCGTATGGAGGAAACTCCCAGACGGAAGCTATCGCATAGATTGGGCCATGAATTAAAGCGCATACGAGTATCTAACAGGTATAAGTACTTAATATTTATCTGTCCAGGGCTTAATGATGTGAGACCGGGCGCTCGGGTATTAGACCGGATTCAATTTTGAATCATCTTCTTTCAATTATTGCGATGAAACGGGAAATACCATTTATCCTAAATTGTGAAACGTCATGCGTCATTCCACTAATATGTTTGAGGTTACGTATACTTACACCAATGTTACGTATTTGATGTGAAGTAAATAGGTACTACATAGGTAGGTAAATAATATATTCTATTCTAAACTAAAAGTAGTAACATTAAGAAAAGACTAAAAAGCACAAAAAAAATCCTAACTATCCTAATCCTAACTAATCCTAATCCTAACTAATATTATAAATGCGAAAGTAACTCTGTCTGTCTGTCTGTCTGTCTGTGTGTCTCGCTTTCACGCTAAAACTACTGAACCGATTTAAATGAAATTTGGTACACAGATAGTCTAGAGCCTGAGAAAGGACATAGGTTATATATCATCACGCTAACACCAATAGGAGCGGAACGGAGCGGAAGAATGTTTCAAAATCGGGGTTTTTTGAAGTAAAACTTCTATAGGTACGCTTGACTTGGGAGTACGGTGGTGAATGTGAACGCGGTTGTGCGGGGGGGTTCAGGGTGGGGGGTGGGGGTGGGGAGGTGCGGGGGGGTCTGTGGTGGGGGTGGGGGGTGCGGGGGTGGGTAATTAGGGTTCGGTAGTCAACTAGGAACCCTTATAGTTTCGCCATGTCTGTCCGTCTGTCTGTCTGTCTGTCTGTCTGTCCGCGGCTAAGCTCAGAGACTGTTAGTTCTAGAAAGCTGTAATTTGGCATGAATATATATATATCAGTCACGCCGACAAAGTGATTGAATAAAATAAAGTAAAATAAAATTTTTTAGGGTACCTGCCATAGACGTAAAGTGGGGGTGATTTTTTTTTTCTCGGCTAACCCTATAGTGTGGGGTATCGTTGGATAGGTCTTTTAAAACCATTTCGGGGTTGCTAACATGATTTTTCTATTCAGTGATCGGCTAAGATTGCTTGGAAATTATTTGTAGTTTAAGAGTAAATAGTAGCCTAAGGTATAAAACATACCTAAACTTGGATGATTCCGTACACATATACGAAATCCTTAGAAAAATATTACTTGATTTTTTCGTAATGGCTACGGAACCCTACCTTGGGCGTGTCCGACACGCTCTTGGCCGGTTTTTTTTTATATCGAGGAGCTAAGGAGAACCAAAATTGATGAAAAAGCAAATTTGATAAAAAAATAAACTGCCCAAATTACTAATTCCACGCGGACGGAGTCGCGGGCAAAAGCTAGTATGAAATAAAAATAGAACCGACTACAAACAAAAAACATGAAATATCTTTTTACTATACTAATCTGTTTGAAGTCGGTGCCTCAGCACGAGCCAGTAGGAGTGGAAGAAACCCAATAGATAGTATGTAGGTAAAAGGTAGATGACTAGGTCCACTCTTGCTGGCTCGTGCTAAGTCACCGACTTCAAACAGATTAGTAGAAAGATATTTTCATGTTTTTTGTTTGCAGTCGGCTCAATTTTTATTTCATAATTTTTTTCGTGCTTTTAGTTTTTGGGTGTTTTTTTGAAGACGGTAAAATAAGTAATTTAATTTTCGCCTATAAGATACAATACAATACAATGACTCTTCATTGTACACCACAAAGAAAACAAGACAGAAAAACAAGTACCTACATGGAAAAAATATACATATGTATTTTCATCCTTCATCCTTTTCGCCAAATATTTGATAATACTTTTAAATTCAATAGTAGGCATTTAGACATAGTGTGGAGCGATATAAATTGTAACAAATTCGGTTACATTCTTATTTGCATTTGAAGTCGGTTTAGGTGTCTACTATCAGAAAAAATAAATTGTCACACTAGGCACTATGTCGTTAATTGACTACGTTTTCCGTTCCAGGCCTCCTACTGTCATCCCCGTTCCTGTTGATTACGTTCCTGGTGTACGCCTTCATCCCTGAGCTGCGGAACCTCCACGGGATGTGTCTGATGGCGTACTGCGTCGGCCTCATTGTGGCGTATCCATTCTTGGCCTATCTGAAGATGCACAGCGGCACCATCGGCGTAGGGAAGACTGGCTGTATCGTCATTGGTGAGTCATTGTCAAAAAATATAAAAAAAAAAAAAAAATCGTTTAATGGTATCAAAAGTACAGAATGTTGATAGTGGTTGGCACCTCTTTTTAAGTATGAAATACCTGTATTGTCTACTTCTAAACAAACATGCGTAGTTGACTACAAAGACATTTGTATCCACTTTATTAAACTGAAAAAATAGTTGACTTTTGCAGTCGAATGAGTGGTATACGGCCAATAAAATTACGAAAAATTGTATTCAATTGACAGTATTAATGTTCTTTGTCTGAAATGTTTTTGTGATGAAGACGACTGTTATTTTTCTCAAAGCATAAAGCTACCATTTCTTAGTGCTAAAACCTCACATAGAATATTGTCATACGAGTATGTATGCATAACGTTTCAGTCAGGAATACATGAATAAAAATTTGCATTAATCGTCGTGCGCGATCTGACTGCAGATATTTTGACGTTTTTCCACTTGTCTGGTTTATATAAGGATAAATATCGACAGTTGATTTTCAAACGCGCGTTATTATTTCCAAAGACACATTTCGTAAAAACCACGTGTACCTATTGGCAGGCTGTTGTGTAAATTACTGCAGTCAATAACGCGCGTTTGAAAATCAACTGTCGATATTTACCCTTATATGAACCAGACAAGTGGAAAAACGTCAAAATATCTGCAGTCAGATCGCGCACGACGCTTTTAATGCAAATTTTTATTCATGTATTCCTGACTGAAACGTTATGTACTCGTATGACAATATTCTATGGGAGGTTTTAGGTTTTAGCTTTATGCTTTGAGAAAAATAACAGTCGTCTTCATCACAAAAACAATTCAGACAAAGAACATTAATACTGTCAATTGATTTTGCACCGTCGATTTAACAATGGCCGGAAATAAATAACGAATATGTGTGTACACGGGGTAAATTATTGTCGGCACCTTTCCAAAACTTGTTTAATTTCGTCATTCATATATTTTACATTTATTTATTTCAAGTATATGGCCGGTTTTATAGTTTTCGTGTTACAAGTGATACGGCTATATAAAAACACGCTTGATTAATTCAGTCCCTTATTAGTAAGCCCACTCAAATAAAATCACATCAAGTTAATTTAAGTCTACGACGTCTTTGATGATAATCTGAATTAATCGCTCTTCATTGTTTCATAGCATTGGGTGAATTATTTGCCGCGAGTATGAATAGTGTAATTACTTTTAGTTTGGCTGCCTACCTTAACTAAATTAAAACTGAAACGGGCAAACCTTCTAAAAGTTCAAACAGTATGCTGTTCATTTCCTCTAATCTACGTATGTATATAGGCATTGAATTATAGCAAAAATACCTACTTAACATTTTTTTCTGTTACACACACACTGGCTACAAAATATGTGTTATAGACTTAGAATTGGGATGTTTGGTGGCATTGCAGTGAACAAAGAGCAGTGGAGTCGTTGTTGTGAATATTTTTTTGATTGAGTGAATGATTGAATGATTTACTCTGTGTAGTTCTCTTCCCATAAAAACCTTAAGCTTTCATGAATTATAGAAGTAATTAATTGTATTGACATTAACTAGGGTCACAACTTTACATGGTAATAAATAGGACATTTATAAAATGTTTTCCAAGGATTTCACAATTACATTTTCGACAGGATTGCCAAGCCTATAGCGTCAAATGTTTCGTCTATAGTAAGTTTGGGGGTAGTTCCAATAGAGGGATCTCTCTCCAGGCAGATGTTATGCCTGGGGACCGAAGTCCAATGGATGAAAGTTGGAAGTTGTATTTATGCAGCCGAGTTGAGAAACTTCGATAGCGTGATGTAGGATTGTAGTAATTAGTTCCTTATGTGATGACTAGATGGCGCTAGTAGTCGCTACATCAGCCCCCTTTTTAGACCGGAGGTCGATACGAATTGCAGTGGAGTGCAGTTTGTGCGTCATGTGGGCGCTTGCAAGGGCCAGTCGCTCAGAGCCTCGTCGGCGAGCGTTGTTGTTCCTCTGCTACTTGTAGATGCATGCCTGTTGCGTGATTGCTCGGAGCCTTGTTGGCGAGCGTTGGTTGATTGATTGGCAAGTGGAAGTAGTGGGAGGAGGATTTGCGAACTGTAGACACTAGGCAGATAATAGATACATGCTAATGGTGCACAGTGCGGTGAGTATGGCTTGCTGTGAGACTGCGTCATCCGTCTTGTGTGTCTGAAGGTTGCGATTTTTTTGTCCAATGTCGTGGGTCACCAATTTGGGGGTAGTTGCAATAGAGGGATCTCTCTCCAGGCAGATGTTATGCCTGGGGACCGAAGTCCAATGGATGAAAGTTGGAAGTTGTATTTATGCAGCTGAGTTGAGAAACTTCGATAGCGTGATGTAGGATTGTAGTAATTAGTTCCTTATGTGATGACTAGATGGCGCTAGTAGTCGCTACAGTAAGACATAAATTAAAATTGAAAAATGCAAATCCAATTTTATTAACTATTGCCGTGTATATTTTAAACAAGTATACTTTTTTAAAACACTGCCCCGGAAGCTGTTTACCATTTCTACATTTGCAGCAAATATATTTATCGAAAAACTTCCGAAACTTCAAATCTATCCAAAAATAATAGATATAGAGTCTAGATAAAGTCATGTCGGACGACGCAGTTTAGTCTGTGTTGAGTATGACAATATGCCTCAGAACATTATATTTTTTCATCTGCATGAGACGTACATGCCGAACAATTTATATATACAATTGCTCTCTTCGCTGTATACAAGTTCTTGATATGGTTGAACCCACCGCAAAATTGTTTAAATTAGTGGAGTATTAAATTTATTTAATACTGGAAGTTACATCGAAGACAAACAGATAATTGTGTTACTAACTTCCCACAAATTAATGAAACTATGATTTGTGAGAGTTGTATGAATTGACGGATTAAAAACGTCAATAAGTTAAGAGTTAGTTGCAAGGACTTTTTGGTCAACCAAAAAGGTAAAATATGTAATTAAATAGTATATTAGATATTCCATTCAGTCATTCGTTCAGTTATAAAAAGTATAGAAAGGCGGCTCCACTACATTTCTTGTGCTAAAATGCCACGAGAATCCTAACCCTTATAGTTATAAAAATTGTGCACCGGACCGCAGTGTTAAAAGTTGAAATTGTGGAAAATCAATATAATTTTTATGCCAAGCGGGCCACTCACAGAAGCTTGCGGGCCGCAGGTTGAGTATAACTGCATTGGAGGGAATAAAGCGTGTTTGTAAATTATTTAAGTATGTGAATAATTACGTGTATGAAGGTGATAAAATCCGCGCAAGCTATCTACTACCAGCTCACCCTTATCATAATAATTTATTTCAAACAGTGAGTTCATATTCTGTTACTAAAAACCTAATAAATGTTTATCTAAAATAAAATTAAGATTACATACAAATTTCAGTCTTATGTTTTAGCAAAATTCGCAAAAAAGTAATTTCGGTCGCCCTTAGTATCTCTGCAGAGGAGTGTTGTTCCTCTATCTTTTATATCGAATCTAGAGTAAATGGACATTTTCTAGGCAAGCGTGGACCATTTTAGATTACATATTTTTTTTTACTAACAGGCGTGATGGCCGTCTAATGCAAGCGTAAGTATTATACGTAAATAAAAAATCTCTATCGCTAGACATGCTTCCGTATAATAACACGTCCTAGGAGATATTCTGCAATAAATAATTATGTAGAGTTTCAATAGAGTCAATGGTATTATTTACTCGACAGTTAAAAATTATGCTGAAACTGCCAATTTTATAAAATAATGATATAGAAAAAAATATACTTATATCCCTATCAACCCTAATACCATTCAGACTGTTGATCATCCGCTTTTATACGTCTTCTATCGTACAAGATGGTCATTGTAATTAGGATGGGAATGGTTGATATCAACTCCAGAGGTTCGCCGCTCTGTAATAATGTATGTTGACTGACGTCGTTAGGCATATTTGGGCATCAAATAACATCATATTACGACCGCGGCTAGAGTACTACTTTAGAGAAATACAGACATGAACTAATCAGATCACCATGGCATAACTTGACTGTACGTTTACGTTTACGAACGTAGTGCCGTACCAACATGAATGATTAAGCCTCAGTGGACCGCTGGTTTTTGTTGATTATGGTATTTTCGAAAGCGCTGGTAACGTATTTTACCGATCTTTTTATAAACGTTATTATTGTCGAAGACAGAAAGCATAATTCCCTTTTTACCGAGTATAGATAGAGATAGATCGTAAACTACATATTCACTTCTCTCAATATCAGGCGTGGTAGTGGTCAATCCCAATGTACCTATAATTGGGAATGTCTAAAAAAAATACCAATGGTTTTTATATTTTTTTTGTATAGAAAAGTCAACGTTCACTAGTTTTTCAAAATTAATTTATATTGAAACTATTTTGGTTGATGACGTCAGATTATAATTGAGGGCTCCCACACAGCCAAATTTCTAAATCTGTCTAAATTCGTACAATAAGGCAACCCCTTTAATTATTTTTTGTACAGTGGTACATAGTAACTAGTGTCATTTACTGGCGCTGTCAGAGTGCTAGATGACAGACAGCGGGTTCAAATCAAACTCCGTAGTTTAATCCAAGCGTGAATTGTGAAGAATTCTAAATAATACTATTCCACACCAATTAAAGTACAACTTGGACCGTCTACGAAATTTACTTCAATGCCAAATGAAGGTCATTGCTTATTTGACATGTAATAAATGCATTACATTATATTAAAATTAAATAACTACAGAAAATAATTTAAAAAAACATTTATCTCGAAATGTTTTTCGAATTATATACATTACAAAAAAAAACATCCACAATTGGATCATACGAGTACACATTTTTTTTTGTTCACGTCTATCCTGTGGACACGGCAAAAGTTAGTCAAGTCTACAACGGTGTATGGGACGGCTGGCCAGCTTTCGGTCAATTTATAAATCTTAAATAAGTAAGTCTGCTGACTCGGAGTCGCTAACTCTATGTCGACAGAAGAGACAACTTTTGTTTGTTACGCTGTGTATGACCCAATCATTAAATTTTATTTTTTTATTTATATTATTGGGGTACTTAAAAAAGAGACACTTTTGTAGATTAGGGAAAAACGCCGTTCTAATTACACTAGCTCTTGAAGCACCAACTTAACCAAGATGAATCTGTTGTAAAGATGTAACTCCATATTCAAATATGCCCAGTCCCCAACAGAATTCTTTCAGCAAAGTTCCGCTGTCAATGCAATATTTATTTTTGTTTTTTTGATATTAATGATACCTACTTACCAATATGTACAGATGTTTTACTAATATATATGTAGTTTATGTACCTATGTATCTTAAAAAACATCAATGTGAAAAAACGTAGTGATGAGTATTGTATTCGAGTCGCGCTTGGTTCATTCTTTAGGGGAGTGCCTTGTTATTTAGCCATAAAAAAGGCACTATTAATGCTAATTACGGGCATTATCATGGTAGATTGTCCTGTTAGCCGCTCCTAAAACAATACCCTTAATTAGTTATAATAAATTGCATTTCCTTAGGTATAATTAATTAGCCTTGCCCAGATTATTAAATTAGAAAGCTTTTTTGGGGTGTGCACGAAACTAAGCGATTAAGGTTAACATATATGTAATTTTAATTAATTACTGTTGTAAACATCATTAAGTAATCCTATACTGTGATGTTTTGGATTAAGGCTACAGTGACAACTTTTGACCGACATGCGTAACCAAACTAATTTACTTAGTGATTTCGGTCAGTACAGCTTTGCTATACATAAATACATTCATTTATTAACTTCTCTTCGTACCTATATGTATTTTTGTTCTGTTTGTTGGTTCTAAGTAAATTTGGTCACGTTCTATGGTCATTGGACTTGAAATTTGGTGGACGAGTAGAGACCCCATTAACTACATTAATATTAATTAGCGAAAAAGATTATATTAAACTAAGTAAGAGACAGACAGGCGGACAGACGGACAGACGGACACACGGACGGACAGCGGAGCCTCAGTAATAGGGTCCCGTTTTTACCCTTTGGGTACGGAACCCTAAAACCAACGAAGACTCATTTAATTTAACGTCAGGTGTTAAAATTATTAAACTAAGGACTTCATTTTATTATCTCTTAATGTGTAGATAACCCAAATTCCAGAACGGCCGCAACGCCCACAACCACGAAGCTCAGTTTATTGACATCATTTATAGCTTTTATTATAGGGTTAACTTTACAAACAGTGTCCCTATTCCTCTCCATCTATGCTTTAGTTATACTTAGAAGCGGTGGGAAAACTACGTAAATATGTAGCTAGAGTTATACATTTTTTATATGAAAAAATCATATTCTTTTATTTTGGTCTGTCATATAAATATTTTAATTTTATTTCATCCTTAGGTATGCGTAATACTTACTTAATTTACCCATTTACGGATTTTTAATATAATATACAGGGTAATTTTTAGTCAGTGCACAAATTTTGATATTTGATTCAGTATCGTTGATAGATCACGATTATCTGTTCGAGAATTTATTTTTTTACATTTTGATATTTGGGTTGGATATAGTAATTCATCCAATAATTGTTCAAGTTACTATGAAAAACAAAAAATTAGGTAATAAATATTATAATGAAAAATTGTGAAATTTGTTATTTTAACGATACTGAACATATTAAAATTTGTGCACTTAATAAAAAAATACCCTGTATGTATAGGCAAGACACCTACTATAATAATTTTCGTTACTCACACCTGCAATAAGAGCATGAGAAGTGAAAAGAATATTGATAAATATATAAGTTTAAATTATATAGCAGAGGTTTCCATATATTTATTTTCAGCTCACGATATGATCCGGTCAATCTAGACATTCTAAGCTACATGAATTAACATCAAGCTGAAAATTAGTAAAATTGTTCAAAACATAATTAAAAACTAGCTTTTACCCGCGACTCCGTCCGCGTGGAATTAGTAATTTGGGCAGCTTATATTTTTTATCAAATTTGCTTTTTCATCAATTATGGCTCTCCTTAGTTCCTCGATATAAAAAAAATTACCCGCCCCCGCAACCCACCCCCCCACAAACCCCCCTCACCCCCCTCCCAACCCCACCCCCCACCAAACCCCCCGCACACCCGCGTTCACATTCACCACCGTACTCTCAAGTCAAGCGTGCCTATAGAAGTTTTACTTCAAAAACCCCTGATTTTGAAACATTCTTCCACTCCTATTGGTGTTAGCGTGATGATATACTAGGGGCGTTCAATAAAAAGTGAGAATGAGTCTGTTATAAACAACTTTTACTAAATGTAATTTTATTTTTCGACATAGTCACCTTTTAGCATAATACACTTATTAAATCTTTTTTCTAAACTTAAAATTTCATTTTTA
The DNA here is from genome assembly GCA_947859365.1 of Archips crataeganus. Classification (NCBI taxonomy): domain Eukaryota; kingdom Metazoa; phylum Arthropoda; class Insecta; order Lepidoptera; family Tortricidae; genus Archips; species Archips crataeganus. The sequence continues at coordinate 6,422,894 of OX402057.1, read as the reverse complement.
AAAAAGGTCTCATCTTGAGTACTTAAAAAATCTTGTACTGCAGCGACTACCGCGTCGTCGTCTTCAAATTTCTGGCCTCTCGGGTATTGTTTCAATCTCGGAAATAGGTAGAAATCACTGGGAGCGAGATCTGGTGAATACAGAGGATGCTTAAGGATATTGAACCCAGCATCACGAATTGCAGCCATTGCAACGATGGACTTGTGTGCCGGGGCATTGTCCTGGTGGAACAGCACAACTTTCGAGAGTTTACCTCGCCGTTTTTCGCGGATCTCATTGCGCAATGTTGCTATTTGTTTGGCGTATAAAGTGCCCGTAATAGTGGCTCCATGTTTGAGATACTCAATCATTAATACCCCTTTACCATCCCAAAAAACAGAGCCCATGACCTTACCGGCAGATGGGCCCACCTTGAATTTCTTCGGAGTTGGAGATGATGGCCTTTTCCATGTCATGGACTGCAGTTTCGTTTCAGGGTCGTAATGATGGAGCCATGTTTCGTCCATTGTTATAAAAAAAAAAAGCCAAAAAAAGCCAAAAAAAGTTCCCGGTCTTGCTGTATCAGGTCCAAAGCTTCTTGACAAATCTCGACTCTAGTTTGTTTTTGCGTGTCAGTAAGCATTCTTGGTACCCAACGCGCAGATACCTTTTTCATACCCAAGCGTTCATGTAAAATATTATGCACGCTCCCCGTTGAAATCTTTACATTTTCAGCAATAAAACGAACCGTGACACGACGATCCGCCAAAACTGAGTTTTCAACTTTTTTCACAATTTCTTCAGTTATTGCTGTAGTTACGTCCGGAGCGGGGGTCGTCCATGGTCGATGTTCTTCCATGTCTAAATTCGGCGCACCAACGTGCGACTGTCGAATACGGAGGAGCATTAGACCCTAAAGTGTCCCGCAAATCTAAATTGACTTGGTCCGTAGAAAAATTTTTCAAACACAAGTATTTGATAACGGCGCGCAGTTAAATTTTCTCCATTTTCGCTAACGTACTCAATAGCATTGCAAAAAAATTACCGTATTTTTTTTAAACAAAAGACAGTTAGGTTTTTTTTTCATAGCAATCAGCTAGATAGATTAGCTTTACCGGCCAGTATTTAATTTCCTAATATTGAAAGAGTTTGCATCTCATTCTCACTTTATATTGAACGCCCCTCGTATAGCCTATAGCCTTCCTCGTTAGATGGGCTATCTATCTAACACAGAAAGAATTTTTCGATTCGGAGCAGTAGTTCCTGAGATTAGCGCGTTCAAACAACTAACATACAAACTCTTCAGCTTATTAATTCTTCTATAAACTGTTCGATAAATTTTTAAAATAGACGTATCTTTCTTATTTGTGAACCGATTGAAATGAAACAAACACTAAATGTTAATCCAAGAAAATACCAACATATCAGTGAAAACCGCATACTTCTAGGTTAAGCCATTTCTGAGATTAGCGCGCACAAACGCATAGACAAACAGACAAACAGACAAACAGATAAACAGACAAACAGACAATAATTCTAAAAAACATTGTTTCGGATTCTATTGCGCTAATAAATAGCCCTAGTGACAGTTTTCTCAAATATCTTCAATGTACAGACACCGACTTGTTACAGATTTATTATATGTATAGATAACATGTCAAAACTCCCCATTGTTCCGGCATGTGGAAAAAAATTATTCAAGGTCAAAGGTCAAAAAAATGGGTTTTTCGCGATTTTCACTGAAACGGTAAGTCTTATCATAAAATTATCAGAGACAAAATTGTAGATCATAAAATTATCTATAATAAGTAAAGGTTTTATTACTTTTTTCCTAAGAGCCACCGTTTCTGTGATATAACGATTAAAAACCTTGTAATATTTTGAACTATCGGAGGGAATATCTCTGAAAATATTCATTTTATCAAAAAATGGTTTTCTCAAACCCCTATTTATTTTCAAATACCTATTCAATCGTACCCAACACTATAGGGTTAGTCGAGAAAAAAAAATCACCCCCACTTTACGTCTATGGGAGGTACCCTAAAAAAATTTTTTTTACTTTTTTTATTCAATCACTTTGTCGGCGTGACTGATATATATATTGATGCCAAATTACAGCTTTCTAGTACTAACAGTCTCTGAGCTTAGCCGCGGACGGACAGACAGACAGACAGACAGACGGACAGACTGTATATATTGTGGGGTACCATTGGATAGGTATTTGAAAATAAATAGGGGTTTGCTAAAACCATTTTTTGATAAAGTGAATATTTTCGGAGAAATATTATTATATTTTCGAATTTTTTTTTTTTCTGTCTCGGATTTCAAAATATTATAAGTTTTTTAATGGTTATATCTCAGAAACGGTGGCTCTTAGGAAAAAAGTAATAAAACTTTTACTTATTATAGATAATCTTATGATCTACAGTTCTGTCTCAGATAATTTTATGATAAAACTTACCGTTTCAGTGAAAATCGCGAAAAACCCATTTTTTTGATCTTGAATATTTTTTTTCCACATGGGGTTGGGGACTGGCTAGTATGATAGGTCGTCACCTATCACACTAGCCAGTCTGTCCACGATTGCATAGGTACCTCTTTTTAAGAAATATTTTCACAGCATCTGAATTCCAACTAGCTTCTATATCCCTTGGTTAATATCGAATAAGAGCTCTCAATGTTTATCCGAGAATATAAATAGAGAACTAGCATCTGTTGCACATATTTTATGTCACGGTTTGCTAATTCTGAAATGACAAACATATGAATTAAATTATGTTGGTGCTATTCCCCTACTACTTGTTTGTTTGGAGCTCTAGTTTGAGATGAAGATGAATCGCAATGGGGATGTTGACACCACCAATCAACTGACGTTCTTTTTATGAGCTGTCAAAACACAATCTCCCATAGAGTTTGAATGACAATAGCGACATATGACGTCATTGTTCGCAATGCTCAATCAACTAACTATTTATTTGTTTTAAGGCAACAAAATATCTAATTTTGCATTTAATCGAAAATTAATCTGACTTTCAGGGCTGAAATAAAGCGTTTTTTTACTGGAGTCGTGTCTTCAAATTCTTTTTTAATGGTGTCAACATCCCTATTCGCAAGTGCTCTTAAATATGATTGTCATTCTCGATGGTTAAATAAACGGATGGATAAATTTCAATATACTAGAACTAGAACTGTACTTCCATTTAATGAATACTGAAAGTTCCGATGATTTACGTCATTAACGTGGATGAAGTTATTAACAAGCGTTATTTAGGCATCAAGTACATATCAATAATTATTCGTAAGATGAAATAATGCTGGTAGCATTAACTTTGAACGTCGGATCTCACGAAGATTAGTAAAATTAATACCCTGGCTTATTACAAGAACCCTTATGTAAATAGGGGTGAGTGCAAAAAACCGTTATTTTTCTACTTGCAAAGGAAAACTTTACAAGTTTACGGAAAATGTCGTAAAAGACTCCTTTAAAGTCTTGGAAGTAAGTGTTATTTGCTCTGGGACTTTTAAACTCAAAGTTCTTTAATTACGTAAGGGTCAAATTATCAATACATACCTAATCAATCGGTAAAATTCTATACATATTTAGACGACCAGATGGCCTAGTGGCTTAGATTATTTATACACTAGATAGGAGCTTAGGCGGCATGAAAACGTCCCGAAAAATATAAGCCAATTGTTGGCTTATATGCCATTTGCCACCTTCAGTCTGAATGACGTAACGCGATTGTAAGATGAAGCTGTCAAATGGGTTTTTGGACGTTTTCTATCGCAGTGTTTGCTACTGACAGTCTATCTAGTGTATAAATATTCTAAGCCTAGTGGTTAGAGAACCTGACTACGAAGCTTGAGGTCCCGGGTTCGATTCCCGTGTCGGGGCAGATATTTGTATGAAAAATACGAATGTTTGTTCTCGGGTCTTGGGTGTTTAATATGTATTTAAGTATGTATCTCTATTTAAGTATGCTAATCCGTTGCCTAGTACCCATAACACAAGTTTTGCTTAGCTTACTTTGGGACTGGGTCGATTGGTGTGAATTGTCCCGTGATATTTACTTTATTATTTATTTATTTATTTACATATATATGCAATGGCTGAAGTTTAACTTTAGCTAGAGCACTAAAGCTAGGAGAGATTTTGGAAGTTTATATAGAATCTCAGTTCACATAACTATTCAGGTAGTTACACACTAGTTAACCCTTGTATATTTTAATTCAACTATACTAAAAACCATTCTGCATAACAGACCGCCAACTTAAAAATAATTAATCAAACAAAATGCCTCTTTGTTTTCATTTACCACCGTTTTGTGGCAGTTAAAGCCTACAACAGAGAAGCAAAGGCTCTAAATGTTATATGTGGCTACTTTAATAAGAGATAGTGTTTCTCGGAGTTTTCTCCCTCGTGTCGTGATACTATAAAGCGTGCTCTCCTGTACGATTCTTATAGTATTTTTCAGCGTTGCTCGCACATATTCGTGCGTGACTAACTATTTATTTTTTGAAAGCATTTTACGAATGCCAAGTTACACGGCTGTTACTGTTGTCGATCCAGAATCAGATAATTGGCCCTATCTTATGCAATGTTGAGCAATAATATTAATAGTTGACTGACATCATTAAGCAATAATTCTAAATTAAAAACATAAATTACCAATTATTAGTTTGATTTGAAATTAATAAATTGTTGTCCAATTGGGTTGACGAACAAGTGGCGTCACAGCTCACTATTGCCATGATGGTATTGTATTGGCAAAACAAACAAAAAAACACTTCATGCGTCAAAGTGTAAGGCCGGTTAAAAAATTTTGGTAGTAGCTAAAGGTTAAATTTAATTTCTTAACAGTAGACTTCAGTTCGCGTGCTCCACCTGATCTTGAAATCGTTTATTTCCATGAACACGCCATTTGTAACATTTTATTAGCAACTGTACCTATAACGCCATAACAGATTCACGTTCAAGGAAATTTACTTCGCTGTTATGATATCACAATAACTGGGGCAAACTTGGGGCAAAAGATGAAAGAGTCGGCAATGGTCGTGAATGACGCCTGATCAACAGAGGATTTATACAAATATAAACAAGAAGAAAATTGAGAGTTTTCTTTTGATGATGTTGAAAGGTTGTCATTGCCCATCAACGCTCTACTTTGTCTACTAGGAGCCTCAATTAGGTGACACAGATCGAAAATAATAAAAGCAAGATTGGCGAAATTAGCGACTTTAGCAAGGTTTCTTCTTTCTGGGCGACTATCGCTAGGGAATGCTGAGAATTACAATGGTCTGTGCTCGGTTTTATTGTCCCCGAGCATTTTAGCAAGGAAATCGGAAAAGTTACGTGGAAATAAAATACAATGTGAATTATTTAATTTTGAATATGCTATTGTGACAGTAGCCGTGTTGGCCTAGTGGTTTGACCTATGGCCTTTCAAGCAGAGGGTCGTGGGTTCAAATCCCGTCTCGCACCTCTGAGTTTTTCGGAATTTATGTGCGAAATTACATTACTAGTAATTAACCATAAGCTTTACGGTGAAGGAAAACATCGTTAGGAAACCTGCATACATCTGCGATGAAATTCAATGGTGTGAGTGAAGTTCCCAATCCGCACTGGGCCCGCGTGGGAACTACAGCCCAAGCCCTCTCATTCTGAGAGGAGGCCTGTGCCCTGCAGTGGGACTTACATAGGCTGGGATGATGGTGATGATGCTATTGTTGCCTTGTAATCTAAGTTTAAGTGATTTTCACGCATTACCTACGATTTTCTGGCTTTCAGATGTGGATTAATCTTACAAATATTGTGTGTTTAAAAAAAATGTTATGTTTCTTTTGACTAAAACCACTTGATGGACTTAAAGGAAATTTGACACACGGTTAGTTTAAATCAATACTAAAATATTGGATACTTTTTTATATCCTGATTAAATTTGCATAGTTCCCGCGGAAAAACGATATATGAATCCTATTAGTCCTATACGAAATCCAGAATAAAGTTCTCTAGAGCTCAGGTCAGAAAATGTAGTTAATTATTTCTTCATTAAAATACCGTTACGTCACCATACCTATATTTAGTACATAGACATTGCTATGTATTATTTCTTACTAGTAATAGTTACGGGTTGCCCTAAATTGATTTCGGAAACGCGATAGAAGGTCATACCCAAGAGATGTGTTGATTCAATAGGCCTTTAATCTTGAAATGTTGTTACAGCTTTCATCGTGTACTACGCGTTCCAAACGAGCTTCTTTTGGCTAAACGTCATGTGCTTTGACATTTGGAGGACTTTCAGGTACGATATGAGTCTATTTTATAATGAAATGACACATTGTCCAAATTTTTGATTTTAAAAAAGCCCTAAGATGTTTCTTTAATCTTTGGTTTTGTGCCCACTTGAAATTGGTCATACTCGTGGTTATGACGGTGTGATATAATTGCTTTTGTTTGTTACGTCAAAAAGATGCTATGCCACGTTACGAGACAAGGGTAGTTTTATGTTTTAGGGCCGTAATAAACGGACTGCAATATAACTCCAACTGCCCACTGCTCATACATTTCAATCGCAGTTAGCATACAGTTTGCGTGCAGTTTTGTCGACTGCAAGAACTGCAATGGGAAAGGTATGAGCAGTCGCCAGTTGGCAGTTAAATTGTAAGTAGAATGCAGTGCGTCTGTAATTAGCCCCTTCATTCACAAAATCCCTTGACTTGATCGTGTAATAAAAAGTGTCTGTACTTGCCACGGCTGACATTTATAATAAACCAAATGTAATAGTGATTTATGTGTTCAACTCTTGTTTATAGTGTGGTAGTTTTAGTTTAATCAATATATAACAGAATACTTACCTATTTTCTAAATTAATAGAGTTTCCAACACAATCAAAATATTAACATTGAAAATGACTGCTCTACTAAATCGGCTATCTTTTGGCTTCAATTCTCGTCTCGAGATATTTTTAAGTTGGACTAAATAATGTAGGTAAATACCCTATATGCAGTAACAAAGCATTTTTATTTAGCGCACCTATTTATTACAATGTAATGAAGGAATTAATCAATTGCCATTATCCACAAAGAAAATAAAGACATCAATATCGGCCTTAGTAATGAATGGGTTGTTAAGCAACCGCTACTTTGTATGCCTACCTTACTATCCATCTTTGCTAATATATCTCCATTACTTAGAAATAAATAAATAAATATCATGGGACAATTCACACCAATTGACCTAGTCCCAAAGTAAGCTTAGCAAAGCTTGTGTTATGGGTACTAAGCAACGGATAAACATACTTATATAGATAGATACATACTTAAATACATATTAAACACCCAAGACCCGAGAACAAACATTCGTATTTTTCATACAAATATCTGCCCCGACACGGGAATCGAACCCGGAACCTCAAGCTTCGTAGTCAGGTTCTCTAACCACTAGGCCATCTGGTCGTCTAAGAAAGTAGTTTCACATTAGATGCCCACTATACAAGCAAATTATTCAGAGGGAACTTCTTATTTAACTGTGTAGGCTCGATCAATTCACCCGTTGATAAATGATTTAGGTTACTAAGGGTAGGTAAATGGAATAGTCATGCCCCTTTTCGAAATAATTGAATACCTACAATTGCTTGAAAAAAATAGTAGTTGTGTTTTGTTTAATTTTATAATATAAATTAAGTTTATGGCATGTAAAAATTATAAACAAATGTAAACAAGATTTACATAGAAGACAAGCGCTGCAGCAAGAGTGATGCTAAGTTATTTAGTAAATTTGTAAACAGTAACTATACGAACCGAAGATATATTGTGCTTGAAACTCTATCTAATTAGCAATTTCCTAGTGTGTTCTCGTCACGTCCACACTGAACGCACGGGCTGCAATATATTTCCGAGCCAACACAATAAAAACTTATTCTGAGACGTGCAGTTGGTGTGGACGACGGTACATTGTGTTGTTACGCATTGCAGATCGGCCACACCGATTCCGACGAGTACCGGAAACTCTGTGTAGGTCTCATCGTTGTTGCTAACAGGTCAATGTTTTAACAATAGCATGAGCTCTTAGAGAGAATGTCGCTGTTGTGTAGAGTAAAAAAGAAAATTGCTGTAATAATCTACGAGGGCAGATTCAAAAAATGTTTTGCTGTTTTTAGCCAGTGCCTTGAACGATATTGTGAGTTCATATAACGAATCACTATCACCGCTTGTACGCGTCTAAGACACTGAGTAAAAATTAAGTAAGTACCTAAAGGCTTGTACGCGTTTGAAGCATTGAGCGAAAACCGCCACCTGATGGAACTCTGGAAAAATGCTGCTAATTAATTCGTTACGGCTAGGTTACGGCATTCATTTCTGAAAGGCGAAAAGTTTTTGAACCTACCCAGTATTAAGTAAACTATCATTAATATTAATATAAGTACGCTTAAAATGAGAGGTTACATTTAACTTCTCCGTATATTCAGATGTCTAGATGCCTACGTAGCAGTGGTTCTATATTTAGGAGCTATCGACCCGACCAAAGAGTAGGGTTCAAACCAGGTACTAACCGATTTTTGCGTGTAATGTACATTACGCGTCATCACATTACAATTTGTGACTTCACTCGAGCTTACTTGCATCGAGTAGCTACCTGGCTTTATATTATCATTAGTTATGCTGCGAGACTCATCAACGTGCTATTAAAGTAATTAGTGGTCGTACCTATATACGTCAAGTAATTGTGATTTTAGAACATAGTTTGCTTCAATCGTGTATCATTTTGTAACAGTAGGTACAATAGAAATACAAGGTAACTAACGTAACATGGGTATTTTCAAATTTTGCGCACGTAAACTTGTCCCAACTTCTTTAGTTGTTTCCGTTTCCACAGTCTATTTTCTGCGTTTATTTAAGTGTAGTGATTGATGAATTTGCATTCAGCTAATTATTGCTTATCGCTTATCGGAATCGAAAAAGTGTTTATCGAAGTAGTGTTTGTATAATATTTGTAATAATGCATACTAATTGTTCGGCAAAACAAAATTATGACCCACATATCAACAGTAGGTACGTACAAAGTAGATAGATACCCCCAGTTTCTAGCATCTCCCACAAGTTAGTTAGAACGACGTTCTGGATACTTAAGACGCCGAGTAATAATATGATTATTGTCAAAAATAATATACACGGTATTGTAGCTGAAAAAGGTTTCCGTGCATTAGTCGATGTTCAAAGAATACGGCGTCAAAGGCTCACCCAAAATTTTGAATCGTAAACATCGATGAAAAACTTACTTAATTATAAAAAAAAAGACTGTCGCAAATCACGACTTATCTATCGGTTCTAAACCGTTTTGACTGTAGAGCAGTAGCCAATCAGATTTTTTTGCATAGTAGGTATACATTTGTGAATGAACGAAGGTACTTGTAAAACTCTTAGAAAAATGTAGTTCCAATCGTGAGAGGAATATGTATAAGTGCTTAAGAATATTTAGATCAATGCGTAATATTTCCGATTCTGAATTCCGGTTGCCGTCGCACCGTTGGAAATTCTCTGATCTCTTCCAATATCGTTATTCCTTTGCAATCTGGCAGTTAATTAAAGAGTTTGCCGCATTAAATATAGCTTGGCCTCTTTTTTATCCCTGTTATTAAATTTGATCTCGCTTTTTCCTGTACCTAAGAGTGGATTAAATGTTTAAAAGTACTTTGTTATTTGTTTAGAAGCATGTTGCGTTTAATTATACCGCACGTTTATAACTATGAATAGGTAAGTTTGATTCTTTGCTTTACCGTGATTATTAGTGTAATTGAAATAAATAGGTTGGTTGTTTCTTCAGGCCCCTTCACTTCAGGCACTCTGGGCTTATACCCAGGGCAGGGCCTCGCGAACGATGGACCCCTCGTGACTGTAAAAAAATACTTTCGGTATATAGCCTTACGGGCCCCATTGTCTTAAAGTTCCCAGGTCTCCCGATAGGTGCTCATGCCATACAAACTTTCACGTTTATAATATTAGTGGGATTATTTATTGTGCACAGAAGTGAGTTATATGCACGTGCTGTAGATACATAAGACATTTATTTTAAGGGATATACCTACCTAACGCTGCTATGTGCAAAAGAGATTTTAAGTAAGTAGCTATAATGTACATGTATATATAGCTCACTTTTACGCAATGCATAATGCGTGAGAAAAAGTGAGAATAATTTTGATTTACTACGTTTAATTGGGATATAGTACAGATATTTTTAACTTTCGAAATTTTTACTTCTAACTAACTAAGGTATATACCCCAGTGCCCGACGGTACCCCAATAGTCGACACTTTGAATCTTAATTCGTAGCAATAAAAGCGACAAGCTGGGTGTCGATTATTGGAATTAAAGTGTGGAACACTAGGGTATCTACATTAATAGCTCCGTATAGTTATACCCTACACTTCAGTCTAATTGTGACCTTGGCCGCTGTAATGCAGCCAAAACGTTGAAGTAATGTTAGTAATATTTAAATTGTGACCCAGTGTGTAATTAATTGATAGTACAGTCAGCAGGTAAAGAGCATGAGCAGTTGTGGTGCTCAAAATGATCTACTAACACGCGACTTTACTGCCGAAGTAATAAGAGTCGAGTGTGTAGTTCTACTGCTGACTGTACAAGTGTCGAACGAAGGCTCTGAACAAATATTTAAATAAATAATAAATAAATATTAGGGGACAATCTTACACAAATCGACCTAGTCCCAAACTAAGCAAAGCTTGTACTATGGGTACCTAGACGACGATAAACATACTTATATAGATAAATAAATACTTAAATACATAGAAAACATCCATAACTCAGGAACAAATATTCGTGCTCATCACACAAATAAATGCCCATACCGGGATTTGAACCCAGGACCTCTTGCTTCGTAGGCAGGGTCACTACCAACTAGGCTAAAGCGGTCGTTAAATTTTATTTAACGTTAAATTTTATTTTAAAGTTAATTTAAAACGTATAAATACGTATATAATTTTAACTGCATGGATGTTACTAACAATTTAGATATTTTGGTACCTAGGTCATTTTTTTTAGAATTAGTACAGCAACAGAATAGTAAAAAATATGTAAGTATATTTTCCCCAGGTTATTAAATCCTATTCTTTGTGAATTATAACGTCTTTTGGTATCATCAACGTCATATTATTTTAATACCCTATGTTTGTTAATGCTGTCATGGTTACCAAAGGACATCAGGGCAGGCTATTACCCAGCAGTCACAACGGTAAGGTGAAATGAGTTGTCCGCTTTATAAAATGTTGTCGATTTTTTCTGCTTATTATGTACCTACTTGACATGATGATGTGAATCGTTCGGCTCGGTGTCCAACACATGAATCGAAGAAACAATAATTATGAAATTTAATTTTGTACCTACAGACAGCATCAAAAGTAGCTGGTTACTTTTGTTGATACATCGTCGCTTTACAGCCAGGATTGTAACGTCACAAATGCTAGGTAAAATGTAAATGCGATGAGGTACACAAGTTATCGCCTCTTTTTGACGCTGCTTTTGCAAACCTATTATTACTTGGCACACAGTATCCATCGATCGTCCTACCAGATGAGATGTTTCGCGTGATGCTATAACAAAATAAATACAAACAAAAAACAAAAATTCCGCTAAAAATATGCGAATTTATCAATGCGAATCAGTCGGCCAAACAATATTTTAACAAATTTAAACGTTAAAAAAGGTTTTCCGTTATAATGATACTCTGCCTTGATTGTAAAGTTTCTGCATCAGAATATATTGACTATCAAGTAATAAAACGTTTATTGCTGCAGAATTATACAATCTGTCGATCTCGTTAACTTTACAAAGATCAACCTATATTTCGAATGGTTACATTATAACTGTACTTAGATTGTTTTGAATTAGTCAGATCAGTGGCTCTCTATCTTTTTTGTTCTGAGAATTCTTGCAAGTTATAATTTAACTTTGTTTATGGGTTGCTCTTTTAAAAAGAACCCTAGACACGGGTGCCAGTGACCTGAGTATATCGTTTTGCGATGCCGCATTTTTTCACTATAGGTGAAAATCAATTTGCATTATTTGGTTACATAATTAACAGTAAAGTGCCTACTCTTTATTGCTCGCATTGTACGAGTAGGTCATACCGGTAATTAATTAGTTACGTACGTACTCGTGAGTGAAACTGGTATAAAACGTACGTAAGGTTTAGTCGTGATTCAATTTTGCATTACTACCTTAAAACACGTTAAGCGGCAACCTTTAATAGTGTTTAAAGTAGAGTTCATAAATTCATACTTTATCTTACAACTTTCTTACAGAATCTCATTTGGGTCTTATGAACTTAATACTAACTGCTTACACAGATGAGCAAAATTCAAGAGTCACACCATATTACGTGGATAGTACAGTCACCAGTAATAATACCAAATAGGACATAGCTTTTAAAAACATCTGCTTTGCTCTAATTTCTGCATGAATAGAGTTCCGTTAGATAGGTACCTGCGTCTAGGCATACCTACTAGAGAGATTTTTGCTCGTCCGTATAGTTTTTTCCTATCTATTATTATATTGAGTTTTTACACGACTATATTTTTGCTACACGACGTACATTATTTCGTAACATAACTCGCATGCCAGACTCTACCACAATTATGTTTGCCCAATCGATTTGTAAGAGCATCGTATTGGCTAAAATGACTGTTTGATTTCGACAATCTCCTTATAGTTTTTAATTGTATGTTTCTACGCAGGGGTTACCGAGGCGGGAGCAGTAAGAAGCGCCAAGAGCAGCGACGGTTCGCTATGTACGGCGCGTACGCATGGGGCGTGCCGCTATTGCTGACCGGTTTGACAGCGTTCATGCAGTTTGGGAACCTGCCAGACTATATCATGAAGCCTGGACTAGGAGACATGAAGTGCTGGTTTGAGGGTGAGAAATAAAATCCTTTAGAGCCTCATCGACACAAATGGCGACAGATAGACAGACTTTTTAAACCAAATTACTATCCAACGACCGAACACTGTCAGCCTTTTGGGCAACACGCAACAGGAGCTTATTTTAGATTTAGTTTAGTTTAAATATTTAATTACTGTGGACAATGGCTATTAACACAACGGCTACAAAACTTGCTTGATGTATGACTATACCTACCGATAATGAGGTGTCGTTTTCAAAGTTCTAATTAATAACACTTCAGTTTGTATGGGCTCGATAATTTCGAGTCTTAGAGGTAGAATAGAGGACACAAAATCAAATTTGTGTTTATAAAATTAGCAGTACCGAACCAGTTTAATAATATCACTATCCGTAAAATTACTGATATCCGAAGTAGGTAGTTAACACATAAGTATATTTAAGACTAGCTTTTGCCCGCGACTCGGTCCGCGTGGAATTAGTAATTTGGGCAGCTTCTTTCTTTTTTATCCATTTTGCTTTTCATCAATTATGGCGCACCCCCCCCCCCCCCCGAACCCCCCCGCACACCCGCATTCACATTCAACACCGTACTCTCAAGTCAAGCGTGCCTATAGAAGTTTTACTTCGAAAACCCCCGATTTTGAAACATTCTTCCGCTCCGCTCCGCTCCTATTGGTGTTAGCGTGATGATATATAGCCTATAGCCTTCCTCGATAAATGTGCTATCTAACACTGAAAGAATTTTTCAAATCGGAGCAGTAGTTCCTGAGATTAGCGCGTTCAAACAAAAAAATCTGTTCGATAAATTCTTAAAATAGACGTATCTTTCTTATTTGTGAACCGATTGAAATGAAACAAATACTAAATGTTAATCCAAGAAAATACCAACATATCAGTGAAAACCGCATCCTTCTAGGTTAAGTCGTTTCTGAGATTAGCGCGCACAAACGCACAGACAAACAGACAATAATTATAAATTAAGTATGAAGTATCTTTTTCTATTTATTTTTTATTTTCTTCAACTTCATTTTTATTATTATTTGTATTTAGTTTGAAATAAATAATTATAAAAATCATTGTTTTGGGTTCTATTGTGCTAATAAATAGCCCTAGTGACAGTCTTTCTCAAATATCTTCAATGTACAGACACCGACTTGTTACAGATTTATTATATGTATAGATTGAAGGTAAAAATATAATGTGGCGTGTATAAATTACAATAGAACTGTTATCTCTTAAATTTTTTTTTAATATTTTACTACATCACAAAAAGCGTAAAATAAGTAGATAAGAGCACCCTGCATTTCGCCAACTAGTTTGCAAAGAATATACAAAGCTTCTCACATTTAAAGGACTGCTCACTAAAAGCTTTACTAATTGTCTCTTTCCCTTTCTTCTTTCTTCCTGATATCCCGGGCGAAATGCTAAGTTGCCTAAAATGCGGCTGCCTTGTTTATTTCGTATTAAATGTATCCAACTATGAATTAAGCTTTGTTTAAACGGTGCGAGAATAGAAATATCGTCGGAGTTTCGTTACGTTGCTGGGCTGAGCGGCTAAGAACATATAAGTGACTAGCTGTTGCTCGCGACTCTGTCTGCGAAGAATAGGGGTAGGTATAAAAAATAGTCTACGACCTATTCTCAGACCTACCGAATGTACCTAGAGAAAAAAGTTTAATAAAAATCGGTCGAGCCGTTTCGGAGGAGTTCGATAACAAACACCGTGACACGAGATTTTTATATATTAGACTAGCTATTGTCCGAGATTCTTTCTGCAAAAAATTCGTTTATCGCTATCCCGCGTAAGTAACGCAATTTTCCGGGATAAAACTATCTTATATTCTTCCCGGTGTCTCAAACTATCTCTGTACCAAATTCATCTAAATCGGTTCAGCGGTTTAAGCGTGAAGAGGTGACAGACAGAGAAAGACAGACAGACACACTTTCGCATTTATAATATTAGTAGGGATTAATGGGTTGTTTTCAAAATTATTGTACATAGTTAAGGGCTTAAAGAAAACAAAATCACGATCGCTTCCTTTGTATAACGAATGTTAGTCATAGGGTGAGTTGGGGTAAGATGAAAAACAGTGTAAGATGAAAAACCACTCGTAGCACCCAGTACTAGTTTTTCATCTTACACTGCCATTCATCTTATTTTCATCTTACCCCCACTCACCCTACAAATTATATGGGTAACTTGCGTAACACAAAGGAATCAATTAAGTTTTGTTTTAATTAAATGGATCTATAGGTATCAGTGACAGGGCTGCGATGAACCGCAACTAACACGATATTTCTGGCACCACCTAAACGAGGATTTATAATCCGCTTTCAAACCGGACAAAATATACAAAGCAGATTGTTTACACGGGTTATCTAACAGATGTAATTTGCGTCATTTATCACCCTGAATGGCCCTGAATTTCGTATTTTTTTTCAAGTTTCCCTCGGCTCAAAAGGCGTGGGTGTGAAATATGGCTTATTGTACATGTGATTTGGGGAGCGTCACCTGTAGATAAGGTTACCTTTGTGAATGATTACGTTGCTAATAGTTAGGGAGGCGAATAGGGGAATTTTCGGCAATACTCGAGCGTGGCAGTTTAAGATATGAGAGATACCTTAGACCTAATAGAACAACTTTGTAAAGTATTTAGCTCTATATGTAGTGACGCGCGCCTAGGATAGACGATCAGATTAGTAAAAAAAATGGATAGTCTGAAATACTCGAGCGCGTCAGATTAAGATATTGGGGGTTGATTTTAGTGTTTAAAGACTAAATTTAACTAATCTGACGATAAGTCCTTGACGCCACCGAGTTATAGGGTCGCGAATTTGTAAAAAAAAAAAGTTAATCCGGCATTCTCGAGCGCGATTTTTTTATTTTTTATTTTGAAGAATATAATCTAAAACTTACTAAAAATACAAAATCTGCCGGTTTCCGCATGCCCGGAAGTGTGGAGGAGCCATTTCGTCTTCCTAAGAACGCGTTACGGCATATAAGTCGCGAACGATACATTTTACAAAAAAAAAGTTTAAATAAACAAAAAAGGTAATTTTATTTTACACAAAAAAGGTCTCTTTACATTTTTGTCCAAAGTTAAAACTTTTTGACTTGAAGCATCGTAAAAACTCAAACTCCCGGTTTTTTGAGTATATCTCGAAAACTGAGGGTGTTAAAAAAAAATTGATTTGAAGAAGAAGAAGAAGATGAATTGTATTGAGCAAAAATGTAAAGATCATACATAACAATACAATTATAATCCAATTTTTATATCATTTCATTTTTTATACAATAAATAATACACTTCGTACTACATTTCATCTACATTTACGTTGGTTGTATCTATCGCTTTATTGTCATTCTTAAATTCCCCATTTTATCAAGGAGAAAGAAAGGAAAAAAAAGAAACCAAAAAACCTTTTTCGGTCAGATTAAGAGAACCCACCAACATTTTTGTCAGATTAAAAAAGTATGCTTTCAGGATACCGAGATAAACCTCCCCTATGAAAATCTGACGCGCTCGAGTATTTCAAAACAACTTTTTTTTTTTGCATTTTCAAAAATTCATCGTAACTTATCGTCACGCCGAAATCGTCAGTTTTTTTAAAGGGAGCTTCCTTGGGGCCTACTTAACATCCCTTCCGAAAATCTGACGCGCTCGAGTAATTTTTTTTTTGCATTTTTGACTACTTTATATAGGCACCCGCACCACGCAAACCGGCAGATTAGTATACCGTTGTTATCAGAGGCACTCGGGGCATACGTAGTATGAATATCTGACGCGCTCGAGAATGCCCAAGTAACTGTTTTTTTAACATTTTTGAAAAACCGTACACGCCAAACCCACCGCTAAAATGGTTTTTGCCATACGAGCTTTTCTTTTCGAAATTATTTTATCTTTCGATTTTGATAGGTCTCGACGGCGCCGTTGAATTACGCCATTTAGCTACCTCGCCTCCCTAACTATAATAAAATAAAATAAGACTTATGTCATACTTAAACCAGGTAATTAAAAAGGAGAGGCAGACTAATATTGCTTTTTAGGGTTCCGAAGACGATATGGCAAAACGAAACCCTCGTTTCGTCACGTCTGTCTGTCCGTCCGTCCGTCCGCGGCTTAGCGTAGAGACTAGTAGTGCTAGAAAGCTGTAATTTTGCATGGATATATTTAGCAATAACCCTGACAGTGATGAAATAAATGTAGAAAACATTTTTTTTCTAGGGTACTTTCCATAGAAGTGGGAGCGATTTTTTTTTCTCGTCTAACCTTATAGTGTGGGGTATCGTTGGATAGGTCTTTTAATCATTACGGGGTTGTCAAGACGATTTTTCAATACAGTGATTTGCGAGATATTGAACTTTATATTGCACATTTTTGATAAAATCGAGCGCCTTCCCTCCTCTCTAAAATCTAAACTCTTGGTTTGAAATTTTTGGAAAAAATCATGATGGGAGTAAATATAATCAAATTAACAGGAAAACTATAACGGCTAAGTTGGCTTGAGAATTACTATTATAGTAGTTTAAGAGTCAATAGCAGCCTACCCTATAAAATATACTTACCTACTTAGGAAGCTCCGTACAAAATACAAAATCCTTAGAATAAGTTTTTGTTAAAAATTTCATTTTCAATGCAAGCTTTTTCACTGAATGTACTTTTTGTTGACTGTACTTGCATTGTCATCCAACTTACATAAGTATACCAAATTTCAAGTAAACCCGACCACTGGAAGTGGGTCAAATTCAATTTCCAAGATTTGACCCATACCTACATACATAATTATAATACATTGCAAGTTAATAATAATAATAATCTTTTATTGAAAAAAGTTGTACATCTAATACAAAGTCCTTATATCTAGAAACTCTATTCCCTAGATAGGTAAAAACTGAGCCCTAGGATAAGTATAAGTACCTAATAATAAAAAGCTTTTAAAAATATTACTTGTTGAATACAGATAATACACGTCGTAACGGCTGCGGAACCCTATCCTGGGCGTGTTCGACACGCTCTTGGCCGGTTTTTTACAGATGTCACATTTAACGACAATCTTTTTACCAGTTTGAAATTTAAAAATCACCTTAGACCCAGATAAAATATTGGTCCTGAAAGGCCCCTGAAATTATTTTTCAAGCCTTCTGCTACACTCGAAAGGCGGGGGTGTAAAATATGGCTCGTTTTTATTAGCACGCTCATAAATAAATGTATGCTCGGAATTAAAAAACAGTAAGCTTCATATTCGATCATAAAATCCAACATCGCCTGTCGTTCAAAGAAATGATTGATATTTCGCTAGAAATGGGAATTCCTCGGCCGATCAAAGTTCGAAGTTCTTAAAAATGTACGTGGTAGCCGAAATTACACACGCTTTTTATTTTCTTCAAATGCTCGCCGTACTAATGTTTGGTAATAACGTGTGTAATAATAAGTAATTAATGACCTTGCAGGGTGACCTGAAGAAGGTCGATATAGATGTTGTATAGATTAGTTAGAGAGTTAATTTCGAGTATTTTGAAGTAAGTAGGTACTTTAATCTAAATGTTTACCATTTTCAAGAGCATTAATGATTCTGAGATTTTTCTGTAAAACTCGTTTTTTGTCCTTTTGGTATATTTGTTACTCTGACAAGCAACTAACTATTCATAAATACTGTAATTTAACACTTCGGAAGAAACTGTCAATACACACAAAATACAGTAAAATAAAAAAAAAATCATCAATCATACTTTTTTATTACTTAACGCTCTAATATTTAATCTTTGAAAAAAATCTATCACGAGATTCGTTCGTAACCCTTGAAAATTAAATAAGAAACTTTGCAAGAAGTTCAATTTTGTTAAAACTATTCCTACAATAATGAATTCCTCAAAGTAACAAAGCCACTTAGGGGTTTCACCGCAGGATAAGAGACAATAAACTGGAAAATCGTATATGTATACAGGGTTATAATTGTAATTCACTGACATCCTCTTAACCCTGAATTCCTATCACCCAAACAAATGTTTTTTGTTTTACGACTTTTTAAAATGAAGCACTTTTTTCCCGTACAAAAATACACAGAGTATCGTAAAAATAAGAGGTAAGCTCAAATTTTCAAAACGTTATTACACCATAAATATTAAGTTATGACAAAAGCCGTTAAACAAAAAAACATTTGTTTAAGTGGTAGGAGTTTAGGGTTAAAAGGATGCTAGTGAATTACAAATAACCCTGTATACCTTTATTTTGACAGTCTAAAAATGATCTCAGACGTTACATCAAAGCTCGTGTCCGCGTCTAAGATATTAAAGGTCAAAGATCTGGAACATCGGTATTTTGCAAATATCTCGCTCCATATGGTTTCGATGTATATGCATCTAAACATACATATTATGGAACATAAACATTTGACCTCGAATATCTTGAGATTCGGACACAAGATTTGATGAGACTTTTGAAACAATTTTTAAAATGCCAAAATAAAGATATTGGTATCCGAGTTTCCAACTTAAGTATTATCTCTCATTCCGATGTTTGTAACCGTGTTCAACATTCAGCGGAATTTAAATGAAAATCGTTCTATAAACTTCCCTAGAAGATAATAATAAAGTAAATACTCCTGTGTTAGACACTTTAATTCCAATATTTGACACCCTGCTTGTCGCCTTTATTGCTACGAATTAAGATTCAAAGTGTCGGTTATTGGGGCACCGTTGGGCCGTTATAGGGTCATTCTTCAGAATCGAATTCTTCATGTGATTCCCTTGGCGTTTTTTATTTTTACTACTTTCAACCTATTTACTTTAAAATATGAAATTGTATTTAATGATAAGCAGATTTATCGAATAGGCATTAATTTTGGGCAATTTGGTATTGAAATATACTACTTTAAGTTTTCAGTGCCAGGGGAATAAGAAAAATGGCAGGTGAATAAGATAAAACGCCAAGGGAATTATACAAAAGGATAGGGGAATAAAAAAGTAGAACATTGAAGAGAATGTAATATTTGAGATCTGCTATCAATTGAATACATTTCTAAATGAATAAATCAGCGAATTAAAAGAAAACTATTTTTCTTTACAAGAAAACGCAAGAAAACTATGATTCCCTTGTTCAAAACCCAAGGGAATAAGAACCAGGGGAATAAGAATATGTATGTTTCTTGTCGATTCTGGCGAAACTGTTATTGTTATAATAATTACTACTAATTCAACATATGCAGGCAGTAATGTAGTTTTCTTTTTACTTAACACTATCTACCAATTGCATGCACAAAATTTTATATGTAAGTCCAAGAGAATCAGAATCACAGTGAACCAAAGCCAAGGTAATCATATATTTAACTCCATAGCTAATAATTCCAGCGTCGAGTCACGACCTACGACCTCTCCCGGCCGTGCTGGAAGCGTTACTGACGTTTGTCGAGCCCCGCGATCACAACGCGTCATATGACGTTTAAGTAGGGATCAGCAGGATGTTGAATGAGGCACCAAGGGTATCATAGCTTAGCTCTGGACAAAGCTTTAAGATCGTTTTTTTTTAAAACTGCGTTAAATTTAGGAACCATATTTTTTCTTTTAAACCAATGACTTATATTGTAACTATTTAACTAAATACAATACTTGATTTCAATACGTAACATGTTCTTTTCGGGGTAGTTTGTTCACAAAATGGGCAATGGACGCACCAAGGGAATAAGGTTTTAGAGGTTTGATAATTATTTACAGTTAATTATACTTACTTTAAACAAAAAAGGAACCGTGCCCCAGTTAGATTAAGTGCTAAAGTAATGTATAAAAATATTCTAGTCTATTATTTGTACATTGCGGGTACTTTTTCTGCCTGGACAGTGTAATTTGGCCCACTGAAGAATGACCCTATACCGTTATACCTTAATACTTTATTTTGTTATTTAGGAGCAATGATTCCGACTCGCACTTAGCCACTTTTTAGGGTTCCGTAGTCAACTAGGAACCCTTATAGTTTCGCCATGTCTGTCCGTCTGTCTGTCTGTCTGTCTGTCTGTCCGCGGCTAAGCTCAGAGACTGTTAGTACTAAAAAGCTGTAATTTGGCAAGAATATATATATCAGTCACGCCGACAAAGTGGTTAATAAAAAAAAACGAAAAAAAAATTTTTTTAGGGTACCTCCCATAGACGTAAAGTGGGGATGATTTTTTTTTTCTTGACTAACCCTATAGTGTGGGGTATCATTGGATAGGTATTTGAAAATAAATAGGGGTTTTCTAAAACTATTTTTTTAATAAAGTGATTATTTGCGGAGATATTCACTCCGAAAGTTCAAAATAATGTGTCCCCCCCCCTCTAACTTTTGAACCGCACGTCTAAAAAATATGAAAAAAATTACGTAAGTTAAAATTGATAAAAACTTTCTAGGAAAATTATTTTCAACTTAATCGGTTGAGCAGTTTTTAAGTTTATGTAAAAAAATATTTCTAAACTAAAATAAGTCCGCCTAAGTATTGTGATGACGGTCGGGAACTACGGAACCCTACACTGAGCATGGCCCGACATGCTCTTGACCGGTTTTCTTACGTGTACTGTACCTAATTCTTCCAGACTGGCAACGAGACCTGCTGTATTTCTTCACTCCGGTCCTGATCCTCGTGGTCTGCAATACTATTCTGTTCTCTGTCACCGCCCACCGCATTCGCTCCATCAAGCAGGAGACCGCCATCTTGAAGGGCTCGGAGTCTGCCAGGAGTGACCGCCTAAAGAAGGACAAACAAAGGTATGTTTATCTGTGAGTACTTACCTTTTTATGTCATCTCATATCCAGGGTACACGCGTACTAAGTACAAGCCTCCTCTCAGAATGAGAGGACTTGGCTTGTAGTTCTTTAAATTACAAATGTAATTTTACACATACCTACGTAAACATTCCGATAAACTCATGGGTGCCAACTCGGGCTCGAACCCACGACCTTCTGCTTGAGAGTCCACAGGCCAAACCAGTTAGTTGACTTACCACGGCTTACCTTTTTATGTATCTAAGTCATACTTCTGTACTATTCTTAAAATTCAGTATCCAAGTTTCTATGTACATAACCGTTTAGCTGGTGCGCAAATTTACTGAACTATACTTGCCCATAGTCTTTAAATTCAGTCGTGATTATATAGTATAAAACAAAGTCGCTTCCCGTCTGTCTGTCCCTAAGCTATGTATGCTTAGATCTTTAAAACTACGCAACGGATTTTGATGCGGTTTAATTGATAGAGTGATTCAAGAGGAAGGTTTAAATGTATAATACTTACAGGGTGAAATTTTGAACGTGATACAATAGTAGATTGTGCAACAAGGGAAGAAAATAACCAATATCACTCGAGGTATTATATATTCCAATATTTCAATATTCAATAATAGTAGATTATACACCAAAGGGATAAAGCACTGCATTATGTCACGGGCGCGATATTGAATCCTGAGCGTATCGAGGGACTCCAGATTTAACTCCCGAGCGTAGCGAGGGGGCTTATTAGTTGATTCCCGAGCGAGTCCTGAGAGCAGTGAAGGATTTAAGAGCGCCCAAGGCAAAATCAGTTTTATCCCCGAGGAGTATACTCTACTTTTCTCACCTTTTGCGAGACAATAAAAACCAAGGCTACTAGAAAAATACTTGAAATAGACCCAGAAGCACTGATTCTGACACTGACTTTGCGCCTTTCGCAGTTTTCCATTTGTCGAAATCTTTGTAAGCTTTTAAGTATTTTTCCTTCGACTTCTCTGGGAATACATTATTAACAATTTCTAAGGCCAGCTTGCGCAGACCTGGGTTAGCTACTTAACTCCGAGCGAGTTAACTGCTAACCCAGGGTTAACAAGTGTCAAAATGTATGGAACTGTCATTCTTAACCCAGGGTTACCGATTTCATTTTTTTACCCTGAACTGTGCAAGTGGTCCTAAGGCGTCTAATTTAATGGAATCAGGAGTCAAATCACTTTCGTCACTCGATATTTTCCTAATGTTTTATCTTCTTTTGCAGTTTTGATACTTAAAATTGCAGCGTATTGAAATACTCGCGGCTTTTGTTTTAAGTATTGATTTTTTTTCGTTTGGCTTGCCGTGGCGTGCCAGCTCGATTTTCGAATAAGTTCGAATTTCAAATAAATGAGGCGCGGCGCGCGCCGCCGTCCACCTCCTCGCCGTCGGCCACCAGCAGCTGCAGCAGCCGCGCGCCGCGCGATTTTGACGAAATTAGACTTTAAATGCATAACAATAAGAACTAAGAGAAGTGAGAATCACATTACTGCCCGGCGGGTTATAATGAAATTCAGTACAACATTACACCCCGGCAAAAGACAAGGGCTATAATGATTTACTTTGAGTAAGGTTTGCATGATATATAATGAGGCATTGTCGAGCATGTTGGTGTGAAAAATATATTATATTTTTCATCTCTCATACTCGGAAAGTGAGGCAATCAAATCTGACATACGGGAGGATATGTATTATTTTCTTCCCAAGGGTAGAAATGAATTTAAAAAAATAAAGGCATTGGCTGTCAATGGTACCTACACATACGCATTCAGCCAAGCATTACGGCATGGAATAATTAAGTATTGAGTTTTTTTTCTTAATTAGTCATATTACAAATTTTATAATGCCAGTGAAATATTATTAAATTAAATTATTAATTTCTTATTTAGTGACTTAAACCAGAAAAGTTAGAAAATGTTAAGAAAAAAACACGGTAAATGACAATGTTATTGTCCACACAGCCTATCTATATACAGCTTAACTCCTTGGTTCAAATTGGTTACTTACATATTTTATAAATAAATTTACTAAAATACCTACTTCATCTACTGTTTTCATTAATTATTATATTGAACATTCTAAATTTTGTTAAATTAATTATTCCTTAACAATAAACTCCATTGAAATATTTTACAACGATCATATTGACCAGTTTAGACATTTTTATTTATTTATACTTATATTTTCTTACTTTCCTTGTAGTCGAAATGAAAAGCAGAGTGTTTAACTCGGGAAAACCCCAATATCACCCTCGGAATATTGGCACCCTCG
This sequence comes from Archips crataeganus, assembly GCA_947859365.1. Lineage (NCBI taxonomy): Eukaryota > Metazoa > Arthropoda > Insecta > Lepidoptera > Tortricidae > Archips > Archips crataeganus. The sequence goes on along the minus strand of OX402057.1, from coordinate 6,398,966 downwards.
CTGTGCTCGGGTGCCAAGTAACCTCGTGTGATATTGGCTATTTTCCTCCCTTGTTGAACAATCTACTATTTCTAGCTTAGTTAAATGCTGGACAACATAATGAATTTACCCAATTGTTAGAATTAGTATTGTTAAATTTAAGGAGTCCATACATTTTAGTTCATAATTTAACTACAGCAAAATATGAAAATCCAAAATTTTATCAGACCAATTTCAACATTTGAGTAAATGCATTATGTTATCCAGCTTAACTAAGCTTGAAACCGTAATTTTGTATCACGTTCAAAATTTCACCCTGTATAATACATGCATAATTGCACCCGTGCCGGGGCGGGTCACTAGTTAATAAAATATTTAAAAATAATGTTAGTACAAACAGTTTTATGGACTATATCGGTTTTGTTTTTTGTAAAAAGGTACTCGTACAGTAAGTATAGGTACTGAAGAAAAACGACTCTTCCACTTTAAGAAGGACAAGATAACAACTTGTCTAAGCTTTTTGTTCCTAAATAATTACTTGTGTAACTTTTCTTTTTAGCTTCTCGTTTGTTACAGTAAAAATATTCGTCAGTCGTTGTGTTTTCTTTCTTCATTTTTAGGGTTCCGTAGTCAATTAGGAACCCTTATAGTTTCGCCATGTCTGTCCGTCTGTCTGTCCGTCCGCGGCTAAGCTCAGAGACTGTTAGTACTAGAAAGCTGTAATTTGGCATGAATATATATATCAGTCACGCCGACAAAGTGATTAAATAAAAAAATCTAAAAAAATTTTTTTTAGGGTACCTCCCATACAGTGGGGGTGATTTTTTTTCTCGACTAACCCTATAGTGTGGGATATCGTTGGATAGGTCTTTTAAAATTTAAAACCATTGCGGGGTTGCTAACATGATTTTTCTATTCAGTGATCTGTTTGCGAAATATTCAACTTTAAAGTGAAAATTTTCATTAATATCGACCGTCCCCCCCTCTAAAATCTAAACTGTTGGGTGGAAAAATTTGAAAAAAATCAGAATGGTAGTAAATATATCAAATTTACTAGGAAAATTATAGCGGCTAAGATTGCTTGGAAATTATTTGGAGTAAATAGTAGCCTAAGGTATAAAACATACCTAAACTTGGATGATTCCGTACACATACGAAATCCTTAAAAAAATATTAAGTACTTGATTTTTTCGTAATGGCTACGGAACCCTACCTTGGACGTGTCCGACACGCTCTTGGCCGGTTTTAGATTTTAATAAAACACGAATATAGTTGCTATCAGTGTAGTTTGATCCGTTGCTAATCTTTATCTGCAGCATGACTCACAATAATATTTAAAGACCAGCTGGCAAGTTACTAATCTCTACGTCTACAACTCTAGATAATTTAATAAAAAAGGCTTTGTTTTCACGTCACAATTCAATATTAAAAGCAACAAAACAAAGAATTCATGCCGCAGAGTAAATGCAATCGAAGATAAAGACCTGAATCATACCAACGTATGTGGTGCAAGGACATCTAAATGGAATCGGACCTAATCAATGTGGCTGATTGGTTTATTAGTTGACCTTGATAAGATTGTGTGATAGTATTGCTACGAGAATAAACCAATAAAAGAAAAGCCACAGTTACTGGAAACCCCCCAAAGTTATTTACAATGGCTTGTACGAAAATGTAATTGGGTTTTCGTCATATGATTACCGTTATTTTTTTACGATATAGTGTCTCTTTCGCAATCACGAATATTTCAGTGAATTCAGCGATATGTAGTGTAGTTTGCGTTTAAAATGAAAATGTAGCGTCTTAAGTTCTATCTATCAATTATATACGACTTAAATCAATTTTTTAAGATCAGATCCTTGAGTGAGATCAGTGAGGATCACAGGAATTTAGTTGCACTGTAGTTTTTAATTTCACATTTGTTTTATTTTAACTACTTAATTTGGAATAAAGATTGGAATTTGTCAGGTACGAGGAATTATCCATTGCTAGTTAAGTGGATTTGCACAATCCCCGACGATATGAACCGTATTTCTTATTTTAATGATTATGTCTGTGTATCACGGTAGTTCTAATTCAAAGACTCGAGTGCTCTCCCTCCTTAGCAAGTCAGTGAAAGCAACTTTTTTTGGATCAGATACGGATTATACCTGAAGCTATTCATGGTGATGGGCGTGAACTGGACGGTGGAACTCATCAGCTTCGGAATCGGCGGCTCCAACTGGTACTGGGTGGTTATTGACATCTCGAACATCATGCTGGGCTTCTTCATCTTCCTCATCTTCGTGTGGAAGAAGAAAGTGCGCAACTTGGTCAAGAAGAGGTAAGAAACAAAGACTAAGTTAAAGTTGTTAATTTTACATTACAACCAATTGCTATTGTGTTAAGCAGAGATCTAAGTAACGTACAAAATGAAGGGTACACAGACCTCTTTACAGCGAAACTAGCTACAGCACAGCAGACTTATTACTTTAAATAACGCAATATTGTGTAGATATTGGCAATGCTATTGATCCAAATAAAAATAAATAAACGTTCCACAGAGCATCTACTCTGTTGACTATAACCACCACCTGTTTATATTATTACGTAACTATGTACCTAATTACTTGATTCTGAACTTTTACACACAATCACTAAATAAATTAGTGGTGGATGTCTGATAGTGATAGTGTATGTTAAATGTTTATAAAGATTCCATCTCAGCTACTGTGTTTTGGTGAATATGTATTCCATCCCATTTGACATGGTAGTACATATCTCAAGATCGCAACGTATCACTTGAGTGCCGTGTAAAGCACAAACCATCAATACCGTCCAGTTTCATGACAGATATTTATGTTCATCATAAATCAGCTATAACGCCTATAGCATACTACCCGCTTGTGCGAGAGTTGGCCGACACATGTTGTATTTATGCCTGGCCAAATGTTATTGGATCTTATATTTATGGCAACACCATATTCCTGATGAAAGCAGTTACGATGTACCAAGCTGTGAAACTAATCAGCACTTAATAACAATGGAAGTTTGTTCTTCTCGTCTGTGTCGATATTGGCGCCAGTTAAGATGCCGCGAGGAAGCGATAATTAAGCACTCAAACCAGTTTGCTACAAAACTTTATGTTATTAAGAGGTCTTTTACCTCTAGTAAGATCATATTTCCGCACAAATGTATTACCAGTCTATTTAGTGAATAAAAATATCGGTTGAAACTAAACTTTGACCACCTACCTTATTATTAGCCTCCGTTGTTTGTCTGTACCTCCATTTTTTGATGTTTGTTATAGTATTTCCAATCATTTATTTTCTCGATGACAGCTCCCGTAGAATGTAACTTTGTTTAGTTACGCAAAAATTAACCTTTAAATGCGAGGTATAAAAATACGACAACTACCTAATTTTGTTCCTTGATCCTATATAATTTCATCTAAGACAAACTGAGTCCTTATATGCAGTAGTTTTTTTTTTAAAGTACGATAAATAATAAACGTTTTAATATAGTTAAATTCTATGGCAATCATAACATGACATTTGTAATGCCAGAGAATGTAACTTTATATTATTATATTAAATAAAATATTTAAAAAAAATACTGCATGTATGGACTCAATGTGTCTTAGATGAATCTTATATGGGATCAAGGAACAAAATTAGGCAGTTGTCGTATTTTTTATACCTCGCATTTAATAGTTAATTTTTGCGTAACTAAACGCAGTTACATTCTACGGGAGCTGTCATCGAGAAAATAAATGATTGGAACTACTATAATCGGACTTAGAAAAAGCCAGAATAATCCAGAAACAACTAACAAAGATAAAAATTTATCATTTCTGAAACAAAAATGGATGGAGACCAAAAAGTTGGACCACGTTAATAGCCGTTAATTATACAATAAAAAAAACCGGCCAAGAGCGTGTCGGACACGCCCAAGATAGGGTTCCGTAGCAGGTACGAAAAAATCTTTTTCTACTCCTGTAGTATAATCTTTCAATTATATAGTCAAAAACTATACAATAATACCTCACTAACGTTATAAGTCTGTTCTAAGTTCTATGCTTTATGGTGCAAATTCAGTAAAATAATAACCCTTATAATTTTCATTATGTTACGGGACTGAGTAATATAATAACATTCAAAAAAAGAATACTGAATTTGATTTTGATAATCGAGTTTCTTTAAATATGCGTGTGCCACGTGATTGGTTGCTTAAAAATGAGTAAGAACAGGTAAGACCAATCACAATCAAGGTTAATTTTTCAAACGAAATTTCGTAATTGAGAACACGCTGATCAAGCACTATGGTACGAGTACGGTCGCAAATTAAAAAAAAAATAAAGCGGGAAATTAATATAGAGTCATTTCATTATACATTAATTAAAATATGTTTACACTAACTATTATTAAATAATGAATACTTAAATAACGGACAATAAATGAATTTTAATGTCATTATTAATAAATATGAATATTTTAACATAATTCAATTTGTCTGTATGACCTAAATTCCCGGGTCCAATCTTAGGTTGTGAATAGTGAAAAAAAAAGTTTCAAAATAGCGAGAATTTGTTTTGCTTTTGCACGGAGTTCTTTCAAGTTGAAAGAAATAAAAGAGTTAATCACTATTTAAATGACTTTTTATGTGTGAGAATTTGTAACATTGGTGAATTAAGTGATGCAGAAATGTTGACGTCGCCAGATATAAAACAGACAACAATGGAAAAGTGAGCAATAATTTGCTACTTTTAAAATCTAAAAATTCATTTATTGTCCGTTATGTAAGTTTTCATTATTTATTTTAATAATTGTTTATTTTGAACTCGTAGAAAAAGTAATGTATGCAACTATTCATAATCGGCCATTAAGACACTCATGCCTATCTATTAACTCGCATTCGTGTCTTAATGACCCTTATTATGATACAGTTGCATAAATAGTACATTGTTGTAGAGGCTGGAAAGTAAGCAATAGATGGACGAGTTTGTTTGAGGGCCGACGCGTAGCGGAGGCCCTCGAAAGTACGAGTCCATCTATTGCACTTTTGGCCGAGACTAAACATTGTGCTTTTCACGACTAATGCGAGGAAATCATTATCATCATCATCATCATAATCATCCATCCATCCATCCCGTCCATCCCGTCCATCCCGTCCATCCCGTCCATCCGTCCCGTCCATCCCGTCCATCCCGTCCATCCTGTCCATCCCGTCCATCTGCCCATCCGTCCATTCTGTCCATCCCGTCCATCCCGTCCATTCCGTCCATCCGTCCATTCCGTCCATCCCGTCCATCCCGTCCATCCTGCCCATCCGTCCATTCTGTCTATCCCGTCCAACCCGTCCATCCCATCCATCCCGTCCATTCCGGCCATCCCGTCCATTCCGTCCATCCCGTCCATCCGTCCCGTCCGTCCCGTCCATCCCGTCCATCCTGTCTATCCCGTCCAACCCGTCCATCCCGTCCATCCCGTCCAACCCGTCTATCCCGTCCAACCCGTCCATCCCGTCCATTCCGTCCATCCGTCCATCCGTCCATCCATCCGTCCATTCCGTCCATCCCGTCCATCCGTCCATCCGTCCATCCTGACCATCCCGTCCATCTGTCCATCCCGTCCATCTGCCCATCCGTCCATTCTGTCCATCCCGTCCATCCCGTCCATTCCGTCCATCCGTCCATTCCGTCCATCCCGTCCATCCCGTCCATCCTGCCCATCCGTCCATTCTGTCTATCCCGTCCAACCCGTCCATCCCATCCATCCCGTCCATTCCGGCCATCCCGTCCATTCCGTCCATCCCGTACATCCGTCCCGTCCGTCCCGTCCATCCCGTCCATCCTGTCCATCCCGTCCAACCCGTCCATCCCGTCCATCCCGTCCAACCCGTCTATCCCGTGCAACCCGTCCATCCCGTCCATTCCGTCCATCCGTCCATCCGTCCATCCATCCGTCCATTCCGTCCATCCCGTCCATCCGTCCATCCGTCCATCCTGACCATCCCGTCCATCTGTCCATCCTGTCCATCCCGTCCATCTGCCCATCCGTCCATTCTGTCCATCCCGTCCATCCCGTCCATCCCGTCCATTCCGTCCATCCGACCATTCCGTCTATCCCGTCCAACCCGTCCATCCCATCCATCCCGTCCATTCCGGCCATCCCGTCCATTCCGTCCATCCCGTCCATCCCGTCCAACCCGTCTATCCCGTCCAACCCGTCCATCCCGTCCATTCCGTCCATCCGTCCATCCGTCCATCCATCCGTCCATTCCGTCCATCCCGTCCATCCGTCCATCCGTCCATCCTGACCATCCCGTCCATCTGTCCATCCGTCCATTCTGTCCATCCCGTCCATCCCGTCCATCCCGTCCATCCCGTCCATCCCGTCCATCCGTCCATCCAGTCCGTCTGTCCGTCCGTCCGTCCGTCCGTCCGTCCGTCCGTCCGTCCGTCCGTCCGTCCGTCCGTCCGTCCGTCCGTCCGTCCGTCCATCCATCCATTCATCCATCCATCCATCGCATGCAGCAGACGATTACTGTTGATTGGTCCAATAATGTCGTTTCAGCACGCCAGGAATGAAATTCAGAAATTATCTTTCAAAAAGTCGTATCGTATAATGAAATACATATACTGATACGTCCTGTTTTCGATTAGTGTAACTTTGCTGTCGTGTTTGTGCGCCATAAATGAGTCAGCTGTTAAATGTACATATATAGGCAGTTTTGAGTACTGGATTTAGGTTATCTATGGCCACATTTTCGAGCAGTGTCGTGAAAATACTATTGCATACTTTATTAATGTGGTTGTTTTGGTCCCTACGTCGGCGGTACAGCACCATCTATCAGTGAATTGGGTAACTAAGAACTAGTATGCATGTATGTTGATTGTTTTTCAGATGTAATATATTTTTTTTATTTGAAAGAAGATACTGTTAGCGTGATCTTATAGGTACTTAAAGAAAAAAAATGCTTGCAATGGCGGTTAAATTACAATCTTAGTTTAGAAATATTTTTTTTACAAAAACTTAAAAACTGCTCAACTGATTAAGATGAAAATAATTTTCCTAGAAAGTTTTTATTAAGGTAAACTTACGTGATTTTTTTCATATTTTTTAGACGTGCGGTTCAAAAGTTAGAGGGGGGGACACATTATTTTGAACTTTCGGAGTGAATACCTCCTAAAATATTCACTTTATCAAAAAATGGTTTTAGAAAATCCATATTTATTTTCAAATACCTATCCAATGATACCCCACACTACTGGGTTAGGCGAGAAAAAAAAAATCACCCCACTTTACGTCTATGGGAGGTACCCTAAAAAAAATTGTTTTAATTTTTTTTTATGTAATCACTTTATCGGCGTGACTGATATATATATTCATGCCAAATTACAGCTTTCTAGTACTAACAGTCTCTGAGCTTAGCCGCGGACAGACAGACAGACAGACAGACGGACAGACATGGCGAAACTATAAGGGTTCCTAGTTGACTACGGAACCCTTACAATAGACTGGAAAAAGTTCCATTGTCACACGAAAATTAACCAAACAATTGATTGGTTAGGTACTTTTAGTGACACAACGGAAAAATTTCATACAAATTTTGACTACTTAGGTACTGTCGGTCGTTAGACCCCAACTTTTTGAACTTCACCCAAATAAAATTCGATGTAAAGTGGCATTGATTTATTTACCACCGAGCACTAAATACAAACGAATACGGCGGTGTGACGGCACACATCATATTCATTTAAACTTTCGTTTCAATCAGACATGTTATTAAATGCGACTACTCTTGTGTGGAAGCACGATTTTCCCGGCCCCCCACTTAAGAAATTTATGTCGAACACAGGGAATATAATGCTATTAGGAAAATTTCAGACTAACTAACTTTGCGGTTGAAGAACTTTGTATGATATCAATATAACATTATTCGGAAATGTTTCAATAATTTACTGCTGCATGGTAGTGCAGATAGATATCAACCTACGTATGTTTCGTCGACCAAGTGAATCAGAAAAAAAAACAGTAAGGCTGATCGTCGCATTGACTTACAATTGAAAATAGTCTTTGATACTTAAACAGTATTATGTTTGACACTTAAACAGTGTTATGTGTATGGATCATGACATTGAACCTTACCACTCGGTAAAAGAATTCCTTGGTCAAGTACAATGGCGTGGTCCCGTAGGTAACCACTCAATTCCCATCGGGTTGCCCAAATTTGCACAACTCGCCCATATCTTTTATTCGCCTTTTCTTCACACGCCGTTTATGTTAGTGTCTTTCTCTACCGAAATTTTTCACCCCACGTCACTGGTCGATTATAAAACTACTTAAATACCTATATTAAATGTTGTTAGTTTTAATTTTGACGAAACCATGATCTATTCGCGTTACAGACCTTGCATTGCAGTCGTTACCCTGAGGGTAAAAATCAACAACAACAAAAACTACTGAGACGAAGATCATTTGTATCACTCTACTGGGCGCAGATGCGTTAGGCATTGACTTAATGCACTTGAAGATCAAATTAGGCTTCTTACTATCGTAACGAAATTACTAGGTACCTAATAGAAATTAGAACATTATTCACTTTGTAACGGAATTTTATGGTTTCTTGTCCATAGGGTCCAGGTTTAATTAGGCTCAGCTCACAGTGCCTGAACTGATTTTTCTCAGGAAATAGAAAAAATTGACTTAATACCCCTGTAAGGAATTTATCGGATTTTTTAATTCATAATAATTATGCCTTTAACACGGTACACTTTGAACATCGACCAATGTATGGAAACATTCGTCGACTTCAATTAAAAAATCCAGAAAAACATTTCCAGGCGTGGTTAGTTTTTCACAACCATTTTCTGAAATGGGTAAAATGAAAAAAACGCTCGAATCATCCCAAATATTCTGGATTATTGTAAAATAGCTTTTATATGTATTAATTAATGAATTTAATTCCAGATGGCAGAGTTTCCGTGGCACCAGGACGATGGCAGATAGCTCGCTTGGCAAATGGGCCACAAGGACGAGCTCGGCACCCACAGAAGACACACGCGTCTCTTCGGATGAGACAGCCTTGCGGATGAAGGAAGTCCATTAGAAACAAGGGTAAGGAATACTTATTATTACATAAATACATACTTAAAGACTTTCTACTAAACACCTTAATATTGGCACAGAGCCAGACCGAAACGAGCTCTTTGTTCTTATAACGGCTACACTAAACGTCCGTGAACGTATAAAATTGGTAAGATTGAGTTTGTTCTACGCTCGTTCGCTTTTCCCGGACTTAGTATAGTATTTCACATTAATTTAACAACCATCGATAACACTTTCGATTGTTTCAGTGACATCAAGCTAGCTCAGATGGGTTAGGCTGGTAAAACACACTTTCCCGAAATGTGCACTTTCTCTAAAGGTGCACTTTCCGCAAAATATACCCTCCCAAAATGTACACTTTCCCAATTTGGAAACTTTCCCGTAAGTGCATTTTCCCAAAAAGTACATTTTCTCAAAACGCACACTTTCCCAAAAAGTACACAAGTCAAAAATGTCATCTTCACCACAAAGTTTTCCTTAGATGAAGATCCTAAGCTATGATGGCGATGTAAACATTTTTTTACCTTCGTCCTTCGTGTTCGTGCATTTTAATTAACGTTTATCGAATACTCTATTATATAGGTATATAGTACGTACTTTTCCAAATCTAGTGCTTTATTTGAGAAAGTGCTACATTTGAGAAAGTGCACTTTTTGGGAAAGTGCACCTTCTGAGAATGTGCTCTATCTGAGAAAGTGTACCAATTGGGTGTGGCGTGGGGATGCGCCCGTGTGGGCAATGAGTATGACTCGGCTCTTGGTTATGGAATACATTATATTAGTAGCGTCTAAGAGCTTATACACTAGAGACAGACAAAGGACAGTGTGCAGGCAAAGAGTAGGGCTGAATGGGTTCGGTGAAGCAGTAAGGCTTCCAGACAGACTGGTTCGAAGTACTAATAAGATATCAATGCTTATGGCATTCTTGACCACCTTCGTCTATGGGAGACCTACCACAGTTACCTACCACATGGGTAGTGCACTTTTTGAGACAGTGCACCTTCCGAGAAAGTGATCCATCTAAACAAGTGCACCTTTAGAGAAAGTGCACATTTCGGGAAAGTGTGTTTTACGTGCCCCACCCGCTCAGATTTATTATATTTCTTATGTGTGTTGCGCAAAGAAATAAAAAGTCACTGCACTTTGTATTTCTTTGCTTGGCTTCAACCTAAGTTATATTATTATAGTCTTTCCATTCCGTCACCGTCGCTTATGTCCTGCAGTTGGTCTAAAAAATCCAAATTTTTGTACCTACTCATGTTTCCCCTCTCTATATTTGGGTATGTAACGTTATAGTTTAGCATATTAATTTTTAATCAAATTTATTGTTTTGTTTCAGATTCAAACAAAATGCCATATCTAAGCCAAAGAATTCTCAGACATATTTCTTAGAGACCTAATTTCACATCAACCTTATTATTTAAGTATAGTAGTTAATGCTAGTCAATTTAAGAAAACGCTTCTATTTTTCTGCTTGTCTGTCGTATTTGTATTATGGGAGATGTGTGTCCTTAATTAGTAATTGAACCTAAGTAGGTGTAATCTACAAAAGTTACTTATGTATGTATGTGATAAAATTTTATAAAGTGCTGTTCTATTCTATCATACAAACATCTTAAATCTTAACAGATTCCCTGTCCTGAAGCAATGTGCGGAGTTCTTTCGACACGTCCCCATAGTAACAATGACATTAAACGCTCATTGAGTCATGAGGCACATGTGCCTCATGGGCGTACCAGTAATGTCACACATGAGGCGTATGTGCCTCATGGGACAGGGAACCTGATAATATTTAAAATGTATACAAGCGCTGTATACAATACAGCTTCTTAAACTTCAGTGTCGTGCTAGGCTGAAGAGAGCGCATTAGTGTTTTTTTGTAAAATTATTATCCTCGTACAAGACTTCCGAGCATTTAAAATGCTCTACAGCTAATCCAAAACGCCATGGAGGTCGAAAAACACTAGTCAAGGACAATTTCGTGCGACACTGCTAATTCTGGGGATTAAATAGGTAGGGAGCCCGCATCCTGCATTATAATTAATTGATCTATGCTCGGATAACATTCATACAACTTGGTTAATTGGTTATTGGGCACCACAAATCACTTTAGAGACTTTTTATGAACTGAAAACGAGATTCTTCCTTAGATTTTGTATGATAATTGAGTGAGACGTTAGACGTCACTTGTTCAACTTGATTGACTATTTATTTACTTTAAAGCTACTTACTATAAATCTAATTTTACAGTTATCTAATTGGAAATTAATCTACATTACCAGTTGGTACAGCGGTTAACTTTCTAGGCTGTACACCAGTTTGTAGATTCCCCTCATTTTCTTGTCCCAGGACTCGCTTGTCAGACTATAGCCTCCTGAGTCCCTATTTTTTTTAAACAGATGAAATGCTCAAAACAAAACTAGATTCATTAGATTAGATTTGTAATTTTGCTAATAACTTCAAATAGTTCGTCAATTATACTTTACTATTGATTTGGTCTTTGTAATTCACGTTGTAACTCACTGGGCTAGCGTGCATTAGTGGCACTTAGTATCGATTTAATGTTTTTTTTTTTTAAGTTTATGTATAATATCTTCAGTAGAATAGGATAGGTACTCTGCTTTAATGGTGAGTTTTAAGTACAAATATCATAAATCATAATGTTGTTAAGTGGTAGTTAACCATAATAATATTTAAGTACTATTTGTGGTGGAGTGTTCGATATTAAGTAAGTATTACTTATTAAGAGATATCTTTTGAAAAGTACTTATTTCACTTATTTCAGAGAAGTTTAACATTTTACCTAATAATTTTGCAGGTATAGTAGTATAAATTGATAATAAACATAATAAATATTGGAAATAACCATCTTATGAAAATAACAAAATTCAAATAAATTTATACACCGTGAAATTTTAGTGGTTGTTTTCCCGAAACGAGTTGATTTAGTTTCGATTGTACAATCGATTTATAATTACATAATTGACAACCTTTCATTTTTTTAACACCTGAAAATTACTGCAGGAATCGAAAGAGTTTCGCTTCCTGAACACGGAAAAATATTTATTATAATTTATTTCTCCATATTTAAAAAAATACAACAAATTTAAAAACATATATGTACTTACAAATAGTGCCACAGAATAGGTATGTTTTCTTTACCCTTTTCACTAGAAAAAAGAGCTGTCATAATTTTAAATTTGATAACAACCTTAACCTCAAATTTACGTCATCACTTTTTTTTAATAGAGACCAGACAAAAGTAATGGATCTATTCTATCGCTACGCTCTTTTAGAATAAGCATATCTTTAAAAAATTGTAACAAATTAATTAATCCTAGTGAAAATTGAAAACTATCAGCGTCTTTCTCTTTCCAAACAGAATACAGAGAACGAATCAAATTATAGTCTTAGAAATATGAAATGTTGTCAATTTGGAAAACATCGAATTGCATTTGCGAGTATGTAGGTAACTTTAACTTTAACTTCAGGTAGCTTTTTTTTGGCTTTTTTCAGTACTCAAATAAATATTTTTGAAATAAATGTTTAATTGATTTTAATTTTAACAGGTTATCCATACTAATATTATTAACGAGAAAGTGTGTTTGTTTGTTTGTCTTTCCTTCACGTCGAAACTGAGCGACGGATTGCAGTAATTTTTTGTATGGACTTAGTTGAAGAGCTGGAGAGTACATAGGCTACTTTTTACCACGGGAAAATATCTCATTCCCATGGGAAACACGTTTTAATCTACTTCAGCGAAGCCGCGGGCATCAGCTAGTAAATACTAAATAGATACATGTTTTTGCACACTGCTGTATACAGTCGAAGGCATAAAATAATATCAACGCAGTCATCGCTTCAAAATATACTAGGGGCGTTCAATAAAATGTGAGAATTAGTATGTTATAAACAACTTTTACTAAATGTCATTTTATTTTTCGACATAGTCACCTTTTAGCATAATACACTTATTAAATCTTTTTTCTAAACTTAAAATTTCATTTTTAAAAAAGGTCTCATCTTGAGTAGTTTAAAAAATCCTGTACTGCAGCGACTATCGCGTCGTCGTCTTCAAATTTCTGGCCTCTCGGGTATTGTTTCAATCTCATTGCGCAATGTTGCTATTTGTTTGGCGTATAAAGTGCCCGTAATAGTGGCTCCATGTTTGAGATACTCAATCATTAATACCCCTTTACCATACCAAAAAACAGAGCCCATGACCTTACCGGCAGATGGGCCCACCTTGAATTTCTTCGGAGTTGGAGATCAGGCCTTTTCCATGTCATAGACTGCAGTTTCGTTTCAGGGTCGTAATGATGGAGCCATGTTTCGTCCATTGTTATATATCGCGCCAAAAAAAGTTCCCGGTCTTGCTGTATCAGGTCCAAAGCTTCTTGACAAATCTCGACTCTAGTTTGTTTTTGCGTGTCAGTAAGCATTCTTGGTACCCAACGCGCAGATACCTTTTTCATACCCAAGCGTTCATGTAAAATATTATGCACGCTCCCCGTTGAAATCTTTAGATTTTCAGCAATAAAACACCGTGACACGACGATCCGCCAAAACTGAGTTTTCAACTTTTTTCACAATTTCTTCAGTTTTTGTTGTAGTTACGTCCGGAGCGGGGGTCGTCCATGGTCGATGTTCTTCCATGTCTAAATTCGGCGCATCAACGTGCGACTGTCGAATACGGAGGAGCATTAGACCCTAAAGTGTCCCGCAAATCTAAATTGACTTGGTCCGTAGAAAAATTTTTCAAACACAAGTATTTGATAACGGCGCGCAGTTAAATTTTCTCCATTTTCGCTAACGTACTCAATAGCATTGCAAAGAAATTACCGTATTTTTTTTTAAACAAAACACAGTTAGTTTTTTTTTTCATAGCAATCAGCTAGATAGATTAGCTTTACCGGCCAGTATTTAATTTCCTAATATTGAAAGAGTTTGCATCTCATTCTCACTTTATATTGAACGCCCCTCGTATATAAACATCAACCTTATGGTTAATAATATAGAGTTGATGTTTACATATTTTGACGTGATGACTTTATTTAGGTACAATTTTTATTTACCTACATTAGGTTCATGTTCAGTCAACAAATTCCTAGCCTCAGTAGGTAAGTAATTATATTTTCACCTCAGCACCTCAAACAGGCAGGTTTTGCTACTAAAAAACAGTGAGCAAAATCCGATTTTGCTCACTGCGTGAGACAAAGTAGCTTTTTAATTATTTTTTTAAAAGTCAAAGACAATGATGGGTCTGCTTACTGAATTCGAAAGATTTGAACTTCAGTTTGATCTGTCACTTTCATTTCGATACGAAAAGAGCGAGAGATAAGATCAAATCGATTCGAATTTCGATTTCAAATTCTATCCTAGTAGACCTAAAAATAAACGAACGATTGAACGTTCGGATACTCATAATAAGTTCTTAACCTTAAAATTGTAATTCGTCTGTTAAGGTTTTAAATTAAATTATTGTAGGTACTTTTTTAATAATTGGATTATATTTTTATATAATCAAATTAATAGTAAAAATGTTGTTGAAAACAAAGTTTAAACATATATCTATATAATTATTAACAATTTTAACAATCTTGAACATCGTGGTAAATACAGCGGATGCAGCATCAGAACGCAGCGGGTGTAGTATCGGAACGCATCTTAAAAAAATAGCGGGATTCAAATTTTAATTCTTTTCTTCTGTTTCTCTAGCTACAGAGTTCGATATCTATGAGTTTGGTACACGATCAGAGGCAATTTGGAAATTATTAGAATAGTAATAAGTACTTATTTAATACATTTTTGAATATGATATGAGTGAATTGAGTGAGTCCAGTGACGAAGTCAACAATTGAACACCAGACGAATTAATGGAGTAATACATAATGCAGAGTAAGTTTCTTACTTGAAAAGTCTCGCGAAAAATATTTAAAAGCTTATGATATTTTTAAACAATGCAAACACTTTTTCGGAGACTGTACCTATTGTTATATATATAATATGAAGTATTTACTCAATGTTGAAAACCACAACAAAGACAAAAAGACGACGTTCATACATATACCTTTAATAATTTATTATGTTCTCGCTGCTGAGGTGAAAAGTTGTATGTGTCACACGAGACCAAAGTTTTTTTGCATCTCGTGTATTTGAATCACTCGCGCACTCAGGATTCTAACTTAGAATCACTCGCTAAACGCTCGTGATTCAATTATAGAATCCTTCGCTAACTCGTGATTCAAAATCAGCACTCGCAGTAAAAAACAACTTTGCTCTCTTGTTGCACAAATAACTATTAACTATGTAGTAAGTAATGTAAATTAAGAAAAATATACATTCGCTTAAATAGGTACTTCGAGCGTTGCATGTCCTAATTTAGTACACGCGGTCAACAGGCTATGAAAAGTTTTTTCCAATTGCGTAAAATATCACAATGCCTGTTACGATTCTAAAAAATCAAACTTTTCGCTTTTTAGTTTTTGGATGTTTTTGAAGGCGGTTTTATTATTTATTTAAAAAATATTTTTCATACAAATATCTGCCCCGACACGGGAATCCAACCCGGGACCGCAAGCTTCGTAGTCAGGTTCGTAACCACTAGCCTATCTGGTCGTCAAACGAAACGAATCTTTTGAAACGAAACTTATTAAATGACTGAATAAATCGACGTTAGTGCGCAGGAAGTGACGACATTGTCATTACCGATTAATTAGAACATTATGAATCAAAACGTAGACTTCTAAAATCCAATAGTATGGAACAATATAAGCATTCGTTTCAATAGTCAACTATAAAAATAAATAGGTCAATTAATTAAAATACGTGATTAGTTTTAAAAATTGTATTCTCCAATAAGTAGATAAGTAACAGATCTAAAAGTACGTATGCATCTAAAATAAAAAGTACCTAAGTATCGCCAATAAAATTAATTATAAATCTAAATATTTTAAAAAATAAATATTACAAGATAAAATCACATTTACAAGTACCTACAGTAAAATAAAATTAACATCAAAATTAACTTGAGGTCTAAGGCATGCTTTCTAGTCTAGTTGTAATGTAAATAGTTAGAAATTTTGTCTGTACTTTCGCACTATACAAGTAGGTACTCGTACCTACCTACACTACAAACAAAATTTATAGCTGGTTAGCATTGGAATTTCTCTTCCATATTATGACTACTTAGGATCTTCTGACTTCAATTCGTCATCTTCCAAGCGGTTATGAAAGCGATTTAACAACACCAGAAGCCGTATTGTCTAACGCGCGGACTCTTGCTATCGCATTCACTGTTTCTTCCTGTCAAACGGTACAAGATGGTGACAGAAAGAGATGGTGAAAGCGAAGGCAAGCGCCCGCGCGTTAGACAATAAGACCTTAGGTTTGATATCACCTGGAAGGTGTTGAATAGAAGCCCTGAGAAGATTTCAGCATTTTCCTCAAGTTTTTATAACATGTCGATACAAATGTTTATACTAAATTGGTGAGTTCTTTCTTGACGACGTTATAATATTCCACAGTGGCTTCAGCGAGATCTCTGTCACCTATTGTTGGGTCCGGTTCTCCCAAACTATGCCGAGGACTCCCACCGCCCTCCTCCGCTTGCCGCATCTTTAGACGAATCTCACGGAGCCGAGCTTCAAGTATTTTCTCTCGCTTCCCTTCCCGCTCCAATATCTAGAAGCATTTCAAGGAATAATTCAGTAATATTAAGTATTACTGCAATGGCGAGGTGCAATAACTCGATTCCCACGGATGCCTAGATTTTTTTACGTGACGTCATTAATGAGAAATATAAAAAAGCTTGTCTATACTATACATCTAACGACATACCTAACTCACGCTTGTCACAAACGTAAATGTTCACTCCATGCTAAGTACTAGAAAGTAAACCTAAGTAGGTATTAATCTTATCTGTTATCTGTTCTATTTGTACAGGCTATTTTTTTATTAAGTGCACAAATTTTAATATGTGATTCAGTGTCGTTAAAATAACAAATTTTAGTATTTTTCGTTATAATATTAATCACTTATTTTTTTGTTTTTCATAGTAACTCGACCAATTAATGGATGAATTACTATGAACAAACCAAATGTAAAATTTAAAAAAAAAATCTTGAACAGATAATCGTGATCTATCAGCGATACCGAATCACGTATCAAAATTTGTGCACTGATTAATAAATAACTTAAATGTACCGCTAAGTCCCTTCACGAGCAAATAAAAATAGGTTATGGTTATGACGTACCGCATTCATAAGACCTTTGTCATTTTTGTCGGACTGCGTCAAAGATTGCGACAGCTCCGTCAAGTAAATGCAGCCATTGCGGCCGCCGATCGCTACCAGGGAACCCTGTGGACAATAAGTGGAGGTTAATTTAAAATTGCTACTAAGTTGTGCCAAAGAAGTCTTAGCTAGCAATTATAATCCACATGGAGAAATGGAGACACATTGTAACAAGCCATTAAGTACCAGTTCTTGCGCCTTTATTCGTAGCAGAGGTTCGTCGCATAAATGCAGCGTCAGCACTGGTACGTGTTGACGTCGAAGCAGATCCCACACTGAGACCACACCGTTCCATCCCGTCGACAGCAGCAGAGAACATCTGAAAGCAAAAGAAAATGAATAAACTGAATGCACAAATACACCTACAGTTTAACTAAGTGGAACGGTATAATAAAATGTTACCCCGGCGCCACACATAGCACAAATGTTTCAACACATATTTGATCTATGGTTGATTGTATGGTTGTTCTATTGAACAAATAAGCAAATACCGGTGCTTCACATGTGATCAAATATGTGTTTAAATATGTGTTGAAACATTTGTGCTATTTATATTATTTGTGTGTGCCGGGGTTAGGCAAAGTTACGGACCTTGTAGGGCTCCATGTAGCAGACGTGACCTTATGTTGTTGAGGAGGAGCCCACAATACAGGCGATTCCCTACAGTCCTCACTCCAAATTTGCATCTTCCAGTCTCCTACCGACAGGAAATTCTTCATGAAGTAGGGATTGCGTTCCAATGCCCACACTGGACCAAGATGAGCAGGGTCGTACTGCAATTACAACCACATAACTTGAATATGACGCAAACTCTAGGGAAATAATCATTCCAACTGCAGTTAAAAGTACACTAGAAAACAGTAACACATTAAATTACACATAACCAATATAGAATAAGAACAATATAGAGCAAGACGACTATTTAGAAAAACCAATTTTCTGAACGTCAAAAATTTTATTAATGTGTCTTAACTTACTGCGGCGGGTATCCTTTCTAGCGCAGTCTTTCCTTTGCGGTTACCACATATGATCTTTCCATTTTCTGTTCCGACCATAAAGCGCGTGGGCATGGTGCTCTCATACTCCATTACACTGATACCATTAGATTTCGCCATGCTAGGTACGTCGAATGAATATTTGACGACGTCGATAATCATTTCCTCAAGTGTATCAGACATATTACGCATGTCCCACCATTTGCAGTTGCCGTCGGGTCCGCCGGAGAAGAATTCCATTCCTGATTTGGAGGAAATGAATAGTACGTTTCGTACGAGATCCCGATGTGCGACATGTGGCGGGCATATGTTGACAGGCTCGCGACCACGCCGTCGGTCCCACATCGCCACCTGGCCACTAAGAAGGCCACCAGCTAGCAGCATATGATCTTTTGGGTTGTATTGTATATCGAATAAAGGGCAGGGTGGCAGCAAAGATGACTCTGGTTCGTTCGCATTCTCCACGTCCCACAAATAACCTTCGATAGTACCAATGGGATTTCGATTAAAGTCCATGTCCACGTAAGTGACAGCAAAGTGACGCCCGCCGTCCGGCTCCCAGCAGAGAGAAGTGATAGGGCGGCCGTGCGCCGTGTCGCGGTAGGTATTAATTGTGCGCATGCTGATCTTTTCCAAAGGGGGCATGGCTTCCAATTCCGAATAATACGTTTGGTAAATGTCGATAGCGTTGTTTTGTAGCACGTAGTGTTCCATATGCTACGAATTGTGATTTTAGTTAAGTAGTCTTAAAAAACTAAACTATTTTAAAGAAAAGAGGAAAGAAAGTAATAAGGAACTTACAGGTGCAGTGCTGAACACACAATGGAGGTAATTATCTTCCTTTTCTACTTTGCGTCGGTATCGTTGTGTGGCTTCGGGGTCGGCTACATTCACATCTTTTGGCCAGCCACCCTCGCCGTGATTAGCTCCAGACGTTGAGTACTCGGCTCTGAAGAAACGAATAGTACAGT
Organism: Archips crataeganus; assembly: GCA_947859365.1. Classification (NCBI taxonomy): domain Eukaryota; kingdom Metazoa; phylum Arthropoda; class Insecta; order Lepidoptera; family Tortricidae; genus Archips; species Archips crataeganus. Next base: position 6,379,639 of record OX402057.1, on the reverse strand, counting down.
TAAGTCAACAAAATATACAGCCAGCTTACTCTTTCCTGTTGCAGTTAACGTCCAAAGTAATCCTGTGATTTAGGTACTAACCGTTCAGTGTTGCACTCGTGTTGTGAGTAGTTAGGTGTGTTCTGCGTGAGTTGGTGGACTGGATTACGAAGAATATAGTTCTTGTATTCCGCGGGATTGGGCATAATAGAGTCGCACATTTCGGGACCGAGTTCGCAAAACATAGGCTGCCGCCCAAAGTCGCAACGCCGTTTCATATACTCCATTGTATTTATATCAAAATCCTGTAAATTATCTTAAAGATATGTATAAATAATTATAAAGTAAGCTATTATGAAAACCTTCTAAATTCGATATGAAAACTAAAGTGAAAGATGTCACTGTGTCAAAAAGGAATAAAACATGAAAGTAAATGAGATTTAGATTTTAATTTTTGTATTCTAATGCATCCTTCAAGGTTGGTGCAGTTAACAAGACGAGTGACAAACACAATATCATTAATGTCGTTACGCTGTCCGTCTTTCTTTATCACAATGAAATGATAAGGGGCAAACGAGCAGACAGGTCACCTGATGGAGAGCGATCACCGTCGCCCATGGACACCCGCAACACGAGGGGAATCACAGTTGCGTTGCCGACCCTTTTAGGAATTGGTAGGCTCGTTTTTTAAAGAATTTTAAGTATTATGCGCACAATTTTAAGAAAGTATTTAAGGCTAGTCTGACAACAGTAATGCTTTGAAGGCCATTGAAGGCTATTAACTCTGAGTCCTCAAGGCTAAGCTTCTATTTAAGATAACAAGTAGGTAATTAATTAATTCGCACCTTCAGGACTACAGTGACCTAATCCAAAAAAAAACGACTGTTAAGTTATTGTCATACTAGCCTTCCGTCCGCAGCTTCGCCCGCGATAAATTAATTTTCCCGTAGGAAAAGGTATTTTCCCGCGGTAAAAAGTAGCCTATGTCACTCAGTGATAATGTAGTTTTCTAACGGCAAAAGAATTTTTGAAATCGGTCCAGTATTTACGGAGCCTATTCAGTGCAAACAAACAAACAAACAAACACAAACAAACAAACAAGCAAATCTTTCCTCTTTATAATATTAGTATAGAAAACGACCATTTGAAGAAAGAAGGGACGTTTTATGAGAATAACTTAAAACTGTAGTCCTCAAAGTGCGAATTAATTAGCTACCTTAAATTTTAAGGTATTTAATAATTACGGAACAATTAAGATATACAAAAAAAAAAGAAATTACGGAATTTTTTTTTTTAATTGCATGAATGCTCTGTACAGGAACATGGTGGATTGCACCTGTACTCAGAGCCTTTCTGTGTATTCAACGTCCTATTCCGTCAACATTTTCATAAATTCTTGTGAAATTTGTTTAACATTATTTTATTTTATTTTTCTTAAAATAAATGCAATGTAAAATACAATATTTTGTTTATTTCATAATTGATTTGTAGTTTAAAATATTTTACTTATTACATAATTAAACAAAATGTCAACAAAATTGGTTAGTAAAAAATCAAAACTCTTAAAAACTAAGTTAGTGCAGCACCAAACATACAATATACACTTGATTTGATGATGGCTTTCTTAGGCTGAGCCAAGGGCTGAGCTGAGTCTCAAAAATAGCCTATTATATGAAAAAAAAAGTCTCCATCACATAAAAGGCCTAAAGGCTTTTACAGGCTCATAGGCTTTTTAAAATGACGAGTCTTATAAAGCTCTGCTTTATTAGCATAGCCCTAAAACAGAACCGATAGGCTTAAATTTAGTGCTAAAAGTCTTTAGTCCTCGGGAACACTAGGTGGTACGCTCGGTGCGCGAATCCAACTCGCACTGGGCCGGTTTTTGAATCAGATTAAATAAGGATTACATATGTACCTACCAGTTTTTAGTAAAGATAGCAAGTGCTAATAAGTGGTAAGTACCTAATTAATTATTTTGAATAAGTACTTAGGTCATTCAATCTCTTAACTCTATTCTTCATAGTTTCAGTCCTCGATTACCCATACCCCAATAATAGTACCCCATAGTTTTGAAATCACATCACTCCAAATCACCAATGCTTCTTAGTTACTTCAAAACTACAGCTGTAAAAATACAGCTACCTATATAAAAATAATTATATAATATCAATAAATTTTTTGCCACTTTGGATGGTAATTTAGAGTTATGTGATTTCAAAAATCATTCCTGGGTAAATATTTTACTATTGTCAACGTGAAATAATAAAACGGTCATATTTCAATCTTTATTGGTTCATAGTCATTTAATACTAATAATAGTAATAATGCAATCTATAATATCATAAAATATTACTAAGTAAGAGCTCCGAAAACTCTCGTACATTTGGTTTGGTTTCTTCGATTCCAGATTCGTCAAAAATTTCTTACGCGTAATTGTTTAATTCATTCATCACACTCTTCTCCTATCTGTCTCCAAAAGAAGTGGACATTCAAGACTGTTAAGTTCAGTAGGTAGCTTCAAATGTCCGAAGGGCAGATCAGGCCGTATTGTCTAACGCTTCTGACGCTTGCCTTCGCTTTCACCGTCTCTTTCTGTCATCCTTTTATACCGTTTGACAGAAAGAAATAGTGATTGCGGAGGCAAGCATCAGAAACGTTAGACAATAAGCCAGCTGTTCGGTATTTGCCGCCTTTCTACTTTTGCTTACTAAGTGTGAGGTCCATACTATTTATAGAGATGATTTGCCCCCTTTTAGGAAACTTACTTTTTATTCGTACTTTGCGCCCTATAGGCCCTATATTTGGCCCTCTTTTTTGACAAGAATAATATCAAAAACCGGCCAAGAGCGTGTCGGACACGCACAAGGTAGGGTTCCGTAGCCATTACAAAAAAATCAAGTAATATTTATCTAAGGATTTCGTATGTGTACGGAATCATCCAAGTTTAGGTATGTTTTATACCTTAGGCTACTATTTACTCTTAAACTACAAATAATTTCCAAGCAATCTTAGCCGCTATAATTTTCCTAGTAAATTTGATATATTTACTACCATCCTGAAGTTTTTCAAATTTTTCCACCTAACAGTTTAGATTTTAGAGGGGGGGGGGACGCTCGATTTTAATGAAAATTTTCACTTTAAAGTTGAATATTTCGCAAACAGATCACTGAATAGAAAAATCATGTTAGCAACCCCGCAATGGTTTTAAAAGACCTATCCAACGATACCCCACACTATAGGATTAGTTGAGAAAAAAAAAATCACCCCCCTTTAAGTCTATGGGAGGTACCCTAAAAAAAATTATTTTTTTGTTTTTTATTTTACAACTTTGTTGGCATGACTGATATGTATATTCATGCCAAATTACAGCTTTCTAGTACTAACGATCTCTGAGCTTAGCCGCGGACAGACAGACAGACATGGCGAAACTATAAGGGTTCCTAGTTGACTACGGAACCCTAAAAAGGGGGCAAACTCCTAAAGGAGGCAAAGTACGATAAAAAGTAAGGGTTTCCTAAAAAGGGGGCAAATCAGTTTCAGTTTCTTTATTTGCTTTTAAAAGATACAAGTATCATGCAAAATTGTGTAAGTAGGTATAGTCGACCAAGAAAGTGCTTTACCATTTCTAATGACTGTTCCTAAATCAGAATAAAAATAATAAGGTCGATTGTAACATTGACTTGCAAGTGAAAATAGCCTTTGATGTTTTAAGCCGTACAACTGACATTGAACCTTGACATTGAAATACTTGGTCAACTATACGATAAAATAAAATAAATGTCTATAATTAGTATGGACCACACACTTCGTAGGCAAAAGCAGAAAGGGGCAAGTACCGAAGAGATCGAAGGGCAAACAGAAAGGAATCGGAGCCTCGCTACTAGGCTCTATAGACTTATGCTGCGGCTCCACTGAGGCGGAGACGAGAGGAGCGGAGAGGAGACGTGTAGGGGTCGACCAATCATATCAGTTCCATTGAAGCGGTGTGGAGACGAGATGGGGATTTCAACTGATATGATTGGTCGACCCCTACACGTCTCCTCTCCGCTCCTCTCGTCTCCGCCTCAGTGGAGCCGCAGCCTTAGTGGACGAATGTACCTACTTTGCGGAAACGCGAAAAGTGGTTTAAGACTAAAAGTATTTGAATGGCTCTGAAATTATATAAATCCCGAAATTGATAATACGAAAGTGTTTGGGATTTAAATTGTACACATTAACTGTAAAATAATTAAATAAGTAGGTATATAATTGTTTTAAATTAACTAGGTTAAGAGGCTGTTTCACCACCCATTGATTAATTTTAACTGACGGATAAATAAGATGCAGTCTCCGTGTATTCGAACAAAATAAACAGAGACGGCATCACATTTATCCGTCAAATAAATTTTATCAATGGATGGTGAAACGGATTAAGTATAAGTTGAGCATAATTCAATAGGGTCACAATAAAGCTAAAATAGATAAAATCTTTAAAATTAAAATTGATTACAAACTAAAGACAGAGTTAAAATAGAAAATTTCTACAACTCCGATCTATCAATCAGCACATTGTTATTATGTGCTATTACTTAGTATAATTCTGTTGGAGCTTATTATGATACTGTCAGCTGAAAATTAATAGTGATATATGCAACTTGAGGGGAGTTTTTAGAACTTAAATAAAGAATATATCCAACAAGATGAACTCTACCGCTCGAAAATGGCTCACTGCCACAACTATTCGCGGCTATACAACATGAGAGTTTAAATCACAGTCTACATGGCTGCAAGCTCCTTCTTCACCACCTGATTGTATTCTTGGGTGGCTTCAATGAGATCGCGGTCACCCAAGGATGGGTCTACCTCCCCTGCGCTGTGACGAGGACTTCCCTCCTCCGCCTGCCGCAGCTTTAGACGGATCTCACGCAGACGTGCCTCGAGGATCTTCTCTCGTTTACCTTCCCTCTCCATGATCTATATTTATAAACAAATATGGCTACAAAAAAGTGTAATTGGATAACTACGTTAAAGTACTTATAATACGCTTAATTATGGACTATGGTTTTCAAGTGCCTCACTTTTGTGTGATCGATCACATTTTTTACGAATTGGCTCTAGATTTTGAGGGGGTTTTCGGTTAGGTATTTATTAGAGGTCCTGAGCTTCTACTAGATAACGGGCAACTAAGTATATCCGAATGTTTTGCCATGTCTACAAGAATGAGTGCACGAAAGTGGTTCCGAATAGGTAAATGCTCAAATAATGACCTTTAAGATAAAAAAAATATATATAGTAGCAAGATAAAGTGACTGACCGCTAACATGAGCCCCTTGTCTTTATCACCGGACTGCGTCATAGATTGGGACACCTCCGCCATATAAATATTTCCCTTGCTGCTTCCAAGAGCAACTAAGGACCCCTATAAATAAACTTGAATTTAGACATCCATAGTTATCAACTTAACATGTACTGTGTAACGTTTTCATAAGCTAGTTGAATTTTACAATGACTTTGACAAACATCCGAGCATACGAGTAGGTAAGTGACATTACATTCAGGTGTCTATTCTTTTGAGTTTGAATTAAAAAAATAATCAGCGGCATCAATAAGGTACCTAAGTAATTAAATAAGTATGCAGCGTACGTCATCGTACAACATTGCAAAAGCCCAGATTACCGAGGAGTAGGCGCTAACTTGGACTTAGGACAAAATATCATCGGCTCAAGGCACTGGTCCTACCGCCGAAAATGAGTGAGAAGCGATAGAGCTAGAAACTACCTATAAATAGTATTACTACCTATAAATACTACTTACTACTATACTTACTAAATACTACTTATAGAAACGAGTTGGGGAGCAGCGAGGAGCGAGTGTGTAGTTCCGATAGTTTTGTCGCTCGGCTATAACTGTACCTCTACCATGAGTTACACTAGTTTACAGTGACCGTACTCGCTAGCGACGTCGTAAATAATTTTGTATGGAGAATTGTACTTCCGTAAGTGACCGCTAGAGGCGCTGCACAATTCTCCATGCAAATAATTTACGCCGTCGCTATCGAGTACGGTCACGTAAACTAGTGTAAACTCATGGTAGAGGTACAGAGTTTTCGAAAGCGACGGGCAAGTACTCGCACCACTCGCTCAGGCGAGGCGGGGCGGGGCGACAGAGCATGCAGTCAGTCCATAGGAGCACTCAAATCCACGCTGTACAGTAAAATGATCGCTGACTGGTCTCTCGGCGTTAGTTCTGACTGCCAAGCGAGCATCGCTGAACGAGTTTTATCGCTGACAAAAAGTTTTGTTGTAGGTATATTTATAGTTGATCACTGGCTGATACTTTTATCACTGCGATCAACTAGCGAAGAGAGAGTCCTTGCCGGCAGCGTGAACAGCCAGGGATCAACTATAAATCTATATCTTTCTCTTACCAACACGGGATCTATATATTTTATTCGTTTCTTGAGCGAGAAAATAGTCGACAGCTAAATCGCTTCCCTAATGGGATATTGGTAATTTTGCACCTGTTCATGATATTTCAGTTTCAGCAGCGGATCGTAGCACACTTGCATCGTCAGTGCGGGAACGTGCTGACGCCGCAGCAGGTCCCACGCTGACACTACGCCATTCCAGCCAGTCGTTAACAGGAGAGAACATCTGATAATAGCAACAATTTATAACCCCGGCGCCACACATATTACAAATGTTTCAACACATATTTGATCTATGGTTGATTGTATGGATGTTCTATTGAACAAATAAGCAAATACCGGTGCTACACATGTGATCAAATAACTGTGTTCAAACATTTGTAATATGTGTGGCGCCGGGGTAATATGTCGAGTTTGTCAAATTTACTACTGGAATCGTGTACGTGTAACTAAGGGCCGATTTTTCAATCCCCAGATAAAAGTATCCGTCAGTTAAAACTATCGCTTTCCTTTTCTCAAGTCATAGGAAAAAAAGGACAAAAGTTACATTTATCTGACAAATACTTTTATCTGGGGATAGAAAAATCGGCACTAATATTATAAACGTAACTTGGAAAAAATGTATAGATGGATGGATGTGTGGATGTTTGTTAGTAGTCTTTCACGCTAAAACGGTTTGACGGATTCTGATGAAATTTGGCACACAGATAGTTTATTAGTATTAGTAGTAGTAGTAGCCCGTGGTAGCCTAGTGGTTTGACCTCCATTCAAGCAGAGGGCGCGTGGGTTCGAATCCGAGCTCACACCTCTGAGTTTTTCCATAGGTTTTACGGAATTTATGTGCAAAATTATATTTGAATTACATAATTAATTATAATTATTATGATTGTTGTACGCCTATCGGCAAAACATAGTGTTGTATGCCAAACTTTTCCACCACTGTAATCAGTTGTACCTATGTTTACAATTAAATCACTTTGACTTTGACTTTGACTTTTTTTTTTTTTAATTTACCATGAGCTTAACGGTGACTACATCGTGAGGAAACCTGCACACACCTGAGAAGAAATTAAAAGGTGTGTGTGTGAAGTTTGGGAACTTCGATCCGCATTGGTCCCGCGTGGGAACTACGGCCCAAGCCCTTTCATTCTGAGAGGAGGCCTGTGCCTGCAGTGGGAAGTATAATAGTGTGTAGTAGTAATTTTTTCTTGACATAATTTTAATATTGGTAATTATGTTTTGATTAAATTTATTATGTTATGACGATCCCTATTGGAAATACCATTTATTTGTAGTTATTTTTGTACTTTCATTGACATAATTAATTATTTGATTTTGACAACTCCCACTTGGGGACGAATTTATTTTGATATTTCCATTTTATTGATTGTTTTTTCATCTTTGGTTATTTTTATTATTATATTATTATGCTTTGTTTTTTATAAATTTTTGACGATCTCAGCATAAATTCTTATATACTGACTTTAATGTATTATACACCGTGAAATTTTAGTGGTTGTTTTCCCGAAACGAGGTGATTTAGTATCGATTGTACAGTCGATTTATAATTACTATTTTGACTAGAGTCAAAAATCCAATTGTGAAAAACGAAAGCCGAAAATAACCGCAAACCAATAGTAACGCTTCGTTGGTACCTAACCTATCGTACGATCGTACGTTACTTGTACCAACGAAGCGTTACCATTGGTTTGCGGTCATTTTCGACTTTCGTTTTTCACAATTGGATTTTTGACTCTAGTCAAAATAGTAATTATAAATCGATTGTACAATCGAAACTAAATCACCTCGTTTCGAGAAAACAACCACTAAAATTTCACGGTGTATAATGTAATTATTATGTCTGAGTGAATAAATAAACTAAACTAACTAACTAAACTATAGGTTGGGATGATGACGTGACATATATTACCAAAGCCTAGCTTAACTTAGTTCTTGGTGCAATATAAATTACATGTCGATATAGTGGAATTTATTACTGAAATCGTATGGATGGATGGATGTGTTGATATTTGTTACTCTTTTAAGCTAAAATTGTTTAAATAAATCTTAATATATAAAAGAAGAAACTGACTGACTGACTGACTGACATATCAACGCACAGCCCAAACCACTGGGCCTAGAGATTCCAAATTTGGCATGTAGGTTCCTTATAAGGTCTAGGGGTGCACTAAGAAAGGATTTTTCAAAATTCACTCCCTAAGGGGGTAAAAAGGGGGTTCAAAGTTTGTATGGGGAAACAAGATTAGTTCGACTATTTTATTCGAAACTTCACAGAAATACTCCTAATGATAAATGAGTAAACACGTGTTTCAGGTTTTTTGAGAATTCAACCCCTAAAAGGGGGGAAAGGGGTAACAAAGTCTGAAAATCAACATGGGTGTTGTTTCTATGGTTTATCGGGTCGCTGGTTATGAAAACAACAACGGTTTTAAAATCCGACGTGGCAGACGTAAAATACCATCTCCCTGGATGGGGTGCGATGGGGTTGAAATGTCTAAATAAACTAAATGACTGTTGATATATCAACGCACAGCCCAAACTACTGGACCTAGAGACTTGAAATTTTGCACATAGATACCTTATACAATGTAGGCATCCACTAAGGAAGGATTTTTGGGAATTCCCACGGGAAAGGGAAAAAACGGGATTTATATATTCGATTCGGAGTGACCCTATCTCAGTAACTATAATAACTAGACTCTTCAAATTTGATACACAAGTAGGTATTACATTATTTAAAACATTAATTTCAGGATTATTCATAATTCCCACGGGATAAAGAAAAAACGGGATTTATATATTCAGTTCAACGGGATCCTATGAACTATAATTACTAGGCTCTTCAAATTTGGCATAGATGTAGGTAATTATAAATTCCCATGGGATAAGGAAAAAACGGGATTTTCGTTTTACTGGTCGTAGAAAGCTGAAATTCGGCATGTAGGTTGTTTGGGGAGTGTTGAGCTGGATTGAGAGAGAACTTTCCAAAATTCCTACGGGAACGGGAAAAACAGGATTTTTCGTTTTGCAGGTCGTAGAAAGTTGAAATTCGGCATGTAGGTTGCTTGGGGAGTGTAGAGGAGCATTGAGAGAGGACTTTCCCAAATTCCCACGGGAACGGGAAAAACGGGATTTTTCGTTTTACTGGTCATAGAAAGCTGAAATTTGGCAAGTGGGTTCCTTGGGGAGTGTAGAGCTGGATTGAGAGAGGACTTTCCAAAATTCCCACGGGAACGGGAAAAAACAGGATTCTTCGTTTTACTGGTCGTAGAAAGCTGAAATTCGGTATGTAGGTTGCTTGGAGAGTGTAGAGGAGCATTGAGAGAGGACTTTCCCAAATTCCAACGGGAACGAGAAAAAACGGGATTTTTCATTTACTGGTTGTAGAAAGCTGAAATTCGGCATGTGGGTTGTTGGGAGTGTCGAGGAGCATTGAGAGAGGACTTTCCAAAATTCCCACGGGAACGGGAAAAACGGGCTTTTTCGTTTTACTGGTCATAGAAAGCTGAAATTTGGCAAGTGGGTTCCTTGGGGAGTGTAGGGGAGCATTAAGAAAACATTTCCCGAAATTCTTACGGGAACGGGAAAAAACGGGATTTTGCGTTTTACTGGTTGTAGAAAGCTAAATTTTCAAAATTCGTAAGTAATGTAAGTAGGCCGCAAAGGGCACTTTATCCAACTTCTAAAAAAGGAGGAGGTTATGCATTCCACTTTATGATTTTTTTTATGTAGGTATGTTCACCGATTTCTCGGTCAATTGTGGACCTGCTTGCTTGCTTGCCTGTATGCTTGCTTGCTTGATATCTTGGTTCTTTGGAATACTCATAGTACACGCGAGCGAAGCCGCGGGCAAAAGCTAGTAAATAAATAAAAAATCATTTATTGCCACCACAGAAATAATAATAAAGAGGATAGAAGTGCCTTAGACGCGTGACCTTGGCGCCGCGCTTGTGACTCGTAGGTCACAAGCGCGCGACTTGTGGCTCAGTGCTAATTGAAACGTGGGTATGACAACAAGTGCTTTAAAATGGTGTTTTGCAGCATTAGCAATTGCGGAAACTCGTCCACACTGTGTAATTACACTAATAAGGGGATTACATTTCATTGGTATGTATTAATTTAATGTAATAATGCGGTTTATATCAAAATACAACTTGAGAAAAGATTTCATTATAAAATATTGGTTTACACGTTATTAACACGAAACTTCATATACCATTACTACTCATGCCCATAAAAACGCAGATCGTTTTGAATTATACGCAGCAATGTAAAGTAATTTTTGATAACCCTTCCGTCTTGCACAAAAGTTCGTGGTACGGACAAAAAAACAGGTTACGACTAGTACAGACATAATGCCGACGCGGCCAATAAATGGCGCCGTTGTGTAAATGTGGGTATGACTTACGTTGAGTGTTATTCAACGCTATCTCTAAGGTGTAAGGTTCATAATTGTTTGTAAGCAAAAATATTAGTAATTGTGTGCGTGATTGCGTAGTACGGTTCCGGTCTTTTGCATGTGTGCATTAACACAGTAAGTAGAGGGGATGAAGCAGCGACACGAGTTCCGGAAGAAAATAGGAACTAAGGCATTTCTATCCTCTTTATTATTATTTCTGTGATTGCCACAACATAATTAGGTACAGGAATATCAAAACATGAACAAAGACAAATGGAAATAACTAGCTACGTTCCGGCAATGGGTCCCAATCTCAGCAAGTGCTAGGACACATGGCAGCATGCGCCAGCGCTGTTTTTCAGATTGACCCCTTTAGCGGAGGCTAGTTGTAACATACAATAATATAAAGTAGTATAATAAAAAAAAAAGAAGGAAACTAATTATTATTATTACAATTAAACTAAAAACAGGCATGGCCTGGTTATATGGCTTAAGTTAAGTACCCAGACAAAATATGTATGGTGTGTATGTGTGTTTGACGGATTCTGGTGAAATTTGGCACACAGAAGGTTTATAATACACAGGCACAGGCCTCATCTCAGAAGGAGAGAGCTTTGGCCGTAGTTCACACGCGGACCCAGTGTGGATCGGGAACTGCACACACGCCATAGAATGCAGCTGCCTGCGTGCATGTTCCCTTACGATGTTTTCCTTCGCCGTAAAGCTCATTATAAATTTCAAATGTAATTTCGCACGTAAATTCTGAAAAATTCAGAGATCCACAACCCTCTCTCTGATTGAGAGGCCATAGGTCAAACCACTAGGCTACTAACGCTTATTTATGCGCAGTAGTCTCGCTTCAAAAAGAGAGAGCTTACAATTTAAGTACCTACCTAAACTCTAGGAAAAGTAAATTCAGACAAAGCCTAAAAAGCTTTGGAGATGATCTTGACACTAAGCTTAAATTAAAAAATATATATATATATATATATATATATATATATATATTAGGGGACAATCTTACACAAATCGACCTAGTCCCAAACTAAGCAAAGCTTGTACTATGGGTACTAGACGACGATAAACATACTTATATAGATAAATAAATACTTAAATACATAGAAAACATCCATAACTCAGGAACAAATATTCGTGCTCATCACACAAATAAATGCCCTTACCGGGATTTGAACCCAGGACCTCTTGCTTCGTAGGCAGGGTCACTACCAGCTAGGCTAAAGCGGTCGTTAAGCTTAGATTTTTGTATAGGTATAGGTACTACTTTAAGTCAAGCATTTTGACCGCGTAATAATATTGTAAAATATTTCCTTGTTGCTTGAATGATCATTTTAAACGGTCAAGAAACTTGACTCAAGCATAAATCTACGTTATTGACGTTTGATTGTGTCCAAAGCCCTTCAGATAGAGTGAAGCTACCTCGTAGGGCTCCAGTTAGCGTCAGTGACCTTATGCCGTTGCCATGGCGACCACAAGACGGGAGAATCGCGACAGTCCTCGCTCCACACCTGCAGCCTCCAATCGCCTACCGACAAGAAGTTCTTCAAGAAAAATGGATTGCGCTCCACTCTCCACACTGGCCCAAGTTGCACAGTATCATACTGCAAATTCACAGGCCTCACTAAGAAGTGCTTTCTCAAGACTAATAGCTTTTGGGACTTAAGGGACAACTAATATATTACGTAAGACGATTTTTGCTAGTTTTCGACCCCCCCCCCCCCCCCTATGAAAGAAAAAATAAGAATTGGCCGACCCCGTACCCCTGTTTAATAGTTTCTTCGTTATTCATCTTTAGGTATTTAACTTTGTGCATTTTTGTGATCTTAAGTAAGAACTATGAAACCTACCCTCTTGTAATAGAAAAGAAATAAGACATGGTCGGGTGACCTATTGTTTCGCCGAATTTCATTACGCAGATTTTTCTTTCTCAGACAACTATTGGCAGCCCTTTCTTTTGGCCGAGTAACGTTTGGTATAATTTCGTTACGCTTCTTATTTGTTTCGCCGAGTAGTCGGTAGGAAGAAAAGCGATACGCAGAGTAACGTTAAATCGATTGTTTTTTCGTAATTGTTTCATTTTACCGAACAACTGTTCGTCGAAACATGATAAGCAGAGTTATGACATGGCATCATTATTGTTTAGTAGATTTAAGGTTCAGTCGATTTTTGTTTCGGAATCGTTTCAGTGAGGGTTTTCTATGAGAGGCTATTTGGCGCTAGTATCGTCAGGTCCGTTTGACAACTTTGACATTTGTTGTATGGGTGTAACGTCAAATAGACCTTACGATACTAACGCCATCTAGCGATATTCCACCTGTCAGAAAACCCTCGTTAGTAGTTAGCAGGGGGGGGGCACACTTACATATATCACACTTTTCATGCGACTACAGCGATCTCTGGTTGTTTGGTAAAGAACTAAATTAGCGGCCATCTTGGTTGACTTGTCAAACTTGTCAGTTGTCATTCATCGGCCATGGCCATGGCGTACCAAATTGTAATTGGCCACTTGCCAATGTTCGTATTTTAGCCGTATAGTGCAAATCGGGTTTAGCCGCTTATACTTCGTATATGCTGATTTGAATTAGACGGCTAAAATACGAATAGTGGCAATTAGCCTATCAATTAAAATTACGCGTAATTATAGCTGTACATCACTACCAACATATACATATAGATAGGTATACATCTATAGATACGTCACATTAGTTCTTCACCAGGGCGTAGGGCAGCAGCACCTTCCATACATGCAAATTTGACCATAGAGTTGCCACTCTTGTTCATATAATATTACAATACTCTTTGGTAGTTAGTAACTGTACAACTGTTGCATTTTTATACATCTATATACACAAAAATGAATCACCAAAATGTTTGTACGCGCATATAACTTCCGATCGACTGCACCAAATTGGATAATTCTTTTTTTGTTGCGTTTGTTATTGTCAGGAGAAGGTTTTTATGAAAGAAGTTTTAAGAAAAATACAACGGGGGCGAAGCCGCGGACATCAGCTAGTTTAATATAAAATCTCCAACAAAAAATAACTGATTATAATGACTATACTGTTATCAAAAAAGTATGTATGTACAGTCAGCATCATATAGATAGTGACAGTCAATGTCTCCAAATATACCGCTACATCCAAAATGGCCATTAATACCGACTCATTCAAAGTGATCAAATTGTTCAGGTCATCCACCGTGTTCAAATTCACCGGAGCACACAAAGCGCCAAATACTTGGTAGCTGTCAAGTCGCCGTTGGCACCGTAACACCCACAACACCACTGGTATCCTAGCATCCAACCAAAGTATCCAAAAATACGGAACACACTACGAGTATGAACTTTATTTACAATGTTATAGAGCTCAAACATGGTTAATACGGGAATATATAATATATTTTGTAGGTCTAATACCTTCTCGAACTTTGAATTTTGACAATCACTGAGAAGAGTACCGAACTGTCAAGTCAATTTATCCCTTTCATGATCTGAATATACTTACTTGTTTTGTATTATTTACGCCGTCTGCATTAAGTGTAGTATTGCTTGGTCTGATTGACAAATAAGTTGGTTAGTATATTGAGGGTAAAATCAAGTTTATTTTTTATTTTATGAATGATTTGTAACAACCTTTTTCATTTGAATTGGAAAGTACTAAAAACCCACTTTGAAAAAAGAACAGTTTTAGATTTTCCACCATAGCTGTGTGCACGGTAGTGCTGCCGCCAAGACGAGGCAGAAAATTACCGCTTTACTTAATAGGTAATTTGATTTTATTATTAGAAGAAGATACTTCATCCCTGAAGTATTATTAACCATCAATGTGGTTTATTTAAATACCAAGGTACCTCATCAAATACCTTGGACATTTTATTGAAAATTATTGCGATGCATAATGCATTAGTTTAAAATATAATACCTAGTTGAGCACAAAGCAAAGTCACTTTTAAATTAGTCAGCCAAAAACAATAGGTAACCTATGCAGTGATATTCAAACTCATATTAAAAAAATACGGATAACTCGCGTCTAACAAACGAAATAAAGCTAAACTCTAGACTGTTGAATAAATTAATATGCAGTACTGATTGATTTCGCAAGATTTCATATCTATATTTCTTAAATAAAACTCTAGATCTTGGCTACATTTTTAACATCAAGTAGTTCTTTCTATAATCATGTAATAAATTCTTTCCACAATTTTATATTTAACAATATTACGCTGTGTTAATATCAAAACATTGTGCTTGAGCTCTATTACGTTTTACATAAAGTTCACAATTGTAGTGTGTTCCATATTTTTGGATACTTTGCATGCTAGGATACCAATGGTGTTGGGGGTGTTACGGTGCCAACGGCGACTTGACAGCTACCAAGTATTTGGCGCTTTGTGTGCTCCGGTGAATTTGAACACGGTGGATGACCTGAACAATTTGATCACTTTGGATGAGTCGGCATTAATGGACATTTTGGATGTAGCGGTATATTTGGAAACATTGACTGTCACTATCTATATGATGCTGACTGTACTTAAGTAAGACTACATTGCTTAATTTTCAGCGAGCGAGCGAAGCGAGCGAGCAAGCAAGACGGTACGGAGCGGAAGCGACTCGGATAGGTTAGGTTCAAAGGCTAATGCGGGAGCGCGAGCGTAGAGGAGCGAAGCTCCCGCATTAGCCTTTGGTGTTAGTTATTTTTTTTATAACAACCTAGAAAACCTCCTACCCAAATAAAAAAAAACAATAAAACATTTGGGAAACATTAAACAACAAAATGAATATTACACTCCGTACATAATTGTATGGTCGCCTTTTGTACCCCTGACCTTTGCGGATAATGATTTTGCGGAATAATGATTTTGCGGAATAAATATTATCTTTGGCATGCACGCACGCACGCGCTGTATTATTTTTGTTACGCAGTTTTATTTTGAATAATTTGTTGAAAAAGTTGATATGAGCACTGAATCCGTTTAAAAGCGAAAAGTTGTTCAAGCAAATGTTCAAAATGTGTAGTGATTAATACGCTAAACGAATTTCTGTCAATAGTTGTTCAGCTTATTGACTCATAAGCCAACTAAAATAGCTGCTAAAGCTTGAGTTACGAAACGTTAGTCTGCGAAACAATACATCTACGAACAAACCATCGGCGTACCGTTACTCGGCCAAACGTTGTCTGCCAATGAATAATCAGCGTAAAAATTGTCGGCGAATCATTAGGTAACCCATGGTCGACCCCCTTCCCATTTGTAAATCGTCTTACGTAATAAATGAATGGCACCCAATCAACGACGAGATAATTTTACCAATTGATACGTAGTTCGTGATTAAGTTCCGAAAGGTATTAAGTTAAGTATTAATAAGTGTGAATCGCGACAGTTTAAAACTATGTATGTATGTACAGTCGCGGAATGAAAAGGTTCGTCACTTTTCGACTTTATGTAATAAGTAACTCGTTGGAGTTAAGATCGAAAAGTGACGAATCTTTTCATTCCGATACTATACAACTAAGCTAAGCTGTGCTGTCGAAGTTAGAACACTGTCATTTTGACACTAACTTTTTGTAACTCTAAAGGACCTTTTACAATTGACTGTGAACTCAATAAGTAGGTATTTATTAACTATCTACGAAAAATAAATTAAATCTGAATTTGGTCAAAAAAATAATTAGCTTAGATACATCGATAATTGGTAATATATCGGGTAAGTAGTTTTTATTAATATACTTACAGTCAGCACCAGAAGTGGAAGAGTGGTAGTGGTGTTCAAAATGATCTACATTTATTACCTTGGCAATAGAGTCGCGTGTAGTCCGTTTAGATCATTGTGAGCACTGTAACCGTTCATCCACTTCTGCTCCTGACTGTTACTACGCCATTCGTTGAAGTTAGCGGATATCAAAGAAAACACGGTGTATACTTACAGCAGCTGGTAACTTTTCTAGCGCAGTTTTTCCTTTCCGGTTACCGCAGCAGATCTTTCCATTCTCAGTTCCGACCATATAGCGCGTCGGAATGGTGCTCTCATACTCCAGCGCCGAGATACCAAATGCTTTTGGCATACTCGGCACATCAAAAGAATATTTGACCACGTCTATAATCATTTCCTCGGTCGTTTCAGACATATTACGGATATCCCACCATTTGCAGACGCCATCTGGTCCGCCAGAAAAGAATTCTAATCCTGATTTTGAAGCAATAAATATTACATTACGCACAAGATCACGGTGTGCGATGTGCGGCGGACACAGTTGGACTGGAGTTGAGCCCTGGCGTTTGTCCCATATTGCCACTTGCCCATTCATCAGGCCGCCAGCCAACATAGTATGGTCCCTTGGATTGTACTGTAAGTCTAGCAATGCGCAGGGTGGATCTATTGTAACCTCTGGTTCATTCGAGTTTTCAACATCCCATATGTAAGCTAAGATGGAAGCGCGTGGATTGCGATTATTGTCTACGTTCACATAGGTCACGGCAAACCGATGGCCGCCTTCTGGCTCCCAACAGATAGAAGAAATGGGTCGAGCTTCCTTCGGGTCGCGATAGACGTTGACGGTGCGCATGCTGTTTCGCTCCAACGGAGGCATGAAGCTTAATTCTGAATAGTATATTTGGTACATGTCAATAGCATTATTTTGCAACAAGTAGTGTTCCATTTCCTGAATACAGAGTTATTTAAAGATTTCCACTGAAGGAAGATACACAAAAGTAGTTAAGTACCTAGGTAGCGACAAAACTTACTGGAGATGTAGTAAAAACGCAGTGGACATATGGGTCATCTTTTTCGACTTTGCGGCGGTAACGTTGCGTAGCTTCGGGGTCCGTGACGTTGACATCCTTAGGCCAACCACCCTCGGCGTGGTTAGCTCCCGTTGTCGTGTATTCAGCACTGTAGGTAGATAACTTTATTTAATGTAAAATCTGTAATGGTTAATGATGTAATTTTTACTCATTTCGATATTCCTGTTAAAGCTGGATTCGGGTAGACAGGGATATGCCCAACACCACCCCTGTCTTGTGGTAACTACCCAAAACAGAAAATAAAATCAAAAATTCTATACGCTCTCCACTCGATGTGACTAAAATATCAGTTGCACATTTACTTCCTCGGTAAAACGTACATATAAATGGCTGTAAATAACAACTTCGACAAGTAGGTACAGTTGATAATAGTAATAACCGTATGGTGTTGACGGTATTATGAAAGAAGGTAGGTGTGTGCTGCATAAACTGATGCACCGGGTTCCGCAATATATAACTTTTGTATTCCAAGGGATTTGGCACAATAGAATCACACATCTCAGGCCCTTGCTCGCAGAACATAGGCTGTCGACCGAAATCACAACGCCGCTTGTTGTAAGTATATTCGGTTGCCATTGTGACACTAAAATACCTACTCAAGAGTTTTTCTAAAACTAATAATATAGTTGAAGTTATAACTTAGTAAACTTTTGATTAAATTATGAAATGTTTGCTCTAAATTCAAATGTATTTGTGAAATTTAGATTTGAAAGTTTAGAACAAACTTCAAAATTTGTTTATGGTGCTTTTGGTTCTGCATAGGTAGCAATGCAAACTTTTTGATCTGTCCTACTTACATAGTTTCGCATCAATGAATAGGAAACGAATTTAATAAGAACTATTAATTATTCTGTGATAAGAGTAGGCACCTAAATATTTCCATTCTAAACAAAATTATTCCCATCTGCAAGCCTTAAGCTGTGTTACCTATGTGACTTTACAAAGAAAACGGCAACCTCATTCTAAATTTTAGTTACGGGGGTTTGTTTGATTCGGACTTCTCTGAAACAGCTTGACTGATTTTTATGACTCTTTTTTTCTCTATGTTTTATAGGTCTGAGAATAGGTCTTGGACTATTTTATATTTTATGGCAAAACAATGTTTTCCGGGTCAGCTAGTATATAAACACACTTATATGTATATTTATACACACTGTGATTTTGACCAAATTTTGACTGAACACAACAGAACTACGGATGTATTGACACAAGTTTCTTTGCCGTTTCTACAGGAAAATAAAAAAAGGTTCAACAATCAACTGTCACTGTCATTTTGACAGTGAAAACTGAAAAGAAATGAAGTGTCTAACTTAACCTAACCTTACAAATCACAATCAAAATAAGGAGCTTATATTGAGATAAAAGAACTGTATTGTAACAAACTTAACATATGTATGTACAAAATGTTTTTACGGTACATTATTCCTGTTCATATCAATCCCCTTTATCTCAGTGTATTTATTACGTAGTCAATTCATTGCATAGTTATATTTTATATCGTAAAACAATGAATAATTTACATTCGCCGCAATTTATAAGAGTACAGTGATAAATAGTGACACAAAATGGATTAGTAATTAATGTTAGTTCTGCTTTTGATGGCGTAGGATCTTATCTCTTGAATAAAATAACCTTTGGACTTAAACTATACCAACATTAGGAAATGTACTGTAGACTTTTCGGTCTGTCTTTTGGAGTGCTGTTGGTTTCATTGCTTGTTTCCTATGTCATTGTGATGGTTGATAAGATATCAGGTAGGTGTAATTATTAGAACGATTTATTATAAAATTAAATGTATGTGTAAATTTTATTTCTTTTACAGATGTTAAAATGGCGAACAATGGTCTGCTGTTTGTTTCGAACGCAGCAAAGGCACACAACTATTGTCTAAAGGCGTCAAAGTTTGTTCAAAAGGTGTTGTACATTAAAATCAATGAAAATTCATTTAATTCATTACCTATTATTAGTAGCCAGATATCAAATATTTATTCCAGGGTGAGTATGATTTTCTTTAAATAACCTATTGAAATGTGCTATGCTTGGATAAAGGCCTCCCCTTCTTTCTACTACTCATCTCTGCCAAGAGCAGAGTATGCTCCTGATATTTTATTTTACATGCATCCCAAATTATCCTTGGAAAATATGATTTACTGAATTAATAAATAACAAAGTAAAATAAATATCACAGGACAATTTATTTATACCAATCAACCTCGTCCCAAATTGAGCAGAGCAATTTTATGGTTTTTTTAAGTGTAATTTATTAGTACATCTGCATTACACCTGAAACACAGGAAATTTTTTTTCCTAGTTCAGGTATATGTAACATGTTTCCTTTTTAAATATGTTTAGTCTATAAGTTGTTATGTTTTGTAACTTTTGGTATGATAAATAAAGATTTATTATTATTATTATTTATTAATTACTATTCATTTCCATGCTCCTTTATTAAAATATTTAGTTATTGATTTAAGTGTTGCTTTACGAAGAATCATTTTAAAGAGTTTGTTCTTACTTAGTAACCATGCTATGCAAAAACTGAGACAAACATTGAACATGTCAGTGTCATGTGTCAGTTAATAAAAAACTTTAGGTACATTTTTAAGGTTCATTTTGTAAGACCTTCAAAATCTGTCACACTTAACTAGTTTTGTTGACCCCTTACTGGATAGTATAGCGTTGTTGGAGCATAAATCTATATAAATAAAAATGAATCACCAAAATGTATGAACGCGCGTAACTTCCCATCGACTGCACCAAATGGGATAATTTTTTCTTTGTTGCGTTTGTTATTGTCAGGAAAAGGTCCTTATGAAAGAAATTTTAGAAAAAACACAATGGGGGCGAAGCCGCAGGCATCAGCTAGTTTAGTATAAATTAACTAACTACCTACAGTAACAATGCACAGTGTGTACAGTGTTATAAACTTGTTGAGGATAGTGTAAATCTGCTTATCTACCATAAATAAATCACACCTTCAGAAGACTGACCCAATAGGAATTATTCTCATTTCAAAATTAAACTTAATGTTATAGTTATAATAAGGTTTAGTTTTGAAATGAGAATAATTCCTATTTGGTCAGTTTCATTCTGAATGTGCAATTAAACTGTGTAATCTGCACTATGTGTTTACAGGGGATAGTCCATATTCAAATTAATAATAATTGAAAATTGGCTAAATTTGATGAATATGCTGAATTATCCAAAGCCAGTTAAGCAGATTTGCACTATCTCAGACAAACTACCATTAGACAGAAGATTAGATGGACCCTAAACTAACTGAGCTGTGAGCAAAAACGTTTACATCTATTTGCTTTTGTTTAAGTAAAATTAACTTTATTTCTTTTATTTAAGAGTGTCACTAGGTCTTTACAAGTCCACGGCATGTAAAATATACATACACATACTGCCGTCGAAAGAAAAAGGGGCACAACTAGAATTTATTGAGAAACAGAAAAGGCCTAAGTGCACACTTGTTCTTTGTAAACTTACGCTGTTTCTTTTTTGAGCAATTTTGCAGTTGTGCCTTTTATAAATACGACGGCAGCATATATTACTGTGTCTGCCACACACTTGCCACTCTACTACTATATTAAATCTATGTGGACTCATTACTTGATTGAAGTCACTGGTGATGGATAGATACAAAAAACCAGAAACTGTTCATTCTAATATTCTTTAAGGAATGGCTAAATGCTATTGTGTGTTTGCTGATGATGTTTATTTGTTTCGTTGACAGACATCAAATCTGGATGTAAGATTGATTATCAGGCCTGATGAACCAGTGAAAAAAATTAGAACAAATCACCCCATAGATCTTGTGCTATACGACAATGAGCTAGCATCAGAAATAGACAGTTTAAAGCAATCTGTGGAGTCTGTTAAAAGTGGTTACCAGTTAAAATGTGTTGGTAAGTAAGAAAGATGTAATGCTATTGCAACAACAGTCATTATTTTTCTAATAAAACCTAGCAACTAACCCTTAATTTGGCAAAATTTCTAAAAGTCGGCAATTCAAGCCTAGGTCTCCTGAAAATTCCATATTCAAAAAAAATTCAAAAAGATGGTATTAACTTATGTTTGTTGTGGTGAACATTGCCAAATTAAGGGGAGTATTTTGTCAATTAATTTAAAGCAAGATTAATAGGCACAGTCTGTGTGAGATTTTACTATATCAGTTAATAATTATATTAGTTGATTTCATAATATATTACAAAAAAAAATAGGAAATTGGTTTACACCTATTCATTAACCTTTTTACTTTGATTTGATTGTGGGGTCATTTGAAGTGGTGAACCCACAGTGGAAGCATGGACTCCTGAAAAATAATTTCATGACCCCACATTAAGGGCACCAGGACAGAGAAGGTGTTAAAATAATGGTTTTGCTTCCAGAACAACAAGATATTAAATCGGAAAGTATGCCACAAGAACCTGTAAAGAAATATGGCTATGTTGCTCTTGGAGGTACCTTTGACCGCCTCCACAATGGCCACAAGATACTACTGTCGCAAGCAGCTCTGCGCTCCTCCAAGCATGTCACGGTGGGAGTTACGGATGTCAATATGATTAAGTGTAAGAATTGTGTGTCCTGTGGATGAGTTCAATATTGCCTTGTTAGACATACAGGGCAATTTTGGAGACGTAATCAGGGCCAACCTTAATGTAATATATGTAGATCATTATCTAACTTCAGTACTTTCTGATTTTTGTATTTAAGTTTACGGTTTTCCCATTAAGAAATATTTAACATATTTAAAAAATCAGAAAAGAAATGGTGGGGTTGAGAATCAAACCCGGGTCTTCGTGAATCCTTGACGTGTGTGCTGAACCATTACAACAACCCGAGCTTAACATTCATGGCGAAATTTCCCAATATTTTTTTTGTTGTAAATATGGTAACTTCTCAGGAACACATTGGATTGACGAAGACATGGGTTTGATCCTCCGTCTCAGCATCTAGTTACAGTATTATTAAAATAAAATTATTTAAATAGGCTAGCTAGCGTTTTATAGCAGTTATTAGTGTGATTAGCGTTCTTTTGTTTTTCGTTTTTAAAGTGAGATATGGGTTAGTAACACTTCAGTAATGTTCATTAAAAAACAAAAATGTAAATGGTTCCACATAATCACGACTCTAAACAACATGTATACGTTCACCGAAGTGTGTAGGGTTGATCACAATGTCTCCAGGATCACCTGTTTTTGCACATTGACATGCATTAGTTGTCTAACATTTTTTTTATATGTTTATATCTAGAACTTTTATTACCTACTCCTTGTCCAGTCCATGGCAGCTTGTTGAATGGCATGAATTTGTTTACTTTCATTTCATCTAATTCGTACCAACATGACAATTTTTTGCCACATGCTATTAGTCTTAGACAAGGTTAGACTTTTTGTAAACATTTTAGATAATAATTTGCAACGTAATGTTACTCATTGGACTCAAAGTATTAGTTTTTTGGTTTATATTTATATATCAATAGTTAGTAATGTACTTGAATCACTGTGCAAGGCTATTCTGTTAAAATTAACCAAGAAGTTCATTTGCCACATTAAGAAAATATACCTTGTTGAGTTTCTTGTCAGTTTCTTCTCAACAGAGGTTTTTTCCTAACTAGTAGTAAATTTTTCGATATTCATAAAAGTGCTCTATCATCATCCCAATCTATGTATGTCCCACTGCAACTTTGGGATACGTCCGATTGGGATAGAATCAGTGGGGCAATCAGCGTGGCTTCTTTTTCTGATGTGGAACCTGTGTAATAAAAAAATGCTAAAGCTTTTACTTGAGCGAATATACCCATATGAACTAGAATACGGCTATTTCTCATATTACCTATTAGGTAGGTAATGAGCTAATGAGTTTATGCTATTTAAAAATATTGGTAGAATTTGAAAATGTTTCATTGTCATGTCATGTTGGTAGAGTGGGACAATAATAGTAGAAACTATACGAGGGTACCACTTTCTTTAAGCCCAGTTTAGACCTGCAAGAAAAAGTGTGCACGTTGTATATTACATTGCGGCGCCCGATTGACAACTTTAAACATGTGCGCCTTACGGCATCGCAATGTGATGCAACTTGTTTTCTACTTTTTACTAAATCTACATGATTGAATTTTCTTCACTTATCCCATTTTTTTATTTCATACTAAATACAAACTGAAATATAGATGCACAGAAAAAACCCCAGAAAAAAGACCAATGCTGGGAATCGAACCCAGGTCCTCAGCATTCCGTGCCGTGTGCTATGGGGTATGCCCCTACACCACCATTGGTCTAGAGATTAGACACGAATCTTTTCTACACATCGTACATTTCAGTCTGTTATATAATCACCTAATGCAGTGATAAACGCGCATCTATGTTACACCCTCTATCGAGAGACTTTAACACTCCTTCGGAGCTAACCGCCCACTCGGACCAAGAGATGGCGCTATTGGGCCAACTTTCACAAATCCTATTTTTTTACATACTTTTTTCATTGCAGCCAAGAAGCTGTGGGAACTAATAGAGCCTGTTGAAAAGAGAATAAAAGCAGTTCTCGATTTTCTTACGGATATTAATCCAGACCTTGAATACAATGTTCTGCCTATTCAAGACTTATATGGACCAACCAAAGATGATCCTAGGTTTGAGGTAATTACTTAAAATAATTTGCCACACAGTGAAACGTGATAGACGGACGGACAGCAAAGGCCTAGTAATAGGAACCCGTTACATCCTTCAGAGGCAGTTTTCGGTTTGCAGCATCGAAGTGTTGGAATGATTTGCCTCCACCCATTCAGAAATGTATATCAATCGACAGTTTTAGATTTAAATGCAAAAAATGGATTGTTGAACAACAGAAAACAGCATGTTGCTGGACAAACCTTCTGAAGACCAATTTATTGTAAATTTGAGTTATTTTTCTCTCATCCTTCAATGGTAGATTGTACAACGGGAGCATAAAACGAGCCATTTTACCCGAGACATTCATTATCAAGCTCTTATATTTCATGCATTTCTACAATAATGTACTGGATTTGTCTAGTTTTGTTAATTTTGTAATATAAAACGCCAGTTAAAAGGAAAAAGAAAACTATTTTATGAAAGTGAAGCTGCTGCTATTTTTGGACTTATAGCTTTAGTTTAAGTATATGTATCTATTTGGGTAGTGTGACATTGTTTTATTTGACAGCCACACTACCACTTTCCTCGTATTGGGCGAGGACTGAAAACCAGCAACTTTGCTGAGTCCTCACCTTTTCACAAAATTGTATTTGTCTTTTTTCATTGTTTTTTGTTTTATTTTAAGTTTGTGAAAAAACATTCTTTTATTTTATTTATTTATTTATTTGGGAACACTGGGTTTTTCTGAACCGGTGGTAGATTTTTCGACATTCATAAGTGCTTGTTGTAGCCTAAATTGTCTAAAGATATTTTGAATTTTAACAGTCTTCATCATCATCATTTTAGGGTCAATCAACTTTTTTTTGTAAATTTCTATTTACTCCTTTACAAGTAACTCTGTAGTCTCTGGTTAGTGAAACCATGATTTTGTAGTAATTAGATAAACTGTTTATCATAGTGCGTATGTGAAAACCAAAAAAAATAAGTATTTCTATGAAAAAAATCCGGTCACCCAGGGGAAATACCACTATTTTCATACAAATTTCGGGGACAACATTGTCCCCTGGGTCACCCACGAAATAGAAGCTAAACAAAATAAAATAAATATGGCAATTATACCATTGTTGACTACAAAAATCTAGGGTTTTGAAAAGTATACTTTAAATAAGGAAAAATAATCAGTTTTTTAATTATTTCGGTTTTCATAGAAAGTAGTAGAAAATCGTTGACAAAAGAAAGTTGATTGACTCTTAACCAAAAGACGTCCACTGCTGAACAATAGGCCTCTCCCAAGGATCGCCAATTTTCTATCTCAAAATCAAGAGCGCTGTTGATTTTGATGATAAAAAAAGTGTCCCTAATTTTCCGTACAATTTTTTTGTGTCCGTTTCGTAACGAGCCACAAATTAGGTATCTAATGAGAAAAAAATACACACTTTTTTTCTTTAAAATGAATAGTGCTCGTGATTCAGAGTAAGAAAACACCAAAAATTCCTCATTAAAAAGAGTTTTCTGCACCGTATAAAGTTAAAATATTCCCAGATGATAGTAGTCAGCGAAGAAACGCAGCGCGGCGCTGATAAGATAAACGAAAAGCGGCAGCAGTCTGGTCTGCCAATCCTGGACAGATACGTCATCGGTCTGGCCGCAGACCACCGGCAGCAGACGAATGAGGAAGAGGAGAAAGTAAGCTCCAGTAATCACAGGATGCGGCTGTTGGGCACTGTGCTTAGGCCACCTGTGGTAAGTCAACACTAGCGTTGCCAACAAAAGATTAAACTATCGATAGTACCTAATCAATACTATCAATACTATTTCTATTTTATAATTATAATCAATACAATCAATATTCTGAGCAACCATAATGCTATAATTTACTAGTGGAAACTACATTGGCTTTTGTATTATCTAACTTTTATTTAAATAATCACAAATGTTATTTTTCGCCGTTTGTTTCCCATTATCAATAAAATAAAATAAAAATAAAATAAAGATATCGCTAGTATCGGTAATATTGACGGTCTTATTTCAACAAACAATTGATACTATCGATAGTTCTAAAAACTGGATATTATCAATAGTATTGATTATGAAATATCAATAGTATCGATACTATCGAAAAGCATCACTATCGGTAATATTGATAGTATTGAAATTCTCGATAGTATCAATAGGCCTATCGATATTGAGACTATTTTTCAAGGTCAACTATCGATAGTTATACAAAGCTAGTTAACACCTTGCCTGTCCGGGTGCCCCCAATGTGGGGTCTCCAAGCTATTTTCATGAGTTTGGGCTTCCACAACTTCAAAGTGGAAGCACACTTGGACGTGTGACTTTGTCAAATCATTTTGTACGGGGACAGTGAGCCTATTAAATGAGGTACCTATACATAGCCAATCAATTGAATTGTCGTCCCAAATTCATGAACTTCCAAAACACGATTTCCTCATAGTTTTGTTAGCATTTAAATTTTATCACAGCCTCTTTTTATCTTCAGGAAAATCCCAACATTCCTGCTTGGCCGTACATAATCGGATTAGCTGGTGGAATTGCCAGCGGTAAAAGCAATATTGCAGAAAAACTAAGGTACTTATGAGATAGTCAACTTTTTAAGGTTAGAGCTTAAATTAGTTGGCCGGACCGCAGGACGCAGAATGCATTCAGTGTGATAAGGTTCTTAATTTTTATGATAGTATAAAATATCCTATATGCAATGGTATGATGAATTAAATACTACTTGTTGCCCGCGACTCTGTCTACAAAGAGTTCGTTTATCGCTATCCCTCAGGAACTATCCAATTTTTCGGGAAACTATCCTACTTATATCCTTCCCAGGGCCTCGTACTCTCTCCATATTTAATTTCATCTAAATCGGTCAGTGTTTTGAGTGAGCGTGAAGAGGCAACAGACAGAAAGACACACACTTTCGCATTTATAATATTAGTAATAATTAGTCTCCACTACACGCTTCATTATTTTGCGCGATTTGCCTCACCAGCTCTGCACCACTTAGGATCATCATAATTTCTGGCGTAAGACGTCCACTGCTGAACATAGGCCTCCCCCAAGGCTCGCCAAACGGATCAGTCCTGTGCCATCCGCATCCAACGCGTTCTCGCAACCTTAACCAGGTCGTTGCTCCATCTTGTGGCGACGACTGAGACTGGGACGTGGCCGCTAACGATGGGCCTCATAAGAAACCTCAAGGTCACTCAAAAGGGGTTACCTATCATATTCTCGAAAAGCTCATTTCGGAATATTAAAATTCCGAAAATCAAACTCCTTTTTTTCATTTTCCAAATTATTGTTTGTCCGAAATTTTATTTACCATATTTTCTTTTGCCAAATGTTTTAAAATCCATTTTTTTATTTGCCAAATGATTCAAAATCCAACTGCATGAAATTCCGAAGGATCATTTACCAAATACATATACAGGTGACATCTAAGACGTAATACTAAATTATATTTTCTGGATCCACTCATGATTACGATCAACTTTTATTATAGGAGTAATATCGAAATCGGTAGAAAAAAATTGAGCCTCCCATACTAAAAGCAATCAACTGGTTTCGCAATTTGTATGGAGACGTCGATTTTATGTTTACGTTTTCGAAGTTGGTCCCATAATAAAAGTTGATCGTAATCATGAGTGGATCTAGAAAATATAATTTTGTATTACGTCTTAGATGTCACCCTGTATATTTATTCCGCAAAATTATTATTCCGCAAAGGTTAGGGGTACAAAAGGCGACCATACAATTGTGTGGACAAATGTGTGGAGCGTAATATTAATTTTGTTGTTTAATATTGCCCAAATATTTTATTGAGTTTGCTATGTGGGTAGGGGGTTTTGTAAGTGGTTATAAAAAAATAACTAACACCAAAGGCTAATGCGGGAGCTTCGCTTCGCTACGCTCCCGCATTAGCCTTTGAACCTAACCATTCCGAGTCGCTTCCGCTCCGAACCGTCTTGCTCGCTCGCTCGCTCGCTAAAAATTAAGCAATGTTGTCTTACTCTAATGTCAGGTTAGGTAGATAATAAAAACATACTTTCGGCTTTTCGTTACATTTAGATTATGAAAATATGGCAACTGATTAGGTTGGCAAATAAAAAAATGGATTAATGTAATTCGGGATTTTGTTTTTGTTGGCAAATAAAACTGTGATGAAATGAATCCGTGGCATTGTGAAGTTGTGGAAAAACAAAACATATGGATTTTAAAAAATCGGTGAACCGTTTTCGGATAAATGAAATTCGAGTAAAAGAGTTTCTAAACATCGATAGGTTACCCTCAAAAGGAGATGGAGAGGGCTATGCTCAGAGTTTCTCTGTGGGATCGCATTAAAAATGATGAAATCCGCTCAAGAACACCGACCACTTAGGGTATCATGAAAAATACGTACCTATTAAGCTGTTTATTTTCACAGAGCAAAAGGCGCAGCAATAGTGAACTGCGACTTCATAGCTCATGACTTGTACAAGCCTGGGCTGCCGCTCAACCACACGTTGGCTGAAACCTTCGGAAAGAACATCATCCAGGAAAATGGCGAAGTCGACAGAAAACAATTGGGACAAATAGTATTTAGTGATAAGGTTTGAATTGATTTTACTTGCTCTTTAACAATTAAATTAGGGAATAAACCCGCATCCATGTTACCATTATGCCAGAGTGCTCTTGGGTCGGTCTTTTCGCTTTTTATATTATTACTAGCTTTAGCCTGCGACTCTCCAGTCAGAGATTAGATTTGTGGAAAACTCCTGTTCTCCATCGCGGGCGAAATTCCGATAGTCACTTCTCACTGCACCTCTATGATACTAAAAGACATGTGCCAATTATGAAGTCTGTTTAAGATTCAGATAAGGTTACTACTTTGAATCGAATATTAAGTATATCCCGTTAATTCCTTACCCGTGGGATTTTTTCCGTAAAAACCTACAAAGTACTCACCTCTCAAAGTCTCGGTCTCAAGTTATAGCGTGACCAAGGGAAATAGGGATTTATTTATGGTAATTGGTGATAGTGATGACTGGTAAATAAATGTTTTATATTATTAACAGATTATGAAATATTTTTAGTCAGATTTTTGGGTGCGTTCACATCTGGAGCCGCTCGCGAGCTGCGTATCCGCCAGATATCGCACCCTTAACCCTTTGAACGCCCCATTTCGAGTACAAATGTGTCACCAACACGCCGAATGTAGACGAAAAGTAACGCAAATTTCAATCGTAATGTCGCGTGTCAAAGTTTCTACCACTATAAGCGTCGGTGGCGTGGTAGGCACGGCAAAACACGTCCTCTTTAGACGTTCTTGGCGTTCAGAGGGTTAAACAAAACCTCCCTTTACAAGCTGCAAATTATATGCAACTAAACAAATAAATAAATTGCTCGTTCAAATCTTGCAATTCTGACCCACTTCCAGTGGTTGGATTGACCCGATGACATTGCAGTTATCAAATAAGCAAAAAAAAGCTGGTGTTTATGAAATATTTTTTAACAAAGGATTTTTTATTACAGGATAAATTACAACAGCTCAACGATCTCCTATGGCCAGCGGTGATCGAAGAGGCTCAGAGGCGCGCTCAGGCGCTTGGTCGAGAGGGGTACAGAGTGGTCGTAATGGAGGCCGCGGTGATGGTGCGAGCCAAGTGGTACACCCTGTGTCACCAGCTGTGGTCAGTCATCATACCGCCAGAAGAGGTGAGGTAGCGGTGCATCACAGGAGCAGGGTACAGTTTGGCTCAACTTAGAATTCCGATCGGTAGTTTTGGTTTGCGCAGAAAAGTGTAGACCGTTTCCGATAGTAGCCGAACATGTAAATAATCTATATTGAACTTTATTTGTAAGGACAAATGGTCGAAAATTGCGTTATCATTCTTAGTTCTGTCCCACTTACACGAGTCGAAAATATGGCGGACGGCCTGCCGCGATTTGGTCGAGTAGGTAATCTATCAACCAATGACAAAGCAAGATTTCAGCGCGCGCAGGATTCTGCTTTGACGTTGGTAGATCGAAGTTTCCCGCGCTAAAAAGTCTGCCTTCTGCACAGGTACATCGAGAGGAATTATAAGTTGAGTCGAACTGTACAAAGTAGTACACCTGACAGAACTAATTAAAAGGATTAGAATGTCACTCGAGCTAAAAGCGCGAGGTGTCTATGACTACTAAAGAGGGACTAGAAAGCCTTCTTTTCTTCTTCAAGTGCCACTCCAATTACTTAAGGCCAGCAGTTAGCTCTTTAAACTTTTCATTGTCCAGAGGAAGCTTGAAGAGCTGTTCCACTGATATTATTTTGGTCCATTCTCGCATGTTTTGGAGCCATTACGTAATCCTGCGCTTTCCAGATATTTTATCCATCATTCATTATTGTTTTCAAGAGTCGATACTGGTCGTATCTCTATATCTTTGGTCTAAATAAAAAAACCCATAATTATGTATTTATTTTTTCGGCTCCGTCTGTAATGAAACGCCACTCGATTTGATTTTTAACTGCTCAAGAAATGGGTTATAGCCTAGATTATTTATTAGACGCCATAGTTTAGTAAAATCTGTGAAAACGCAAAAAACGTGTACGCATTAATACCAGGACAGGCGAAAAAGTGACGTCATTTATTCTGGAAGGAAATGCAGTCAAGACAAATAGATCATAAATTGTATCCTTGACTCGAAGCAGCCTCCTAGTTGCTCTAAGTGAGAGATTAACAAACCTTTACAAATTCAAAATATATTTATTTCAGGCCATCAAAAGACTGCAGCAGCGCAACGGGCTCACTGAAAATGAAGCGAGACAACGCATAGAATCCCAACCGTCTAATTTGGAACAAATCGAGCTAGCCAACATTGTTTTCAGTCCGTATTGGAGCTACGAATTCACGCAACTTCAAATTGATCGTGCATGGCAACACCTGGAAGAGCTCCTCGATCGAAGAAAGTAGCTTACTGTTACAGTCTGATAATAAGAAGGGGAGAGCCAATGGAACAGAAAGTCAAACTTTTATACACAATTATTGGATATTTGCGTCAGCAATTTGACAGTTTACCAAGTAATTGGTTCTCACTTTTTTTACTGTCGGAATGCTTCTAGCTATGTCTTGCCAAACCTGATTTATAGTTTATCGGCATACAGGCTTTATAGTCATTTTATCATCAAAAAGAAGAAGAAAAAATTGGTGAAGGTATTTGTAAGTAAACAAAATAAGACTTGTTTAATTCATTATTAAATTTTAGTGTTTGGTATTTAAAGGGGTAGGCTTAGCATGTTCATTTCAAATATAGTTACGGGTATGTAATGCGCGCGACAAATGTGTTTATATTTGGCAAAAATGTTAAATCTTATTCTAGCTTAAGGTAAGAATCTTGTCATGATACCCTGGTCAGAGTCAGACCAACATAAGTTTGCAACGATTTTGATAGCGCACGCAGTGCAAGTGTTATATGGTTATATTAAACGTCAAACGTCTATGAAATTATGAGGTACTAGCCTTCCGTCCGCAGCTTCGCCCGCGATAAATTAATTTTCCCGTAGGAAAAGGTATTTTCCCGCGGTAAAAAGTAGCCTATGCCACTCAGTGATAATGTAGCTTTCTAACGGCAAAAGAATTTTTGAAATCGGTCCAGTAGTTTCGGAGCCTATTCAATGCAAACAAACAAACAAACAAACAAACAATCTTTCCTCTTTATAATATTAGTATAGATATAGATAAATAACACATGCACTGCGCGTGCTATCAAAATCGTTGCAAACTTATCTTGGTCTAACTCTAGTTCATATGAAAACTACCTTGATCTTATAATTTTAATTGATCAAGAGATTTTCTTTGACTATACTTAACGCATCCAGGCGTAAGGTATAAGCGTTGACATGGGCACTGCCACTTTTCGTGAGAGACGATGTATACGAATAGTTGGCACCAAAAGTGGCAGATCACTTTTTTTACTTTGACGCATTAGCACGTCATTTACTAATCTTATAGCCTTTCGTACACGGTTATAAAGAGAAGAGGTACAGTGTGTACAGCTACTTTTGATACTGACTGTACAGCAAGCACACTTACCGTAACTGATACCAAGGATGATTATAGACTGGATTAGCGATCGCCATAGTACAGATCGTCCGCAGAAAAATGGTTCGATTATTAAATCTAGATGGGAGGCTTTGAAAGCAAAACAATAAGACTACAGATGTTTCATAATACTACAAATGTATTATTTTCAAAAATATTGCTTAATAATAATACATTTGCAGTAATATGAAATATCTGTAGTCATATTGTTTTGCTTTCAAACCCTCGGGCTATATGTCAGCGCCATCTAGATTTAATAATCAAACTATTTTTCTGCGGCTGATCTGTACTATGGCGACTGTTAATCCAGTCTATATCATCCTTGCTGATACCAAAACAAAACGGTCTCACAAATGCGAAACACGCACACAACGAAATATTTTTCATGGACATGTATGTGGTCATTGCCTGTCCCATTTTGTGGCAGAGCCCCCCTTACTTTGAATTTCGAAGTTCGTATCGTACCATCTCTCTCACAAATCGTATTAAACACTATTAGTGTGAATAGAACCAAGGATGATTTAGACTGGATTAGCAGTCGCCATAGTACAGATCGGCCGCGGAAAAATAGTTCGATGTGTTAAATCTAGATGGCGCTGACATGTAGCCAGCGGGTTTGAAAGCAAAACAATAAGACTACAGATGTTTCATATTACTACAAATGTATTATTTTTCAAAAATATTGCATAATAATACTCATATAATATCTGTAGTCTTATTATTTTGCTTTCAAACCCTCTGGCTATAATGTCAGCGCCATCTAGATTTAATAAATCGAACTATTTTTCCGCGGCCGATCTGTACTATGGCGACTGCTAATCCAGTCTATATCATCCTTGATAGAACGTAACGATAAGCCAGGAAACGTGCTTACCCACCTCTTGCCATAAGTGGTTTGTGAAGATACGGGTTTTTCGTTCCTCGACTATACCCTAACCAGTATCTCCTTTTGTCTTGGAGAGTGGTTGAAATTAAGTAAATATTTATCAAATTACAGAATCGAAACTTAAAGCAATACATTTTTAAATAGTTTAATATTATAAATCGTGTTATCGTTTGTACTATGTATTCTTAAAAAGCAATATCTGTTGTTGCGTTACATCACGGATTATATTTAATGCCTTAGGTTTAATTATTAGATAGAAAAGAGTGTAATATATGCAATTAAACTCAATATTAAAAGAATCTCATTATTTCATCTTTGTCGAGACAATACTTACCTACATGTACATGTATATTATACGCTTCAGTAGCTGTAACACGCAAATCGGAGTTCGTTTTAAAGACATTATGTCGATTCGATTTCAAAGCGCCTGATGATGTAAATTCACTGTTAAAATGGAGTGTCGTTTAATTGGTACCTATAAAAACTTTCTGTATAACAACCTTCAGTTAATAAAGTAAATTACAGTAAACGTCTAGTTAGCAACAAGGTGCATAACTTTTGAAAAACTTAAATCACACGCTCATTCATCACATCATACATACCTTTATTATAAGGGTTGCATTAAAAAATACATAATTAAGTGCTTAATGAAAACAAAATCACGATCGCGTACTTTGTTCACGAAGGTTAGTCAAACAAGTTATGTGGGTAGCTTTTGTTACACAAAGGAATCCATTAAGTTTTGTTTTGTTTTTTTGAAAACGACGCATAACGTTCTTTGAGGACTAATTGTTGAAGACTTTAATTGGTAGTGGTGGGGGCTAGTATTAGGGTGAATCAACTTTTTGTGCCACCCGTTGCTATGGTTACACAAATTTTGTCCCTTGGACAACCGGAGACAGAGTAAGCAACACAAATAAGTTGATTCACCCATTATAATCAAGGCGCGAAGCACTTAGAGCTACGCGGAATAGGAGCTCCGTCGACTTTGCCTCAAGAGTAGTTTTCTTTGAAATATCTTCTCATCTTTTTAATTTTATTCATACCTGCAACAAAACCGAGCCCCAATTATACAGGCTAATTCAGGAGTCATGAGCAGAAGTGAAAGTGGTATGAGAAGGGCCACACTGAGCAACTTTCACTACGGGACCAGCCACGAAATCACTAAAAAATCTGCTGTTCCATACATTTCGAATAGTTGGCGATCAATTTCCGCTCAATTAAAGGTTGGTTTACACAGTGCGAGCTGCTGCCTGGCCAGTAGACAGCTAATCGGTTTGTCTACTCGTATGCCAGTAGCTCGGCTCGCCTTTGCTGTCTACACGACACCTAGCTACTGCCCAGTCCGAGTCGAGTCGCCGAGGCGAGTCTGTCCAGCTGGCACTGGTGAGCTACTGCCGAACGCGTCCAAACGATGCGAGCGACGGCCGCGCCGCTGTCATGTGCGAGTTGAAGTGAAAACAAAAAACGTTGAAGTAACTAGGATGCGAGCTACTGACCAACTCGCACGTACGAGTTATTCGTAAGTTACGTCCAAACAGTGCGAGTTACTGCAGTGCAGCTACTCGGAAGGCTGACTCGCACTGTGTAAACCATTATCTTGATTAGATGTTATTTTCGCGCTTTCGGGCCTGGTTCTATAGTAAAAGTTGCTCAGTGTGAATCTCCCCATCACCCCTTTCGCTCCTGCTCGTGACTCCTGAATCACCTGTAGAGTAGACGGTATTTCTTAGTTTATAATTATTATTTTTTATGCTTCTGGTAGTTACATAAAACGTATACCTACTTAATAGTACTTTTATGTTCTTCAATGTGACGATTAAGTATGCTGTTTGTTTATTATGCAATCTATATCTATCTAATCTATCTAATCTAATACCTTTAAACGAGCAATTCTTGTATATAATATATATGTTTTTTTTATGTTAAAGAGGCCAGATAAACGAACTACGACTTATACATATATACATATAACCAGAATCTCGGAAACGGCTCCAACGATTTCGATGAAACTTGGTATGTGGGGGTTTTCGGGGATGAAAAATTGATCTAGCTTGGTCTTATCTCTGGGAAAACGCTTGGTACCAAGTTTTAGCCCGAGCGGAGCTCGGCCGCCCAGGTACTTACAAATTATGTCAACTGATCAAATCATTGTTTCTAGAAAATATGCTGCTTTTTATTTATTTATTTATTTATTTACTTATTTATTTATGGAGAACCAACAGCTAAAAATACAATTTAAGTTATCGACATAGCAACACAAAGCCAATTACAGGAACTCACAAATAATGATAAAATAAATTACAAAAGTTTAAGCTAAGTTTAAACAAGGTGACATGCACTATGCCAAACAACACATCAATCAAAATAACACAAAAAAAAAACAAATACCTAACTATCCAGTGCGGCAACAGTGCGCTCAATCAAAACACCCCGCCACCAAACCTCGTCTCACAGATGGGATGCTACAGTTAAAAATATTGTTATTGTTATGCAAACAACCATTAAAATGTAGCCCACTGTACAGTCAAGTGTAAAAATATGGGTGCACACAACTTGCTCATAAATAAGTATGTCCCATAACTCTTATGTCGTCGAATTAAGGTATAGGTATACATATAACGATGGGAGGACTAAATCGATACTTATTTTTGCACTTGACCGTACAGTGAAGGTAGTACAGTCAGCGTCAAATAGTTCGTGACACACAAAATGCCCAAATAGTTCTCAACGTCTTTGTTATAGTGGGAATAAGGTTGTGTTGCTAACTTTTTGACCACTTTGGTGTCGCGAAATATTTGCTGTACCTGCCTATTTTTACCATAAAATTTCAGAAATATTTATTTTTTAAATTTTAATATTGCTTCAATGTAATCAAAAAATTAAATAAGTATATTTAGTGTAAGCACTACATTGTAATAGGATGTAGGTATGTATGTATATTACTGTAAATGGTGTAATTTGTAATCAACTATGGTATGAACATTGAATAAATTATATTTTTATGATATTGTTTCAGTCATTACACTATGATAATAACCCATAAAATAATGAGCCATCATCCTATACTGCTTATAATAACATTATGTCGACAAATAACGATGATTGAAAAGGATTCGTTGTCCAGTGGGACAGGAGCCATTTAAAAAAAAAAAGGATTCGTATTTAATTTCGATTAATGCCTTGGTTCATCGGACAACGTACGTTCAATCATTAAACTCGCAGAAAGGCGCTAAATAAAAATGCAGATATTAAATCTTTTAACTCTCTTAGTAGCTCTGAGCTCACAAGCGAAGAGAAGAGGATTAAACTTATAAGTTGAATATTTATTAATTTATACTGTTTTAAACTTGTTTTAAAATGTTTGTACTAAAAAAATACTCTATGGTATTGTCGAATAGGGTTCGTGTCGGAGAGTGCAAAACCGACCTAAATTGGCTGAATATGTCTAAGTGCCTATGCCTTCTCTGATGCAATGCAGAAATGGAGACATAAAAGTTGTCTTTGGCAAAGACTCTTTGCCTGGAACACAATAATAATATAACCCAGAAAAAAAACACCATGTTTATGGTTAGAATTAGGTCACACAAACATTTCGAAATAAAATAAAATACAGGTGGAACAAATTTGCTTAAGATAATGAGAAGGATTTTTTAATTACTTTAATGGGAAATTCGCAAAACAAGAGTACTGAGCAACGGAACAACAAATCTACGCACACAAGCCGTGACGGACAAGCATTTTCAAGTCAGGTAAAAACTTGCTAATGTCATTCACAGCTGAATAGAATATACGTAACGCAATAAAAATGTGTTTATCTTTTGTTCATCTGCCTTTTGGCTAGTATTCGCTAGTGCTGTCTATACCACTTAGGTGACTGGTGTAATCATGGGTGTAATACGAAGTTCCTGCAGTTGACAGTTCTTTGTTGGCGTTGAAAGCTAATGTAATTTATTTTCTTGTTTAGTTTAGCCTCTCCAACTTCGTTGGTAACCTCAGCGGACGCTCTTTCGTCAGTGTTACGAGCAACCAGTCAGTATACAGCGCATCGCGGCCTTGGTCTCGGGTTTCACGACGAAGGTTAGTGGCATACATAATGTAACACATCAAAACAAACCATGTACATAATAAATAGTCGTTATAGATACGAAATTCATTGTTTTTATTATTGTACACTGAACTCTAATGAACTGACAAACTTCTAGAATCAAAATTGTTCATAGAGTTACCTTCCAAGATCCTCTGGTAATAAACCAGGGTAAGATGTCAATGTTGAATTATTTATTGAAGTGTATTCGCGACAGTTCGTGTTTGTAGTTCACAATATTTAAAAATATATGCTACTTAAGTACAAGTTTTAAGATTTTGCTATTGTTAAAAGAGAATGGTGGTTTTTGTTTTTCTCTCATTTGTGGTACATGGAGTTTATCATCTTATTTCAAAGCAAATTGTATGAGAGAAGCATTATTAATTGAAGAATTAAAAATCACAAGAGACATCATAGAAAACACCATGCTTTACACTATAACAAAATATTGCTATGTCATGCTCCTTCAATAGCATTGTGTGGGATTTTTTATTCTATTAATTTCCTGCTAAAATGGAAGATCTAATGAATAAATCAGTAGTAATGACTTCTGTAAGGTAATTTGTTAAGCTGTTCTGGTAATATTTATTTTAAAAACAATTACTACACCAGTATTAGCCATGGTAGCCTAGTGTTTCTCAAGCAGAGGGTTCTGGGTTTGAACCGTGATTCACACCTCTGGGTTTTTTTGGAATTTACATGCAAAATTTTATTTCAATTTTACTGTGAGCTTTATGGTGATGGAAAATATCATGAAGAAACCTGCACACACCTTCAAAGAATTTCTATGATGTGTGTGAAGTTGCAAATCTATACTGGGCCTGTGTGGGAATAACGGCCCAAGCTCTCTCATTCTGAGAGGAGGCCTGTGCCCGGCAGTGAAATATATATAGGCTGGAATGATAATGATGATGATGACTACACCAGTGTACCCTGAAAAATTAATGAACATGTTCGCTCTGGTTTGGGGTAGATGTGACCCGATACTTATAATGGTTAATGACAAGTTAAACTAATTGCTGCAGCAAATGTGTTAAGGCTTAAACAATGGTGTTAATAGCACTAGGATTTTACACACACTTTTTTTTAGCATCACTCTTAATACTAGGATCTTGACACTTATAGTGCCAGACCTGTCCAAAGACCTAGATAATTTGCTTTTTTTTGACTATGTACTTTAGATCTGAATAATGCACTGCCAAGTTGTAGCGTAGGTATAAGGCTAGGAAAATAAAATCGAAGCAGGTTAATTTCTTCAAACTTCTTTTTTTAATATCACACCTTATATTAGACTAGCAGTTGCCGGCGACTCCGTCTTCGAAGAATAGGGGTATAAAAAATACCCTATAACCTATTCTCAGATGTAACAAATATAGACAAAAAATTTGATAAACATTGGTCAAGCTGTTTCGGAGGAGTTTGATAAAAACACCATGAGATGAGATTTTTCATATTAGACTAGCTGTTGCCCGCGACTCTGTCTGCGAAGAAAAATAGCCTACAACCTATTCTCAGACCTACCAAATATCAACAAAATAGTTTCATAAAAATAGGTCAAGCCGTTTTGGAGGTGTTTGATAACAAACACCATGACACAAGATTTATATATATTAAGATTGTTTGCACTTTATTTATCACACAACAGGAAGCAAAAACCTAAACAACCACACAACAGCCACCACACCAAACAACAACAAAAAACAAACAACCAAAGCAAAGCAATAAAGCAAAATTCACTTATTATTAGTCATCAATCATCATACAATTGCGCTTCATGTGCTTTTCATTGTGATGATACAAAATGTCACCCAAGAATGCTTAAGATACTTTCCTTGTACAGTCAGCAGCAGAAGTGGATGGGCGGTTGTGTTGTGGATCCCAAATCACACACAATTTTACTGCCAAGATAATAAGAAGGTGTGCAGATCATTTTGAGCTCCATAACCACTTATCTACTTTTGCTGCTGACTGTATGTTAAGACTTTGCAACTGTTTTTGGTCTTCTTCAAGTGATTACAGCAAATAAAATTAAACATTCCCCTTGGTCATAATCATAACGGCTTCCGCTTTCATTTTAAATAAAATAATAAATAAATAAATCACGGGATGATTGACGCCACTTTGTCTAGTCCCAAACTAAGCAAAGTTTGTACTGTAGGTATTAGACATCGGATATACATACTTATATTGATAAATACGTATTAAACATCCAAGACTCAAGCACAAACATATTTTTACACAAATATCAGCCCGGACCGGGAATTAAACCCGGGACCTCAAACTTCATAGTAGAGTTCTCTAACTGCTAGGCCATCAGGTTGTGCAATTGTGCTGTTGTGAAGTCATTATTTTTACGTCATTTTGATTTCTTTCCTTCTAAACAGCTAGACATAACAATTAGCTGCAAGAGGCAGTAATTTAGATTTAATTAGAGGATTGGATGAGATCAGAGGTCATGTTGTTTATGTTCTAGGAATACCTATTTACAGAACATGTTTATTTCAGATGGAATGACTCTACTCTCTGTAATCCACTAGAAGCAAGCAAGACTGCATGGCCTGTTGCCCATAAAGAATCAATATTCCTTCCAGAGTTTCCCATTACTACGGAGTTGCTTCAAAACGATTTTGAAATTACACAGACAATAGCCAAGGGTGCCTTCGGACAAGTGTATAAAGTGAACAAAGTAACAGAAAACAGAGATTACGCTTTGAAAGTACTGAACAAAGCGCAGGTATGAGATTCAACACATCTCACGCTTAATAATAAACTGACTTGATTCAAAGTATTCTCATTTCAAATCTAAACGTTATTCTTTCTGCATAAAGTTTATTTTTGAAATGAGAATAATTCAAATTAAGTCAGTATTTTGCTAATTTAATTGAATTAATTTTACTGGGCCTCTTTTAACCTCCTGAGGCCCACGAAAATTTTGTTTCAATGAACTTCAAACTTTATGGCACTTTCAGAGTTCAGTATCACATTAGAAGAAAGTCCTATATGTATAAAGGATGTGACATCAAACTCACTCATAAGTGATATAAAGTTTAACCCTTCGGATGCCTTGTACCGGATCCGTACCCAATTTAAGGCTTTCTTTTTGTATTTTTTTTTA
This sequence comes from Archips crataeganus, assembly GCA_947859365.1. Lineage (NCBI taxonomy): Eukaryota > Metazoa > Arthropoda > Insecta > Lepidoptera > Tortricidae > Archips > Archips crataeganus. The sequence continues at coordinate 6,339,247 of OX402057.1, read as the reverse complement.
AATCTGTATCATTGGATTTATATGAAACTGTTGAGGCTAGAATGCACGACTTTTTTTTTTTACTTTCGGCATACAAAAGGTTAAAGTTCATTGAAACAATATTTTCGTAAAATTTGTCCCAGGAGGATTTATGAAATGAAATGAAATGAAATTAAATTAAATTAAATATATAGCTTTAAAAGCTTAAAATTAGCTTGTTACTTCAGACATATCTCTAGATTGACTATTTATTTCTCCAACTTTTTTTTTTCATTTATACATCTGCAATCGGTCTAAAAACCATGAGGAAATCAGTTGTATGTAGTACTTATGTTGTTTGGAAAGAAAAGTCCACTGACATCTCTCTTCCTTATTATAATAAATTTCTCCAACTTAGTCTATCTATTATATCACCAAGAAGCTAAAGCTAGCTACAAAAACTAGAGTTGTGAAGTTGTAGATATACTATGATGTCATGTTAAGAATGATGAAATCGATGACACCATTAAGATTATTCTTAAATATCCTCATTAGTGACTAGTTTAAATATTTAATTTTTTGCTACAACTGCTTGCTGTGTAAAAGTTGCTTGGTTATAAGAACATGTATGTAATGCTGATAATGAACAAATATTCTAATGTATGTGGATATCACTTTGAAAAATCAACAGTCTATGCCAGTACTAGTCATAATTGAGTAAACATGCTCAAATTAAGTATGAACATTTTAAAATAGGTAAACAAATAAGTTAGATGATAGGAAATTTTATTTTGTGTGTAATTATCACAGAAAATTTTTCCTACAATCTAACCTATTTGTTTATTTACATGACATTCAGAGCTGCTAAAATCCATCCATTATTTTGAAACTTAAGAGCACACAAATTAATGTAATCCTTATCTCTGTCTGACCCATATTTACTTTATTATAAATTATTATAAATGCTTAATGTGTTTTATATGCATTGATAAGGAGGACTTGTCCAATCAGTTGTTGATTTATGTCTGAAGGTTCGAAGTCAATGGGTACCTCAGTTTTATGAATGTTATAATTTAGCTCTTTGTTTCTAAAAGTATATACAATAATATTCTATACACCGTGAAATTTTAGTGGTTGTTTTCCCGAAACGAGGTGATTTAGTTTCGATTTTACAATCGATTTATAATTACTATTTTGACTACAGTCAAAAATCCAATTGTGAAAAACGAAAGTCGAAAATGACCGCAAACCAATAGTAACGTTTCGTTGGTACAAGTAGCGTACGATCGTACGATAGGCTAGGTACCAACAAAGCGTTACTATTGGTTTGCTGTCATTTTCGACTTTCGTTTTTCACAATTGGATTTTTGACTCTAGTCAAAATAGTAATAGGGATGTTTCCTAGGTAAAAAAATAATAATTCTTATTAGTCCGTATTTTACATTATCAAAAAATATTAGACACGTAATTTTTCTTTTGACAATTAAACAAAAAATGACGAAGATATGGCGCGTTGAACTTCCGCGTGACGAGGCGTGACGTCACTTGTTCCTAAAACGCTCATACAAAGTGTAGGAACAAGTGACGTCACGCGAAACTTCAACGCGCCATATCTTCGTAATTTTTTGTTTAATTGACAAAATAAAAAATACGTGTCCAATATTTTTTGATAATCTAAAAGACTGACTAGTTAGGAAAGTAGCCTATTATAAATCGATTGTACAATCGATACTAAATCACCTCGTTTCGGGAAAACAACCACTAAAATTTCACGGTGTATATAACAATAATAATCTGTATAATCCAAACCCAAGTTATGATGGTTCAAAAAAATGACAAAGCGCTTTGAGAAAAGGTAGTAGTAACGCTTGGCTTGGCTGGGCGTCAAGACAAGTAATTCTGCAACATTAAATAAGATGATTCTAATAAATAGTTTCTACAGTTTTAACATGTTTCTTAAACTTTTTGTCTCAATTGGTTACAATTTGGTGTTAAAACTTCTGACCACCACAACTAGCTACCAACTTGTTACACGCAACATACAATCTGTGAGATAGTAGGCTGATTTAAACGTGTTTAGCATACGTCGCACTCCAGCGGGCAGTTTGGGGGCAAGGTAAGGTTTACAAAAAAAATCTTAACTTAAGACTATAGTGTACTTAGTATTTGTAGTTAATTAGTTACCCATTATCATTTATTAGTCTTTAATGTATAAATACTCTTTGAAGTGATAACTGATAGCCCATTTAAGTGGTGGCATGTCAGAATGATAGATAAGGTTCACAATCACAAATCAATCAATTTATTTTCGAGTAGTAAGAATAAGGTATTTGTACTTAGTATTTGGTACCTAGTATTTGTAATGTGCAATTCCGAATATCTTAGCAACTAAGGCTGTACGGTAGTTAGGTGTTTATTTTTTTATATCCATTCAATCTATCTATATAAATAAAAATGAATCACCGAAATGTTCGTACGCGCATAACTTCCGATTGACAGCACCAAATTGGATAATTCCTTTTTATTGCGTTTGTTATTGTCAAGAGAAGGTTTTTATGAAATAAATTTTAGAAAAAATAGAACGGTGGCGAAGCTGCGGGCATCAGCTAGTTTTAAATAAAAATAAGATTGAATAGTATGTGGTATATTTATTGTGGCCACTTCAAAGAGTATTTATACATTAAAGACTAATAAATGATAATGTAATGATAATGATAATGATAACATCCAGCAGTGGATAGAAAAGGCCTGAGAAAGAAGAAGAAATGATAATGGGTAACTAATTAACTATGTTACAAATACTAAGTACATTATAATACTCGTAAGTTAAGATTTTTTTGTAAACATTACCTTGCCCCCAAACTGCCCGCTGGAGTGTGACGTATGGTATTTAGAATGTTTTTTGTTTATTGTTAAATTATGTCACTGCAGGTGGTCAGCGAGAATGCTGTTAGGCAGGTGAAAGAAGAAGCTCGGATACAAGAGGCCTGCGGTCACTATTCCTTCATTGCTGGCTCTGTATCCCGTTGGCAGACAAAGAAAAGACTTTATATTGGTAAGCATTTTTTTTAATCAAGCGGCGAGAGGAGGAACGAGATACAATTTCAAAATTTGAAAGTCTTGACATCACATGAATCTGGACACTTTTAAATTTTTTATTGTTTATTTTGTATAAAACGGGCACTGCATGTGACTGCAAGGCAGGGTTGCTAAGTTAATAAATTCGCTTTTTAAATTTTGCTTTTGAGCTATTTATACAATGCTAATATTCAGGCTCAAAATAAAGTTATTGTTTCAAAATATAATAAGATTCTAGTCTTAAATTCATAATGATAAAATTGTCTCATTAGCAGTAACCTGTCTTACGATTTCTATCTAGCATCATACAATACACCCATAAAGTCTTGAAAATCAGCATAAATGAATAGGCTTCTAGATCTTGGGTAAACATGCGATAAAAAAGTTGAAAAAAGAAGTAAAAAAGTTGTTTGCTTATTAAAAACATAGTGTAGTGGTTTTTAAACTTTGTTTACTTAAATTAAATGCGAGTTACCTTTAGACTTCGCATTGTATGACGTTCATTGATCAATTATCTTATCTTTGGAAATGTATTATCATTTTAGCTTATTCATTGCATCAGAGACAAATAATGTTCTAACTTATGATGAATATCCTTTTCCTACGAAATGTTACTTATCTATTTGACTAGTCTTTTTATTAGTCATATTATTACAGGTTGATACTAGGAAAGACATAACCGGTTTAATACTAGCTGTTTAAAACCGGGAAAGTTAATTTCACAAACCTTCTCTGTAAATTAATAAGTAATATGACAACAGTTTAATAGAACATTAAGCTGTCCCAAATGAGAAATTTAATTTGGCACAAATTAAACTCACACTGAGGTTCTTGCCATTAGTGACTCGCGAGCAAAATAATTAAGATTTCATTGTAGTAAGTATTTAAGTGTGACCAGACAGGAGCGGGGGGCGGGTTAAATATAAAAATACTTATGACGTAATTTTCGGGTAGCCCCCACGTGCCTGTATTTTGTTTATTTTGTTTTTCATTTCATTGCTTAAAATCCAAATGCTAAGGAATGGAATTCGCGCCTATCGTCTGTATTTCCAGTAGGTGAGATACGCCTTTGGGATAGCGTTAAATCTATGAGATTATGATTCTCGTGTTTAGTTTTGATGTGTTTTCAATAATGAACTAACACTGATGATTATCTTGCATGATTACAACTTGTTACTTAAACTAGAAGCAAATAAAAAAGAAGAGTTTCCGGAGAGTCAGTGATATCTTGCAGCAGTTGGCTATCGATTGATTCACCTTACATGCGATGAAATATGAATTGACCTTGCACTGGGTTTTATACAGGTCGATATCTGGTCTTGTTAAATGTGTCTCAATAGTGCGGTACGCAAAAACACAGCACGTGGTAGGCGTGGCATCAAAGCTAACCGTGATTGTCACCCGTCTGGTGGCTGATCGGTTATCTCGGTCTAATTATACCTAAGGAGCGCGGGACACGCTAGGAAGATGCCTCGTATCAAAGCTCTGTTGACTTGCACTCAATTAGATACCACTTGATTATTTTTTTGGAATGCAGTTAGTTTGTGAAATATTTTACAAAGTATTTGATGACTTTGTTTATTTTGTACTAGACCAGCGATTTCGAAAAGGTGGTCCGTGGAATCCCGAAGTTTTGTGAAAGGGTCACAGGCAGGGACGGATTTAAAGATCTGGAGGCATAAAAGGAGTGGACACCCCTTGGCCATAAATTATTTTCCAAATAAAAAGGCCCTATTTTCCTTAGTCGAGATTTCATTAAATAATTTTTCGAAGTCTCTATTGTTGGGGTCTCTGTAATGTGGAGGCCCCGGGGCTGTGGCAGGGTTCTGCAGTCTATCCAAGAGTTAAAAAAAACTTTCGTGGAATAGACTCATAACCGCGCCGTGCCGTAATTGTTTTTCATTTTTAATTTGTTCTTTCTTCGAGTCTAACAATAGTAACAATATATTTATACATTCAAACTGCAAGATAAATGAACCCTTTATATATCAAAATAGCCAGCTATACTCTGTTTATTTAACGGAGTTAGTACTAGAAAACAGAGAATGCACGTAATTGGTCAGCGATAAGGACGATGGATCGGCACAAGATAGGTTTACATGCCTGTCAAAATTTAGTCAAGATCTGTCTCTCGTGCGGTGCGGACGCTTTCAAGTGCTTATCTTTGGATACTAATTTTTACCTGGCTCGTGATTAATAGATGAATAAACATGACATGACAATGATATGTTATGACAATGTCAGGTTATCAATAAGTTAATTATTTGAGGGCCTCTAACTAATAAAAATCACGAGAAATATTACGAATATTCCAACAAACGGCATGTAAGCCGAGCCCGCCATCGACGTGCGATTGTTGACGCCCACTGACAGTTTCTTGTCCCTTTCATTTGCATACAAAAGTGCAACGGAGAGAACGCTTTGCTAACTCTGTTAAATAGACAGGGTATAGGCTTCCACCAAAAAAAGTGCCATCAATTAGGGTTCCATGGCCAAATAAAATTGGTAGCCTCTGTACTAGATGGACAATAGATTCTAATTAACTTCTCTCTTGAGCATCGATCGCTTTTGGTGTATGTATGTATGATTGGTCTGGATAGATTATTTCAATTTGTCGGTAGGTACCTTATCAGGCGTTCTTATCGTTCACATTATGTTGCTAGACGTTACTCACTGTTTATTTGATTATAAATTTAGGTCAGAGTAGGTTAATTCAGTTCTGTTATCCTGAATAGATACAAATTCTTATTTTACTCGCAGCATTATTTATTTTAATCGATTCAAAGGTCATTGCCGCATAATTTAAAACACGGCCAATGTATTTTTAATTATTTTAGTTTGTAAGCAATTGTTTTGCAGTTTCAGAATACATTCCCTGCGGAGAGCTCCTAGTTTTGCTGGAAAGATACCGCATTATACCTGAGGAACTCGTCAAGATTCTCGTTGCTGAGATTGCCAGCGCTATAGGTAAGTTTCTTCTTTTCTTTATACTTATAGTCAACCAAGCAATTTCTTTACCATCCTAAGGTTCAATGTCGGTTGTATGGATCATCAAAGGCTATTTTCTGCTGATGTAGAAACTGTTGTATAAAAATTGGTAAAGTACATACTTAGTCGACAATAATACCTTTCTTTTGAATTATATGAGCTTGTTCACTGATGAAGAGAGGTTTTTCGCAAAAGATTTCATGACTGACGGTCGTATGCCTTCAGAATCTACCGGGATTCAGCGACCTTGATCGAGTCTATCTTGTAGGGGGCCTTACGATGTGATTCACATTCTATGGACTTCATTTATAAATAAACATGCACAACCCATCGGAAAAGGGTCTTGTAATCAATGTGCCCAGCATATGTTCTGTTCTGAATTTTCGAGCATAATCCTTTCCCAAGCATGTTAATAGATAAATATTAAGCTTATGCAATATTGACATTGTTAGAAACTACGATTTGCCCTTATATTATCATTAAAACACAGATTAAGTGTCTACAATATTATATTTTATGTTATCTTCTATTTTTTCTTTATTTTCAGACTTTCTCCACAACGCCGGCGTAATTTACCGCGATCTGAAACCAGAAAACATTCTACTGGATCACAACTACCATATTAAATTGATCGACTTTGGACTGTCAAAGTGGTTGTCTATAGGATCGCGGACCACGACCCTTTGTGGTACCCTTCAGTACATTGGTGAGTTTTAAACAAAATTTAAAATCCTAAAGGTCATTTTATTAAGCTTAGGTTATAGCGGGCACAGTGACTAAAACGGTCATTTTCAATTTCAGTGTGGGACTTGACACACTACCTATTTTAAAAGTGAAATGGATCAGTACTTCCTTCGCGTCCTTAGTTTCACGCCGTTCGGAATCTCGGGTCGCCAGTAGCCAGGTACAGTTTGAGTGATTATGTCAGTAGGGGGCGCGGGCGGCGTCGCGGCGGGCCAGTGACCCCGGCAAGATGAACGCCCGGAGCATCGCGTTCGAGCTGTCCATGGAAGGCCGGCAAGTGGACGAGGTAGTGGCCAGTATCTTTCATACAGTACTCTTCCATCGCTCCAGCGGGAAGTTCACCTACAACAACGAAGAAAGCTACTCCATACGCACCGTCAGTTACCTCGACGTCGATTGCGACTTCATTGATTTCACCTACGTGTGTTGCGAGTCGGAAGCGCTCGGCCGGACCGTTAAGCGCGAGATCTCAGACTTCTCCGACCTGCTCCGCGGCGCCGATGGCACTTCAACTCCCCGCGGCTCCATCAGCCTCGAGTTCTTCCAGAAACGCCGAGCGCGATGGCCCTTCCAACCAGAATGCGTGCCCTGGGAGGTGTGGACGGTGTACTGCGAGCTGACTGAAGCGCGCAACGAACACGACATGCACACCAAACACGAGGGCGTAGTAGAAATGCTACAGGACAAAATAGTCTTCATCACGGAGATCATCAACCGGCACGAGTACGTCCCCAAAATGCCGAGCCGCTCCGACGCGGATCTTATCTTCGACACATCCTTCAGCGACATACAACCCTACCTATTCAAGATCCATTACAACTTGTCCGGAGCGCCCCCGCTCACCGTAGGCAATACCGTACGTAAACTTATACGCGACACCCTTTCGTTGTGATGCATGTCCCTGTTCTACTTCTGAACCTCGCTCACATTTGTTTGTTTTTCGGCTATGTCTAAATTAACGTATGATATACATAATTTTCTTATGGCCTTAAGCCTGCACTTCACTAGGTGTTGCATGTTCGATTTGCGTTATTATGCGCCAAGTGAAGTGCTAGCATTAGAGTTAAACTTATTTTTAGTAATTGTACAAGATATATTGTACCCATAAGTGGCAATTTACCTATGATAGTGCGAATTGTAAATAATGCTGGATTATTTTATTATATTTAACGTAATCTATGTGTTCTTAAACTTGTGACATGTTATGCTTAATGGTTAGCAGCAATATTAACAGATTATAGATTGTACTTACGAGTATGTAAATGTTTTTATTTTCGAGTTATTATTTGTTGTAAGTAGTGTTTGATGCAGTGGCACGCAGTTCTCGTCCGACCATTTTTATTTAAGCACAACGCGTCGGTAATTTTGTACATAGTACTTCTTGAGGTTTATTGTAATAGACAACCATATTCTGCGTTTTTCGGACGTACGCTTCCTCGAGTCGACGAATGGGACTCTAGAAGAGTGAGAATCGTGGATTAATGCAATAGAGTTGTTGGTCTTACGCTTATGAAAAGTTTGTCTTTAAAATCTTAGTGTTAAATGACGTTTACAAAGTAAATTTAGTTGTAATATTTTCAGAGCTATGACTCTAGGAAGGCTGGTTGATGTGTCCACTCATTTATATGATTTATTTAGGGTTTGTCTTCGTCTATTGTTTACATGTCTTCTCTAGTTTGATTTAGTGATAGGTGAATACATATTTGACTAATGACGCACTCTTTAGTAGTTATATTACTTGTCGTAGTTATCTTAATGTTGCTATAAACTTTTTCAACGCCAAAGATGCCAAGTCAGACGCGAGTTCAAATCTTATGCGTCTGGTTTACAAGTCTCATAAATGTATATTCAAAGTTTGGCGTTGGAATTATTAATATATTATAGTCATACGGGTAGGTATATCTAATAATCATAGACACCAGTGTATATTTGAGGTAAATTATTGATGTATCCCACATTTATGTGGTGGCAGATTGTAAAAAGGTGTCGTAATTATCTGATTGAGTGATAAATACACTCAGTGAATATTAGTATAGTCAGTTGACTATTTCGTGTGTATTTTTTATATTAAAATAGAAGCTTTGTGATATAGCTTATGAAAAATAAATTTTATAAATAAAAAAAACATATTTGGGTTTTATTTTATGTGAAAAGTATCTTAGATTAATACTTATTGAGCCATTCTTGAGAACTTTAAATGTATGTATTTAACTTAGACGTTCACTGTCAATGCGCACTGTAAATATTTACTGTATGTAAGGTATGTACAGATCAATTTGTATTAGAATTTGTCATTGGATTATTCAAGCAACGTATATTAAGATGCAGTAGTATGATCTACATTTTTAATCACAGCGATCGTCTTACTGGGTGTGCGTAGTTTTATTACTTAGAGTAGAAAAAGGTGCATGAAACTTCTCATAGCATTAAGGTAATATTAAATGTAATTAATGTATTAGTTTGCAATTTAATTTTGTGTGTTGTGGTCCCTAGGGTAACTTTAGAAACATCTTTAGTTCTTTGTTTTCTGTCGATATGTTCGTTTACATTTAATTTCGCATATTGAATTAAATGTAACACATCGTTTTGTGCGCGACGTGAATTATTTGGGTCCTGTTGCATTACTTTTCGGTTTTTAATGTCTAAAATTAATATTTGTTGTCTGTAATCGAAATATACGCGCCTTGTATAGTTTGAATTGAACGTGTTAGTACACTGGTTGGCTCTCAAACAGCGGGTTTGTTGAGAATGAGGGACGTAGAGTCACCCACCTGTTTCGGCCTGACGTGCCGACGAGTCCATCCATTCGAACTTCACATTTTTTACTCTCCTACCTCATTTTGTGACTCTAGCTTAGGCGTATTAGCATCTCGATTGGAACATTATCTATTTACCTATTTATGACTATAATACTTTGTCACCAAAGATGAGGCTGTACATACTTTCGAATCTTACAATTGATAACTGGTGTGAAGATTGGGCGACTATTTTATTTTTACATAATTGATGATTTACCTGCAGCCCTTCGTATTTTTCATATCAGTGAGTACCTTGTAATATATTATTTACAACATTGGTGATAAGACAATATATTTTATTTGATTGTGTGCCTCATTCAAAAACTGGAAGTGTGGTGTGTGCAACACATTGTAAATATCAATTTCTGCACATATGTAACTCGCTATGGCCTTATTTGAAAGATTATATATGTCTTGAAGTATTAAAGCTTGTACATGACGGCTGTTACATATTAGATTTTATGAGATGATTGACACGGGAAGTATATGTTGTGATGTGTAAGTTCAAAAATAAGCTAAAACCTTAGTCTTGTGATAATTTATATATAAATATATGAATAAACAATGAAGTATTATTCTTTAGTGTTATTTGAACTCTACTAATTTAATTATACCCTTTAACTTATCATTTGTTTTGCTGCTATTCTCCTAGGGTTCTTGGCATTAAATAAATAAGGTTCAGACTCTGACAAATTTTAATAATTTCGTAATATAAAACACCAGTTTTATATACATTTGTACATTTATACTTTAATTTAACATTTTATCATTATTGTAAGCGCGGACCTAACCGCGCGATCTCGCCAACTGATAAACCAGTTATGGTTTTTAACATTGGCTAGGAATGTAAAAAATGTAGAAATGTATTATATAAGCAAATAAACTAAAAATATATATATATATATAAAACAATAAACTCTTTAATTTAATTTCAACTGTTTGTGGCTGTTTGCGGCTGATTGCCTTGGTCTTAGACGAACATTTTACTTATGCACAAGAGCATAAAAAGCTATTTTATGCAGCATTCTCTCGACATAAAGCACAAATTTACGAGCATGAGAAGTGAAAATGTAATTTGCCGTAAAAGCACGAATTATCAGGTCATACAATCCAGGTCAACAACAACTGGTCAAACCCCTGGAATTCAAATAATATTGGTCGATTCTGCACATCTCCGGTTCGCTCTGCTTCAATCGACGCGTGAACCCTCATTACTGCTCTCAAAGCGCTCGTGCCTAAAATACCACGTTCCCAAAATACCACGTTATCTATTATTACATTTCCCTTATACCAGATGTCCAAAATAAGACATTCCACCAAAAAAATCACTTCCTTGAATAATCTTCGATTTTGTAATGTGGTGCAACGAGAATCTGGTAAGCTAGGAATGTGGTAATTAGGTAAATGTAGTATAATGTGGTAAGTATCTTGGGAACGTGGTATTTTAGGCACGAGCGCTCAGATGTTAATTTATATCCTGTCTGGTAAATCTTCTTTTTGATATTTAATTACCATGAAGTCCATAACACCTAGAGATATTTAGTTACTCACCTATTTCAACACATTATTATCTATTAAAGTTTACAGATATCTTTCGGAGCGACATTTAGCAGTCTTAGTTAGTGAAACCTCCTTAGTCCTTAAGAACGGTATGCCTTCTTTAGGCGCCAAGGATGGGTCATACATACCTAGTGTAAGAAACAAAAGTTGTTTCTCCTCAGGCCATAAAACTAGCGACTCCCGAGTCAGCAAACTTAAGATTTATTTAAATGGGGCGAAAGTTGGCCAGGCGTCCCACACGCCGATGTAGACTTGACTAAAAAATATTGGCTATAAATAAACCCTTAGAGCGCGCGCAGACAGAGAGCGGTCTGGAGTTCCGAGTTCCGCGTTCAGAGTTCTGTGTTTTGACCGCTCGAGAGTTCCGACCGCCTGCTGTGTGCGTTATCGTAAGGGACTCAGTACAATCGAAAGAACGTAGAACTCGGTACTCGGAACGCGGAACTCCAGACCGCTCTGTCTGCGCGCGCTCTTAAGTTTTTCCATGTCCTCAAGAGGAACAAAATAATGTTTATGGCTCAGATCTAATCCTAATAAGACTAATAGAAATATCACGTCAGCTAAAAGCGGGAGTTGGCTATATGGCTAAAAAACCCTATATTTATTTTCTTAGCTTGATCTTTTAACGAAATTCGTTATTGCAGAGATTGTAGTTGAAAAAGTTTTACTAGTAACTACCGCAATTTAGGTAAGTCTACGGAAAAACAATAGTACCTATGCGCAATAATCGTATGGTCGCAAATGTAGCGATATCGATTCTGAAACGAAATAAATGACATTTCTATTCGTTTTATATTAATAAGCTCTGGGCTCTTCCCTCGTAAATAGTGGTTGTGACAGTATGAAAACTCAAAGAAGAAGACTTCGTGTGCTACACGCCATCAAGAAGTTCCTTCCATCGATAAGTAATTTTGACTTATTTTAAATATCTTGAATAAATATATAATTGATTATATTTGTGTGAATGGAGGAATGCTAGTTGCGTAGAGCACAAGAAGCATGGTTGGAGTTCGCTAGGCACTTATCAGACGCTTTAATCATAATAATACAATGTGTCAACCACGATAGTATCGCAACCTGGGGCCTGTTGCATAACAAAGTAAAACTAATATTACAAGCGGAACTCTCGCTTCATATTAACTAGAAAGGGTGTTCCGCTTGTAATATAAGTTGTACTTTGTTATGCAACAGGCCCCTGCTCTAATGATTTCTACAAAATCTAGGGTTAGTTGTCTTTTATCACTTTCGAATGGTATTTTTCGAGTGATGTGATTTTAAAAAGCGGTCCCCAGATCCTTTAGGGTGCTTTTCCAACTGAGATGTGCTATGCAACTATCCTGCGAGGATGTGAAAACTACGCTACGAAACTATGTGGCCGTTTACACTAATGGCAAGCTATGTAGCCGCTTGAGGAACGCATCCAGAGCACGCATCTTTCCATATAAAAAAATCGTGCGTGCAGTTCCTCCGCGCGGAAGAAGTGAAACTTCGTAATGTGGAAATGAAAAAGGCACTTATACATCAATATGAACCTTATTGCAATAACTTATCTCTGTGTTTAAATTGCTCACTAGATGGCGCTTTTATCAAGTCTCATACATTTGCACAGACAGTATGAGTCGCACATCGCACTATCGAAGGTTTTAACATATATGCAATGCGAGATTACTTGCTTCGGGAGTACATATACTAATGCTTTCATACCCCCTCCATGGTAGCGTTAAACGTTTAAAAACATAGCTTAGTTCAGCCCGTTTCCACCAGTGCTGTGCTATATTATATGGACCAATGAATGTTAATGGCTGGAACTACCTTAAGCAATATGTACAACCATCTTATTGTGACACAGTTATACAATAAATCAGTGTTCCGCAAACTTTTTGTGTTCGAGGTAGGTACATCTAGGAAAATTAAAATTTATGAACTTACACCATAAATGAAAAATCAGTTATTAAATAATACTAATCAACATTACGCCTCGCTCATGCACTCGCGTGATTTACATCTATGTACGTATTTTTCTTCCGTCCGTCTATTTAGCTTTATGAGATAGAGTCAGACCAAGATAAGTCCGCAACGATTTTGATAGCACGCGCAGTGCATGTGTTATACGTCATAATTTCATAGAAGTTTGACGTTTAATACAGGGTTATTTGTAATTCACTAGCATCCTTTTAACCCTAAACTCTTACCACTTAAACAAATGTTTTTTGTTTTACGGCTTTTGTCATAACTTAATATTTTTGGTGTAATAACGTTTTGAAAATTAGAGATTACCTCTTATTTTTACGATACTCTGTGTATTTGTATGGGAAAAAAAGTGCTTCATTTTAAGAAGTCGTAAAACAACAAAACATTTGTTTGAGTGTTAGGAATTCAGGGTTAAGAGGATGTCAGTGAATTAAAAATAACCCTGTATAACACTTGCACTGCGTGTGCTATCAAAATCGTTGCAGACTTATCTTGGTCTGACTCTACCTAACCTTACTTTTCCGAGGCACACAAACTAATGACCACGGTACACCAGTATGCCGCGGTGCACACTTTGCGGAACACTGAAATAAATTATTCTGATTCTGATTGTTAATTCGGCCCTGCCAATGAGTATGATTGGTGGATATCAAACGCATCCATAGCAATGTAGCTAGCACATCTCTGGTGGAAAGGCACTTTGATGTGAGCACTGATCAGAAATGAACCATATTTACTAAATTGCTATTGATAGGAAATTAGAAATTACAAATATACAGGGTTATTTTATTTGTAATTCACTGACATCCTCTTAACCCTGAATTCCTATCACTCAAACAAATGTTTTTTGTTTTAAGACTTTTTGAAATGAAACACTTTTTCCCGTACAAATACACAGAGTATCGTAAAAATAAGAGGCAATCTCAAATTTTCAAAACGTTATTACACCAAAAATATTAAGTTATGACAAAAGCCGTAAAACAAAAAACATTTGTTTAAGTGGTAGGAGTTTAGGCTTAAAAGGATGCTAGTGAATTGGGATTGATAATTTTTTCTAATCCCCCTTTTTATTTTTTTTATCGAAAATATAGAGCATTTTAAGAAACTAATTTGAATATATCAGCAATTCATCACTCCAATATTTTTTTATAATTTATTGAAAATTTGAGATACGACTTCTCGTAAATTACATGCCGCGGCTGAATCTGTGTATAAACAACAGACATAATGACAAAAAAAATGTATCACAATCGATGGTTAGTTTTCATCTGACAATGTCACTACATTACAATAACAATAACACTAAAGTTGCCGATTCTTCCAAGAGAATAGGTAAAAAAAACGATTTACGACTATAGTATTTTTTGTATGTATAAAATAAAATGGTCAGAAGTGTTCCCTTGAAAGTTCTTTGGCGGATTTAATCCATACTTACATTAAAATGATCCTCAAAACAATAAGTACATCTTGTAAACTTTGAATTAACTTTGCGGCACCACTTCTCTTGTAAATCTTCTCTAATGCAAACAATTAATTTGTTTGGGCTATTGACAGAATCATTTCCACAAGTAGGAATGAAACACTTTCTGTATAAATCCATTATTAAAATATAAAAAACGCGAAGAATGTTTTGCAAAATAGTATACTTAAACTGACAGATGATAACTACCTACGTCGAAGTGACAGAGAATAGTATAGAGAAACTAGACGGACGGTTTTTTTTTTCCTGTTGCAAAGAATTTCAAAGTTAATGCCCACAGAAAGGTCAAACAAAGGTCAAACATTATTTTGCAAAAATACACTCGATCGTTTACTATTTTTTTACTACAATGTTATAAAATGATTTAATAAACCTATTCCTCGAAATGGTTTTGGAATTAGACCACATTGTAAAAAAGTGATCAATGCCAATTACAAATAACCCTGTACATATATGTGCTGTCAAAGGTTGCCTGGAAGAGATTGGTCTGCAGTGACAAGGCCGCCTATTGCTAGTGATTGTTCTCCATGTACAATCAAGCTCAAAAGAGTAGTTTAAATATATACACAAACAACATACTAGGGGCGTTCAATAAAAAGTGAGAATGAGTATGTTATAAACAACTTTTACTAAATATCATTTTATTTTTCGACATAGTCACCTTTTAGCAGAATACACTTAGTATATCTTTTTTCTAAACTTAAAATTCCATTTTTAAAAAAGGTCTCATCTTGAGTACTTAAAAAATCTTGTACTGCAGCGACTACCGCGTCGTCGTCTTCAAATTTCTGGCCTCTCAGGTATTGTTTCAATCTCGGAAATAGGTAGAAATCACTGGGAGCGAGATCTGGTGAATACGGAGGATGCTTAAGGATATCGAACCCAGCATCACGAATTGCAGCCATTGCAACGGCGGACTTGTGTGCCGGGGCATTGTCCTGGTGGAACAGCACAACTTTCGAGAGTTTACCTCGCCGTTTTTCGCAGATCTCATTGCGCAATGTTGCTATTTGTTTGGCGTATAAAGTGCCCGTAATAGTGGCTCCATGCTCGAGATACTCAATCATTAATACCCCTTTACCATCCCAAAAAACAGAGCCCATGACCTTACCGGCAGATGGGCTCACCTTGAATTTCTTCGGAGTTGGAGATGATGGCCTTTTCCATGTCATAGACTGCAGTTTCGTTTCAGGGTCGTAATGATGGAGCCATGTTTCGTCCATTGTTATAAATCGCGCCAAAAAAAGTTCCCGGTCTTGCTGCATCAGGTTTCTCTAGTCTAGTTTGTTTTTGCGTGTCAGTAAGCATTCTTGGTACCCAACGCGCAGATAGCTTTTTCATACCCAAGCGTTCATGTAAAATATTATGCACGCTCCCCGTTGAAATCTTTACATTTTCAGCAATAAAACGAACCGTGACACGACGATCCGCCAAAACTGAGTTTTCGACTTTTTTCACAATTTCTTCAGTTATTGCAGTAGTAGGGCGTCCGGAGCGGGGGTCGTCCATGGTCGATGTTCTTCCATGTCTAAATTCGGCGCACCAACGTGCGACTGTCGAATACGGAGGAGCATTAGACCCTAAAGTGTCCCGCAAATCCAAATTGACTTGGTCCGTAGAAAAAATTTTCAAATATAAGTATTTGATAACGGCGCGCAGTTCAATTTTCTCCATTTTCGCTAACGTACTCAATAGCATTGCAAAGAAATTACCGTATGTTTTTTTAAACAAAAGACAGTTAGTTTTTTTTTTCATAGCAATCAGCTAGATAGATTAGCTTTACCGGCCAGTATTTAATTTCGTAATATTAAAAGAGTTTGCATCTCATTCTCACTTTATATTGAACGCCCCTCGTACATAAACAACAGTTCTGAAAATTTGAAATTAGCGACAGTGCCAAAGCACTAAGGGGTTCAGCTAGCTCGACTGTACCTCAACCTGTATATTCTGTACCTATTGCTTAGGTGGTTTTCAATAGAGTCATTGTTTACATTATTTCGACGTCCGGATAGAGTACCTACCAGTATGCTTAGTATAAGTTTTACTTCACCAAAATACTTCTCGATCGCGTTTACGTAAAAAATTCAATTCTATGGAAACATGGACGCGCGGCCGCGGAGGCGCTGTCCATGTTTCCCTAGTAATTGATTTCTTTACGTAAACGCGATCGAGAAGTATTTTGGTGAAGTAAAACTTATACTAAGCGTACTGATCGTGATCACAAAGCTGGAGGGGCAGGACAAACCTTGATACACCGGAATGTGATGTTTGTATCCAACATTCAGTTTCTTCAGTGGTGTTCGTATTCGACACAACACAAAAGTTATTCTTTACAATAAAAACGTTCACCAACACGACGCTTCACACTTTTACGTAGTTTTTCACAATTTTGGATTAAATCAAGTTTATTTAGTGCGTTATATTATAGCGTCACTCGTGAGTCATTTGTTTCTTGTTCGAAATTCGGTGCACAGGTAGCGGAACGAGAAAGGAGGGATGTGTTGCCAGAGTATAAGGGTGCGTTCGAGTTATGTGTTTTGTGTGTGCTTTCAATAAAAACTTAAAAATAGATAACTAAAGAACATAAATGGCGCAGCCAAAGCTTTTGTATGAAAAATACGTATGATTGTGCTTGAGTCTTGAATGTTTAATATAAATTGTATTTAACTATTTATTTTATCTATAATGTTTATCCATTGTCTAGTAATCATAGTACAGTCCAGGAAAATTCCCGACCCATTTCGTAAAAATGTCGTCAAACATGCGCAATGCATTAAGTAGCTAGCTCTTACCGCCCGGCCACGACTTAGCGCGTTTGGCGGCGCGGCAAGCGTTTTCTGTGTTCATTGCGCGGCCGAGACGCTCCCCGTACAGTGGTTACCTGGCGGCACACGCAATGACCTGATAAAACGCTTGCCGCGCCGCCAAACGCGCGAAGTCGTGGCCGGGCGGTTATGGTGACAGTTTGCTGTACGATATTCAAACGTAGGTGGGTTGGAAAATAAATTACTCGACTGTACAAGCTCTGCTTAGTTTGGGACTAGGTGAATTGGTATTTGGTGTCAACCGTCCCATGATTTATTTATTTAATGTTATTTTGCATTGTCTGCAGCTCCCGAAGTGCTGAGTCGGGAGCCCTACGGGCACGCAGTCGACTGGTGGTCGCTGGGGGTCATCGCATGTCGAATGCTTACTGACGAGGTTAGTTGTTTCTTATAATTGATGGATCTTATAATGGATAGTGATTAACACGTTGGCTGCCATGAGCATCACCGGTGAAGTATGGTGGGCAGCCAACGTGTTAAGAACCGGGTGGGCTACCACGAAATTTGATTTTTGAACTTCGTATCGTGCCATCCCTTTCACTCTTATGATTAGTACTATTAGTGTGAACGAAAAGGCACGATGCGAAGTTCGAAAATCGAATTTCATAGTATAGTACGAATTTTTTGAGGTGTCCCGATCTCGTTAAGAGCCCACCTTTCGAACAAGGCCATTGTATTCTATTATGTCCTCAAGTGAATAATCCTCAGTTTAAAATGAACGTAAATACAAGATTGTAGCGACTACTAGCGCCATCTAGTCATCACATAAGGAACTAACAACTACAATCCTACATCACGTTATCGAAGTTTCTCAACTCGGCTGCATAAATACAACTTCCAACTTTCATCCATTGGACTTCGGTCCCCAGGCATAACATCTGCCTGGAGAGAGATCTCTCTATTGCAACTACCCCCAAATTGGTGACCCACGACATTGGACAAAATCGCAATCTTCAGACACACAAGACGATGACGCAGTCTCATAGCAAGCCATACTCACCGCACTGTGCACCATTAGCATGTATCTATTATCTGCCTGGTGTCTACAGCTCGCAAATCCTCCTCCCACTACTTCCACTTGCCAATCAATCAACCAACGCTCGCCAACAAGGCTCCGAGCAATCACGCGACAGGCATGCATTCACAAGTAGCAGAGGAACAACAATGCTCGCCGACGAGGCTCTGAGCGACTGGCCCTTGCAAGCGCCCACATGACGCACAGACTGCACTCCACTGCAATTCGTATCGGCCTCCGGTCTAAAAGGGGGGCTGATGTAGCGACTACTAGCGCCATCTAGTCATCACATAAGGAACTAACAACTACAATCCTACATCACGCTATCGAAGTTTCTCAACTCGGCTGCATAAATACAACTTCCAACTTTCATCCATTGGACTTCGGTCCCCAGGCACAACATCTGCCTGGAGAGAGATCTCTCTATTGTAATTACCCCCAAAAGATAAAATAGCTCATTGAAATAACGACTTTATTATTTACGGTAGAGAGTTCATTTTAATTGAAACTTTGTTTGTTTGTTTGTTTTGGTTGTTTTGGCTGCATGTCTACGACGCATTTAATGTTGAAAAATATTATCTGCCAACAAAGTTTCATTGAAAATAAACTCTCTACTGTAAATAATAAAGTCGTTATTTCAATGAGCTATTTTATCTTATATTTTTGTTCATTTTAAACTGAGGATTGTGCACTTGAGGACATAATAGAATACAATGGCTTTTTTCGAAATGTGGGCTGTGGGCTGCTAACGAGATCGGGACACGGACACCTCAAAGAATTCGTACTATAAGGCCTGATTGTGAAGCTTGCGGGCCCGGGTTAGACACCCAGTCCAGGCAAAAAGGAGAAACTCGAAATTAATCACGTAGTGTAACTATTATGTTATCTGTGGCATCAACGATCAATTGGGCAATTATGAAGAAAGTGGCGCCCTTATTTACTGTTTATTGTCAGACTTTATTGACGACAAGATAAACTAGCCATCGTATTCATAAAAATAATATATTTACTATTGGAATAGTACCCAAGTAGTAGTAGTATTAGTGGGATAGTCCACTATCCCACTAATAATATAAACGTGAAAGTTTGTATGGATGGATGGATGTGTGGATGTTTGTTACTCTTTCACCCTAAATCGGTTTGTCGAATTCTGATGAAATTTTACACACAGATAGTTTATAACTTGGATCAATATATAGGATACTCTATATCCCGCAAAATTGCATACTCGTAGTTCCCGCGGACAAATAGATGAAAAAGACGTAGGATTAACTTGCCTGAAGTAGAATAGCGTGGACCATTATTGCGGTAGGGACAATGCTTCCTAGTTATTTACTATACGATACTTACTAATTACAACTGCAGTTTCAGGTATCTAAATAAAAATTAGCCAAGAGCATGTCGGGCACGCCTGGGATAGGGTTCCGCAGCCGTTACGACGTGTACTATCTGTGTCCAACAACTTTTTTTCTAAGGATTTTGTACGGAACTTCCTAAGTAGGTATATTTTTTAGGTCAGGCTGCTTTTTACTCTTAAACTACTATTAGTTTTCATGTCAACTTTGCCGTAATAGTTTTCCTTGTTAATTTGATATATTACCAGTTTAGCTTTTAGAGGAGGGAGGGGGAGGGTGGAATGCTCGATTTTAACAAAAACTAGCGACCCGCCCCGGCTTCGCACGGGTGCAATTATGCATGTATTATACATATAAACCTTCCTCTTGAATCACTCTTATCTATTAAAAAAAACCGCATCAAAATCCGTTGGGTAGTTTTAAAGATCTAAGCATACATAGGGACAGATAGACGGGAAGCGACTTTGTTTTATACTATGTAGTGATTGCAAGCCTACCCAACGATACCGGATACGGATAGACGGACAGACGTACTGACAGACATGGCGAAACTATAACATGGCGGAACCCTAAAAACCTGCTGGCATGAATGAACGGCTTCAGGAAGTCATATAAAAACAAATGTATTTAAAAAAACATTATTTTATTACTTATAGTACCGGAAATTCGATAATTTACTTTGTGAGATAATTACAACTTAGGTAATTTCGGTCGGCTATTTAAATAAGTCTCTAGAACTATGAATAGTCGTGATGGCCACAGTTGGCTATCTTGCACTCTCACTGGGCTGCCCGTCCGGGCCGCGGCAGGCGCGTGTCGAGGGCGGTCGACACACGCCTGCCGCCACTGCCTGCCCCTTATAATCAACACTTATCTAAGACTGAGGGCCCTTGTCGGACTTCTCTCCGCTCTCTTCGGACGAATTCTCTTTGCTGCCTTTCTTTTCACTGCTCTCACCGCTCTCTTCGGAACTGGTCGCAGGAGCGTCTCCTGAGGGCTTTTCTTCCTTCACTGCAGCGTCACCTGCTGGCTTCTCCTCGACAGACTTTTCTTCTTTCGCAGCTTTGAGCTCAGGTTCGCTAAGCTTTGGTTCGTCTAGTTTCTCTGGTTCAGCGGCCTTAACTTCCTCAAGCTTGGCTTCCTCCTTTATAGCGGGCTCTGCGTCCTTAGCGGCCTCTTCTACCTTAACTGATGTCGCTGCGGGCTCTTCTTTCTTTTCTAAATTCACTTCGCTTTCTTTGGGAGCTTCCTCTTTTGTGGCCTCAGCTGACTTGCCCTCAACTTTAGGTTCCTCAGGTTTAGCTTCCTCAGGTTTGGCTTCCTCGGGTTTAGCTTCTTCAGCCTTAGGTTTCTCAACCTTAGACTCGGCTACTTTGGGCTCTTCAGCGGCAGCCTTAAGTTTATCATCAATGGTATCACGGACTACACGTAGACTATCTTCATCCAAAGAAGCTGATTTCGGTTCAGCGGCAGCAGGAGCAGCACTCTCAGCTGGTTTATCTTCTGACTTGGGCTCAACAGCTGGTGCTTCAGCGGGCTTAGGGGCTTCAGGCTCATCTTTCTTGTCTTCAGCTTCTGGTGCCGCGCTCTTGCCCTCACCTGCTGGCAATTCATCTTTCTTCTCGGGTGTAGGGATGATGGCAGCGGGATCTATTACGTCATCAGCTACTGCAGCTGGGTTTTTAACGGCGCTTACGACATCGATAATGATTTCAGGTTCAGCAGATTTTGCTACAGGTTCTTCGTTAGTAATTTCCCTTACGGTAGCCTGAGAAACTGCTGATTTCGGTTCGGGCTCTGCGGGTTTGGCTTCGGGTTTGGCCTCGGGTTCGGCTCCGGCTTCAGCACGTTTCTCTTCAGCTTTAGGTTCGTCAACTTTTTCTTCAGTCTTTTCTTCTTTCTTCTCCTCAGGTTTAGCTTCTTCAGAAACAGCGGACTTCGCTACAGGAAGGATCGTATCTTTCTTTTCTTCGGGCTGAGCGTCAGGTTTCGAGTCTTCCTTTGGCTCTGACTTCTCTTCTACGGGTGCACTCTTGCCTTCAGGTGTCTCATCGACTTTTTTAGCTTCTTCTTTGCTGGGTTCAGCAGCTTCATCTTTTTTAGGTTCTGCTGCTTCATCCTTTTTGAGTTCAGCCTCTTCTGCTTTTTTGGGCTCAGCAGATTCTTCAGGCTTTTTGTCTTCAGCGGCGGCAGGTTGGGCGTCGGCCTGAGGCTCGACCGCCTCAGCCTTGACCTCAGGCACAGCAGGTACTTCAGACTTCTCTTCGGCCACAGGCATGGCTAGAGCAACGGCCGCAAAGGCCATACATAATAGTAAGACCTTCATTCTGAAAAGACAGAAAAGGCACAATTAGTGGTTTATCGAAATTATAATCGCACAATTATTGTAAATTGCAATGCACGCCTGCAAGTCGTGAGTGTGGTAAGGCCAATGTTACGCGTCAGGCTGCTTCGTCGGTCCGCACCAATTTTCCTATTAAGACTGGCGTAAGGGCCCGATAAACAGGCGAGCGGTATCTGACTACCTATTTTCTAGTCACATCAAATTAAAGTCGATATGCGACGGGAGGATGTACTCTATTGTGAATCTGGGCTACGTAATTGGCTTCGAAAGTAATTTCACATCTCACATTACAGTGAGGTATGTTCGTATAAAATGTTGCAGCAAGGTTGCTAAGCGAACTGATAATTATTTTATATTTTTTTGCCTATTGATTCGTGAACAGTCATCTATATCCCATTAGCTGGAAGGTCGAGAACCTCGACGGTGCTATTTTTAGCGTGACTGCCTCCAGGTAGGGCATTAAGGCGATATCCCTAGTCCTCCTGGAATGCAGTCTGGCGCCGCGTCGGAAATAGATTGCAGTCGCGTCTTTCAACATAATTACGGCAGTATCCTTCATGAGTGAATTGCGCTTAATTGTGTACTTTGAAGTAAAAAGCATTGCTTGAAATAATGGCACTAGACTCTATATATTTGCAAAATTACTCCCTGCTCCATCTACGATACTCGTGATATAGGTAGGTAGTATTATCGGAATAATGATATGGTTAAGTATAGTGTGTAACATATACCTTTGTTCTGTTGCTTACGCGTGTGCGTAGAGGCAGGATGCGAAACGCGCGTCAGTGATATGGATGATTTCGACCAGACACTGCATAGGTTGAATTTTAATTGTCTTATTCAATTGAATGAACGACTAGAATGCAATAGATGGTATCGTATGACTCATTGTAATGTGTCTTTCTTGTGCACGGTAAATACGATCGAATATATTATACTCGGGCACATTAATATATCTACTCGTACAGTAATTTCTGTACCTATCATTCTTACTCTCCGTAATAAGCCCTTTTTCGTTGTCGGACGGTTTTTATACTATAAAATGAAATTGGTTTTTGCGTTTTTATTGGCAAGCATCTCCATTGGAAGATTCAAGTTCAATACGTAATGAGAATAAGACAGGTTTCGTAACCCGGCTAGCCGGTTACCTCGTATTACGCCCGGCCCGATCTTACTTCACATAAATGATGCACTTGCACTTTGCATTTCTTTTTGGAATGATAGGGTTGCGCACAATTTTTTCGGAAAACCACGTGTGGGTTAATTTTAGTTCTAACCTCGTTTGGTAAGTACTCGTAATTCACTAGACTTGGAAATTGATCCAGGCCGAGGTGGATAAACACTGGAACATCTTAAGTATCTAAATTGTTTTATAACAAAGAGTCCATTAAAACCCAGGCATTTTAATTCCAAAGAGTCCATTTAAGACAGGAACATCCTAGTTCAGGCATAAGTGTTTCTTACCTTTTGTATGTTTAGACTATAGATGTTATATTGTAAAAGTATTTTTTGAATAAAGATTTATTTATTTATTTATTATTGTTAACAAAGTTTATAAATTCGACGATTTCGCAAAAAGAAAAGATTTTCCTACATATCGGAAGTACTAAATTTACCCATGTATTTTTATTTAACGGACAGAACCCATAAAATTTTAACGACGTTCCAAAATTAGGACAGCCCTGCTGAGACTGAAAGTATACCGACACCAGGGTAAAAAAGGAATGAGTGGCTATCAAGCTTGCGAAACTGGTTCCGGGCAGAGCCGATGCTAGCACGGCCGTTGCCTCCTGCTCTCCCGCCCGACCCCTCTTATTTCATACTCCTTATTACCCATACTAACAACTATCGTACACGCGATCAAGTAAAGTTGTTTATTTATAAACAAGCCGTCCCATCTGCAACGCGGCTGATTTATGCGATCGTTTATTATTCTGGAAGGATATCCTCGGCGGGCCTGAGGGCAAGAATTGTCGTCTTCCCACACGACGGGCTCGGCAATCTTCCAATTGAAGCCCAGCATATACGACAGTTATTGCTCCAATGAAAAAATTTGCCGGCAACCGTCTCTTAGCACGTGATACCAGCCCAGCGTAATGCATGCTTAAATTCTGTAATGCTCCATTAAAACGTTATCCTAGCTCCAACTCAAACTTATTAAATGTCGAAATTCGGTAAGCAGACACTCGTTTTCGATTCGAGCTGTGTATTATTCTCAGTACCTACAACCTGATTCTGTAGGCCTTGTAAATTTGAGTCTATTCAAAGTTCTGCGACCGTTGTTGCAACACAATGTCCAGTTTTACGGTTGAGCGCTCGTTTTTACGAAATGCACATATTTTATTAGCGATCGATTATAGCCGTGACAGATACAATTTAATTTGCCTGTGAATCTAAAATAAGTCGTGATCGTTTCAATTCCCTAAATATTTACGTTTGACTTAATCGATTTCAACTGACACTACCATAAATAACTTTCGCACATACCTACCGTCTCGTCTGAATAAAGGCACTGAGAAAGAAATGTGTCTGTATTTTAAAAATGATGAATGTTTATCGTAATCACACCATAACTATCAGGTTCATTTGCGGTATAATCCTAAGAAGCGATAAAATTCCACTTTTTAACGACGTACCTAAAACGCTACACGTCTAGATCTAAATTTCAATATGTAAACGTCAGTACTACACTAATTGCAACGCGGGCAATTACATCAGCATTAAGTAGAATACTTCAATCGATTATTCAATAAGTTCGTGTAACTTTACCTTTCACAAGTGCCTTTATTAGATTCATGACATGTGTTAGCAAATTAACACACAGGAAACACTTGCATGCTCCGTGTTACACAAACACACCTAGTAATTGAAGTAGTTTGGGCACAGTTCTCATTATTTAATATCTCAACTCTTATCATAATAATTGTAACGTAAGTAGGCAATATGTACCTATTTTAAATTATTTGAATAGGTACCTAGTACGTATCAGCACCTTTTATTAGGTATACTGTGGCATCATAAGATAAAGTTTGTCCGGGTTCGGGAATCTTCGAACTGTATGGACAGTTAAAAGTCCATGACTTCTCGGATGCCTTCACAATTTCAAAATTCTCAAACAGGTTCAACTTTCTCTGTTAGAATGCAGTAATTCCCGGGAATCTTGATGTTAATTCATTTACATACGTGTTGCATCACGTGAACGTCGCATTATAATAACGGATTTTCATAAATTTTCAAGATGGATATTGACTTTATGATACCGTTGTTCGAGGTTCGGATACTGGCCTCGAGTCTCGAGCTTGCAACGTTCTTTCTGATATTAAAGCTCATGAATTTTTGAAGCAATATCAGCGGGGGCGTGTAAGTGCGTAGTTATTATGACGTTGTTGGCGCATTTTATGTGGATTGCTTCCATTCATGTGTCGAAAGCCGTTATTTGAGATGTAGGTTGGTTGTGCAATATTCGACCCACGGTTCATTGTCGACGCATTGGGATCACCGATCGATCCTATTATATTCATCTGATACAATACGGCGCGGCCTATGAATCAAACTGCACGTAATGGGTTTAGTTTTCATGACATGACTTATGATGAATTTATGTTGTGTCCTATTTATGAGACTTGTAATTTATTAATCATGCCAAAGTGTAGCAATGGCGATGCATTGAGACGGTTGATGAATCATTCCCTTAATCTCATAACAATTCGGTTCCGAGTGCAGCCGCACGAAAAACCGACGCTCAAATCGTACAAAAATATTACAGATACCTACACATTCAGCTTAGCTTAAAGTGATTAGCTATTTTCTGGCCCGCAAAGAGAATTATTCTTATTAGATTAATGGTCCGTCCTTTATTCATCCAAACTGTGTTGCAATTAGTGAGAAACTGGTATTTTGAAGCTGAACTTCTGCGTGTTTTTGCTCCGTGACGAATCGATTCCATTTACATGAATGGCTAACCCGTCACATATGAATGGGCTGTGCAAGAAAGTTATTACCAAGCGACAGTGCGCAAGGCAAAGGTGAGGAAACATACGATTAAAATAATTTATCACCTCGAATTATAAAATAATGTATATTTTGAAATAACGTGACTTCTGAACCAACATACGTCTAAAAGACTAAAACTCAGAAGATGAACTTTGTATCAAGTAAATAATGCTTAGCTGCTAGGCATTAGGTAATAACTATCTAAGTGAAAAATAACTATTTTTCAATAAGAAGAAACATGTCCTATCATCTCAAAGTGAATCGGAGCTTCTAATTTTGGCCACGAAATTCTATTTGTTGACTGATAATGGTAGCTCAGGTCAATGCCAGCGGAAGAGTGGCCGCGAGAAGTTTGTGTAACGGCGGCCGTTCGACCGACCAAGTGCGAAATGTCAACAAATCCACTCGTTTCATAACACCCCTCGAACAACAAACACCTTATTAAATCAATAAATTACTCGTCCAACATGCCGAGAAGAAATGCTAACATTGATTTACTTTTTTACAGATTTATTTTATTTACCGTTGTTAGAATGGAATCCGAGCCGCGGCTGTTTAGATTGATTTATTTTATTTTTGTAAACCTGTGTCTAATGTGAAGACACGTTTTCCTATAAAAATCAGCATAATTTCGATGGGTTCGTTTTGTTTGTGTCGGCATTGGCCTTGCTTGTCAGAGAATAATTTCTTGAAAATCTCGTCCACTAGTGTACATCTGTCAGCCATTGTCGGAGCTAAATATCCATGATCCGTGGAAATCGTTATTATGTTGGATAATTGATGCGGCAAGTTGCCTTGACTGGCGTTCCTTATTGGGCACTTAACTTTTTGCATAGATCGCCACTAAATTCGGAACAATAGCCGGCCGACTAAAAGTTTCCACGAACTTTTAACGACCCTGCTTTAGGTTTTACGATGTTCATCTACATCGTACATCGTTCACATAACGATTCAAGATCCTTAACCGCACAAAACACACGGTTACAGTGTTGCCAGATGCCGGAATACAAAAAACGGGAGCTGCGCTTTCAAAACGCGGATTTCCAAATGAAAATGAGGATTTGCGGAATACGTTTATATAGGTTTTTTTGGCAAGTTGAAAAGCTGTAGAAAAATCATAATAAATTCCTTAAAAATATATGTTCACTATTAAAATGAACATCTTAATCCGCTTCCCGACCTTTGTTTTCAGAGTAAGTATATGCTACTGTGTGAGTGAAATGGCATTATCGCAATAGTGCGTAAATGTGAATAGAACAACTAGAGCGCGCGCAGACAGAGAGCGGTCTGGAGTTCCGCGTTCCGAGTTCCGAGTTCTGCGTTCTTTCGAATGTACCAAGTCCCTTACGATAACGCACACAGCAGGCGGTCGGAACTCTCGAGCGGTCAAAACACAGAACTCTGAACGCGGAACTCGGAACTCCAGACCGCTCTCTGTCTGCGCGCGCTCTTAATGCTTCCGATGCGTCGTAAGCGTTCGGCTGTTTCGTTCGTTCGATGTTTTGAATTTACCACCTTTTTTCCACGAGCAAGTGGTAACATTTTAAAAATTGTTTGTGTATATTTTAAAATAGCGGGGCCAGTGGCAAAAATGCGAGGTAAAAAGCGGAAAAGCGGGGTGCCTGGCAACACTGCACGGTTAACACGCTTTTATTTACTTATACACCAAGTCTCTTATCAAATAAGAAAATCTAGTTGGATTTTTGATTTTTACCCCACTTCTCATTGCAATAGGTAGGTACTCCTAGGTACAGTCAAGGGCAAAAATATGTATACACTTTAGTACCTTGTCACTTTAACCACTGTGACTGTTCATATATGGCAGTTCAAATATGACGAAAATAGACAAGGTACTAAAGTGTATACATATTTTTGCCCTTGACTGTACCTATCATTTCTAAACGCAATTATGACGATGTTATAGATCTGCCACCGAGCAGTATGATTGTTGAGATGAAATATTGTTATAATGACTCAACGTTTAACAGAAAAACCATCAAGTTTTAGCTTGAGTGTGTTTTTCTTTATTTGGACAAAACATGTCTATGATGAGATGATTATCTTCATTGCGATCTCTACCTAGGGCTTGCAATATTCGACCATTTTAATTATTCGAATATTCGATTCGTAAATTCGGCAGTATTCGAATTATTCGAATAATATTCGAATATTTTAGAAAGGTTTAATAAAACACAGAAAACTACAGAATAAGCTGTGTAATTAGTAGTAATTACGTAATTAGTCTGAAAAATCACATGGCAATAAAAAAAAAACAGTAATTGCAATTTTCATAAAAAAAACAACAAAGATATCAACGCAAACATAGGAAACATGTATTAGTTTAATATGAATAACAAACCATAAATTATCATTATCATTATTACACACATCTAACAATCAGTTTTAAGTTTTTAACGCATGCATGGCTTTAAGTATGAAATTATTGTTTAATTAACAGTGGACTGTACTGTACGTCGTTAAAAGCCAACTTTCCACTTTAACAACTTACCTAATTCACCTAATCATCTAAATAATTACGATCTTTAGCACCGTAGACCACATAACAAGCGTTGCGGCAGGTTATACAGAAAACCGAGGAGTATAACCGCCCCCTTTTCCTGGCATTTGTGGACTACGAGGAAGCCTTCAATTCGATCGAGACTTGGGTTGTACTGCAGTCTCCAACGGTGCCAAGTAGACTACCGGTACATCGAAGTGTTGAAGTGTCTATATAATAACGCCACAATATCCGTCCGACTTCAGGACCAGATGTCGAAGCCTATTTTATTGCAGCGTGGAGTCAGACAAGGAGATGTATTTCTCCGAAACTGTTCACCGCTGCATCCAATATACCGCAGTGTCTCAAGTCTAAAGTCTTTGACCAGTGTGTGTTGCCAGGGATGACTTATGGCACTGAGACGTGGCCGCTAACGATGGGCCTCATAAGGAAGCTCAAAGTCACTGAGAGGGCAATGGAGAGGGATATGCTCGGAGTTTCTCTGCGGGATCGCATTAGAAATGATGAAATCTGCGCAAGAACTAAAGTCACCGACATAGCTCGAAGAATCGCCAGACTCAAGTGGCAGTGGGCAGGGCACATCGCTCGTAGAACTGATGGGTGATGGCCGATGGGGCAAAAAGGTTCTCGAGTGGCGTCCACGGACCGGAAGACGCAGTGTAGGTAGGCCTCCAACAATATGGTGAGGCGACCTGGTTAAGGTTGCGGGATCGCGTTGGATACGGAGGGCACGAGGCCGATCTGTTTGGCGAGCCTTGGGGGAGGTCTATGTTCAACAGTGGACGTCTTTCGGCTGAAATGATGAACATAAAATCGAATATCGAATATTCGAATACCATGCCCCCAAATATTCGAATATGAAAATTCGCCGAATATTCGAATTATTCGAATATTCGAATATTCGAATTGCAAGCCCTCTCTACCACGCTCGGCTAGGGTTTAAGTAGGTATAAACAACAAGTATTTTTAGACGTTAAACCGTAACAATCGACTCCAGGTCGATCATCGTCAGTTTATGGCTTCAGACACGTGCCATGGAAATTTACTGCGTCACACCAAGAACTCATGCGTCACGAAAAGGTACGTCTTGTGCAAACCCAATGTTTGTTTACTCATTTACTGCCTTATAGGGCCGGTATTGTGTTATGATGAACGATTTTCCGATGCAAGGAAATGCCTGAAGAAACCATCTCTTCACTATATCTTGTCTTCCTTTAAATATCGTTGTCCATTTGTATTTCAGCAGAAACTTTTCAATCTACCGGTGCGTAATCTTTTTAACGTCGATACGGAATTTAAAGTCAAGTTAAATTTTAATTAACGAAGCCCGTTATTATCCATTAGCAATGCAGTTGGCATAACTAAAAAGTTTTAAAAGTTTACTTTAAAGCATATCAACATTAATTACTTCCAAATATGCGAAAATACTATAAAATTGTGTACTTTTAAGTGGATATACACCGGCATGCGTGGTTTACCATTATTTTATTTTGTAAACATTAGTGTATTGCGTTTGGTATGTAATGTCTCGGCGGCCTCAGATTTTCGTCCCTTTTAGAGCTGTCATTATCTTTAGTGTTTTGTTTTTGAAAGCGTTATTTTCGCCTTGTTTTTGTTATCGTGGCCCTGGCTCTCCGTCTGTGACTAACCGTTCATTGGCCGTAAGTAATTAATACTATGCCTGCGAACGGATAGCCTTCCACGTGTATAATACATACCTACTAAATATCCTCTAAAAGTTAATAAAGGACCATAAATTAATATGAAACTATCAATAGACTAAACCATTGATTCCCAAAGTGATCGACGTGGACCACGGGAGACTCGACGGGATTTAGATTTAGATCCAATCTTCACATTTTTCTCGAGTTTTGGGAATATCGTACAAAAATGTAGCTGCAAGGGGTCCACCGGAACCAGCTAAATTTTGAAAGTGGTATATGAGAAAAACAAATTTGCTTTAGGATGCTGAAAATCCGCAGCGAAATTAAATACCTACGTTATGAACTTGATCTCGAGACTAAATGCTTGTACTTACTACTTTTAGTTATTCCCTTGTAATCAATGCGATTTTTGCAAATACGTAATAATAATTATAATATTGAGATTAATCAAGAGTATGTAAAGCTTATTTCTTACTTTCAGAAAAAAATTACATGTACGAATCGCATCATTCGTGGATGAAGAATGTAAGTCATTATAATAACTGGCGAGTTGCTTCCAGTTCTTTCACTGGAGTTGCTTCCACTTTTGGTGCGACTTTTAGCTTTCATGTTGGTCTCGCAGATAAAAAAATACGGAACCCTAATAGACTCTAGTAGGGACTATTGTCAAGGTAAAGTCCATTAAGATTTGTTGTGATTTTTAAACAATCAACTGTCTTGAAACTTGATTTGCTTTTAGAAAGTATTTTCTAATAAAGCAGTAATCCTTTCGTAGAGCTATGCCGTGCTATCTAGCCTTGTTTGCGATCTTAACAATTATGCAACCGGAAATCAGATTTTTAATTGGTGTTTACAGAAATCCTAATTAAATGATCCTAGACTTAACGTTTCAATTAATAAACATTTATATTAAAAAGAAGATAATGAATAATGACAGATGCGTAGTAAAGTTTAATGTGTTAATCTACCTACATAGTCTAGGGTGAGTGGGGGTAAGATGAAAAACAGTGTAAGATGAAAAACCACTCGTAGCACCCGGTACTAAGAGTAGTTTTTCATCTTACACTGCCTTTCATCTTATTTTCATCTTACCCCCACTCACCCTAAGTGGTTTTCACACTAATAGAAATTTTTACCGAATTGAATGTTAGCAGCAGTATATGGGTATCGTTCTCAATTATGTAATGGCAATGGCCAAGGGGCGGAATGCTCATAGCAAAAAACTTTTTAACAAAAAATTAAACCGCCGAAAAAACTGAAAAGCAAAAAATAATACCTTTTTTGTTTGGCCTTAATCTAGGTACCAGTTTGAAGTCGGTGCCTCAGCACTTAGCCAGGAGGAGTGGACCTATAATCGTCCACCTGATTGGCTTCTATCACTCCTCCTGGCTCGTGCTGAGGCACCGACTTCAAACTGGTACCTAGATTAAGGCCAAACAAAAAAGGTATTATTTTTTGCTTTTCAGTTCTTTCGGCGGTTTAATTTTTTGTTAAAAAGTTTTTATTTTATACTTTTTTTCCATCCTTGGGGTAATTTTTTTTCCAAATTTATAATACCAACTTCAAGGTATACCCTATCTATCCAATAAAAAAGAATTATGAAAATCAGACTACTCTGTAAAAAGTTAGTCAATCATCCCCTGTTTTCCTACCCTTAGGGTAAGAATATTATTTCCAAATTTAAATGGGACTACCCTTGGGGTATACGCTTTCCAATAAAAAAAGAATCATCAAAATCCGACTACTCTGTAATAAGTTATGCGTGGTCATATAGTACAATCAGTAACTGAACAATCAATCATCCCCTGTTTTTCTACCCTTAGGGTAAAAATATAGTTTCCAAATTGAAATGGGACCACCCTCGAGGTATACGCTTTCCAATAAAAAAAGAATCATCAAAATCGGACTACTCTGTAAAAAGTTATGCGTGATCATACATAAAAAAAAATATATATATATACACGTCGAATTGAGAACCTCCTCCTTTTGTTTTCGTCGGTTGAGAATCAAATGGCAAGAAGGATTGACCATTGCGTTGTATTGACTATCGATGATTCATAATTAATTAATAAGTAATTATTGGACTTAGCATGTCACGTTTTAGGTAATTAAACTAGACTACCGAAATTTCACTACCTATTCCGATCACTGTTTATAAAACAAAAAATGTTCATTGAATAAATAATTTTAAATAATTAAGTAGGTAGGTATGTTGAAATAATATTCCAAATAACAAAACTGGTGAATCTCTTTTAGGTCTTGAGTCTACCTATGTAAACCTAAATATCTATTAAAAAAGTCGGGACAGGTTAATAGTTAATAGCAAAAATGACTTACGTACAATCGTCTAACAATGCGTGAACTTACTCATACTCTTTAAGTAAAACAAAACATGATAAAAAAATATATCGTGGTAAATGTACGATATTTAACGGAATCTAACCTGTGCAAGTCCGGCGCAGTTGTTCGGTTTTAAATTCTCATTGAAATTAAATAAAATTACCTACTTATGTGACATTATTTCATAAAAAAACGGCAAGTAGTTGCGAAATCATGTCTAAGGATTATAATAGTCTCTTATCTATGTATAAACCACGAAACCTGATTTGTTCACATTTATTTCATTATTTATTTAAATTTATGTGAAATGATTTACTACCGCTTTAGCCTAGTTGGTAGTGACCCAGCCTACGAAGCAAGAGGTTCTGGGTTCAAATCCCGGTAAGGGCATTTATTTGTGTGATGAGCACGAATATTTGTTCCTGAGTTATGGATGTTTTCTATGTATTTAAGTATTTATTTATCTATATAAGTATGTTTATCGTCGTCTAGTACCCATAGTACAAGCTTTGCTTAGTTTGGGACTAGGTCGATTTGTGTAAGATTGTCCCCTAATATTTATTTATTTATTTATTTATTTACCTATTACATGCATACTGAAAACTTGTAATAACTACATTTGAAGACAGACATTTACATTTTACATTTTTAAGACGTCAGTGATCCGTTTATTTTCACTATTTTAACTGCTAAACCGATTTAGATGAAATTTGGTATTGAGATAGATAGTTTGAGTCCCAGGAAAGGACATATGATAGTTTTTATCGCGGAAAATTGCATTATGCCTGGAATAATGATAAACAAATTCAGTCGCGGGCAACAGCTAGTTTAATTATATCCCTCTGAATACAGCCATTTACGTTACAGTCATGTGTAAAATATGGGTGAATACAACTTACATATAAATTTGTCTCATAGTTCTTATGTCGTTGAATTAAGGTATCGGTACATAATTATGAGAGGATTTACTGTACCATAATTTATTTAATTATGTGAAAGTTGTTTAAAACTATCTTACTTACTAGAAATATAACTATAAGCGTACGATCTAGTAATCTCTAATATATAAAAATCTCGTGTCACTGTGTTTATTATCGAACTCCTCCGAAACGGCTTAATCGCTTTTTATGGAACTTTTTTTGTCTATATTTGGTAGGTTTCCAACAGCTAGTAAAAATATAAACCAGACTAATCCATTGAAATAATTATAAAAACTTAAAAAAAAATACCTAACGAAGGCCAAGGGCGGCCAGTGATGCTACCGTGTCACCGCCCTTAGCCTTCAACCTAATCCGGTAGCGTCGGATTCGCTCCGCCTCATCGACTTCGCTTGCTTCGCTCGTTCGAACCCGCCCAATACCAATTTCACTAGATTAGTCTAGTAGGAAAATAATCAGTGCCGGCGTTACGACCACTGACACCCCGGGCAAGAATATTGTGGCGCCCACTTAAGGAAATCAAAATCGAGTGCCAGTTTGGCGAGGGAAGCATCCCACCCCCACCGATCGCCTCCTGAAATTTGACGCCCTAGGCACTAACGCTGGCACTGAAAATAATATTACTTATATAGTATGTTACTACTTTAAACATGAAACTACCGTGAGACTCACTCATAGTGAAAATAAACGGATCACTCACGTCTTAAAACAAGTTTAACTCGACAACTTGAGTGCACGTTTGGCAGCCGCCGTGACGTGCGACTCCGAGAGGAAGGGCTACGGATTAGCCCGAAACATGTCGAGTTAAACCCGTTTTAAGACGTGAGTGATCCGTTTATTTTCACTATGTTACTACTACTTATGAAACCAAAAGAATGTAAATGACCTAATTTCTTTGCTAATTTTTGTATTGTTGTGACTTATTTTTGAAAAGTGTTTTTCAATAAAAAAGACTTGCCAAGATTGTTTATTGTGGCACTTAGCTATATACTTAGAAAAATACTAATATATCACGGCTTTAAACATCATATTTTATATGAAAATGATTTGGTCAGAAAATTCAGGTTATCCTAATCTAATGATTAATTAAAATTGATATCTTGGTCATCTTAGTCTAAAAATGTTAGCTGTAAAAGATACTTAGTTCGTTAGCGCTATGACTGTCTTAATTTGTGTAAATGTTTTTACACCCCTTTTTACATTACTATTGTAATGCACATCAACAGGATATTTTATATCCGTCCACTTAACAACCAGACAAAAAACATTACAAGCCAATTCAAATTGTCATCTGTATGTTATTCGCGCAAAAAGTACCTTTTGTTCTTCAAGCTTGAGTTTCAGCCGTCTATGGGGAATCGATTCTCCGCGGATCGGTCATGGTGACCGGTCACTATGGTCAGACGGTTATACATGACTTGTACACGAATTACAAGATTACGGGGAAATTAATTAGGTTGGGTGTTGTAAACTTTAAGATGCTGGTCGCGGATTGGACGTCAAGAGTAATATCTCTAAGGCGCTGTAGTGTACAGTCAAGCTCAAATACTTTTACGTTACTGCTTAGTTATATACCCCTTAGTAATTTGTTCATCATCATCATCATCATCATCATTTCAGCCGTAGGACGTCCACTGCTGGACATAGGCCTCCCTCATTGATGCCCAATCATTACGATTGGAAGCGATTTGCATCCACCCTGAACCTGCGGCCTTCACCAAATCGCCCGTCCATCTCGTTGGTGGACGTCCCACGCTGCGCTTGCCAGTCCGTGGTCTCCATTCATTCATTCATTACATGAAACTAATGCTGTAATTTTACAGTAGCGATGATGACTTAGTATTTTTTGAGTAATTTTATAAAACTTAATGTGGTGAGAAGACGACAGTTGAATTTCTGACTTTGGCAAACTAGTTACTGCCCGCAACTTAATTTGGGTAGAATTCGGTAATTTTATCGCTATTCTGGGGATTCATAAAATTTCCCGGGATAAAAATGGGTCCAAGGTACCATCTACCTCTATATCAAAATACATCAAAATTGCTTCAGCTACTTTCGCAGCATCACATTTAATTTTGTAATATGAGTTTGGATAACGACGATACTGGATAAGAAAGCTTCCGTTCCGATTTGCGCCGTTAGTAGGTACCTATTTATTTTTTATTCGAAAAACTCCTTTCCCAGAAGTGTAAGGCTATTTGGCCATTTTTTCAAATCTTACAAACTTATAATTGCAATTTTACAAACTAAAAGCTGAAAAAAATTGCACATTTAAAGAACGAGCGATCATTTTTAATAGTCCCTGTTCACCCTGTTTAATGGAATTTAAAAGAAGTCCCACTTTTACGAAATTAAATTATAATAACTGGCAAGTTAAAGCTCGGTCACAGGCTCCACGGTTAGTATTTATTATGTAAAATTATAAAAACAAAGGTCTTGTTTAATAAACAGTCCGAACCGATTCACTGACTCGGAACACTGCTCATCGTCGGTGACAAGTCTTTTGTGTTAGAGTATATTCAATAAATTCGTGCGAATAGGCCCGCCCTACCGTGAAGGTCTCAAGAGATTGTCAATAAGAATTGAATAGGTACTCATTAGGTATACTACTGTAACTAAAGAGAATGTCGGTGGAACTATACAAACATCGACACTACGAAGTACTCTTGCTTATTGTATTTTTTTTGGAAAGGAAAAGAACCTTTCGCCTGATCCAAAACGGGAAAATATATTTTGTGTATTTAACTAATTAACACCTCGATCATTTTTAATTATCACAATAAGTTATTGTATTACTTTAAAGGTCTCGTACTCGAAGGTTCCAATCGCGAAGCCCTATTTTCAAAAACTCACCTAAAACTTGGTCCTTTAAAACGTGAAGACAAGCACTGACACTGAAGCTTAAAAAAACAAAAATCCGTGTTTCTGGTTTGATTTTGTTAATGTGCGGTCGCTGTGACGGCCGGCAATGTATTGGAGGCGGTGTGATAATGCCGGCGTTTATATACTGCATCTGAGGCTTGGCGGAGACGCTACATGGCGTTGTTTGACCAGATAAAAGACAAGAGCATCTCACGAGCTTTTTCCTTATTGACATCCATCATTTTAACTTGCATTGGTCAAAAGCAAGCTAAATTTCTTGATGTGGCGAGGGCCGAGCTCAAAAAAAAGAACTCTTGCTCTGACTCTAGTGTCACGAAACTTTCTTCAAGTGAAATTCTAGTTCAAGGCAATATTGTTTACTTTATTTTCAAAAACACATTCTTATCTCTGTGACTAACGAAACAAAATGCTTTTGATTTAATTCGCCTGTGCGCTGTGGAGTTGGGAAATGAAATAATTATTTTATGTGAATTAGATTTAAGAGGAGCACGTTTTATGCAATATTAATTAGTCACCGCTCTTATTTCGCGGTTTTTCGAATTTCTCACGAGAATCCTTTAGTTTAGCAAAAGACATGCTGAATGTTAACTTACCTTTGTCAAACTAATGTAGTTAGGTACGCTTATCAATAGTCGACGCTCAACTGCAACTGTTAATGTTTTTTAACGAAACTATTTCATCCCTCCTTATTTTGCATGTTTACGTAACATTATCAGTACCTAATTATTCAAATTAGGCTGTATTTATAATCTAAAGACCGTTAAGTATGATCAAAAAGCTACTTTAAAGCCGGTGCTGACTGATGTTTTCTGCCAACTGATGTAGAGTTCATGTCTAGATCCTCCTCTTGTAGTCTTCTGTGACGGTTTTGTTGGAACCGATGATGATGATTCATCATTACATTAATGAAAAAAACATGCCTTAAACTGAAAAATTGGCTAGCTATCTATCCCGTGGGAATTTCTGAAAATCCCTTCTTAGTGCACCTCTATGATCAGCAAGGAACTTGTCTGCCAAATTTCAAGAATCGAGATAGTAGTAGTACTCCAGTAGTTAAAGTGGTGCGTTGTCTGTTAGTCAGTCTATCAGTCAGTACTCAGTCACATAACTACTCTTTCATAGGTATAGATGAACTTTTATACTTTTAGCTGAAACCTACTTAACACATTTTTTGTTCTTCAAATTTTCATAGGCCACAAACGTTCGCTTTATTTGACATAACTGTCACATAACATAACATAC
This sequence comes from Archips crataeganus, assembly GCA_947859365.1. Lineage (NCBI taxonomy): Eukaryota > Metazoa > Arthropoda > Insecta > Lepidoptera > Tortricidae > Archips > Archips crataeganus. The sequence continues at coordinate 6,301,553 of OX402057.1, read as the reverse complement.
CTATAAAAGTGCGTCTTTGCCTTTTGATTTGCTTTTATGTTTAAAATTGTGTCACTGAATTTACAATAGAGATGATGACACCACCAATCAAATGTATGAGCTGTCAAAATACGATTCTCCCTTAGATTTTGTATGGCAATAGCTAGTTATGACGTCACTTATTTGCCAACTCAATTGAATATTTATTTGTTTTATAGCATCTAAAATTCTAATTTTGCTGTTAATTGAAAATTAATCTGGTTTTTCAGGACTAAAACTAACTGTTTTTTTTTACTAGAGTTGCGTCTTGGAAGTATTGCTCTATGGTGTCATCTACACTATTATTATTTCTAAATCGACGCTTTTCTGGATATCAACATCTTTAAAATATACTCGTTTACTTAAGTGTGTGCCGGTTAAAAGAAAAATCTTTTATTTGAAAAACACAATCAATCTAACCTATATACGACCCACTGCAGAAAGAGGGTCTCATTCTGAAAGGAGGCCTAGGGGATTACTAGGGGTCCCTGCACTATGCTTCGCATGTATCGCAGAGGACCAGATAAAATTGTATAGCAGAATCGAGATAACAACATAATAACAGACTTATTTAACTTAAAATGTTGACACTACTTAAAACTAAATAAAGTGTTAAAACAGAGTAGGCAAAGTAGGTTGGGCTAGTGATATAAAATAATAAAATCACGCATTTACTATCGTCGATCATTTCTGAAGAGCAACGACGTCACGCATTTTGAATATGCTCAGCGGTTTTATCAATATTAATTACTTGCATAAGCGTATAATAAATATAAATGGCATTGCAAATCTTTCTTATGGACGCTGTCAACGTGCAACACACGCATTACGGACTCTTGCCAATGTTTTAGTATAATTTTCGTATTTGTTAATTTTACGTTGTTGCACTAGCTGGCCAATAAAATTTAATTGTACCCTTAAGGTGTTGTTCGTGTAATAATAGACAAAAATACACTTATGGCCGTTTGAATTTATTACATAGTCAAAATATTATTCCGTTGATAAAAGTTTAAACGGTAGGGATAAGTTTTGTTTGAAACATTATGCATGTTTACCGAGCGATATGTTTTGACCGTATACTTCGTTTTTTTAGCATTACAAAAAGGGTAAACAACTTAAGTATAAATAAACAAAATATGTATAATAAATAAACTATAAATTGTAAAACGCTTAGAAATAGTAACTGAACTACCTATTACTTATAAAACCAAAAAAATGTAAATGACCATATGTCCTTTTGCTAATTGTTACATATTTGCTGTGACTTATTTTTCAAAAATGTTTTGCAATAAAAATAACACGTAAAGATTGTTTACCTTCTCTCTAATGCTAAAATAAATGAAGTGTGCCTAGTCAGAAAAAGCGTGACAAATTATAGCCTGAATTCTTGGTATCTTAGCTGTCTAAGTCAGTTGAAAGAAGAGGCTGAAAGAAGCATTAAATATACAATTAAAAAAGTATTGTCCGTCCGTACGCAGTGACTCTGTCCGACGACGCTGATGTGGCCGTGACCTTAACTCTATCTGAACCTATACCTACTCGTATCAACATCAAATTGTTATGGTGAAAGTCTCAATATTTTGAAATCGCCGCTTAGGCGTTGATTTATCAATAAGTAATGTATTTTATGTGTATTTTTATTATCTTACGGTACCATGAGATGTCTCCGAGCATCACAATCTGTAGAAGAATGCGTTATTATGTACAATACCTAGTTGTAGGTAGGGAGAATATAAGAAGTATATGGTACGGATTATACAAGGTGCACTATTGAACGTGATACAAAATTCGCGTTTCTATCTCAGTTAATGTTGGACAATATAATGCATTATCTCAATTTGTTATAATTAGTCGTACATAGGTATATTATTTGAAGTGGTCCATACATTGAGTTTGTAATTTAATTTCAGTAAAATGTAATATCCTAAACTTTATCAGACTAATTATTAAAATTGAGTGAGTGAGGGCATTATATCGTCCAGCATTAGCTGAGCCTTAAACAATAATTTTGTATCGCGTTTAAAATCTCACCATGTTTAGGTACTTGTTTTTTTATTAATTATTAGGTATGATGTAAATACTTCAAACCATTTTCTACCAATACCATCTTTACAAAATAGTTATAAGTGGTTAATATAAAAATGAAAAATTCATGTCAATAGTACAAGTAATGAAGTGTAAAAATTAAGAGTAAATACAGATTAATGAACTGAAAAAAATACTTTGCTCACCCGCGATTTATTTAAAGTCGCGGGTGAGCAACGTAATTGTTTCAGTTCATTAATATGGACCTCCGCAAAGTAACGCCTGATTCGATAAATTATTTTTCTCAAACATGCTATGAAATATTGACGTTATGTTCCTTAAAATACGCCACGAACTGTCACGTTGCAGGTGCGGCTAGACGAGAGGTCAATAATGGAATTTCATACAACATTGCTGGCCAAGTGATCGTCTATTGTTTTATGTGACACAGCACCATGACGTTTAATAGGTCGACGTGGTCGACGTGGATGGATGGATGGACGGACGGATGGACGGACGGACGGACGGACGGACGGACGGACGGACGGACGGACGGACGGACGGACGGAGGGATGGATGGATGTTGATGGATGGATGGATGGATGGATGTTGATGGATGTTGATGGATGTTGATGGATGTTGATGGATGTTGATGGATGTTGGTTGATGGATGTTGATGGATGTTGGTTGATGGATGTTGATGGATGTTGGTTGATGGATGTTGATGGATGTTGGTTGATGGATGTTGGTTAATGGATGTTGATGGATGTTGATGGATGTTGATGGATGTTGATGGATGTTGATGGATGTTGGTTGATGGTTGTTGATGGATGTTGATGGATGTTGATGGATGTTGATGGATGTTGGTTGATGGATGTTGATGGATGTTGATGGATGTTGGTTGATGGATGTTGATGGATGTTGGTTGATGGATGTTGGTTAATGGATGTTGATGGATGTTGATGGATGTTGATGGATGTTGATGGATGTTGGTTGATGGTTGTTGATGGATGTTGATGGATGTTGATGGATGTTGGTTGATGGATGTTGATGTATGTTGATGGATGTTGATGGATGTTGTTAGATGTTGATGGATGTTGATGGATGTTGATGGTTGTTGATGGATGTTGATGGATGGATGGATGGATGGATGTTGATGGATGTTCTTGTTCATGGATGTTGACGGATGTTGATGGATGTTGATGGATGTTGATGATGTTGTTGGTGATGGTAATGGTGATGGTGATGGTGATGGTGATGGTGATGGTGATGATGATGGCGGTGATGATGGTGGTGATGATGATGATGCATGTTTGAGAAAAACTCTATACAAGCATTGGCCACGAACAGGGATTGCCGGCCTCGTATCTCTAGATGGCCTCGTTAACACTCGGCCATCTATAACTACTCGGCCGGCAATCCCCTATTTCGCGGCCGCTGCAGTAATGTACTATAAATACAGATTTTTATTTGCTAGCATCAGCATTAAATCAGGAATATTAGATTAACTTTCAAGCAACCTGATGCTGGTTCTTTATATTACATTTTGTACGGATTTTTTTCTATCAAAGACTGTCGTGGAAGACAACAACTTAATTAACTTCCTCAGGTCGTGGAAATATCCCAATTGCTTTATTATTTTAGGTGAATCTTATTTCTGTTTACTTCTCAATCACCTATTTTCATTAAAAAGGAAGGTTGAACGACTCCTTATCCCAATATCAAATTCGGGACAATGTTTTGTAAATAAATTTAATAATTAGATGCTTTGATCTTCCCATTTACTTTGCTTTGCGAGCAAAAACTTTTGAGATTATTTCCGTTTTTTTTTTAATACGCAGTATATAAGATAAAACAGCAGTTAGAGCTAGAAAGTGTCGCAAAATCGTAATGGTGGGGAAACTGAATCACACACCAGGGTGAACCCTTTTCATTGCAAATGTCATGTTGACATTCCATACATACATCTGCCAGATAAATTATCGTGAAATTGGTTGTGAAAACGTTCCACTCTGGTACACGATTGAGTTTCCTTGACTTGACTGTAGGTACCTTGCGTTACGCGGCCCGCTTGACGGCTGGACTCTTTACTCGTAAATTATAAATTATTTTGTGTTAAAAACTGTCTGATATCGTAGATACACTATTTGGAATATTACATATATTTACCCCATAAAATTTGAAATAAATATTCATTAAAATATTACAACCCCTAACCCTAATTGGGCTTTTCGGTTAAAGAAAACATAGTAAGGAAACCTAGGAAGCAATTGAATAGTACCTACCTATGCGTGTGCAGTTCCCAATCTGCAATGGGCTCGTATGGGAATAACAGCCTAAGCCCTCTTGAGCTGAGAGAATTCTTGCGCCCATCGGTGGGACGTATACGTACTACATAGGCTGGAGATGAGTCTCTGACGACTCATCTCTCATTACAGGGTTAAAAGAGGGACTATGGAAATCTCGACACTGTGTTATTTCTACTGCTGGTCGGGCCCGGGAACTATCAAAACCTGTTAACGGTATTCTTAAAGTGCGTCATTTGAATATTTATATGTGATAACACTAAATCTCCCAAGTGCGGCTGATCGCACTATAAATTACTTTGCAGTTTGTATGCAACTCTCGCGTTTACTGTGTCTACACTGACGCTGGAATATAAAATTGTTTACATATGTGTTAAAGATTAGCTACGTAAGTATACAAGTGCCTTTAGTCATAGGCTTATGACGAAAATAGCAAAGATACTAGTAACATAAGGTAAGCTGGGGGGCTACCTACTACGAAATTCGAAGTTCGAACCGTCTTCGGTTTCATACTTATCGTGAACGGCATAGCACGATAAGAGGTTTGAAAATCGAATTTCGTGGTATAAGGCCTGGATTGAGTCAGAAAGTGACCGATGGATCAGCCATTACCTGGGCGAGCTCGGACTAAAATTCGAAAATGCGTTTTCTCTCAGACCAAGCTAGATCGATTGTTTGCCACTAAAGCCCCCACATAGCACAGGAGTATCTTAGGAGTATCGATTAATATTATCTGACTACATCTGGGTATGAAGTTAATTGCTGACGACTTTTGTCGCTTCTGTTCTTCTTCTGACGACAATGTTTACGACCCATCGCATACACCCATCCATTCGCCACAATACTCGAAGCCAGCAGTAGAGCACGGTTTTCAAGTTCCTTCATTTCAATAGAATTTAAGCCAACTAATATGGATTACTGATTGTTTAGGTTTCTAAAAATGTAATTATTATTGAACACTAATAAAAAAATGTTTTTAATCATATCACTTGGGACCTAGACAATTTGGTGTTTATGTCAGTTGGCTAGAAGTGTCTACGAGATTGTCAGATTCTATTAAATAAGTAGGTATTGAAAGTTTAAATCTGCACCGAATTATATTTGATGCATTTGAGACAAGGATATTTTAGGACAGTGACCATCGTTTTTGTTGACGAGTTTTTCAATCAGCACCTTGGTAGCATCCGACTTTAAAAAGTATCATTCACGGAGTGTGATGGTCAGGTGTTTTAGCGGTTGAAGTGTCAAACCGTAGAGGTCGTTTATGTTTTCTGCTGTTTCCTCAAATATTTACATTGATTTTTCCTTGTTTACCTAATAACATTTATTTATTTTTGAATGTAAATTAAAGCAAAAACTCTCATTGCTTTTAAATATAGATACATTTAAAGCTTTATGTTTCAGACTTTAGCGACTTTCATTCGTATTTAAGTTATTTAACATTACCGGGACCGGGGGGTTTTATTCACGGCTGTGTATATTCTTCTTCTTCGAATATATAAAAATCTCGTGTCACAGCGTTCGTTTGTAATCGAACTCATCCGAAACGGCTTGAGCGATTTTTATGAAATTTTTTGTCTATATTTGGTAGGTCTGAAAATAGGTCGTAGGCTATTTTTTATACCCCTTATTCTTCGCAATGTGGTCGAAACGTAGAAGCATTTTTCGTAATATGAGGTAGGCAATCGTAATTAAGTTCCGAATGACATTAATTACTTAAAGGTATATCGAATTAAGTTTACCTTCGAATTTGGTACTCATCATCTCCTTTTTAATAGAAAACTACCTATAAATCTAACTAGGTAGCTAAATCTGAACACGGCAGGGTAATTGTGTAAATTTTTTGACACTCGGCATCGGATTGAAATGACAGTTTTTGTATGGCTGTGACAGCTGGCTGATTCCGATACCAATTGTCAGCCAATACAAGAACTGCGATTGCGAGGGAGTTAGACAATTAGCCTGCGGGACTAATGGCTCGCTACACCAGGTCTGATAATTTTCTGTTATTTTAAGTGACAAATAGCTGTGATGCCGTCTTTGTTTAACCGAACCAAATAGATATAGACAGCATCATCTGTCATATAAGATAACAGGAATTCAGGAACAAGATACAGGGATACGTTGTGTCTTCCAGACATCAGAATGTTTGAACTAATTACGTCTATCTAGTAGCGTCTGCTTTGGAATATTATTTAGTCATCATCATCATCAGCCTATGTTCGTCCACTGCTGGACATAGGCCTCTCCCATGGCACGCCACTGAGCACGATCCTCGGCCACTCTCATCCAGCTGTTGCCAGCCGCCTTGCGAAGATCATCGCTCCACCGAGTCTGAGGACGTCCCACGCAACGTTTGCCGATCCGTGGTCTCCACTCAAGAACTCGTCTACCCCAACGGTTATCGGTTCTTCGGGTTATATGGCCTGCCCATTGCCACTTCAGCGTGCTGATGCGGTGGGCTATGTCGATAACTTTGGTTCTCTGTCGGATCACTTCGTTACGAATTCGATCTATTATCTAGTAAGTACACCCAAATACAGGTTGTCCTAAAACTCTAATAACTTAATACTACTTAAACTAATGACCTAGTACCGGGCGAGAGTACAAGTAAGTTATAACACTTATACTTAACATTTCTGGAAAAAATAAGAAAAACAACCATGTCACTGAGTTAAGCGATCATAGACATTTTTTAGAAAATATCTAATCATCATCCCAGCCTACATACGTCCCACTGCAGGGCACAAGCTTCCTCTCAGAATGAGAGGCGTTGGGACATAGTTCCCACGCGGGCCCAGTGCGAATTGGGAACTTCACGCACACCACTGAATTTACGTAACCGTAAAGCTCGTGATAAATTTCAAATGTAATTTCGCACATAAATTCCGAAAAACTCAGAGGTGCGAGCCGGGATTTGAACCCACGAACCTCTGCTTGAGAGGCCTAGGTCAAACCACTAGACCACCACGGCTATAAAAACTTAATACTAAAATATAACTTGACCTTTCACCGGGTAACAGGTTGTCGATGATTTTTAGGACATTTTGTATACATATTTGGGAACTAAGAAGTATAAGTATGCTTGAAAGAATTTGCACAGACATAAACAGTCAGACAGTTCTTAAGCATAAGCTAACAATCTATGGATTTTGTTATCTGAAAATATAATATCACTAATAATATTATCACTTGTAGCAAAAAACAGCTATGTTATGTGCATTAAAATCTATAATAAACTACCTGACCATATTAAAGTCTGACCTTCTGTAAATTTAGAATAATGTTAAGAAAATGGCTGGCTGATAAAAAAAATTGTTTATTTCGGACTATTAAAAAATCCATAGAGCTTGTTAGTAGGTACACTTCGACTGTTAAGAGGCAAACTGACCCAAAACGCCCCCCCGGCGACAGTGAATTTTATAGGTATAATCTCAATGACGCCCAGGATGGCGTTCGAAACAATTAGCCCCTCAACAGTCGACTTAATATCTATGTAGGATGATAAGTGCTTTTATAGTGTACAGGAATTTTTAAACTGTGATTAAAGTTAAGTTATTGTTTTCATTTTTATTTAAATTTCGCATGCCTTTTTTGGTAGATTTTAGTGAGACTTAATGTACTTAATTCATGTAATCTTATTGTACCTGAAATCAAGTGAAATAAATTAATTTGAATTTGAATAAATAATTTTTGATTTTTTTTTCATAGTATGTAGCGTTAGAGCCTCTCTCATTCTGAAAGTACGCCTGTGCCCTGGAGTGAGATGTACATAGGCTGGGATAATGATAATATGTAAACCTCATGTAAAAGGGGTTTCGTTAGAGACAATTGCTGTATTTCAATTGACCATAGTCTTAATTGTTTTTTTTATAAATAATAGCTTTGAGAATTCTCTCATAATATATTCGTCGTATCCATCATTGTCTTCTGGTAGGTACATACTTAGTATTGATGTTTATAAAAACAAGAATATTGGCAACTTCCTTCAAGGCCCTTGTCTTACACGCCGTATTTGTGTCTCAAAAGAATTAATGTACTACGTTAGGTGTACATTGGATGGTACTATTTATTTACTTCCGTACACCCTGCGCCTAAAACGTAAGCTTGTTAGGCAAGCTTATTCTTATGTTTTCGCGATTACTTTACATTAATTAATCGTAACGAAACTAATTAGGTAAACACTCTTTTAAACGGATAAGTTAGCGTGTGAGAAATTTTTGATGGGTTTTTGTATGTGCATATGAACCTATACAAATTTACGTAATGAATGAGAATCAGGTGTACAAAGAAGAACTTATCCCATAAATGGATTTCTACCATCTAACCACTGATTTTAATATTGCCTGGTAAGCGCGCGCGTCTATACAATATGAGGTCAAAGATGAAAACCATACAGAAGATGATTAATTATTGATTATACACTACAAAATCCCGACTTTTGGAACCTTTGCTTTGCATACCTTCATAAAGTCGGGAATTGTATAATTCTTAAACGCAATCTTATATCAGTTTAAATAAGCTTCCAACCAAGCTGGTTTTTGGCATTTCCGGTCACATTGTACGCTCTTGAACTCTTTCTGTCCAAATCGAGCATCTGCTGCATACAAAATGGAGCGTTTTACGCCTACGCCAAACTTGAAATTGTACGTTTCCCCAGTTCATTTTGATGTGTTTTCCGATAAAATTCCAGCAATTTATCTCATCCACTTTTATGTGCAGCTTTTAGTGTGCGTGTGTGTTTTTTGCTTGGAAACTTTTCTATGCAAGCAATATGTTTTTATGCTTAGGGAGCGAAATCAGAAGGAAGAACTGGACAAGTTGTATTTTTAATTAACAAATTGAAAATACAATACCTAGTAATTAAATTAGTCACATCCACAGAAATAATAATAAAGAGGATAGAAGTGCCTTAGACGCGTGACCTTGGCGCCGCGCTTGTGTTTCGTAGGTCACAAGCGCGCGACTTGTGGCTCAGTGCTATTTGAAACATGGGTATGACAACAAGTGCTTTAAAATGGTGTTTTGCAGCATTAGCAATTGCGGAAACTCGTCCACACTGTGTAATTACACTAATAAGGGGATTACATTTCATTGGTATGTATTAATTTAATGTAATAATACGGTTTATATCAAAATACAACTTGAGAAAAGATTTCATTATGAAATATTGGTTTACACGTTATTAACACGAAACTTCATATACCATTGCTACTCATGCCCATAAAAACGCAGATCGTTTTGAATTATACGCAGCAATGTAAAGTAATTTTTGATAACCCTTCCGTCTTGCACAAAAGTTCGTGGTACGGACAAAAAAACAGGTTACGACTAGTGCAGAGATAATGCCGACGCGGCCAATAAATGGCGCCGTTGTGTAAATGTGGGTATGACTTACGTTGAGTGTTATTCAACGCTATCTCTAAGGTGTAAGGTTCATAATTGTTTGTAAGCAAAAATATTAGTAATTGTGTGCGTGATTGCGTAGTACGGTTCCGGTCTTTTGCATGTGTGCATTAACACAGTAAGTAGAGGGGATGAAGCAGCGACACGAGTTCCGGAAGAAAATAGGAACTAAGGCATTTCTATCCTCTTTATTATTATTTCTGTGGTCACATCCCTTAATCCTATGTTACGAGTAGTACTTACAATAATTAAATAAGTAAGTTGTATTTATGCTTCCGAATTTAGAAACTTCGATAGAGCGATTTAAAACATGAATGACGTTACCAGCGTTAATTACTCGTGCGGCGTAGCAGTTCTTTCATTCGATTACTAGGTGGCGCTAGTACTACTGCTACTACTTTCTGTACTTGTTTACACCCATGCCAATTAAAAGTTTTCTAGTACCTGTTAAAGAGTCTGAGCTAAGCAGCGTATATATGGACAGACAGATAGGCAGACGGACATGGCGAAACTATAAGTAATGTTTTGCCATTTTCAACCGACGAAAACAAAAGGAGGAGGTTCTCAAGTCGACGTGTATATTTGTTTTTTTTTTTATGTATGATCACGCATAACTTTTTACAGAGTGGTCCAATTTTGATGATTATTTTTTTATTGGAAAGCGTATACCCCGAGGGTGGTCCCATTTAAATTTGGAAATAATATTCCTACCCTAAGGGTAGGAAAACAGGGGATGATTAATTGTACAGTTACTGATTGTACTATATGACCACGCATAACTTATTACAGAGTTGTCGGATTTTGATGATTCTTTTTTTATTGGAAAGCGTGTACCCCAAGGGTGGTCCCATGTAAATTTGGAAATAATATTCCTACCCTAAGGGTAGGAAAACAGGGGATGATTGACTAACTTTTTACAGAGTAGCCTGATTTTCATAATTATTTTTTATTGGATAGGGTATACCTTGAAGTTGGTATTATATAAATTTGGAAAAAAATTTCCTCAAGGAAGGGAAAAAAGTATAAAATAAAAACTTTTTAACAAAAAAATTAAACCGCCGAAAAAACTGAAAAGCAAAAAATAATACCTTTTTTGTTTGACCTTAATCTAGGTAAGTACCAGTTTGAAGTCGGTGCCTCAGCACTACCCAGGAGGATAATCTTCTACCTGATAAGCTTCTATCACTTCTCCTGGCTCGTGCTGAGGCACCGGCTTCAAACTGGTACCTACCTAGATTAAGGTCAAACAAAAAAGGTATTATTTTTTGCTTTTCAGTTTTTTCGGCGGTTTAATTTTTTTGTTAAAAAGTTTTTTACTATACATAAACTATCTTAAAAACGTTGCCTTTTATCACTCTGACCATAATATCTGTTGTCTTTTTCTAAAAGGGTGACCAAAATTAGCATTATACAGTCATGGTGTTCAACAAACTGTCCTATCATTTGTTGATCAAAAGTGACGCAGTGTTCGTTGAAATCCTCTATTTTTTATCTTGCACCTTCAGTCTCAAATCATTCCTGGAAGTTTCCCGTAATAATCGTAATTTATAACCGCTCTTGTTCACGATTCTACAAAATGACACTTAAGTTTACGTCATAGACAATAATGGTCTTGATCGTCATCACCATACGCTTTAGGTTTTCACGCGAGTTGTTTTCAGGCATTTGCTCATTACCTGTAATATTGTTAGAGCCACTTCCAACCTTACTGTTCACTTAATACAGGTGAATTTTAACGCGAAACAGCTGTGTTCATGCTAATATTACGTTTTTGTACGATCATGTGCATCGTTTTTAGAATTTCTGTCACCAATTAGAATTGATTAGACACGTTAATTAGTTTTTAAGACATCGAGCTTCTTTGGCGTGTTAGTTGCGACAAAAGAATAAATTCAATTTTCGTTTAAAAAAAGATGTGCCTATAGGTAGGTATAGACCACAGAAGCAATGTGGATTTATAGCTAATTTGTAGTTTCTTTCTTTAGTGTAATTGTTTAATGTTTTACGCCATACGATTAAATAAATAGAAGCAAAAATTGTAAAGGCGGCATGTGTAGTGTGTTACCTGTAATGATGTTAGTAAAAATGTGATTAAGATATAAACTTTGTTTCTTTGTTTATGTTTGTGCATAACGAGTAATCTCTGGATTTACTGAATCAATGTAAAAATACTTTCATTTATCGAAATATGCTACCTATTCCGGATTAATATTAACATAATATTAGGTTAGCTTGAAAATATCCCTTTTAGGGATAAGTTCGCCTTTGTACTCTTTTTGTTTTGATGTTTTTTGTATTATATTATTTTGTATTATTTTTGTGCTTTATCTCTAGTAATGAGAGACCATTTCACAGTGTTATCTTGCCATGACCACCAGCATTCTATGAATGGCCGGTTAAGAACCACTGATACAGATTTAACTTTACACACACGCATGACTCCTACCTGAGTCCGGCCTTGCACTTGTATTGGTGGAACGATTTAGCGATCGGTGTCAAATGTGAGTATTCGTGCCGAATTCTTTGTTTTGACTGAATTGCCGCTCGTGCCAAGTGAACAGGCCGGTACCAAACAAAATTAGCGACAGCGGAAAATTTATTTTTACAACATTATTTCTAGTTTACATGTAGTAAAGCTAGCGTAGCTTGAATTTTGAATGTTGTCAATTGACTCTTCATTTCCACATCAGAGCGACTGGGTATATTATACATAGTAATGTAATGCAGATTTGAGTTTGGGGTTAGTAAATCAAATAGGTTTTAATACCTCCAACAAATCATTTATTAAACATAGACAGATGAATGAAGAAATAAAGTTCACTAAAATCTTAACGACAAAAAAAAGGTTTGGTGGAAATCGACACTGAAAGTTTTTTTTTGAAACTAGAAAAATCACTGTTCGCATCGGTTCGCAGGGTGAAAAGTTATCGCTCAATATTGACAGCCTCTTCTTTTCATTGGATTCTGCATTTTTGCTAAGCGTAAAGTGGCCTGCTCTTCATATCTACCTACCTACTTACATATTATGATTATTATGAACGAGTAAGGCTGCGGCTCCACTGAGGCGGAGACGAGCGGAGCTGAGAGGGATCGACCAATCATATTACATGAAATCCACATCTCGTCTCCGTTCATGTAATATGATTGGTCGATCCCCACACGTCTCCTCTCAGCTCCGCTCGTCTCCGCCTCAGTGGAGCCGCAGCCTAAATAATCTTACGTATTCACTTACTGCTGTGTACACAGGTACACTGTAGATACCTCGTGGACCTTGCCGACTATAAAACAATATTTTTTATTTCTATGTTCAAAAGAACATTTTATTCAAAGTAACTAACGCATCTAGCAAGATAATTTAATTGCAGCTCGTAAAAAGAAAAGTTGCATTGCCTCTAGTGCTTGTGTCGTTGATTTAGCCATTTAATGGTAGTGTCACACCTGCACTTCTTAGGGATTGTATACATTGGATTTTCCAAAAATTTCCCAACGGTAACATCGTGCATAGTTATAAGCACAATTAGGTTTTTACTTCTTCATTCTTTCATGGACTTGACATTGAGTCATGATAACTGGCTATGATTTGAAACAAAAAGAGAAAAATAAAATACACATTATTTTGAAAAATTGTTTTACCATTCTTGATTATTGTTGGCCGAGTTACGTTCTTTGACCGGCAATAGTACATTATTGTGCAGGCCTGCAAGTAGGCAATTACTGTCCGGGAATTGGTTTAAAGTTTTAAACAGACGATTTTGCGAGTCCGTTTGATAATATGAAGGCAACAATTTCTGTTTTGGCCGAGGTGAATATAATGCTTTTCTCTAGGAACAAAAAGGAACCAACAATAAAAAATGTTATTGGCCCAAAGTAAAATAAATAACAAAACAATACGTTGTCTTTTTTATCAATCTCATATAAAACGATGTCATACTATGTTTTTTTGATGTTTTTGTTTTACTTATCTATGTTTTCAAAAAATTTAAAGGTTGTCACCTGGACAACAATGGAATTCGTATGCAACATTGCTGGAGAGTTTAGCGTTCTAGTTTTTTTTTAATTTTAGATTAACTGTCAACAATGGATTTTGCCTTCTGATGTGTATTTATGTAACCAATGAAGACTTTTACGGTCATTTTAGAGAAAAAAACTTTTTGAAATTATCTGGCTCCTCAAAAACCTCCGTGAAGCCACAAGAAACCGGTTAACTCAAAAACTTACTTAATTTTTAATGCATTTAAATTTTATGGAACGTTTTATTGTCTCGGGATGCTCCGCGGTGCACTGACTTTAAAATATTTTTTATACCTATCTGCCTTATTTATGACGGCTGTCTTATAATTTGTTTCGGTGTTTTACGATATATTTCAATAATGTTAATACCATTTCCGTTACCGAAAACTTGTATGTCTGAATGAATTTTAAAATATTATCTCCGTTATTTAATCTTATCATTAAGCGTGTTTGAGTTTCGGTGCAATGTAATAATAAATTTATAATTTCTTTCCGTGTTGTCTCTCCCCAACAGACAAATTTACCTGATTTTATTCAGTTTAAAGATAAAAAAAGTAACTTAGCGCATTCACTGCCGGGAACGCATATATCTTTAACTTTCGCCTACTTAGCACCGTTGTCTTAGTTTGGCAGTCATTTGAACGCACATGTGCGTTTGTGGCATCTGAAGAAATCTCGAGTCTGACAGCCGGCAGCGAATGCGTCAAGCGACGGAAGACGCTGCACGGTATCTAAATTAATAATTATAAATGTGAAAGTAACTCTGCCTTTTTGTCTGTTTGGTGCCTCTTCACGGTAAAACCACTTAACCGATCATGTTGAAATTTGACAAGGATATAATTTAAATAACGAGGTTAAAAAGCGCTACTTTTTACTGAAAATTTTAAAAAGGCGTACCTATTTTTCAACGGAACCTGATAATCACAATACAATACATACAATTACATCGTTAGTAAAAAGATTTTTGTTAACTAGTTTTAAATTTTCTTTTAGTTTGATTTGTTTGATATAGCAGGTTAGGTAGGTACTTAGGTAGGTACCTTTTTTGTTATTATGAAAAAACAACTTTCTGCCAAGTTCTTCCAATGCATTCTTCTTAGCAATGATGTTTTTTTCTAAACACTGGTATCTAGAAAATACAAAATACAGTGTAAGAAGCCTTTTGGTCTTCAGAATAAACGTTGTAAGTTCCATTTGATACAATTCTCTAGTGCTGCCGTTTCTTTTATTTACTATCGCGTTTTTTCTGCTACCGACATTAGTTGACCTTGCAAACCTACTTATTGTCACGACCCACAAACCTGCAAACTGCCACAAAAGAAAGAAAGTCTGTTTTTCAGCCAACCGACAGATACATACCAACTTTCGAAGGCTCCAGAAGAAAATAACTAATTTATGGATGACAATTCCTTTCTTGTTACTAGGGCTGCATATTTATTTAGGTACTTTTGTTATACTGACTGAAATAGACACACATAATATTTATCATGGGTATCAACTAGTTATAAAATTATAAGAAAAAAAATTAGAAGCTCTAGAGGATTCCAGAAGAGGAAGACAACCTCTATTACCAACCCACCAACCAGACATTCCACCCAGTGAGCCGCCCCCTTCCTCAGCCTCTTACCTACGTAAGACAATACGCAAGCTGAAATTATTGGCGTACAGTTAGGAACAGAAGTGTAGGTATGAGCGTTTGTGGGGTACAATGTGGGTACAATGGTGTGTACCTAGACCTTTTATTGCCTCTACAAAAATATGTTTACATTTTTTTCGCTTTATACACTCCAACATCTTTGTAGTAGACTGTACCTACACTGTGCAGCTGAATAGTTTGTTAGTAGTAATCTTCTTTTTGAAGTGGCAATGGGCGGGCCACATCGCTCGTTGGGGAGAAAGGTGAGTGACGACTACGAACTGGATGGCGAGGCACAATAATAATAATAAAGCATGGGACGATTGACATAGTCCCAAACTAACCAATGATTGTACTATGGATGGGTTCCAGACTACGCATAACAACCACTGGAAGGCCTCCCACTAGATTGACTGACAACATTGTGAGAGAGAGAGCAAGAGGCGAGTTATCGGGTAACAGGTAATTTTGGTACAAATGCCAAAATGCATAAAATGTCTGGATGGAACATTGTCAAGAAGGACAAAATGTTTTTGCCACCAAGTTATTTTGTCTGAATACTTCAGAGGGAGAATATGCTTAGGCCAACATGTTCTTTAAGTTAGAATGTTTCCAAGGCAGCATTCACTGGGGTCTAAGGCTGCGTTTCCACCAGAGATGTGCGAGGATGCGTTGCGAGGGATGTGTGTATCATGAACCAATAGAAACACTTCATTCACTTAGGACTTTTTAAATGAAGTGTTTCTATTGGTTCATGACACACACATCCCTCGCAACGCATCCTCGCACATCTCTGGTGGAAACGCAGCCTTAATGTCCTTTTTAAAAGTTTTCACGACAGAATAGTCTGTGCTCAAAATGTTCAAAATCGGATTGACTGAATGTGCTCATTGGCATTATTATAATTTTTGGCTTTTATACAATTTGACAAAGGGATTTTCGAACTCGTTGAGCATTTTCAGATCTTGGCCATTTATCCTGTGTTCATTTTTTCTATTATATAATTAGACTCTTAGGTTTATGTGGCATCTAATTCTTTTGTCTTTTGTTCATTATAACATGTTTACATTTCCATACTTTTTGACCGTTGTACATTTTGATAATGAGACATTTTGAACCGTTGTACCTATACTTATTTAAACACTTGAACCAAAATAACCAGTTATCGTTTATTGTAGCGTTCTAAGAGGGTTGCCTTTGTTGAACAGTGGACATCTTTCGGCTGAAGATGATAATGATGATGCCATATCTTCTTTTCCAAGATAGGTAAATAATAATTCAAAAGTATTAAGATCGTCGTTTAAGCTTCCAAATCGCCGATTTCTGATGCACGCGCATTTAAAGCGTTAATACTCTGATCAGTGATCAATTATCGTTTCCCGTTAGATCTCAATCAGGCACTTAGCGTTTCTAAACCTAAGCTCGACTAAACCATAACCCGGTCAGTGTAAATCAATCTTTAAGTGTTAGCAATAATTATTTTACCGTACGCTAAGCCTGGTCTTAGCATTAAACTCTATGAATTAAGCGCACTAACAACTGACGCGACGTAAATGTAAACTCGGAAAGTAATTATTTACCGCGTTCCGGTTAGCCCGTTAACTGTCCACTAACCGTTAAATAACATGTTACTTAATAGTATTTTGTTATGTTGATGTCCGCTTAATAGAGAAGGTTTAGGGGCAGGTGCTCGAATGTCAGTTTTTTTAGAGGTGGAAGAAATTTACATTTATGTCAACTGTCCTGTCTTAATACCCATTCGCCTGTTACATTTCTGGCGACGATGCCCTTTATCATAAGACGGCCATTCATACAGATGCGAGACGGAAAACGCATTAAAATTTTAATTTGTAGTTAATCAATCAGGTCCGTAAGGAACCCTTATAACTTTGGCATGTTCGTCCTTTGTCTGTCTGTCTGTCCAGCCACGACTCAGCTTAGAGACTGTTTGTGCTAGGACGCTGTAATTTTGCATGGGTAACAATTTTAATCTCGCGAACAAAGTGAGTATTTAGTGGTAAGATAAAATAAAGAAAAACATTTTTTAGGGTACCTCCCATACACGTAAAGTAGGGATGATTTTTAGGCGTCCGTACCCAAAGAGTGCTAACGAGACCCTATTACTAAACTGTGCTGTCTGTCCATCTGTCCGTCCGTCTGTCACAGGGCTTTATCTCGTGAACTGCAATAGCTAGACACTTGAAATTTCCACTGGCCGCTAAATAACAAATACCAAAAATAAAATAAATTTAAAAACTAAATGGGGTCGTCAAACCATTAACGTGTTTTTTTAGCGTTCTTAACTCAATCTTTAAAATGACATTAACTAGATATTTCAAATTTTCACAGCATAAATTTATTTTATAATATTTTATAATGAATTAATGACCGATTCTAACTGTAGTAGCAGAACGGACAACAATCACGTGAATTGTTTCGTGTACCTACCTAAAAATACACCGGTAATTATTTAACTTTGGCCAATGTTAACTAATTGTTTTTAAGAAACGGCTATTTAGAAAAAATCCTCACGTACAACTCATTATCAAGATGATGTTTTTAGAATGACTCCGGCAAGGTCAGGAAACATCTCGGAAGTAACAATCATTACTGTGGATCTTGTCGTTAAACCGCACATTTCATTTAATGTGGTTTACGGCAGTGCATTAGGATAATTATGTTTATGTATTAAGCTTTGTGTATGGAAAGATAACAAGGACAGTTTTTCGAAAATAAACATAAAATATTATAAATCTTATTTGAAAGGCCACTTGGTGGGTGCCGAAAAGCGGTCAGCGACGACGAAGTAGGTAGTCCAAGAAGATGGCTGGACGATTTGGGCGTATACGCAAAGGACTGGACTGACATTGCGCCAATCAAGTGGGGAGGCCTTTGCCCAGCAGGATAGGCGGATCTTGTGACCATATAAAGTAGGCCTAATGACCGAACTACGTTTTTACAAATCTGAAGTCGTGGATCAGTTTATTTGTATTCCTTCCGAGCTTTCATATAATTCAGACATCAGATGCAATCGATCGACGACCGGACATTTCAAATGATTTTTTTGTAAAAAAAAATACCGACCAAAACTATAAATAATATCTCAGTATTGATTACTTTGTTCAATAGCATAAGTTCAAGACTGATAAATATGCTAATTTCGCTTCATTACATTCTGCAGCTTGAAACTATCGACTGATTACGTATAATTCTAGCAATTAGTGATTAATAACAAATGTATAGTCTATGACTCCGTGAAGTCTTCTATAATCATCACGTTACTAATTTACGACTGTCTGTATAACAGTTAAGAAGCGGATGGTAAACATTAAATCGTGATGCGTCTGTTAGTTGAAACGGGTTAACATGTAGACAACTGATCCATTAAGATACTCATCAGACTTCATCACATATATATTCAAACTACTTCGCGTAATATGTCAAGTATGTTGTTTATTTAAATGGCTTTATTTTATAAGTTTGTTTTTAAAGTACGATTTCATGGTCACGGGAAGACTTGACCTTGAAACCTTGGGATTTTAAAAGCTTGTAAGTCTCGTAACGACGTTACGAATAGGGACAGTCTAACTCATTTATTCCCAAAGTGGTCCAGGTGGACCCCCCCCAGGGGTCCACGGGAGACTCGACGGGGTCCATAGTTAGATCCAATCTTCACATTTTTGTCGAGTTTTGGGAATATATAGTAGAAATGTAGCTGCAAGGGGTCCACCGGAACCAGCTAAATTTTGAAAGTGGTCATCAGAGAAAAAAGTTTGGGAACCTCTGCTAACTGAATCGTGTACCTTTTGTTGTTGATGTTGATATTACAATATCTGTTAAAGAAATCGTCATGAAATTGATTGTGATACGGTTCCACCCCGATAAGCATTTCAATTCATTCGATTGTACCTACACGTATGTATATGTAAGTAGGTAGTTTAGTTACTTAGTTTAGTTTAGTAAGTAGGTAGTTTAGAATACGGATGAAAGGAACTCCGTATTTATTTACATCTTTACACATAATTGTTGCCGAATTTGGATATAGGCCACAATAGAGTGATCTCTCTCCTGGGGAAGTGGGGACCGAAGTCTGAAGTAAGAGTTGCAAGTTGTGTTTGTGCAGCAGAGTTGAGAAACATCGATAACGCGATGCAGGATGTAACAGAACAGTAGTTTATCTATGTGATGACCAGATCGCCCTTGGAATCACTTCACGAACTTCAAATCAAAAATGCGAGACTTAAATTATAACGCACAATTGGGAATGTCTAAAAAAAATTACCAGTGGTTTTTATATTTTTTTTGTATAGAAAAGTCAATTATAAGAAACTAATTTCAATATTTTGTCATTTAGTTCTCTACTTTTTTCAAAATTAATTATTGAAACTATTTTAGTTGATGACGTCAGATTATAATTGAGGGCTCCCACAATGCCAAATTTCTAAATCTATCTAAATGCGTACAATAAGGCAACCCCTTTAATTATTTTTTGCGTAGTGGTACACTCTACACTGTGTCACTTTACTGGCACTGACAAAGTGCTAGATGTCAGACAGCGGGTCCAAATCAAACTCCGTAGTATAATCTACGCGTAAATTGTGAAGAATTCTAACCACACAGAATAAAGTACGACTTGAACCGGTCACGCAATTTACACCAATGTCAAATGAAGGTCATTGCTTATTTGTTATATAATAAATTCATTACATAATATTAAAATTAAATAACTACAGAAAATGATTTAAAAAGTATTTATCTCGAAATGGTTTTCGATTTTCTATACATTGCAAAAAAATAGACATCCCCAATTCACATCTGCGAACCATGAAAAGATGGTTATTTTACTAAATGAGACTTATGACGCAAACAATATTTACCTCGATGTTTCGGCCACATTGCAGCAGCCGTGATCACGAGTTGACGTCAACATTGGCCGTAACGACGAGGTAAATATTGTTTGCGTGATAAGTCCCGTTTAGTGTAATAATTATGAGTGAAAATCACGAAAGTTTAGAACAGTTAGTATATGAAAAGATGGTTTATGCAGACTTTAATTCCGAACACATTGCCTACGGATTATTCGCGACAATCCTTTGGCTCTTCCTTCGCAGGAATTATTGAATTTTTTTTCGCACTAGTTCCTTCATAAGAGTTGAGTTGAGTTTTACGCCTTTGTTCCTTTGCAAGAACCGAAGGTGCTGAATGCTGATACGACAACGAACAAAGTGGTAAAAACAAACGCAGTTCTTGCTTCATCTCTTGTGAAGGAACTAGTGCGACAAAAAACGCAAGTTCCAAAGGAACAGCCAAAGGAACTACCGCGAATAATCCTTGCCTACTGAATAGGACGTTACTAACGAAATAATGGACTGTATGCTTAGCATAAGTTTTACTTCACCAAAATACTTCTCGATCGCGTTTACGTAAAAATTTCAATTCTATGGAAACATGGATGCGCGGCCGCGGAGGCGCTGTCCATGTTTCCCTAGTAATTGATTTTTTTACGTAAACGCGATCGAGAAGTATTTGGTGAAGTAAAAACTTATACTAAGCATACTGTATTTACCTCAGCGAGCGAGCAAAAGCTCGAAAACACGGTACATGTTTTCCCAGAGATAACACAAAGCTAGATCGATTGTTCGACACCGACTAGAGTCAGACCAAGATAGGTCGGCAACGATTTCGATAGCACACGCAGTGCAAGTGTTATTGATGGCCCAAACGAATAAACGTGCAAAGGCTCTTACACAAAAAATTTTTTTTTGTTTCTTATGCTTTTATATACCCTTAGGCACGTTGTAAATTTTTTTTAAGCCAATCCGATTTACCGTTTATGAATAATATGTATTTAATTTTTATTCGTTGGTAATTTTCCATATAAATTAACACGAATAAGATTCCAAGCGAGTGTTGCCGTTTTAACAATTTTGTTACTATACCTACACGAATTAACGTGCAATGGTTTTCTACATTGACTTTTTTTTATTCCAATTTTAGTAATATTACTTTGCACGTTTATTCGTATTAAACTTTGTTAGCAAGATTCGTGTAAACTATAGCATTACACCTTTGAGCGCCTTCAATCTTGTCAGCCAAATTTTAGTTATACTAGCTTTCACATAATAATACTCATTAACGTTCGAGTCATAGAATAAAAATCATTTTAATAAATTAACACGAACAAAATTGCAAATACCGAATGCGAAATCAAATAAAATACAAAAATAGATGTTAATGTACATTGCGCTAAAAACAATTACACTTTTTAACATGAATAACGGTGCAATGAGCCATAACACAAAATTACCTGAAGATTTATGATTCGAATAAAAAAATAAAGAGGTTTTTCACTATTTACGGGAAAACGGTTAAAAATAAGGGTCAAATATTTACACAGTTTTGTAGGTAATTTTTATATCTATCTAATGATATATTACAAGCACATATATTATTATAAAGGCTGCCAGAACTGTCAGTTATCTTTGTTAAAGTTGATTTTATTTTTCCTGTAAAGTTGTCGTTTTACGATTACACCTTTATTCGTCTGGGCCATCGTTATATTAAACGTCAAACTTCTATGAAATTATGACGTATAAATAACACATGCACTGCGCGTGCTATCAAAATCGTTGCAAACTTATCTTGGTCTAACTATACCTCTACGTAGCAATTGGCTAAGTAAAGTTTTTTGAAGAGATGCTAATTATATTTTTTTCCGACAGTGGTCGACTTCAACACCAAGAAACTGCAGCTGTTTTATTTTTATCTCCTTTTATTTATTGAAAATATTTTTTTAAGTGTTCGAGATGACATTTGTGAGATTTTATGGCTGACAAGCGATTCGTGCTCAGTACTAAGAAGAAATAGAAAAAAAAAACTAATTCAACTGTCGCTTCTGTCAATGTCAAATGAAATCTAACCGTTTGCGTTTCGTTGTCCAAGAAGCAGTTCCAAAATAGTGATCGAAAGTATTCAATCGTGATCCAATTATTGTGCATAGGTCGTGGAAAAATGCGGTAAAATTGAAAGTCCGGATTTAATGCGGGGATCGATAAAAATAGTCAAAAAATCACACTGAGCACACCAAAACGCAAAGCAAACGAAACGCAAACGATTTGACATTGACAGCAGTGACAGTTCACTTCGGTTTTTTTTCTATTTCTACTAAGTACTGAGCACGAACGGCTTGTCAACCATAAAATCTCACAAATGTCATCTCAAACACTCAAAAAAATATTTCCAGTAAACAATAGGAGATAAAAATAAAACAGCTGCAGTTTCTCGATCTCCAGAACGCCGACTGTCGAAAAAAAATATAATTAGCACCTCTTCAAAAAACGTTACTTGGCCAATTATGAACGAAATCGTTACAACCGTTTAAGAGATCCTCGAAATAAATATACCTTACAAGAATTTGTTCGTTCAAAAGTATTACATTTCGCTGATACTAAATATATGGGAGTTTTCAGAAAAAAAAGTACCCGTTTTGCCTTAATTATCCTTGATTTTCTATACAAAATTTATTAGTCGGTTTTGTGACGGTCCATACAACATGTATGGTTAACTGCGTCACAAAACCGACAGATAAAAGAGGGACACTTTTTTATTGCTTAAATCGATAGTGCTTGTGATTCTGAGTAGAAATAACCCAAAATTTGTTAGGTTTTTAAAAAAAAGTACAGGGTACACTTTTTTCTGAAAATGCCCACATATTATTGTGTTTCGCATTTTCTCAATAAGTGAAATGTAATATTTCTTTGAGAAATAAAGTTCTTTAACCATACGTTAGAGAGTTACTTATACAGGGTAATTTTTTAATCAGTGCACAAAGATACGTGATTCACTATCGTTGATAGATCACGATTATCTATCTGTTCGAGATGACAGGATGTTCGTAATGATGGAGCCATGTTTCGTCCATTGTTATAAATCGCGCCAAAAAAAGTTCCCGGTCTTGCTGCATCAGGTTCAAAGCTTCTTGACAAATCTCTAGTCTAGTTTGTTTTTGCGTGTCAGTAAGCATTCTTGGTACCCAACGCGCAGATACCTTTTTCATACCCAAGCGTTCATGTAAAATATTATGCACGCTCCCCGTTGAAATCTTTACATTTTCAGCAATAAAACGAACTGTGACACGACGATCCGCCAAAACTGAGTTTTCGACTTTTTTCACAATTTCTTCAGTTACTGCTGTAGTAGGGCGTCCGGAGCGGGGGTCGTCCATTGTCGATGTTCTTCCACGTCTGAATTCGGCGCACCAACGTGCGACTGTCGAATACGGAGGAGCATTAGACCCTAAAGTGTCCCGCAAATCCAAATTGACTTGGTCCGTAGAAAAATTTTTCAAACACAAGTATTTGATAACGGCGCGCAGTTCAATTTTTTCCATTTTCGCTAACGTACTCAATAGCATTGCAAAGAAATTACCGTATATTTTTTTAAACAAAAGACAGTTAGTTTTTTTTTCATAGCAATCAGCTAGATAGATTAGCTTTACCGGCCAGTATTTAATTTCGTAATATTAAAAGAGTTTGCATCTCATTCTCACTTTATATTGAACGCCCCTCGTAAACTTCGTTGCAATGTGTTAATTATTTTTTGAAACGATAAGTAAACGCTTACCTACGTGAAGTTTCTACTTACCTAAGTGTGTCGGTGATCCTATCATCATCATCATCTCAGCCTATATACGTCCCACTGCATGGCACAGGCCTGCTGTCAGAATGAGAGGGCTTGGGCCGTAGTTCCCACGCGGGCCCAGTGCGTATTGGGAACACACCCAACTGAATGTCTTTACTGATGTGTGCAGGTTTCCTCACTATGTTTTCCTTCGCCGCAAAGCTCAGGGTAAATTTCAAATGTGGTTTCTGATTTCGCACATAATAGATAAACTTAGAGGCGCGTGCCCAGGGTCGAACCTGTTCTGGTCGATCTGTTTGAAAGACCATAGGTCAAACCAATAGACCACCATGACAGATTATACCGATATTTTGTACTAATTAACTCATACATAGCAGAGCTAAGCTTCAGTAACTTCAAAAATTCTGAAATCCGTGCAGGCACTAACTTAAATGAATAGCTTTGGAAGCCGGAACCGGCTTTATCGCTACGAGCTTCCCATTCTAAACTGAAATCAAACGGCGCGCTGAGCGAGAAAACCGCTTATTCCAGCCATCTTAAACAAGCCATAACTATCAGTTATGGCCAGCTAAAGGCGATATGCTTCGATAAAAATAGTAGAAAATCTAAAGATACTTAAGTTATACTGGCTTCATAGAAAGACAGAAATAGCAAAGTGCTTAGACGTACATACATAGTGGAGGCATAATGATACTAATGGCACTGCCACCAGCCGCGATTACCGCCGTCCCGAGCACGCATGCGGGGCCGCCGTCACTAAGGCTAAGGCCACACCAAAGGTGGGAGAGAATACGGGAAAAGTGTACCCTTTTCGAAAAAATATTCCTAATTTTCCATACAATTTTTTGTGTCAGTATTGTGACGAGCCTTATAAACTTTATGAGAAAAACGTCACAAAAGAGACAAAAAAATTGGTATGTTTTTTTGTTATCGTCGTCGAAAACAATAGTGCTCTTGATTCTGAGTAAGAAAACAACAAAATAAATACATACAAGTAAATTAAATTTTTTAATACAGGGTCAGGATAGCTTTTTAGTAATAATTTTATTGTAATGTGTTTTGACGACCATATGGCCTAGTGGTTAGAGAACCTGACCGCCAAGCTTGAGGTCCCGGGTTTGATTCACGTGTCGGGGCAGATATTTGTATGACAAATACAAATACGTCACCAGGCTGTATCTCATGAACCGTGATAGTTAGACAATTAAAATTTTCACAGATGATGTATTTTGATTGCCGCTATAACAACAAATACTAAAAATCAGAATAAAATAAATATTTAACGGGCTGCCATACAACAAACGTGATTTTTTGCTCGTTTTTGCTCGATATTGATAATGGCAGCAGATAGACACTTTAATAATAAATAATTAAATTAAAATAAAACAAATATTTAAGGGGGGCTCCCATACAACAAACGTGATTTTTTTGCCATTGTTATATATAATGGTACGGAACCTTTTG
The DNA here is from genome assembly GCA_947859365.1 of Archips crataeganus. Lineage (NCBI taxonomy): Eukaryota > Metazoa > Arthropoda > Insecta > Lepidoptera > Tortricidae > Archips > Archips crataeganus. The sequence continues at coordinate 6,276,047 of OX402057.1, read as the reverse complement.
TGCGCGACTTCGACTCGCACTTGGCCAATTTTTTATTACATTCTCGTTTTTTTTTTTTTCTCCATGTCACGAATAAATATTTTTTTCCTTTCTGATAACGAGAGTTATATAATAATACAAAACAAAAATGAAATTAAATAAAAATAAATACCGAATAATAATAGTGAAATACCGAACAAACGCATGCACCGGAGCGTGTGCCATCCACTGTTGCATTATCGGCTTGGAAATACAACTGAGCCTGTGATATAACCTCGCATCCACACCCATCAGGGGGCATCCATAAAGTACTTACGTCACACCAATTTCAATCAATTTGGACCCCTCCCCCCCTGTCACACTTATTACTATGAAAACCGCCATTATTTTGTTCTTGTGTCACAGATCGCTTGATCCCCTCCCCCCTCCCCCCTAAATGTGTACTTTATGGATGGCCCCTCATTGTTTTAGTTTCAAAGAACATGCTGCTAAATGAACCGCTGTCGGTGTGGCTGCAGCCTTAGTCTAATGACAGCAAGAACACCTATTTGCAAGATGTGCCTGATTTGTTACCGTCGTATGGATTAATGTTGTCGCTTTTTAGGGTTTCGTAGTCCTACAGGGAACCCTTATGGGGTCGCCATGTCTGTCTGTCTGTCTTTTGGTCCATTCATGAGTCGATTGCGCGAACGAAGTCGAGGGCAAAAGCTACCCACCTACATATTGAATATTTGTTGCATGTTAGTACGGGACCCGAAATTGCGCGTAGTTGCGCGCACTTGGCCGGTTTTTTTTAATTCGTTTAGGCACTTGCAAAAAGTTACAAATCTGCTGGAATAAAACTGGCATAGCTGCATAGGTACTGCTTAATAACATAGGCTAACGTCCCGGCCACGACTTCGCGCGACCGGCGGTTAGGCAAGCGTTTTCTCTGTTCATTGCGCGGGCGAGACGCTCGCCGTGCAGTGGTTACCTGTATTGCTTAGTATAAGTTTTACTTCACCAAATACTTCTCGATCGCGTTTACGTAAAAAAAAACAATTCTATAGAATCATGAACGCGCGCGCGCGGAGGCGCTGTCCATGTTTCCCTAGTAATTGATTTTTTTGCGTAAACGCGATCGAGAAGTATTAAACCTATACTAAGCATACTGGGTCTCATACTACAAAATTCGATTTTCAAACTTCGTGTCTTGCCGTTCCGTTCACGCTAATAGTATTAAACAGTTATACGCTTAGTATAAGTTTTACTTCACCAAAATACTTCTCGATCGCGTTTACGTAAAAAAATCAATTACTAGGGAAACATGGACAGCGCAGCGCCACCGCGGCCGCGCGTCCATGTTTCCATAGAATTGAAATTTTTACGTAAACGCGATCGAGAAGTATTTTGGTGAAGTAAAAACTTATACTAAGCATACAGAAGAGTGAAGGGGACGGGACGATACGAAGTTCGAAAATCGAATTTCGTGGTAGCCCTCCCCTCTGGCGGCACACGCAATTAACTGATAAAACACTCGCTGCGTCGGTAGCGCGAAGTCGTGCCCGGGCCGTAAGGTCGTGTGTCTGGCCGACATGGCAGCCACGCGAATTTATTATGTAATAAGTATGCGACAGTTATCCAGCCTTCACGTTGGTCAGTTGCCAGCCTTGAAAGATTTGTGTGACATTCGTTGTCTCGTCGCTAATGGGTCTTACGAACGACGGGTCCCAATGAAGCACCTGGTATTCCCTTATTTGGTATAAAATGAACGTTGATACCAGATCGTCGCTCCATCTTGTTGGAGGTGTACCTACACTGCGTCTTCCGGTCCGTGGACGCCACTCGAGAACCTTTCGGCACCATCGGCCGTCAATTCTACGAGCGATTCCAGTTATGGTTGCGGGAACTGTTTGGCGAGCTTTTAGGGAGGCCTATGTTCAGCAGTGGACGTCATTCGGCTGAAATGATGATGATGATGATGAACGTCGATAAAATTATTTTTTTCTAATTTAATTTGCTGTAATGATTCACTTACTTTATATTCAAAAGGTACCTCATCATCCCAGCCTTTTTACGTCGCACTGCAGGGCAAAGGCCTCCTCTCAGAACGCGAGGGCTTGGGCCGTAGATCCCACGCAGGCCCATTGCGGATTGGGAACTTCACACACACCATTGAATGTCTTCGCAGGTGTATGTAGGTTTCCTCATAATGTTTTCCATCACCGCAAGCTCATGGTAAATTACAAACGTAATTTCGCACATAAATTCCAAAAAATTCAGTGCGAGCCGGAATTTGAACCCAGGACCCTCTGCTTGAGACGCCATAGGTCAAACCACTAGGCCACTAAGGCCCATGGATTTTGCCACCCTACAGTATAGTTTTTCAGCCATATGTTCAGTTGCGTTTTTTGCTCACGTGACATTTCTATTCCACTAATAATTAGTTCTGTGACCCACGGCCTTCATTAAGCAGTGTGATAATCTACGAAGGTTTTATAACAAAACAACGTTTCTAAACCAAAGAATCCTGGTTATTACAGTTAATCGTTAGTTGAGTTAAAGATCCATAATAGCAGGAAGGTTGTTTCCGCATCATTAACATTTTTGTGGCGAAAAGAACAGTGCTGCCACCACAGCATGTGTTTCTTCTGTGGCATTGTTGGGTTTTAATCGTCGCTCGTTTGTCTTGAGTGGCATGAGACGGGCGAGGACGCCACTTAATACAATAGGAAACGCTATTTTTAAAATATGGGCGTCTATATTACCTACTTATCTCTACATACTTATATTTGATTTACGAGTGTGCAACAGAAGTTGAATATGGGAAAACATCTTTGTATGTTTCTAAGTGGTAGTTTTTGTAGGTACATAAATAATTTTTGAGTTAATTTTAGGGGTAAATTCGAGTAAAATTATATAGAGTTAAAAAGTAATTTTCTCTGGAATTATCATTACGTTATACGTTACAGGATTATTTTAAAACTAGCTGTTACTCGCGACTCCGTCTGCGAAGAATAGGGTATAAAAACGACCTATTCTCAGACCTACCAAATACATAGAGAAAAAAGTTTCATAAAAATCGGTCAAGTCGTTTCAGAGGAGTTCGATGACAAACACCGTGACACGAAATTTTTTATGTTTATAAATTATTTTATATCTAGCTTGACTGAAACCAATCTACACAACAACCAACCAACCAAAAAGGTTTTCTAATTAATAGTACCTATAGTTATTTCTGTATTTTCCATTTGTAATGCTCTTGTTTGTGCTGAGGCTGCATAAAATGACGTTTTATGTCCTAGTGGATAATGAAAAATCTTAAGACTAAGGCAATCAGGCACCAACAGCCATAAATAGTAGAAAACAATAGTAACTAGGTAGATTGTACAACAAGAGCATAAAACGATCCAGTTTACTCGAGACGTTCATATAGCTACCCGAGCCAGTACGGCGTGGAAACAGACACGTCGAGGGGAAAATGAGTTGTTGGAACTTCAACAGTTTGACTTCGTCTCGAGAGTCAGACAGAATTTGAATTCAACTAGTCAACCGAAGTGACTGCTGTTGGAACGTCAGAGTTACTTGTGCTGCAAGCATACGTCAGTTCAGTTTAATTTTTAAAACATAGCTCTTCCGAATTGTGACAGTGTCTTTTCCTTATTTTCCGTATAATTTCTAACCAAAATTTACGAAATTGTTTGGGGATGACAGCAGTCACAGGGGGTTAGTGACGTTTTATAAACTGTAGTGTTGCACCCAGCCGATAGTGTCTTTCTCAACCTCTACATTGGTGGAATCATCGATAGTATCGATGGAGCTATATTTTAAAAATTGAATTGTAGTGTTACAAGTAAGTAGAGTGTTGTCTGAATATAGTATCTGGCACGTAGCTATGAAGAATGTGCTAAACAATAAACTAAAGCCCTTTAAAAGCGGGAAAAACCCGGCCAGCTTCAGGTGCTAACTGCCCCGTGCTGGTGTAACGTCAAACAGATAAACAAACAACTGAGTTATGGTGTATGAGTTGAAATTGCTCATTAGGTATGATGAAGATTGCGTTGCTATTATGTTTTGACGATTTCGTGATTAGATAGTAGGTATCTATTATACCTACTTCAATAAATAAACGTTATTTCCATGAAACTTAAATCATGTAAGCAGTGCCAACGTTATCGGTGGGGGTGGCATGCTGTCCCCGCCAAACTGGCACTCGATTTTGATTTCCTGAAGTGGAAGCCACAATATTCTTGCCCGGGGTGTCGGTGGTCGTAACGCCGGCACTGCATGTAAGTAATGTAACACTATTCCATTATACAAATCCTGAGAAAACTATTTGAAAAACAAATTGTAAGAAAAGGAGAACCTTATCAAATGCAATAATTTCTGATCCACCGTGCGATCGTGAATTAATTAAAGCGTCCATTAAATAGTTATTTTAATTATTCTGCTCTGCATAACTTATTAAACCTAAAACCAATTAAATTGTTGACAATATACCTAACGGTTTTATCATGAGCGATGCTTAATTTTTGCATAATTTGGCGGAATCGTATGTTATGTTTGCAAATTTATACGTTAATCAATCATATTTAAATCTGTTCCAAATCTTTTAAAAATAAGAAAGGTCATAACGGGGCGGACCCAAAGCGTCTTGTCCAATTTGATCACGATTTTGTTCCATTCCACATGAAAGCGCCCTCAAACTCGTATATCCCTTATCAGTGGATTTCTAATCTAAACGTTAAAATTTAGGTGGCACGGTTGTATTTGAAAGTCATGCGGTGATGCAGATACGAGTTTGGAACAGTAAATCTACTGCGAAGGCTATAAATAAGGCAAACATTAAAAACGGGTACAATGTCAAGGCCGTTGACCGCAGCCTCGGGGCAGCCAGGGCCTGCCTTTTCCCCACGGACAGCTGCATAACATAGCGAGTTAGCATCGATACTTAGCAACAGCATAACGTGAACATAAAAAGAATTATGAAAACAAAAATTTGTTTGGAAATTCTCGCTTTGTATTTGAAAATAGAACACGCAAAGAGCTTTATTTTTCTCGTCTAAATTACCTGCCAGGGTCAATTTAATACATCACATTTTGACACTTCATCAAAATTTAACAACGTAAACTTGTAACAGGGGCACACAAAATTATTATTTTTTTCAAAGTTAGAACTGCACTAGTGCTTTTTTTAAATTGCATGTTTGTGTGTGGAGCATCTTTTTCGATAATTTAGTGAGCATAACGCGTATTTACTAATAAAATCATTGGTCCTTTAAAAAAAAATAATAATACTAGGGGCGTTCAATAAAAAGTGAGAATGAGTATGTTATAAACAACTTTTACTAAATGTCATTTTATTTTTCGACATAGTCACCTTTTAGCATAATACACTTAGTATATCTTTTTTCTAAACTTAAAATTCCATTTTTAAAAAGATCTCATCTTGAGTACTTAAAAAATCTTGTACTGCAGCGACTACCGCGTCGTCGTCTTCAAATTTCTGGCCTCTCAGGTATTGTTTCAATCTCGGAAATAGGTAGAAATCACTGGGAGCGAGATCTGGTGAATACGGAGGATGCTTAAGGATATCGAACCCAGCATCACGAATTGCAGCCATTGCAACGGCGGACTTGTGTGCCGGGGCATTGTCCTGGTGGAACAGCACAACTTTCGAGAGTTTACCTCGCCGTTTTTCGCGGATCTCATTGCGCAATGTTGCTATTTGTTTGGCGTATAAAGTGCCCGTAATAGTGGCTCCATGCTCGAGATACTCAATCATTAATACCCCTTTACCATCCCAAAAAACAGAGCCCATGACCTTACCGGCAGATGGGCTCACCTTGAATTTCTTCGGAGTTGGAGATGATGGCCTTTTCCATGTCATAGACTGCAGTTTCTTTTCAGGGTCGTAATGATGGAGCCATGTTTCGTCCATTGTTATAAATTGCCCCAAAAAAAGTTCCCGGTCTTGCTGCATCAGGTTCAAAGCTTCTTGACAAATCTCTTGTCTAGTTTGTTTTTGCGTGTCAGTAAGCATTCTTGGTACCCAACGCGCAGATATCTTTTTCATACCCAAGCGTTCATGTAAAATATTATGCACGCTCCCCGTTGAAATCTTTACATTTTCAGCAATAAAACGAACTGTGACACGACGATCCGCCAAAACTGAGTTTACGACTTTTTTCACAATTTCTTCAGTTACTGCTGTAGTAGGGCGTCCCGAGCGGGGGTCGTCCATTGTCGATGTTCTTCCACGTCTAAATTCGGCGCACCAACGTGCGACTGTCGAATACGGAGGAGCATTAGACCCTAAAGTGTCCCGAAAATCCAAATTGACTTGGTCCGTAGAAAAATTTTTCAAATACTAGTATTTGATAACGGCGCGCAGTTCAATTTTCTCCATTTTCGCTAACGTACTCAATAGCATTGCAAAGAAATTACCGTATATTTTTTTAAACAAAAGACAGTTAGTTTTTTTTTTCATAGCAATCAGCTAGATAGATTAGCTTTACCGGCCAGTATTTAATTTCGTAATATTAAAAGAGTTTGCATCTCATTCTCACTTTATATTGAACGCCCCTCGTACATATTTATTTATTGTATTAATGACATTATATATTATGAAGCTAAGATTGATAGGTGTAATTTTTTTGTTTGCATTGTAAGTAAGTTAGCTATGAAGTATCTTTTTTTTGTACTTATTTTTTCAACTTCATTTTTTATTACTTTTACGGTCATCCCGTGAAATCATACATTTCGTACTAAATACAAACTGAAATATAGATGCACAGAAAAAACCCCAGAAAAAAGACCAATGCTGGGAATCGAACCCAGGTCCTCAGCATTCCGTGCCGCGTGCCATACCCCTACACCACCACTGGTCTAGAGATTAGACACGAATCTTTCCTATACATCATACATTTCAATCTGCTAAATCATCACCTTATGCAGTGACTTGTTTAAAGTTGCACAGTAGCGCCATCTCTTGTCCAGGTGAGCGGTTAGTTCCGAAGGAGTGTTAAAATCTCTCGATGAGGGTGTAACATAGATGTGCGTTTGTCACTGCATAAGGTGATGATTTAGCAGATTGAAATGTATGATGTATAGGAAAGATTCGTGTCTAATCTCTAGACCAGTGGTGGTGTAGGGGTATGGCACGCGGCACGGAATGCTGAGGACCTGGGTTCGATTCCCAGCATTGGTCTTTTTTCTGGGGTTTTTTCTGTGCATCTATATTTCAGTTTGTATTTAGTACGAAATGCATTGTAAGTCCTAGTTGTTTTTTAATTTTGTAAAATTAGTTGAAGCTGATGGCAGTGTTGCCAGTTCTTTCAATAAATTAAAAAAAATGATAGATGTCATATGTTATCTTTAAATTTATTTATAAAACCGAGGTTTCAGCCACATTGCAGGGCCCTGGTCACGAGTAGACGAGAATCCCGGAGGCAATAATAACTATGAGTGAAAATCGCGAAAATTTTAAACAATATAGTGAAACAAACTAAAAAGAAAAAAATCAAAATACGGGAAGGCCTAGCCTGTTTATTATACATCCACGGTTTCAAAGCTTTCAGATAAACTTTATTTTATATAATGAGATTCAAAATCCTCCTCCCCTATTCCCTCTTCTTTTTTAAAGGCCAGCAACAGACCATCCATCAGTAACGTGACTCTTCGAGTTGTTGATATTTTTATGGGCGGTGGTTTTCATTTTCCACTAGATGACCCGCTTGCTCGTTTGCCTCCCTTCATAAAAAAGAAAAAATAAACAACGAAAACGTACATTGTTGCTTAACTCTCAAACTAATGCAAGTAACTAAGTAATAAGTACAAGTAATAACTGCAGCATTTTTTAGCGCCAATGTACGTTTAAACTCAGATCTATCATTACGCATCAACCCTCGAGGATCAGCTTACGAGGAAACCAATCATATCATTATCTCGGGTTGCGATCATTTTAGAGATCAACAGGAAAACTGGCGTCTTTGTAGAGGACGTATACTTAAAGCATTAAACCAACCGGAGAGGCGAATTTTTAGAGATCCCAATATTGAAGTGGATGACGCCAGTCCACGTAAGGCGCAAGCGCAAGCCACACAGAAGAAACGTGGGACGGGAGCGCGTCTCAGTCGCGGCGCCCCTAGAATCAATTTTCATAGTAAATGTATGCAAGCGTCGCGATCCAAAGCAGACAGAAGAGACGGGGCGGAGACGCGGCCTTCGAACAAACAACGCGGACTGCGACACGCCCCGGCCTACGTCTCTTATGTGTGGCTTGCGCCTAACTTGCGTGTCCTAAACACGTACTCTAACGAAAATTGTTGTTAAAATTGAGGAGTTGCCACGCTAGGGTTACGTTGGTGAGAAACAAAAATGATGAATTGTGTTAATCTGAGAAAACGAAATACCTACAGGCCAAAAGAATGTAGAAGTTTCACATTGAAATGCACGAAAGATGACGTGCAATTGGTATTAAATTAATAAATTAATGCGCTGGGTCACGGTGCTTATTTAGGTCGTCCACTTTGATACAAATCTGTGAGCCTAGTCGGCCAAAAATGTCTGACCAGTGGTTATAGTGGTTATACTCAGTTCTGTATGCGTCAAGCACAAGTAAGTGTTTGATATTTTTGTTATTTAAGTACTTGCATTATTATTTACTATTAGAAATTTTGTGTGCGCAAGTTGCCTTACTCCACGCTGGTTTTTGTATTGAAATTCGTTCATATGACGCCTCTGTTAGGCTTATTGCTCTAAGTAGGTACTGGATGTATGCTTGTAAGCCCCTAAGCTCTTAGCTTAGTTGCAATTACGACCCAGCTTCATTCCTAATAAGGTTTATTGTAAAAATGCCAAAAGTTTGCACTAATGTTGTTACACGAAGATCAATTTAGCGCATATTTTACTCATGTTATTCGTCTTGTGTACCTTGAATCGGATAAAGTAAGGTTTTGTTCTAGTTGGCTTTGTACTCGTATCAAGATCGTTTTAGAGTTAACTAATCACGTTTAGATTCATTTCGTCCACATTCCCACTTCATCCACTTTCCCGTTTCGTCCTCATTCCCATTTCGTCCACATTGCCATTTCGTCCTTTTCCCACTTCGTCCACATTCCCACTTAGTCAACATTCCCATTTCGTTCACATTCCCATTTCGTCCATATTCCCATTTCGTCCTTTTCCCACTTCGTCCACATTCCCACTTAGTCAACATTCCCATTTCGTTCACATTCCCATTTCGTCCATATTCCCATTTACGACCGCTAACGACCGCTTCAGCCTAGTTGGTAGTGACCCTGCCTACGAAGCAAGAGGTCCTGGGTTCAAATCCCGGTAAGGGCATTTATTTGTGTGATGAGCACGAATATTTGTTCCTGAGTTATGGATGTTTTCTATGTATTTAAGTATTTATTTATCTATATAAGTATGTTTATCCGTTGCTTAGTACCCATAACACAAGCTTTGCTAAGCTTACTTTGGGACTAGGTCAATTGGTGTGAATTGTCCCATGATATTTATTATTTATTTATTTATTTATTTCGTCCTTTTCCCACTTCGTCCACATTCCCACTTAGTCAACATTCCCATATCGTCCACATTCCCAGTCCACATGGGTCGGGTGCTGGTTTGGGGTGCCACTTGTTCAGACACGCTGGCCCCTTCCCATCTCCATGGTACTTGCAACAGACCTGGTGCAGCTTCAGAAGCGGCTGAAAAGGCGAAAGGACTGAAATACAGGGGTCTAGGCAGCGAATACGATTTTGTCCCATTCGGTGTCGAGACCCTTGGTCCGTGGGGTCCTAGCGCTTTAAAGCTCTTTAAGGAAATTTCTAAGAGGTTAATCGACGTCACAGGGGACCGAAGAGCTGGCAGCTGCCTCGGACAAAGAATTAGCTTAGCTATTCAAAGAGGAAACGCTGCCGGCATCTTCGGCACCTTGCCTAAGGGGACTAGCTTTCAGAATATGTTTTAGTTGTAATTATCATTATTTTATATTTTTGTTTTCTTTTTTCTTATTCTACATATTTTTTTTAGTCTAGGATAGTTTCCCATTTCGTCCACATTTCCGCTTAGTCAACGTTCCTGAGGTTTTCGCTATCAACTTAGCTTACAAAACAACTAAGCTAAACAAAAAAAGTTTGACAAAAAAGAAGTTAGGAATATTTTGTAAAAATATATAATTCGTTAAGAAAAGGTTACCTAAAGACCTTACGCTACCATTTTGAGGTTCCACTTCAACTTGACGTCATGCCATAAATATTAATTTTCGCTTTATGTGAACCAGTGCAATCTCAAAAGATGTATTAAATTTCATTGACAAAATATTGGGAACAACGCGGACAGCGAAAAACGTGTCTTCTCGTGTTATCTGACTCTCTAACACAAATATTTCTATAAAATAAACTTGTTTAAATTATACCAAAACACAGTTATGTTCTCCGAATCACCACGCAATCCCGACTAATAATCGTTACGTTAAATTCTATACATTAAATCAAATGATGATCACGATAAGGATATACTTAAACTGCTGCACATTAAAATTAAAACCTGTCCCGTAATGGCTGGAGCCGTTCTGTGTCATTGACTTCAGACCTGCCTAGGTTTACAAGTAGCTCTTGATTGAAATCTCCCGCTTCCATAAAGCTATTTCTATATCACAGTCAGACTTTTTTTTAGTGACATTCAAATGAATCTAATCTAATCTAATTTTGTTAATGTTACACTCGTAAATGTAAGAGTTTGTGAGCGTATTTCTTTGTTATTTTTCTACGTTATAACTACTGGATGAATTTTAATGAAATCCGGTACGGAATTTGCTGAATCTCTGCATATAAGCTACTTTTTATTACGATATTCCTGCGGGATCGGGATGCACGCATATAAAAATCCCGAAATCTCAAACGCTACATATTATAAATGTGAAATTTTGCTTTAAATCCATTATGGATCTAGTGAGATACTTTTTTCTTGGTAGATCTATTTCTTACGAAACTGGATCTGATGAGATTTTATTATTGCCAATAGATCTATTTTCAAAAATATGTTATAAAAATTGGATCTAATGATTATGTCTATAAATAAAAATTCTGACTGAAAACACTGTTAATAATTCAATCCCAGGTCCCAAAGTTACAGGCTCAGAATAGTTTGGGATCCTCTGCACGTAAAATTTATAATCACCGTGATATTGAAATTAACATTTTTAATTTCATTTTGAAGTCTGAAAAAATTGAAATTAAAAATGTTAATTTCAATATCACGGTGATTATAATTTTTATTTTTTGGGTTGAATTATTAACAGTGTTTTCAGTCAGAATTTTTATTTATATATTAGGTAATAGGCAAAAACCATAAAATAACATAATCAATGTAGATCTTAGTTTAATATGCAACCTGGTCTCTACCACTAAGTACTCTTACAGCCAGAGTATTACATTATAACTTGAAAGTTACGGCAGTTTCTGTAATTTAAATTGATCAAACATGACAATTGAATTATAATTATGGCACAATCTATTAAGATAATATTTTTCACGCGAACAAAGCCATGAGTAAGACTCAAGTCCCACCAATATTATAGACGTGAAAGTTTCTATGGATGGATGGATGTGTGGATGTTTGTTACTCTTTCACGCTAAAACGGTTAGACGGATTCTGATGAAATTTGGCACACAGATAGTTTATAACCTGGATTAACATATAGGATACTTTTGATCCCGAAAAGACCGGAACGACGACCGCAAGACGGAGTCGCAGACTACAGTTAGTAATACAATTAATTTTATGATTTCGTTCTAGGTTTCTCTACATTAGTCTACTTAAATAATATGCAGTGCGAATTTATGAGTTTGTAACCAAATATTTTTTTATTGTTATGACAGACGCACATAATTAATGCAAATACAACTATAAACGATAATAAGCCATCTCAATTTGGTTTGTGCCCATCGTATGTTATGTAAGGTAGGTATAGTTATCATAATAAAGAGCAACAATGACATTTGTTATGTAAATGATGGGTTTTGTATAAGAACAATACATAAGGCACTTAGGAATGAGGTAATGACGAAAAACAAAATCTGTGCGTATGAAATCACGGACAATTGTCTTGTAAATTGAAAATTAGATTAGGTAGTAATAACAGTAAACATATCAAGTATAGAAAAATTTTAAACATCACATGACTGTAGAAAATCGAATTTGATACAATATTGTATGTATGTATGTAAACCTTTTACTGTACAAAATAAAGAAAAAGAACACTATTGGCAACCGTTGAGATACATGTACGAAGGAAAACTTATCCGTTTAAGGATCTCTACCAGTCAACCTTTGAGGGGATGAGAGGAGCATTTAGTAGGGGACCGACAAAGAGTAACTTAAAAACGAAACTTCTGACGAAACAGTGAAATCTACAATTTTTTTTAACAAATACCATACTTAAACTCATAAAAAGAAACCTATTATAAAATATACTACTACATCCAAAATATTATATGCATTATACATACTTACAATAAATAAGCAGTGTTAAAGAGGTGGTGTGAGCCACATCTTCTTCAAAACTTCCCTGATGACACCACGGAGGGATATTGCCTGATGGCGGTTAATATTGTCGTTGTATTGTTACGAAATAAGGGCATTTATTCGAGCGTTACAACCGTCTCATTTATCTGGACAAATTTTTCAAGAAATGGCGGAAGATTCTGATACTGTTTCCATTTATGTGGTAGGTAGACGTAGAGGACTTCTAATGTACCTATGGCCGAAAGTCCCATCAAAATCTACAGTCATTTCTTAAAAAATGTGAGCAGATAAATGAGGCGGTTCAAACGGTCGAATAAATGACCATAAACTTAACTTTCTGACACATTGACCAGCAGTTTTCAAGTCAAAAATAGCCACGGAGACAGTGGGCGTTTACAAAATTGATTAGAAGCAACGCGTGTGCACTTTGCTAGTTTGTTGAATGCATGTTGAATCATAAAAGGTGCAGAATGTTCCACGCGTATCTTCTGCAAAAACCTAATTCGCATTGTGAGGTCTATTTTGGGATTACCGACCATTATTTTATTACAAGCCGCTCCGACTATTAAAGTTACATTGTTGTCGGTGTTTTTTTTTACCAAAATAACGCGCATAAATTGCACAATGCAAGTGCCATTACGAGCATCGATCCCGCGAGTCAAGGCCGTGTCGAGATGACCGGCGCCGGCGCAGGCAGCCGCACAATCGCACGCAATCGTACGTTAGCTTTTTAATTAACTGTCATTGTGATGGGATTACGACACTTTCGCCAGGACCGTGAAGATAGTGGGAATAGAATGGTCGTGAGATGATGATTCGGTGGACTCGAGATGATAGGGATGGAGACAAAAAGGACCACGTTACATCGTAGTTGGCCATGCAAAATGACTAACTTGAAAAGGTTGCGTTGTGACCCGAAAATCACCCATATATTTGTGTCACAACAGAACACTTAACACATTTTTCTTTTATTATGAGAAGGAGGCAGACATGGAAGCGGGTCATCTGATGGAAAATGATCACCACCGCCCATAAATGTCAACAACTCAAAGAGATTCACCAATCTGTTGCCGGCCTTTAAAGGAAGTATAAACCCTTGAAAGCCCCGATGTCATAGTTGTGTGGAAACACTGCTGCCGGAAGCTGGTTCCACAGTTTCACCATACGTGGCAGGAAGTGCCGATGAAAATGTACAGTCGAGTTCACCAATATCTGTATCGCCAATCTTTCATAAATATCTATACATAGACCTTATGTTACCGTAATAAGGTCTATGTATAGATATTTATGAAAGGTTGGCTGTACAGATATTGGCGAACTCGACTGTACATTACCCTCGATAAGCGATAAATAAATAAGGTGTCCACATTTTTGAACTCCACCTATATGTACTTGCATACATGAAAGTACTTATAGTATGCTTTGTAAGGGACGTCAAATTTTCGACTCATCATTGAATAAACAGAGTGTCACTGCAAAAATTACTATATGACTAAAAAGTGATATTTTTATTATCGTTTTTTTAAATCTATCATTTGTAGGATCCGCTTGGGCAAGTTTATTTATTTATTTTCGGAAAACTAACAGCTACTGATTACAGAGTAGGTTAAACATGTGTATAGGTGTAGTAGTTTAAACATGTGTATAGGAAGGAGCCAATAATATGATCTCACTAATAGAAACAAAAGAACACAAATTCAAAAAAGTATGCATGCATTAAGTTGGCATTTTTAATCCTCATCATTTTATAATAGAACTTAAGTTAATGCCAGTATAGGGAACAGAGTCGACTGCAAATGTCCTCTAGACTGCAACAGCTTAGACGTTACTTAGAGAAATATATATACACGGGAACAGGAAATCTAAGTTTTTTTCGTTATTATTACTAATACTTTAGGTATGTGCGATACTCATCAGTGAATTATCATCAGGCAGCCTTGGCATTAGTTTTAATTATAAACTACTAAAATAAATTTCAGGTTAGGTATGTTTTATGTTATTCAAATAAAGAGGTTTTAAATCATAGTAGTTTAATTTTCATTCACTTTAAAATTTAGCTGTGACACGGCGTATTCCTTCATTATACGACCGCTTTAGCCTAGTTGGTAGTGACCCTGCCTACGAAGCAAGAGGTCCTGGGTTCAAATCCCGGTAAGGGCATTTATTTGTGTGATGAGCACGAATATTTGTTCCTGAGTTATGGATGTTTTCTATGTATTTAAGTATTTATTTATCTATATAAGTATGTTTATCGTCGTCTAGTACCCATAGTACAAGCTTTGCTTAGTTTGGGACTAGGTCGATTTGTGTAAGATTGTCCCGTAATATTTATTTATTTATTTATTTATTTATATCCCATGGTTTAATTTGTCATAGCAATATTTGCTATAAGTAAAATGTAATATGTCTTTTATAGAATGCAGTCAGTTAGGCCAGTACCGGCTTTACGACCACTGACACCCCGGGCAAGCATAAAATGGCGCCCACTTAAGGAAATCAAAATCGAGTGGCAGTTTGGCGGGGGAAGCATCTCACCCCCACCGATTGCCCCCTAAAATTTGGCGCTCTGGGCCGTCGCCCCATCGCGCCGCCCCCAACGCCGGCGCTGAGATTATTGTAGTTTAATTACAATTCTGAAAACGCTGCTGTTTCAGAAATAAATCACGTTATGACTAATTAAAATTATGAGAAGTGAACATTATTACACGTAAAATTCGGGCAAACGATAGAGAATCGTTAAACGGTCATTTATTTAAAATTCTACGTACGTTTTTGGATGTCTTATTTAGTTCACAGTTGCGATATATCTGTTGCAATATTGTTTATTGAAAATGCAAAGGTCATTGACTACATAGATACACTAATATCTTCGATTTTGCGTATCAAGGTCTCCTACGCGCTATGGCCTTGTGCCAACCGCAGAACTTGACATCACTGACATAAAAAATACATAGCTAATAGTATAGTATAAATCTTCCTAGGTGAATTTTTCGCTTCGAGCCAATACATTAAATTTGAACCTTAATACTATGACGATACCGTTTGTTTTGAAAGATAAGGGCTCGAAGCGAAAAATTCACCTGGGATGATTTATACTATACAATTTATACAAACAGCTATTGCCTCACAACTGCATCAGCATCGCGCAACAACTTTACGTTTCTCCGGGATATAAAAAGCTTATGTTAATCAAGGATTAAAGTCCCTTTCTGGTAATGAAATAACTTTTAGAATTGGTCCAGTGGTTCTAAAGTTAGTTAGATAGAAATACAAATAAAACTGGTCAGATGCGAGTCGGATTCGTAGGTACAGTCAACGTCATAAATAAGTGATAATATATGTACTTTGTCGCTTTCAGTAGTTTTAGTAGTAGTAGTCATATGACTTCGTATGACTTTTCAAACATGACGTTAAAGTGACAAGGTACAAAAGTGATCACTTATTTATGACGTTGACCCTACATGAAGGGTTCCTTACCTCCGTACAATGTTTTAAAACTAGTCAAGTAAAGAATCGCCGAATTGTAAGCACTAAAATCGCAAACTTATAGGTAGGTTTTCGAAAAACATCCAAACAGCATAGGGTATCTGGCGCGTACGCGCGCGGCCATGGTTATGGCCAGTGGTTATGGCATGACTGTTAATCGTTGCCTAGCAACTGTCAGCTGTCGCCTAATACCCAGCGCCACAGTTAATAACCTTAATTTTAGGTGTTTTATTCAACTTTAATTTCAATACTAGTATGAAAATAAACCGCCAGTATAATTTCTGTTCTCATGCGAATTCCGAGAAAATATATATCCTATGTCACTTTCGGAACTGAAACGAATCTAATGACACCTCACACTTCAAAATGCATTGAGCCGTTTAGGCTGAAGGGCGAGCTAAAGAATGATACATACATACATAAATACATACGCTCAAAAAACATAACCCTCCTTCGACAGTCGTGTGAAAACGCTGAAAAAGACACATTTCTCGTATAATTTTTTAATAATATATTTTATTTTTTAATATATTTTATTTTTTATGTTATAGCGGCCACACATAATACATGTCGGTGAAAAGGTCGAGTCGCTAGCTACCTACCTATTAAATACCATTCAAGAGATAGAGCCCTGTAACAGACGAACGGACGGACAGACCGGTGTCTCAGTAATAGGGTCCCGTTGGCACCCTTTGGGTACGGAATCCTAAAAAGAGACGAAATTGACGTAACATGTTTGTGACGCTGACAAGTTAGCAACTGCGAATCATGTTAGTATTGCTATGCCATAAGTAAGTATTATTCGTCAATAGTTCAGTTATGCCTCGTGACGTTAACACATCATTAAGATTGCTAATTGTCATTACAATTCGTCTTGCATGGATGGTAATGAAATGGCAATGTCGTTTTTCGACAGTAATTAAATTATGTGATTTAAGAAAATTCAAGACCACCCTTATCCGTACTAACTTACACCCTTCTCCTCATACTCATAAAAAATGGCCAAAGTATTTGCTTTGTTATGCAAAATTGTATTTGTCTGCGTCATCCACCACGACCGAACCGACACGACTGACCAAATGTCCTTAGTGGTTACAGAACCTGACTACAAAGCTTGAGGTCTCGGGTTCGATTCCCGCGTCGGAGCAGATATTTGTATGAAAAATATTTACGAATGTTTGTTCTCGAGTCTTGGGTGTTTAATATGTATTATCTACACTAATATTATAAAGAGGAAAGATTTGTACCTATTTTTGTATGTTTGTATGTTTGTAATGAATAGGCTCAAAAAGTACTGGGCCGATTTAAAAAATTCTTTCACCAATAGAATGCTACATTCTTCCAATTTGACATAGGCTACATTTCATTTTGAAAAAAATTAGGGATCCTTGGTAAAATTTGAACAATGTAACCGAAGGTGTAGAAAAATGAGTCTTAAAATGTCTTTCGTCGAATGCGCTGCCGAAACTATTAGCGATAGAACAAAATAATGTACAACAATATTGAAGAACATCATAATGTCTACAAAAAACTCCGCGGTAGCATATGTCCAACTATTGTAGTTATGTCACTACAACAACTTTTTTCATTTTAAACATTAATGAAAATGCTAACCAAATTCAAACTATGCTATTTATGTGTTTATATTAATCCTTATCCAAATAAATTATTTTATGGTAAAGACCATTTAACTACCTATAAAATAGTTTTTAAATTATTTAAATTGGACTTTCCATTCAAAAGATATTACGAATTAAAAAATTCAAACAGTAAACAAAACCGCCATAGCGCCGTGGCCGTTGTTTGCGATGCAGTCTGAAAAGCGCGCCGGGCATCGCGGCGGGCGGGGTGGAGGGGGCACTGAAATACAGGAGTGGGGCGTGCACGTCTGTAATAATTAATAAATAATAATTTTTTAATAAATAAAAATATTTGTGAAAAAAAGTGTTTTATATCCAAATTTCCAAAAATAAATAATTGTCTACCCCGTGCGAAGCCGGGACGGGCTGCTATATATCTATATAAGTATGATTAATCGTTGCCTGGCACCCATAACACAAGCTTTGCTTACTTTGGGACTAGGTCAATAGGTGTGAATTGTCTCGTCGTCGCTGCTTTGCCAGTTCCTTTTGCTTGAACTTGGCTTGACACGCTGCCGCGTGTCTAGATTTATTTGTCTAGACAAATGTCTAAGAGATGGGATACTTAGCGACAAAAGAATGTTAAAATAACATGACCTAACCTTACAAGACGCCTTAATAGCCCTGGTGGCTTAGTGGTTTGACCTATGGCCTGTCAAGCAGAGGGTCGTGGGTTCAAATCCCGGGTCGCACCTCTGAGTTTTTCGGAATTTATGTGCGAAATTACATTTTAAAATTTAACATGAGCTTTACGGTGGAGGAAACATCGTGAGGAAATATGCATATACCTGCGAAGAAATTCCATGATGTGTGTGAAGTTCTCAATCCGCACTGGTCCGCGTGGGAACTACGGCCCAACCCCTCTCATATTGAGAGGAGGCCTGTGCCCTGCAGTGGGACGTATATAGGCTGGGATGATGATGATGATGATGAGCCTTAAAAGTGTTTATGAATACCTAAGGGAGAAGAAAAGAATTATAGGTATATAAATAAATAAAATAAATATCATGGGACAGTTCACACCAATTGACTTAGTCCCAAAGTAAGCTAAGTAAAGCTTGTGTTATGGGTACTAAGGCAACGGATAAACATACTTATATAGATAGATACATACTTAAATACATATTAAACACCCAAGACCCGAGAACAAACATTCGTATTTTTCATACAAATATCTGCCCCGATACGGGAATCGAACCCGGGACCTCAAGCTTCGTAGTCAAGTTATCTAACCACTAGGCCATCTGGTCGTCTAAATATATACAATATCATTTACTATAGCTGTAGCCCGCAACTTCGTCTGCATCCCACGGCAACTGCTAGTATTTTAGTCGTTTAGACATCATCGGCAGGGTAATTGTGTAACTTTTTTGACACTCGGCATCGGATTAAAACATATGACAGTTTTAGTATGGCTGTGACAGCTGGGTGTTTCCGATACCAATTGTCAGCCCATACAAGAACTGTCAAATATGAATGCGATGGCGATTGCGAGGAAATTAGAGAGAGACTTAGTTATATGGTTCCGCGTATCCGACAAATTTACCATTAGGTAAGTACTCCAAATTCGTTAAAATAAAACAAATATGAAGTTAAAACCATCCCCTGTAAAACTGCATGTAGTGCAGATACGCGGTATTTACGTGATAAGCGGATCTGCATTATCCCGACGACATATTATATTATAAATTGATCACCAGTACCGCTACAATTCGTACAATCACATCCACTTAAGAAACAGCTATCAGTTCGTGCTAAGGGTCCTTTATTACATCAGTTTCGGTGTCTGACAAGTTTCGCCAACATAACGACGTGGACGTCAATATCCCGCCAAATATGGACACCTCTGAAATCACGTATCGGAAAGGAGAAAAATGAGCCAATTATCCCCTAAACATAATGGTCTGTATGCTCAAGTGTCAATGACCCTTGTTCAGTTGCGATCGAATAGGGACCGGCAGATACGGGACGGATATAATACGAAATTCGAAGTTCGTATCATGTCGTCACTTTCATTCTTTTGTTTAATACCATTAGCGTAAACGGAACGGCATGATACAAAGTTCGAAAATCGGATTTCGTTGTATAAACCCAGGGGCCGTGCTAATGTTTGACTCGCTTTTATTGAATTAGAGGTACTTTAAGCAGATAAGCTCAAGTATAATGCATACAGTGTATTTTAGCGAGACTGCAATTTTACAAGTTGTGTTGCCACAATAACTTAGATAGCCGTTGAGCATGTGTTTATACAATGACAGTTCATAGAATGACGACAATTTCGGTATGTCTAGGAACTGCTTACTTAAATTGTTCGTGGTACGGCGGCCACTTAAATTTTAACAATGTTAATATACTTTTGACGACCAGATGGCCTAGTGGTTAGAGAACCTGACGACGAAGCTTGAGGTCCCGGGTTCGATTCCCGTGTCGGGGCAGATATTTGTATCAAAAATACGAATGGTTGTTCGCGGGTCTTGGGTGTTTAATATGTATTTAAGTATGTATCTATCTATATAGGTAAGTATGTTTATCCGTTGTCAAGTACCCATAACACAAGCTTTGCTTAGCTTACTTTGGGACTAGGTCAATTAGTGTGAATTGTCCCGTGATATTTATTTATTTATTTACTTACATATAAAAATAATAGGTACCTATGTAGGTATGTCACAGGACTTATTTAAATGATTTTAACTTTGATAGTAACTACTTAGTTATAGTGTGAGTTGCATCAAGTTACTGTAATCATACCGATTTGTTCCTGATTCGTCATATTCTTAGTTAGTTATTTAGTGTAAAAAATGGAAATTGCCAAAAAATGTAGTTCCAACAATTGTTGCCGTCGAGTTAATTAGAAGTTGATTTTTTACCCACTTCCAGCGTCTGCATAATTATAATAATTCTGTAAGTATATTTCATTTGAAAGAACTTAAAAAAGCTGCAGCTTTAAGTCTTCCGGTATTCAAACTCAGCTATCATTTATTTATTATTCAATGATATATCGCTTTTACGTCTGTCAGACGCTGACTACATGTTTTATTTAAACTACGTCAGACGTTTTATTCACGACGTTATCGAAGAAGGAAATAGGTTGGCCAAAAAACGTGACCTTTCAAAATGATCGCATCAAAATCTCGCTTTAGGCGCAAGCCACACAGAAGAGACGGGACGGGGGCGCGTTTCAGTCGCGGCGTCCCTTGAATCAGTTTTCATTTCATACTAGGTATAGCTTGTCTAATTTAAAATGACGCGCCCTACCACCGCATTTACGCCAAAGATTTTTCATGTGATTTGACGATCGTGATGTTGCACACTGATTTGATTATAGTTTACGGAACAGTTGACGCTCCCAACCAGATGAAGAGTCGTAATTAATACATGCACGGACACATCAAAATCAACTGATTCGGTAGAGGGGCGCGCGTCAGTTTAGCTTAGACAAGTATACGAGTAATCTATAGAAGCGACGCGTCTCCCCCTCGTCTCTTCTGTCTGCTTTGGATCGCGACGTTTCTATCAATTTTCCGGAATAAAAAGTATCCTACGTGTTAATCCAAGTTATAAATTATCTGTGTGCCAAATTTTTCGCACCGTTTTAGTGTGAAAGAGTAAGATAAGATAAGATAAGATAATTTATTCAATAATTTGCAGTACAAGATGACATGAAATACAATGTTTTACAAAAGTCTATGTAACACGTATGCCTGCACTAGGGTTACTAGAGAACTCTGTGTCGCAGGCTAAACAAGCTATCATAAATAATTAAAATAAAGAAATAATCAGCTAAGCTTAACAGTGCAAATATCTTATAAAAATATGCAGACATAAAATAAAGTTGAATCCAGACACGATAAAAAAAAATAACAAAATATTCGAAGTAATTACAAAATAATATAGCTAAATCAATTGTTTTTTTTAAATCTAAAAAGGTACGTATACATCATCCGTTATTACATAAGAAGGTATTAAGGTCGTATAAACCCTACTTCTATTGCAGTTTTTATCCGAGTCAGAGCCGATGCGAAAATTTGCTGACTAAGACTATACTCGTACATATTCGTGCCTAAGGTAAAAATAATAATGTAGATAATTTATAATTTATGTTAATAGGTCAGCCATATGGCCATATGGCCAAACACAACAAACATCCATACAAACTTTCGCGTTTATAATATTAAAGTAAGAGTAAGATAATAATATAAGATAAGAAGACTATCTGTTGCTCGCTACTCCGTCTGCGAACAATTCGTTTATCGCTATTCCGCGGAAATTATGTGATTTTCTGGGATAAAATCACGATAAAATCTATCCTATGTCCTTCCCAGGGTCTCAAACTATGTAAATACCAAATTTCATCTAAATTAGTTCAGCGGCTTGATCGTAAAGAGGTAATAAACAATTAGGGCTTCCACACATAACCGCGAATTCGCATCGCATCGCAAATAGCTGCGAGCTCGCACGAATGCACCGCAAGAACTTCCGATCTGATTTCGCATCGCGCAAGGTTCAGGTGACCATACAAATTATATGGTCACCTGTAAACTTAGTATAAGTTTTCCTTCACTTCAATACTTCTCGATCGCGTTTACGTAAAAATTTCAATTCTATGGAAACATGGAAGCGCGCGCGCGGAGACGCTGTCCATGTTTCCCTAGTAATTGATTTTTTTACGTAAACGCGATCGAGAAGTATTTCGGTGAAGTAAAACTTATACTAAGCGTACTGAACCTTGGTCTTACCGCACGAAATCGCATCGCAGCAATGCGCATCGCTAATTCCTGCGTTGCGGCGTCGCATCGCAGGAACTGACGATTTTATGTGTGGGAGCCCTATGACAGACAGAGTTACTTTCGAATGTATAATATTAGGAAGGATAAGGATTTGTGTGCCAAATTTTATGCAAATCTGTTCAGCCGCTACCTACCTAACAAAGTACCTAACAAAAATCCAAGCTTTTTAGTAAGATTGTGTTTTATAACTGGTTTTAGGGTTCCGCACCTCAGAAGTAAAAATATGGAACACTTATAGGATCACTTTGTTGTCCGTCGGCCCGTGCGTCCGTCTGTCTGTCAAGATGAGTCCGAGTCGCACTTGGCCTGTTTTTTTTTTGTTTTAATTCCTAAGCTTGCGGTCTTATGATCGGATTAAATAAACGTAAAACCTTGAATGTTGGTGAGTAGATCTACTAGCGTTTCAACCGCTGTCGGTTTCCTGTCGCACACATTGAAGAAATGAGCTTCATCATCATCATCCCAACCTGTATACGTACCACTGCAGGGCACAAGCCTCCTCTCAGAATGAGAGGGGATGAGCCGTAGTTCCCCGCGGGTTTTTGTGGTATTTAGGTGTATGCCGTATATGCTTAATTAGTAGAGAGCCAACACAAACAATGTTATTAAGTTGACGACCGAATATTAGCCTAGCCTAGGTTGGTTGCGAATCTGGGGGTAGTTATTAGTAGGGGTAAATATAGTGGGTGTAAACGCGATGAAAGGATCGCACAGCAGTTTATAGCGATTTTCTGTCCTATTAAAGGTTAATTCAGAAAAAGTTAGATCCGAACCGACCGAGTGGTTAGAGAACCTGGCTACGAAGCTTCAGCTCCCGTGCTCGATCCCAACCGAGGCTGGGGCCGAGGACAAGGGGGAGGGAGGTTTTATGTATGAAAAATACTATTTCTTGAGTCTCTGGTGTTTAATATGTCATTGTCTATTCAATTGGGTGTCATATATTTATTTTTAAGTGTTAGTGTTGCAAATAAGGTCTTGAAAACGGCAAAGCGTGAGTCGGACTCTTGCATAAGGATGAAGTTATTTTACGACCTTAGACTTCTTAAATGGTAGGGTGAGTGGGGGTAAGATGAAAAGCAGTGTAAGATGAAAAACCACTAGGTGCTACGAGTAGTTTTTCATCTTACACTGCATTTCATCTTACCCCCACTCACTATAACTAAAGAACCATTTTCTTTAAACTCGCTCGCCCCAGTTCTTTGTAGTTAAATTTATTTTAATACGCACGTGCTCTGGTATATTCTAGAACGTTGGTTTCACGTTGAATTGTAGTCAAACTAGCCACGGACGGAAGTCTCATAACATAACGGTGTCCTCACGAACGGGACCCTGCACAGGCCTCATTCATTTACGGATTTGTCAGTCAGACTGTCAACAAGCGATACAGTAAAAGCTGCGATTAAGCCCTCACTGGCTTAAAAGATTGACAGTGATTCAGTATTTGGGTATCTGTGCTGCGGTTAACGCGTTCGCTGCATTATGAAGTTTAAAGACATCGTACATCGTTCGAGGAGTTATTCCCGCGCTGTGCGGACGAAAATTCTATCGTTATATATGCTCGGGTAGAAACATCATCTTCTTGACATCTTCTGCTTTATTCTAACCAAATTTAGCATTTTAAAGCGTAATATTTTGCGAACGGATTCCTAAATCCAAATGGTCTTAGCAAACTTGTAATATTTATGAAATAACTACTTATTTAACGATACTCCACACTATGGCTTTACACGTGAAAAAAAATTATCCCGAGTTTACTTCAAAAATTAATTCATTAATTTTTAAAAATTTTAATATGTATAGAGTAACATTTATACCGATGCAAAATTAGAACTTTCTAGCACTAACAGTCTCTGTATGTGAAGCCGCGGACAGACGAACATGAACATGACGAAACTACCTATTATACAGTTCCTTCATAATCATTTAAATCATCATTTCAGCAGCAAGTCGTCCATTGCTGAACGCGTCATCCAAAGCCCTCCCGCAACCTTAACCAGGTCGTCGCTCTATTTTGTTGGATTACCTACTCTGCGTTTACTGGTTCGTGGTCGCCATTCGAGAATTTTTTGGCCGCATCAGCCATTAGTTATACGAGGGATGGGCCCTGCCCAGTGCTCACTGCCGCTTGAGTCTGGCGATGCTTCAAGCTATGCCGATGACTTTTAGTTCTTGTGCGGATTTCATAATTTCTAATGTGATCCCGCAGAGAAACTCCAAGCATAGTCCTTTGCATCACCATCTGAGTGACCTTGAGCTTTTTTATGAGGCCCATTGTAAAGGTTCCTTATTATATGATAAAATTAAAGTAGATTTATTGCCAAAACATAAACACAAAAAGTATAAAAAAAATACAGAAACCTATAAAAATAATATGATCTTTAAATAGGCATGGTAATTCTCAAAATACTGTGCATGCTTACACACATAACTTCCTTAGTTCCATTTATTAAAGTTGTAAACAAAGACAATCTCTATCAGGTACTTAGATGCTCAGTAACTCAAGGAGAATTGTGAACAATCTAAATTCCTAGGGCGTGTCCCGTGACATAGAAATATGCTATTGAAACACTAACCTATAATATAACAAAATAAAAAAACACAGTGTAAACTTAAGATTTATTTAAAGAAGCCGAAAGTTGGCCAGGCGTCCCACACGCCGATGTAGACTTGACTAAAAAATATTGCCTATGTATAGACCCTTAACTTTTGTCATGTCCGAGAGACGAGACGCGAAGAAAGAAATGTGTATAAATAAATAAATAAATAAATATCATGGGACAATTCACGCCAATTGACCTAGTCCCAAAGTAAGCTTAGCAAAGCTTGTGTTATGGGTACCTACTAAGCAACGGATAAACATACTTATATAGATAGATACATACTTAAATACATACTAAACACCCAAGACCCGAGAACAAACATTCGTATTTTTCATACAAATATCTGCCCCGACACGGGAATCGAACCCGGGACCTCAAGCTTCGTAGTCAAGTTCTCTTACCACTAGGCCATCTGGTCGTCTAAACCCACTGGTGGTGTATGACCCAAATGTTTTTTAGCTGGAACACTTATTTCTATGACATAGAGGGGACCGAGCGAATGTTTTGGTTTAAACTTTCGTGATTTTCACTCATTAATGTTACCGCCGCCCCCTCATTAAAGGAGGATCTTAATTTTCACGTCGGATCACAGTAGCGCTATCACTGCTGGTTGATGATTAGGGGCATTGAGTAAGATGGTGACTTAGGGTTGTGTATAATTTGTCGTTTTAACCGCACCCTCCACATTCACCCTGTATGTGCTTTCGTTATTATCGCCTAGTGCTGCTTTTATAATTTTGAAGCTATAATGCACATGGGCTACACACATTTTTTTGTTCGCTTCTCTCCTGTGGCCATGGCAAAAGTTAGGCATCGTCCTAAGGCCGGGGCCGCACTGGTAAGGCGACCGGCGACGCGACGCGACGGCGACCAAATCAAACATAGTTGATTTAGTCGCCGTCGCCGCTGCGGCCGCTGCGGCTGCTCATATAACTCGAACTATGTTTGATTTAGTCGCCGTCGCGTCGCGTCGCTGGTCGCCTTACCAGTGCGGCCCCGGCCTAAGGCCGTGGTCGCTTTCACCCGCCGCACGCGGCCGACAGCGGCCCGCCGCCCGCGGCGTCTGAATGGTGTGTTCGGGAATGCTCGGGAGTGGTCGTTTTCGCCCGCCGCGTGCGACGTCCCGAACGCGGCGGGCGAAAACGACCACTCCCGAGCATTCCCGAACACACCATTCAGACGCCGCGGGCGGCGGGCCGCTGTCGGCCGCGTGCGGCGGGTGAAAGCGACCACGGCCTTAGAGAACGCGAGCGAGCGCAATCGCGTTCTCTTAGGACGATGCCTTAAGGGTAGCCAATATTTTTTAGTCAAGTCTACATCGACGTGAGGGACGCCTGGTCAACTTTCGGTCTATTTCAATAAATCTTAAGTTTGCTGACTCTGAGTTGCTAATTTTAGGTAGGTACACAGGAGAGACAACTTTTCTTTCTTACACTGTGTATGACCCACATATAAACGTTTGCGGCACCTGAAGAAGTCTCGGGTCTTAGACGGCAGTGAAAGCGTTAGTAAATGGGCATTTCTATTTTTCGTTGTACCCAAAATTAAGAAATAGTTAACAGGGCGTTAAAATTTGTCCGTTTGGTTACGCACTTTTTCAAGTCTTTACAATAAAAAAAAATCATAACAAATCGGACAATTCTTCACTTCTTCATTGTTAAACTTGTCCGATATGTTGTTTTTTTTTTATTGTAAAGGCTTGAAAAAGTGCGTAACCAAACGGAGTAATTTTAACTCCCTGTTAACAATTTCTTAATTTTCGGTTCAACGAAAAATAGAAATGCCCGCATAGCAAATTACCTTCAAGTTAATTTTCAGACAGTACCTGGCTCTATACTACGAAGCGCGAAATTCGAACTTCGTTTCATGCCGTTCCGCTCACGCTAATGGTATTTATTACGAGAGTGAGAGGGACCGCACGATCCGAACTTCGAACTTCGAATTTCGGAGTAACCCCCCTGCACTCCATAGTGCAGCCCAGAGTGCAGGTACTGTCTGAAATTAACTTGGTAATTTGCTAAACTTACCCCTTAGTTCACCATCCATTGATCAAATTTATTTGACGGATAAATGTGATGCCGTCTCAGTTTGTTTTGTTTGAATAGACGGAGACGGCATCACATTTATCCGTCAGTTAAAATTAATTAATGGGTGGTGAAACAGCCCCTTAATGTTTATTGACGCTTTTACTGCCGTCTAGAACCAAGCCGTAAAGAACCAGTCCTTTGGTAGATTCTCTTAAGAGTCGTTTTCAAAAAAAAATGTACATAGTTAAAACAAAATCACGATCGCTTCCTTTGTGTTACGAAAGTTAGTCATACAAAATATATGGGTAACTTTCGCCACAAAAAGGAATCAATTAAGTTTTGTTTTTTATTAAATCCCTTTAATTGTGTACACTTTTTTTTGAAAACGACTCTTAAAACTCTTATCTTTGTATACAATTGAGTTAAGAGACCAGTGGCCATTTCTATTCATAATTGCGGTCAAATCGTGACCAAATCAGAATGTGTAAACACTGCACCTGCCACAGACCAAGAAACTTTCAGATGGTTCATATTAAATTTATTCTAATAATATAAATGCGAAATAGGGATGTTGACACCATTAAAAAATAATTCAAACACGACTCCAGTAAAAAAACGCTTTATTTTAGTCCTGAAAACCAGATAAATTTTCGATTAACTGCAAAATTAGATTTTTTGTTGCTTTAAAACAAATACACTGACGAACTTTTGTTTATTTTTATAAAGGGTCGGTTACAAAAATGTCGATAACTACAAAACCCGCTGTGATAGCTTCTTCGAGTAAAATGAGTTTAGTAAAGAGTTTTATTCTTAACAAGAAAAAGTTTAATAGAGAATAAAACTCTTTACTAAACTCATTTTACTCGAAGAAGCTATCACAGCGGGTTTTGTAGTTATCACCATTTTTGTAACCGACCCTTTATTTTTGCTCGTCAGTGTAAATAGTTAGTTAATTGAGTATGTGAACAAGTGACGTCATATGTTGCTATTGCCATTGAAACTCTATGGGAGAAATGTGTTTTGACAGCTCATAAAAAGTACGTCAGTTGATTGGTGGTGTCAACATCCCTATTGAGTTTTGCGAAAGTGAGTTTGTGGGTACATTCATGTTAAAGTGCGAAATATACTTTTATAAATGAAATTTTTGAGGTATTCTTACTCAGAAGCAAGAGCGATATTGATTTTGATAATAAAAAAATGTTCCTCATTTTCCATACATTTTTTTTGTATCCGTTTCGTAACGAGCCATACAAACACTTTGAATAAGATATTAATAAGATAAGATATGAATAAGCTAACCCCAAAATTTCATTATTAAAAAAAAGTAAATTGTGCACTTTAAAATGAAAATAGGTATCACGTGCGTGCGTGTTATTACTTCTTCTCGTTAAAACGGCTGGACGGATTTTGATGAAATTTGGTACGTAGACGTCTGAAAAAACACATAGACTACTTTTTATCCTGATATTCCCGCGGGTTCTATGCAAAACTTCAAATCAGACTGTTAGTGTTGTATCGTGTCAGACAGGTAGTTGGTCTGTTATTAATAAATTTCAGAGGAAATATGAAATTAAACGGCTGTCACTTTTATGCTGTGGTCAGTAGACTACCAATAGTAGTATTTAGTTCGTAATGTTCCGCGTCTGAAGCTTGTTTATTTATTTAAAAACTAGACCATCTTGTTATAATTTGATCTATGTTGTGCTGTTAAAGATAAGAAGTAATTGTAACGGTTCATTGTTAGTATTTGTGAGACTGCCGATAATCGGGTCACTATTACTTAGAATTAATGACCAGTCGAAACAGTGGTTTGCCGGGTCAGAGATGAAATGTTTTGATTGTTCAATGTGTAGGATGAAGACAAATAGCTAGTAAGTGGGTAGAGATAATGTACGATAACAGGGCCCGCCCCTCCACGTTACTATTTCAATGTGTTTAGTCACATATTTACGAAAGAATTTTTTGTAGCAGTATCTGCTTTTGTTTGACGGCTGTCTCAACACGCACACATGCGTTGAAAGTTTTGGTGTGCTTTATAAATACTTTCACAATACATTGAAGACTTCTTGAATTGTGGAGGGGCGGGCCATGTTATCGTATATTATCTCTATTTAGTACAGAAACGGGCTAGTTTTAAAAGTCTTTTCAATTCACAATGGGAACCTAGTTCGTTTTATTTCTACGAAAAGTTAGCCAGTGGAACAGCTTATTAAGTAGGTAGGTACGTACAGTCAAAAAAACTGAATTGCGTACCAGGGTGGAGCCTTTTCACAACCAATTTCACGATGATGTATGAAATGCTCACATGACATTTGTAATGAAAAGGGTTCACCCTAGTAATTAGACGACCAGATGGCCTAGTGGTTAGAGAACCTGACTACGAAGCTTGAGGTCCCGGGTTCGATTCCCGTGTCGGGGCAGATATTTGTATGAATAAAAATACAAATGTTTGTTCTCGGGTCTTGGGTGTTTAATATGTATTTAAGTATGTATCTGTCTATATAAGTATGTTTATCCGTTGCTTAGTACCTATAACACAAGCTTTTTTTAGCTTACTTTGGGACTAGGTCAATTGGTGTGAAATGTCCCGTGATATTCATTTATTTATTTAATTAGTGATTTAGTTTCTTTGACTGTACCATTGCCTGCATACTTAATTTACATACTTAAAAACCAAGTGGTTTGCCTGGTGTTTTGTTCTGTGGCCTCTCAACCAGAAGGTCGTGGATTTGAGCCCGGGTCCGCGCCTCGTGAGTTTTTCGGAATTCAGCTTTACGGGAAAGAAAATATCGTGTGGAAACCCGCACACACATACGAAGAAATTCAATAGCGTTTGTAAAGGTTCTATTCCGCACTGGGTCCGCGTGGGAATTTTGAGAGGAGGTCTGTGCCCTGCAGTGGGACGGTATATAGGTTAGGATGATGATGATTATCATGAATTTCTTACACACAAACGATGCACACGTGCAAGTTAAGACACCTAGACAGAGGTAAGTTCGAAATTGCGCTAGATTTTTTTTTATCTGTATATGAACGCTATTACCTTTGCCTTTTTAAGGTTACGCACATTGACAAGAAAAACGAAACCTTTATTTATGGATACACATGGGATACACGTACACATGTTTTTTATGGGCATGTGGCTACCATGGCTATTACTGAATTAGTACCTTCAACCGAGCCTTATTCATATACGAGTAGTTGTTTACCATCGACGTAATAAAAATGTTAAAAGGATTATGTCGCCGTTATCTGCAACGATCTTGTCCTGTAAAAACAAACGGTATATAATTATATATTTCATTTGTTAAATAAGTAAAAGCTATCAAGCTAATCTTTGCGACCATTACGCGGCAATCGTTAAACGTGCAGTAAATTCCAACAGTGTAATTAAGGTATGCTCTCTATTTTTAGCTCGAGCAACACTACCATGGATTGGGGTTCCGTAGGATCCACATGGGTTTTTAGGTTGAAACTTTGTTACCGATTAATTCGGCTTAGACAAAATTAAAACAACTTTTTAAATCAGGAATCGACCTACGTGTGAGGTTTGCTGTGTTTTGTTATGGATCCTATCTTGGACTTTGACTATCCTGGGAATCCTTTCGCAAGGTCTAGTCATGATTTATTTTTAAATGATTGATTGAAGCGTGACTTTGCGCAGGTCCATTAGGTCCAAGACAGTCTTAGATCAAGAACAATAACACAACCGAATTGAAAACCTCCTCCTTTTTTTAAGTTAGTTAAAAAACCAGTTAGGTACTAAGTGAGTAGTCAAGCTTAAAAGTAGCTTAACCCCTACTTTGTCACATAAACAATAGGTACGCAGACATGAATGTTTCTAATTAGTGACCGTGACAAAGTGGATAGGCACAAAGGGTTCATTTTACTTTGACACGTGTCATGTGCCCAATAGCTGTGGTTCTGGATCCGTCGGGAAAGCAGTGCTTCGGCCGGTGCACCCTGGGCATAGCCCAATATAATTATGGAATATACATTTACAGATGGCTACTAACCTGACATGGGAGGTGGATGTATAGAATTCTTTCATCGAAAAATGGCCGACATGTTTAAAACTGGCTTTTACTTGACATTTTCAAAATGATCCTCCTATGGACAGGGCCATATCCTACTTACTATTCTCTAATATATAAAAATCTCGTGACACGGTGTTTGTTATCGAACTCCTCCGGAACGGTTTGACCGATTTTTATGAATTTTTTCTCTAAATTTGGTAAATCTGAGTCGTAGGCTATTTTTTATACCCCTTTTCTTCGCAAACGAAATCTCGGGCAACAGCTAGTAAATTATAACCGTGAAAGTTTCTATGGATGTGTGGATGTTTGTCACTCTTCCACGCTAAAACGGTTCCTTATGAAATTTGGCACACATAAATATAAGCTATATAAGTTTATAACCTGGATTAACATATAGGATGCTTTTTATCCCAGAAAATTGCATGCTTTCCGCGGGATAGCGATAAACGAATTCTTTTCCTGGCCTGTGCCATGCAGTGGGACGTGATGCTGACGTGACGTGGGCTGGGGTGATGATGATGATGATGAATTCTGTTCAGACGGAGTCATTGGCAACAGCTAGTATAAAATAAATGTATATACTGCATGCAACATTTTTTTGTGTGTAATTTTAGTGCCAGTTTGATGACCGTTTTCTACGGTTTCTTATCGGGCTCTAGGAACCCTTGATGCGTAGGCGCACGGGGCTTCAGTAACCTGTTTTTTTGCACGCTGTTAAAAGATGCTACTAACGCTACGGGATATAAAACTTAATAGTGCAGTTCGACGGTGAATAAATATTTATAGCAATATCAAACACAATTTACAACAAAATATAATAGTCACGTTATAAAGGATGCTTCGATGAGAAAAATATCATCATGTTTTTATGTTATATTACGTTAAAATGAAGATAAATAAGTTCATTCACCAGATTTTATTGCCGATAAACTTAATTAAGGAACTACTAAATAAATATGCCAATCATATTATTAGGCAGGTCCTGTGTTTTCGCAAAATGTCTAGTAAAGGTTCTTCCACTTGACATGGTCTTGCAGAATTAGGTATTTTATTTTCTAAAGAGTTCTCAATATTTTGCCCGAATTCCATATCTAATAATGTTTTCCATCAATTTAATTCGTGTTTTACAATACCATACCATGACTCTTTATTGTGCACCACAAACAATACAATACAGAAAAACAAGTTCATGGAAAAATATAATAATACTTATATAAGGAACGAAAGCAAGAGGTAGTTTTTTTCTGGAACAGTATGTTTCTCAACTAAAATTAATTAATCTATACTTTATACTAATTGTTATTAAATACTTCTACAAGGTCTGATTCGATGTTTTGTACCAACGCAAATATTTTTTGAATTAAAAATAAACTATCTTAACCTACTACGAGTAAGATGATGAATGATAACATTTCAAAAAATCGCTACTGAAAATTTTCATACCTTTTCGGTAAATGAAATTTTTATACGAAAGGTGGATTTCAAATAGTTGGACCATGTTAACCGGTAGTTAACCATTCAAAACGACTGACTGGAAAAGAGTTCCATTGTGATAGAAAACTATTGACTGGCTTGATATTATTACTGTAGGAGTACCTAGTGTATTTGTCTCAAAACAGAAAAAAATCACAATCTGTTTAAATACCGGTGCTAAATATCCAACACCTTGAAGTCTACATGAATTGAATTATGGGAAATGAAGGAATAATTTTCTAATAAGTGTAAGTGGGTATAAATGTTAATTTACGTTGTCTTTGAAGACACACCTGATTAGTTAGTACACACACGTGTACCGACGAGAAAAAGTAACAAATATTTTAATATCTGAGGGTGCACTTTCATAAAAGTACAGCGGAAATACCTACGTAGAATTTGACTATCAGTTGCTATCAAATAGGTTAATCCATGTGTTATTTATTGCGAGGGAATCGGAAGACGTGGATTTAATCTAATATTACTCGTAAACCCGCCCGTTTCCATGGAAACACATCCTTATGATTAGGACCATTTATAATGATTTGAATCTAACTTGATGTTATCTAAATCGCGTATTTGTTTCAGTTCCCAGCTCCTGCGGCCGGAGTCAAAGCAACAAGTAATGCGGAAGATACAGACGATGAAAATGATGTCACGTAAGAATCGTAGTCCATTATTTTTAACTAAATCCCAGGTTTATTTAATAAGTACATATTTAATTCATGAGGCGAATTTAACAATACGTTAAAAATACTTACTTAGGTGAAATTTTAAATGTGCTACAAAATTAGTGTCTCTAGGTCAGTGTATGCTGGCTGGACAATATTTATGCATTAACTCAATTGTTTTGTCAGATAAATTATGAGATGTTCATCCTTTGTCGAAATTAAAACACGTATTCAATGTAAGTATGGGCACCTCAAATTATATAAGACTAACTTACTATAATTAATACTTACCACGAAAAAGATTATAGAATTCGATTACTTAGGCAATAATAAGACCGTAACACAAAACATATTTTTTTACCTTAGCTAAAAGCTCAATTTGCAGTTTCGATAAATTGGATAAAACATCCACCAACGAAATAACTTCGGAGGCCCGATCCAACTACTTAACGACAAGCACGCAGATTATACTTGAGTCATTCATATTGACCGTTTATATTTACAATGACAACTCTAGCACTAAGGAGGCGTTATAAACCGCCAAATTGCTCGACTCGGGTAATGTTTGGTTTATGAAAGCTGAGTTTGAGAAAATGGCTTTTGATTACGTTGATAGTCACCGTATTGTCTAACGTTTCTGACGCTTGCCTTCGCTTTCAACATCTGCATCTCTTTCTGTCATCAACTTGTACCGTTTGACAGAAAGTAAATAGTGGTTGCGAAGGTAAGCCTCAGAAGCGTTAGAAAATAAGCCTGCAGTGCTAAGCCAAGTTTAGACGTGCAAGAAAAATAGTGCTAGTTGCATTACATTGCGGTGCTCAATAGGCCACTTCAAACTCATTCGCTTTGCGGTCTCGCTATGTAATGCAACTTGCACTATTTTTCTTGCATGTCTAAACTTGTGTAGAGCCAAGTTTAGACGTGCAAGAAATCTTCGCATAGCCAGAGATGAAATGCTAGCGTAGTAACTAACCGGGCATTTTCTCAAGTTTTTCATAAGCCCGCATACCTACACCGTGTTTTTTTATTTTCGTTAAATTCGACCCTTTTCACGGTACAAACCACAAACTACCTGGTATATTAATTTTTGTTAAAACCGAAAAAAAAACATTAAAAAAATATACACCGTGAAATTTTAGTGGTTGTTTTCCCGAAACGAGGTGATTTAGTGTCGATTGTACAATCGATTTATAATTACTATTTTGACTAGAGTCAAAAATCCAATTGTGAAAAACGAAAGTCGAAAATGACCGCAAACCAATAGTAACGCTTCGTTGGTACAAGTAGCGTACGATCGTACGATAGGTTAGGTACCAACGAAGCGTTACTATTGGTTTGCGGTCATTTTCGACTTTCGTTTTTCACAATTGGATTTTTGACTCTAGTCAAAATAGTAATTATAAATCGATTGTACAATCGATACTAAATCACCTCGTTTCGGGAAAACAACCACTAAAATTTCACGGTGTATAATTAAATCGCGACATTTTCCGTTGAGATAAACATGATTATTGATACAATACCAATGTTTACGATTATGACATTGTAGTGACACATAATAAAAGCAAAATTATTGTACCTAATGTCGTACGAACTCGCCTCAATAATCTCCTTGTAGCGAATAACTATGCTTGGAAAACTCTTTACTATCGAAATATAAACGATAAATGAGTAAAACGTCCCTGTGATCGACACTGTTCCAATACATGGCACCTTCAATCTTATGTCATAGTAAGAGAGGTGACAGATGGGTGTCATCTACGGGGCGTTGAGGTGTCGAGCATTGGTACGTTTACCTTAATAATAGGACGTAATGAAGGACCTTTTACACTGGTTCAGCCATTATATTTTTTAACTATTGAATATCTCAAAAATAGTAAGACTTAAGACACTAATTTCTTCGAGAAATTAACTCTATTTGACCTGAATAATCTTCCCTTAAAGTTAACGGAAATAAAAAAAAACACTGTGCATAAATCGACGTGTTTGACGTCAAGCCGCTTGATCGTCTCCGAATGTCTTAACCGGAATATCCCCTCCGTATCGGCCATGACAGTTACTATTTTTTTTTTTCAGAAACCACATTCAGCCAGTACGTGTAGCAGGAACACTGCCCGCCGGAGCGCCATTGTCCACGGCGGCTCGCGGGCTGCTCGTACGTTTACTCGACCGCGATCCGAGGGTTCGAATGAGAAACCTGAGGCAGTTGAAGCAATGTGCTTTCTACATGGGATATAACTTTGACCACGTTAAGACGATGAAGGTAAACGTATAATCTATCGAGGCTGTTGGCTGTTTTTTAGGGTTCCGTACCCAAAGGGTAAAAACGGAAACCCTATATTACTGAGGCTCCGCTGTCCGTCCGTCCGTCCGTCTGTCACCAGGCTGTATCTCGGGAGCCGTGATAGCTATTAAAATTTTCACAGATGATGTATTTCGGTTGCCGCTATAACAACAAATACTAAAAAACGGAATAAAATAAATATTTAAGGGGGCTCCCATACAACAAACGTGATTTTTTTGCTCGATTTTGCTCGACATTGATAACGGCAACAGGTAGAAGCTTGAAATATTCACAATTATGTATTGATTGCCCGCGACTCCGTCCGCGAAGAATGGGGGGGGGGGGGTTCATAAAAATCGGCCAAGCCGTTTCGGAGGAGTTCGGTAACAAACACCGTGACACGAGATTTTTATATATTAGATTGTACGGAACCCTTCGTGCGCGAGTCCGACTCGCACTTGGCCGGTTTTTATTTATGTTGTTGATGAACAACCTTGCAAAATTTCATATCTGTAGCTTACCGATTAAGATATTGGGAAGTTACTTGGATCCCTTGGGAATATCGGGATAAAATGTAGCCTAGAGGTTTAGCTAGTACACACCAAATTTCATCCAAATTCGTCCAGTCCTTTTAGCGTGAATGAATTCACAAACTTTCGCATTTTTTACAAGTTTTATTTAGCTTCATTAATACTAATATAATAGCCTTTACCCGTGGCATCCGCAAGCGTAAAGCATTAGATTTCGCAGTTGAATTTAGATCCCGGGATTTTACTTAATTCCCATGGGAACTCCCAAAAATTTAAACGTGCTGTATGCCGAACACTCGTGAAAAATTGTATATGTGAGAGAAAATGCACTTTAGTAGTGTTTTTCAACATGTGGCGCCATCTTTTGACGAATGGCCGAACTAATTCTAAACATACCAAGCATTTGCACGGTTGAGTTGGCATGGCATTGATTAAATTGCCATTTCTGTTAAAAAAATCATGTAAAATAAAAACGGATATTAATCTTGCATTACTTAACTTGCATTCACCATCTCTTTTCTACCACACCGTTTATACTTACCGTTTGGCAAAAGTAAATGATGAAGATGATTGCAATGGCGCGTGCGTTAACAATAGGCCGGTTGATCATTCTAAACACAATCTGAAGATAATTATTTGTTTCGCAGGTTTCACCGAAGTCAATTTTGGACCGTTACTTTCCCGATGGACCTCCCGTTTCTCCGAAAATGCGAGACCTAGATCACGGCGACGGCCAAAATTTTGAAAACTTTTAATCATGTGCCAAGCTCAAACCAAATAAAAGGATGTACTTATCTGATTATCAATAAGTAACTATAAATTAAAAATTTAAAAAACCCCCATCGCAATTAGGTTACTCAATTATGTTTTAAAATAAAGTAAATGCCCATTATGTGTCTAAGATCCCTTCCGCAGCTAACAAAAGAGCTGATAACTTTGAAACGGCTGAACCAATTTCGATAAAACATGTCACCCGTTTCAGAGCTATGATGCCAAAGACAGACATACAGAATCACACACATAGCGGTCAAACTTATAACACCCCTCTTTTTGTTTCGGGGGTTAAAAATGAATAAGTATATGTATGTATTAAATATTTTATTGTTTTTTTTTTTAAAATCGTAAACTTTCTAAGATTGTTATGAAACTAATCTCACCTTACCAGATGGGTTGTATACATTGCCGTTTTAAGAAATCCTGAAAACTACGTTTTCAGAATTAACTTTCGATATTCAGAAACGTGTCCATTAAAAAGTCAAAAGAGACTTGTACGAACGGCAAAGTGAGGTCGTTAAAACCACACGAATAAAAATACGGAGCAGAAGAAAAACTTCAAACAACGCCGCGCACGCATTACACTACTACATGCACAACATATGTGTGCGTGACCTGTACAGACAGGACGGGGGGGGGGGGGGGGCGTGCACCGGCACCCGCTCGGAGACAAAGTTCAGGTGTGCCGCCAGCGACGACGCGACCGTTTAGCGTTTAGCTACATAGTTCGGGTGATCGGTTGTTTTTAAAGATTCCTACTTGATGTAGTGTTTGTAAATATACAGATATTAGATACTTAGAGGTACTTGTTTGAATAAAATATTTTGATTCTTAATTATTTTTTTACCGAGTGACAACCCTATGATAATAGGTAAGAATTTCGAGCTCTGTTCGGAAGTTTTTATTCTGCTCCGTATTTATTCATGTGGTTAAAACTACGTCTTCCCTTGTACATACATTTACGTTACAAGCAC
Organism: Archips crataeganus; assembly: GCA_947859365.1. Classification (NCBI taxonomy): domain Eukaryota; kingdom Metazoa; phylum Arthropoda; class Insecta; order Lepidoptera; family Tortricidae; genus Archips; species Archips crataeganus. Next base: position 6,238,269 of record OX402057.1, on the reverse strand, counting down.
ACAAGTGCAGCCAAGCTTCACTAAGCAAACCATAAAATTCTTCATGTAAACTACGCACATGCAAAGGCGTACTTTTACCCGGTCTCACTTCGTTGTTCATAGAATTCTGTATCTACTTTTATTTGGTCTAAGCTTGGGTGCTAAGTACATTCTAGAAGTTTTTAAAATCTACCATAACACCTTGGTAGGTATACCTCTACCAGCCATGCCAACTAAAATAGATCGCTAAGTTAAGCAGCTACTTAGATCTAGTAACATTAAATTAGCTATATGTATGTGTGTTGTGTATCGTTCAGAGACTCATACCTATGACTGTACGGTGGGCTGCAAAAGTGCATGGACATCTCGGGACGATAATCGCGTGAGCGCGCGCGCGCGCGCATTTATGTTAATAGCATCAAACGATCAAACACTGCTCACGCAATTATCGCCCCGAGATGTCCATGCACTTTTGCAGCCCATTGCACAGGTACTGATTCAATAGTAAAGACGACGAACAAATTACAACTTATTAATAGCACATACCAATGTTTGAACACCTCATTAATGTATAACATTCCGAATCTCAAATATGTTGTAGCTAGTGTAGTATTATATAATTCCTAAAGGTGCTAGGTGTCATATTTGTGTTAGCGTAATAATAACAATTAGTGATACATCTCTCTTGTGCTCTGTCGTTTAGATAGAGCAACTACCTACCTACGCGACGCGATGTGGCGCTGGGCCACGTGTCTTCCAAACTTAATTTGCAGTTCCCGGTTGCATGCATTGTAATGTTATTTTCTACCAGTTTGTGTTAATAGTCATTGATGAGGACTATTGAGGACTGCGGTGATAATGTAGCTTTCTAACGGCAAAAGAATTTTTGAAATCGGTCCAGTAGCTCCAGTAGTTCGTTACATACAAAAATACAATGATACAAATCTTTCCTCTTTATAATATTAGTGTCGATGTAGAATGCGAATATACCTACTCTGTCCACTAAAGGCATCGCTGCTTTGCTAAAAAACCGGCCTAATTCGAAATGATACGCTGTGTAACTTTCCACTTTATTTGCAATAGTTAAAGTATTAAGTTACACAGCGTATCATTTTGAATTAGGCCGGTTTTTTTGCAAAGCAGCGGCATGCTAAACGTTGTTAATTAAATTAACGTTTAACGTATAATTATTTAATCGGCACCTACTAAGCGTAACTTCTTTTTATTGTGTTGTAATTGAAAAAAATAATTAATACAAATTTTACGTATGTATTATACTTAATATTTATGATATTCTAGTAAACAAGTTCAATAAAATATTATTTGGGATCAAAGCACTAGTTTTATTTACAAGTTAGCATCAATTTCCGATTTTAGTAAAAACAAAACGCAGCTTCGTATTCGTAGCCATCGCTGTCGACGAACCAGAAAAAAAAGCCATCGCTGTCAAACTGACAGTTTGCGTTTTTCGATTCGATATCTGACTGATTTTCTTGTGGAACGGATTACAGTGAAAATGGCTGCAATTTTGCAAAGGGCTGCTCTTTCTTACCTTAAGAACCAAGCGCGTGCGTCTTCGCACTCCGCCACTGCTGGTGGTCATGGAGGTAAGCGATATTGATATTGTTTTTTTGGAATTATGTAATCACATAGTTGGTATAACCTATATGTAAAGTCTTATCTCTAGTGGTTCTAATGGGATTTACGCTTCTTTTTTTACGTTAGGTGGTCACAAGCTTTGGAAGAAGATGTCTTTCTTGGTTGGCTTCCCAGCTGTGGGTCTGGGTATGCTGAACGCGTACTTGGCGCATCAGGAAGCGCATCACGACGAACGCCAGCCCTTCGTTCCTTACGAGTACCTGCGCGTCCGCACAAAGGTATAAACTACAATCCTTAAACTTTGGTTAAAATATAGAAGAAAATATTTATTAACTTAAGTTGATTGGATTTCTTTGACAGACTCGTCAAAATCCACTTCAAATATTTATAACTAGCGACCCGCCCCGGGTACACACGGGTGCAATGCTGATACTAAATAATAAATTATTATACATATAAACCTTCGTCTTGAATCATTCTATCTATTAAAAAAAAATCATCAAAATCCGTTGCATAGATTTAAAGACCTAAGCATACATAGGGACAGACAGAAAGCGGGAAGCGACTTTGTTTTATACTATGTAGTGATGTCTGTTGTCATGATATTTTTATTGATCTAAGAATGATTACTTATCATCTAAATAGGATTGCTGCCTCTGAGAAATCAAATATCCTAGGGTGGTCCAAGAGAAGGGGTCAAAGGGGGTGTGCATTCCTAAAATTGAAGTCACTCATTTGACAAACTTTCTAATCCTCCTAAAGATAGATAATTTATGAAATCTTCAGACTGTAAATCCCCATAATCTTAAGCTGTAACCACGCCTGTATAATTTTTGTGTTATAATTATAAATCAATAATAATAAATGTGTGGGTGCTTCGGTACAGCCTTCTGTTAGGACTCTCATTCAGAACTTGTGACTGTCAAATAGTCTAAATAAGGATAAGGAAGTAAATGGACAACAGTTTACACAAGTGCCTTTGGGTTTACCAATGGCATGTAAATAGGGTTGACAGTTGACTATGTAGAAGAGTTGTAGCAGGAGACAGTACAATAATATGTATTCAGCAAAATTCCACTCTGCTGCATTGCCACAAATAAGTAGTATTGCTTAACTGGCATTGGATAATTCTGCATATCTGACAAATTTAGCCAATTTCCAGTTTTTACTCCAAATTTGTTAAAATAAATCAAATATAATGCTAAAATCATCCCCTGTAAAACTACATGAAGCGGAGATATGTAATATTTACTTATGGTAGATAAGCAGATTTGCACTATCCACAACAATATTTGCCATGTTTTCAAACTATTCATATTTATATTTTATGCCATATTAATCATATTGTCAATTGCTTCCATAAGTTCATGAATCATAACAGGAAAATAAGTACCTTGTTTAATGTTGAAATACATAGTTTTGTTACAGCATTTGGCATTGTAGCACTATTGATATCTGGTTTTATGACAGTCAAAATTTAGCCGAATGGCATTAGGGTCAGTTCACAACATCTTGCATCACATCTCAATGTGAACTGATCTTTAGGGTCTGTTCAAACTTGACCTATAATCTGTGCCAGATAAATAGCGCTTAGTAAACTTATACCTTGTTAAAGCAAGCCAGTGATTATTAAAGACAATATAACATTATCCTTTCTGGAATCATTGTCATATCTGGAAGCAATGCTTGTTTTATGTTTGTAATAAACAGCAATCTATCCCTCTTGTTTATGCAAGTTCAACCTACCTAAAAAATTATAACACCGTAAACAAAAAAAAACAATAAATAAATGAGCTGACTGATGCAAAATAATATGTTGATTGCATTTCGGTACTTTTAAATTATAATCTGTATCTATGCTGCCTTATAAATGTATTTTTTTAATTTTCAGCGCTTCCCGTGGGGTGACGGCCAGAAGTCCCTCTTCCACAACCCCCATGTCAATGCTCTCCCCAGCGGCTATGAACACTAAACATTCAAACATTCATTCTAGGATTGTGCTAAAACATGTATTAGAATACAAAATTGTATTGTGATAAGTAAGTAAATAAAAAATTACTAAATGTAACATGCATTTTGATTTTTCTTATTGAAATTAATTAAACCTTAGTGAGTTATACTTAATCCATTGATTTTGATCATTGATTTAATATGGTTTTAGAATACTAAATACCGATGATACATAGTCCAAATTTTGCTTAACGCTTAAAAACCATGTACCACATTTTCAGAAATAAATAGGTACATACATTCCTTTCCATTTCTTTGGACGTTCTAGCTGTCATTGCTATTGCCTTATTACTTACACAAAGATAAAGCTGCATGGATAAAAAGTCCTTTACATTTGCAAAAGTAGTCGACAAAATAAAAAAAGAAACGTCAAAGTGACAGTGACGTGACACAAATGAACGATTTGAACGAAGAAAATAGAAAATCACATCACATGAGTGAGAATTTAAAACATTTATTTGTGCAATGTTACTGATTTTAATTAAAGGGACAATTTAAAGGTGTTATGAATATATTTTGTGACTGATTGACAAAGTCAATTGAAATAACTTTACAATGGCTGCAACTTCCGTAAAAGAGTTTGGCAAAGTTTGGTGGTCGGAGGTGTACAATCGAATAATTGGGGCTGCCGTATTTCTTGACGACTATAGCGCAGAATGTTTACATTGGGACGGAGGATTATTAAATCTGATGTACGGAGGAGCTGTTTCAGTGAAGAATTTATCACCCTTTGAGGTTCGTCAATGATTTACCAGCTTTAAAATAATTCGGTTTCGGCTTGCTATTTTAGAACTCGTGGCACCGCGATCTTTTTGACCTTTACAAATTTATTCCCTTGGAACTTCTGGAACCCCAACAGGTTGGAACCATGCAACTTCTTTAATCCTTTCAGGTTGCTAGTAAGGATCATAAGAAGGCAGTCTTTATATCCCAATCAACTAGTACTCAGCTTCGTACGATTCGTGAGATTATCAAGCACAGTGACTTTTCGCACTGTATGCTTATAGCCACGGTCAGTCTGGATGTGGTTTATTTAGAGCTGAATGAGGGTAAGGATGTCAGTGATGTGGTAGCTGCGGGAAAGGCTCCTGCAGAAGCTACAAAACAGCTGGAGGGAATGCTGTTGGAGTGGATTGGGAAACAGGTTTGTAGTTATTTTTAGAACAAGTATGATGTACAATGCACTAACTCTAAGAAAGGAGAAAAAGAAAAGATTTCTTTTGAAATCCATCTAGTGTGTCTTTGAATAAAACTATTTTTCATCCGGTTCTGTAACTATTTATAGGTATATTACCAGGGTGTTAAAGTAATTTTATATCTTTAACTCAGTTTATAGATGTTTAAATGAATCACAAAAATATTGCATTGTTCATAAACTTGCTCAGTGTAAAAGCTATTAGTTATTTTTAATTGGCATCATATAAAATCTTATTTTGTCTAATAATTTTTCTAGCAAAGCGCAGTAGAGGTAGTCCACCTACCTCTCTTCACAATATGCCCAACCAATGTAGTGTTCCTGACTCCTCCATACCACAATGTGTATCCACTTTATGATGGCAAGCTCACTCCAGACTCAACAGCCCTGGATCTTTACTCTTTGTCTAGAGATGAGAGGTCTCAAGTGAGGAGGTTAGCTAGTGGACTGAACAGTCTCATGGATTCTATGAATTTAAGGGAAGACATCTTTTACATGGGCACTTACAGCTCTTTGGTAGCTGGGGTGCTAGAGAACTCACCTGTTTGTTTAGCTAGAAGAAAAGTGAGTAAACTATTGTTTTTATTTTCTTTTTGTCCCTCGGCAGTCACTATATTTCCAAATCTTTCAAATTGGATTGAAATATGGATGAAAATCAAAAAATAAATAGCAACCTGCAACTAGCTAAACCCTGAAATAATGAAATCAAAAGCACTATATCATCCTAACATCCTAATTATTTAATTGTTAGGAAATTTATGAATAAAACAATAACTGTCCTTCTGACAGACAGATTAAATTTTTTTGTTTATTTATGACATCCAATGCTTTAAATTTCAAAATGAAGTCCTATAAAATGTAGATGCCATAACAGTATCTTACTAGTCACTCAATTATTAAGATATATCTTAAAAAACTATGTAACAAATGTTTCAGACTTGTTTGAATCCCGCATCATTAATAATAGTAGACCGCACACTGGACCTCTGTGGTGTTACCAGCCATTCGATGGAGTCAGTGCTTGATAAAATCATGACAGTGTTGCCAAGGTTCCCAGGCCATAGCACTGATGTCGCTGTCGATATGTCACCGGTGTGCGAGGCTAATGTGTAAGTAATAGAAAGTGAAACAACAAAAATAAAACTCCACTGACAGCTTTAAATTACTCACGGTGCAAGATAAAAATTTCTGTAGTAGATAGGCTGCCATTACGAAAATACTTCTTGTAGACATTTAAGTTATAAAACACATCACAAAATGAATCAGCAATAATACAACTAGTAATAGGATAATCCAAATTAACATCACTGCAAAGATATTTCACAGTAAAATTGTAGACACTATACTTTGAACAACAATAAAATTAACTGTACAAATATTGCAATTCCTTGAAAAGCTAAATGGTGTTCAGTGGAACTTGCACATACACTGGCTGAAATGTAGAAATCGGGGGTTGAAATCGCTTGGGTCCGTAGGTTTATGTATGTATGTATGTAAATACTTTATTGTACATAAAACACAAAAATAACCCTGGTTACCCCGGAGACCCTACACGTGACCCCTGGGTGGTGCTAAACGAGCGGTACAACTCTGGGGTTAGGCTTCTGCCATGGCTGGTCACCACCCTATAGGTTGAGCCAGGCCGCCAGCATACACTGGCTGAAATGTAGAAATCGGGGTTGAAATCGCTTGGGTCCGTAGGTTTATGTATGTATGTATGTAAATACTCTATTGTACATAAAACACAAAAATAACCCTGGTTACCCCGGAGACCCTACACGTGACCCCTGGGTGGTGCTAAACGAGCGGTACAACTCTGGGGTTAAGCTTCTGCTATGGCTGGTCACCACCCTATAGGTTGAGCCAGGCCGCCAAACGACTCTCGTCGTGTTCCACCCTGTTGCCTATAGAAGCCATTTTGGAGGAAGGGTCTAAGCAGTTAGTACAGCGCGTGCGTACCGGTTACAGTGCCGCGTATTTGTTGTACGGTTTGCATCGCTTGGGGGGCGCGCGCAACATCGCGCTCAACTGCCTGCTTTCTGCTTATTACCGTAGTCTAGGGTGAATGAGCATTTACTAGGCAAGCGTGCTCCATCGTAGGCCTCATCTTCGCTTTCCATCAGGCGTGATTGTGGTCAAGCGCAAGCCTATATTGTATTAAAAAAAGAATAATCATTGACTAATCCATGTTATACACTTCGTACTAAATACAAACTGAAATATAGATGCACAGAAAAAACCCCAGAAAAAAGACCAATGCTGGGAATCGAACCCAGGTCCTCAGCATTCCGTGCCGCGTGCCATACCCCTACACCACCACTGGTCTAGAGATTAGACACGAATCTTTCCTATACATCATACATTTCAATCTGCTAAATCATCACCTTATGCAGTGACAAACGCACATCTATGTTACACCCTCATCGAGAGATTTTAACACTCCTTCGGAACTAACCGCTCACCTGGACAAGAGATGGCGCTACTGTGCAACTTTAAACAAGTTAGCTATGAAGTATCTTTTTTTGTAGTTATTTTTTCAACTTCATTTTTTTTATTACTCTACTATTAAGTAATAAAAAAAAATGAAGTTGAAAAAATAAGTACAAAAAAAGATACTTCATAGCTAACTTGTTTAAAGTTGCACAGTAGCGCCATCTCTTGTCCAGGTGAGCGGTTAGTTCCGAAGGAGTGTTAAAATCTCTCGATGAGAGTGTAACATAGATGTGCGTTTGTCACTGCATAAGGTGATGATTTAGCAGATTGAAATGTATGATGTATAGGAAAGATTCGTGTCTAATCTCTAGACCAGTGGTGGTGTAGGGGTATGGCACGCGGCACGGAATGCTGAGGACCTGGGTTCGATTCCCAGCATTGGTCTTTTTTCTGGGGTTTTTTCTGTGCATCTATATTTCAGTTTGTATTTAGTACGAAGTGTATGATTTCGCGGGATGACCGTAAAAGTAATAAAAAAAAAAAAAATGAAGTTGAAAAAATAAGTACAAAAAAAGATGCTTCATAGCTAACTTGTTTAATCCATGTTACTTATATTTTTCTAGGATTAATTACCCTGATGACATGCAACTGCCTCCCGGATGTCTGTTCCACGCGCACGATGACTCCTGTGTACAAACGTTCGATCACATGATTAACAAGAGCCAGAAAGAGGTGTTGTTCGACCTTTACAACAAGTTGTCCAAGATTGATGTGCAGAAGTCACCAAGCCCAAAGACATTGTTGAAAGTCACGCCCCAGAGCCTTGAGAAGATTGTGTCAGCGTCTAAAGGTTAGTGTTAGTTTTGGCTCGAGATTTGAGGTGATTACATCGGTTATAGAATAAGAATGTCTCAGTTCTTGTGGCTCGTCTAACTTGTAATTGAGCAGACATCACTTTCTACCTCTAAATTATTATTGCTTCACTAACCGACTTCAAACGGGTATGTATTACAATACCGAAGTACGAAAGACCGAATGTATTAAAACATCGAATGGGTCGAAAGACCGACACGATTTTTTTCTGAAACCGTTAACTTTTAAGATTTTTATAAAACAAACCTAACCTAACCTAATGGTTTCTGTATGATGCCGTTTTAATAAATTCTGAGAAGTTTACGGTTTCAGAAAAAAAACGTGTCGGTCTTTTGACCCATTCGATGTTTTAATACATTCGGTCTTTCGTACTTCGGTATTGTAATACATACCCCTTCAAACAGAGGAGGAACTTTGGAATTCTGTCATTTATTAATCAATTTGAATTTTTTTTTGGTTGGACAGAAGTAGGTAATTTCAATTAGTTCCCATTGTCACCAAAGTCAAGATCTATCTAATGAGTGAAACCCAAGGCAACCTCCAATCTCGATGGTGTCATTTCATCACCATTCCCGTAATTATCTACGCGAACAGTATGGATAGCAGTTGAAACGGTCGTAGAATGACTCAGCACTGACTTCAGGAAGATATTTATAAATAAGACAGGGAGACGTCTCTGAATCTCTATCACAAGAAACAGTGAGTGATAGAGATCTCGATTTAGCATAGATTGGAAAAGAGTTCTCATTGTGAAGGATATATTTCACAAATTCTTGAGTCTAGCCTATTTAATTTATTTATTTAATTAATTAGTTACACTTTAAATTGAAAATTCCCTAATTGTGCAATTTGTCTCAAAACCTAACGTACCTACTAAGAACGGACTGGAATGGTCGTTGTTTCAATAAATGTTGCGTTGCACGTGTTTTTGTCGCTGGCGAGTATTGATCAATAATATTTATAGGTATTTAAGAAATTTGATTTGTCACATAAATATAAAACACAATTCATAATACAGTCAGTTAAAAAAACCGCCTGCGTTACACCAGGCGCAAAAGTGCCCAATTGCCCCGTTAAGCAGCGATTGACCTTTGGACCGGAAATGACCCAAAAAAGACCTCTCTCACAAAGACGGCGCCCCCGTTCACAAAACAAATAGGTATATACATATCCGATTTGCAGGCAATTACGATGTGATAGAAAAGCACATGGGCATCTTGCAGCAAGCGCTAGCAGTGGTCCATACCCTCAAGTCCCCGAAGCGAGCGCAACTCGAGCTCGTGCAGAACTTAGAAAGGCAGGTGCTGCAAAGCTTGGCTGCTAGTCGGGACTCTACCAGCGTCCTGCATCAGGTATGTTTGAATATAGATATTACAAATCTTTTCTTAGTTTCAGCTATTATCAGACTTCATATAACCGGATATAGATCGTGTCATTCATGATGACGTGTGTCGTGGTTCTTATTGCAATGGCATTAATAAAAAACCGGTTGTCTGTAAAGTCGGTTTACGGACGATAGTTTAACGTGACAACGACAACAAAACATTCAAAATGAAACCAGGTGGTCACCCATCCAAGTACTGACCGCGCTCGACGTTGCTTAACCTCGGTGATCGGACAAGAACCGGTGTTTTGTCAAATATCTTGAAAACGGTGCATCCTACGGCAAAATCAATGATTTTTATCCCCCCTTTAATGCCCCCCCCCCATCCCCCTCACCCCCCCCCCCCCGCACCCCACATTAAAAATTACCCGAGCGCTAGTACTAAGATTGTACATACTGGCGCGCGCTGCTCTCTTGTACATCCTGGCGTTCACTGCTCTCTCTCTTGTCCGATTGACTCCACATTCACTTTTCACTGCACTTCATACTTGACGAAAACATGTAAATGTATTATTGTATAGCAGCTGTCCACGCGGACGCATCGCTCACTCAAGTAGGAGAGAGACAGATGTCGAACGCTGCCGAACGCGGAGACCGATTGTGCCTCTTTGTCGCTCGTTCCGCGCTCTCGCTTGCACTTCAAGCCTTAAATGGAACGCCTCAGAGCGAGGTAACGCCTCAGAGCGAGGTAACGCCGCATGAGTCATGTTTTTTCGTGCGTGCAGCCGGGTCCATCGAATTATAAGACGTTGCCACGTCAAAAAGCTTGAAAAAGCGTGTAACCAAACGGAGTAATTTTAACTCCCTGTTAACAATTTCTTAATTTTAGGTACAACGAAAAATACAAAAGCCCATAGATTTAAAATATATGCCTTATTTTTATTTATTACAGATAAGTCATCTCATAAAGACAAGAAAGGACCGCCACCTCTCCCTAGAAAGTCTCCTAGCACTGATCGTCCACGTGTACTCCCTCATTGGAACCGAAGTATCTTTCTCCAAGCAGCATGAGAGCAGTCTCGCCGAGACTTTGAGTGTGGCTATATTTGAGGACCATAAGACTTTGTTTAGCCCTGACAGTGGTTACATGTGCAGTCCTGAACAGTGTGATGACATATCTAGAAAGATTTTGGGAAGGTTAAAAGAGATTGCTTCGATGAGGAAGAATTTGCAGAAGTGAGTATGTTAGTAATATGTGCAGTGTTAAAATTTGATGAAATTGACTTATTATTTTATTTTCTGGTTGGTATAACTTTTCAGTAGTTCACTCGGATTTAAACTCAGATTTAGCTGGTTTTGAATGGATTATGAAACACCTAAATAAAAGCTTAAGTAGTGTTAATGTTCTACTTATTTGCCTTTTTAGTTAGGAACTTTATTTCAAGCAGATATTAATAGTACTAGAGAGTAAAAATGTTCTTCAATTAAACTACTTTTTAACTATTTTTCGCCTCAGTTGAACCATATCGTCACCACTTAGAAAAACCGGCCAAGACCGTCTCAAACACGCTCAGGATAGGGTTCCGCAGCCGTTACGAAGAAATCCTTGCATATGTTATTAATTTTACTACTAATCATACTATCCGTATTAAACCAGTAACGTTTTTCTAAGGATTTTCTTTTAGACACCAAAAATCAGTACAGTGAAAAAATGTATGTAAAGAATAAGGTAGACATTATTAGGCAGTAAGGTCATAAATCGATCTCGTGCAGACAACCATTTATATACAGAAACAGTTAGTAGTGGTGGAGCCATGCTAGCCGCTGCATCACGAATGGGCCGGCTCGTCCGGGGCAGTACCACCCTCTCAAAGAACTTCGGCGTGAAGCAGCAGTACTCTTCTCCTTTTTTAATGGCCGGCAACAGATCAGTGACTCTCGTTGATATTTATGGGCGGTGGTGATCATTTTCCATCAGATGAGCCGCTTGCTCGTTTGTCTCCCTCTCATAATAAAAAAACCAGTACAAAAGTAGGTGGGAAATGTACCAGCCAGCATAAATGGAAGTAAATTAAAAGTTTTAATTTTTAAATAGCCATCTTGTACGTATTACTTTTCTAGATATAGTTCGGTTCTGAAGCCTTGCGAGACGGGTGCTGGCCACGAATACCGGGGAGTGTTGCAGCAAATGGTGAATGACCTCGTCGACACGGAGCGCCCCGAGCTGCCGGACCTTCGGCACAGGAACGAGGGGCTTAAAGATCTACTTCGGAGTGGTCTCAAGTGAGCATAGCTTCATACACTTAGGCCCCCTTGCACGGACCAAGGCCCAATTGCATAACAAAATACAATACGTTTACTTTTACATAGTTTACCACTGACAGATTGCTTGCCTTCATTTCATTTCCAACTTTAACACCATAAATAAATAAATAAATATCATGGGACAATTCACACCAATTGACCTAGCCCCAAAGTAAGCTTAGCAAAGCTTGTGTTATGGGTACTAAGCAACGGATAAACATACTTATATAGATAAAATAAATACTTAAATACATAGAAAACATCCATAACTCAGGAACAAATATTCGTGCTCATCACACAAATAAATGCCCTTACCGGGATTTGAACCCAGGACCTCTTGCTTCGTAGGCAGGGTCACTACCAACTAGGCTAAAGCGGTCGTTAACCATACAAATAAAGTAGTTATTACAAAATCTGCAAACGTGGGTGACAGTATTCTAAAATTGGCTTTATTTGTAGGTCGTTAAAGTTGAATATGAAATGAAGGCAAACCATCTGCCAGTGGTAAACTTTATGTAATTTTACTGTACAACTTATATTGCAAGCGGAACTCCCTTTCTAGTAAATATAACTGAAGCGAGAGTTCCGCTTGTAATATTAGTTGTACTTTGTTATGCAATTGGGCCCAGAATTAACTACGTAACTCTGATCATCATCATCATTATCCCAGCCTATATACGTCCGACTGCAGGGCACAGGCCTTCTCTCAGGATGAGAGGGCTTGGGCCGCAGTGCCCACACAGGCCCAGTGTGGATTGGGAACTTCACACACACCACTGAATTTCTGCGCAAGTTCTACAGAACTGTCTTCTGTAATTTCGCGTCGGACTAATATACTTATTGTCATTAATAATAATTCGGTCGTTTGCTTTATCATTTCTATCAACTAGGTATCCTTCTTAGTCAGTGTAGTTAACGTTACAACATCTCTCATTTAGACTACGCCCTATCTGAAATTAATGAAAACTTTTATATCAGATTCGGTGTCGGTTTGGGACATAATATGATAGTTTCGGTCGTTCCTTGATACCATATCGATACCTTTAGGTTCATTTGGCGTAAAGGACAAAATGCCGAAAATGAATTATATATACAGTTTTGTTCAGAATTTCAAGCTCTATCGATCTGTATACTTAAAATTTTGATATCTCGCAAAATTTGACCTTTACACCCCAGAATTTTTCATAGCTCAACATCAAAACTGCTTTGTTTAGTGGGTGTAAATATCATACTCGAAATCACACGGATTGTAAAGGACGTCATGAAATATAGACCACGACGTAAAGTCCTGATATTATACACGTTGCCCTTTAAGACCACCCATTTGGAACCTTATTTTATTATTCTGTCCTTTACGACCTTTACTGTTCTTCATTTACGTACTACATTTACTTCATAATGTAGCTAAACTATGGGCGTAAAGGACGTATATTTTTTTCCTTGCATTATACAACGTGGTTCAAAGGCCTTACATAAATGCTAAGGTATATTTATGATGCAGCGTAAAGGACTTTAAAATGCTTTACTACTCTTTTTTTTGTAAATTGGTGAACTTGATAAAAAAAGTTAAAGGCTTTAAAGAGTTTTCCATTCCTGTAATGATGTCATAATGTAATTAAATCAAGTTTTAATAGGTTTACTTACTTTAAACCTTTGATGTTCTTTTATTTTCATTATAATTGTCCTTTTCTTACTAATGACAGTTTGCGTCGTAACAAAACACGCGACAGTTTTGCGCGGTAAAACACTCCTCATGCCGGTTGTCTCTGCCATCCTCGCAATTTTGTTTTTTATCAATAGTAAAGCCCTTCACATACCGCAGCGCGGGGCGTGCGCGCGACGCCGATGGAGCGTGTCCAGCGCGCTGCATAACACTGCCGGTGTATGTCACCGTATATAAGATTTAGTGTTATAGACCGCGCTGGGCACGCTCCATCGGTTTCGCGCGCATAATATAAATTTAGTAAGTTTTTGTAGTCTATACACCCAAAAAATGCATTATTTAAAAAAAAATGACCTTTACGGCCCTAACAAATACTAACAATCTTAAATTACTTAAAATGGTATGGTCGTAAGTGACTTTATAACGCTTTTTACCACGGTGTAAAGGACACTAAACTTTTTAAGTTTCATATTTAACGTAATAGGTACCAAATTACTAAATAGAGACAAGAATTCTAAGCACTTTTCTCATATACATCGAAAATATAGGTCAACAAAGAAAAAAGTTACAAAAGTTTTTCTAAAAAAAAAATTGTTTTTTGGCTCTCCTGAAAAGTGCCATTTTGTCCTTTACGCCAATTGAACCTAAAGGTATCGATATTGGTATAAACTAAGTTCCATTTTATCAGATGGTAATTAAAGACAGTTCTTACTGCGATTTTCTATTTTAACTTAGTAAAAACAGAAATAAAAGTCTATCACCCACATTATCATCATCATCATTATCCCATCCTTTATACGTCCCACTGCAGGGCACAGGAATGAGAGGGCTTGGGCCGTAGTTCCCACGCAGGCCCAGTGCGGATTGGGTACTTCACACACACCATTGAATTTCTCAGGTGTATGCAGGTTTCCTCACGATGTTTCCTTCGTAAAGCTCATGGTAAATTACTAATGCAATTTCGTACATAAATTCCGAAAAACTCGGTGCGAGCCTAGGCTCAGAACCCACGACCCTCTGCTTGAGAGGCCATAGGTCAAACCACTTGGCCACCACGGCTTCTATCACCCACATTGAGATTAAATTCTAGTGGTTACCTGTGTAAAACACTCCAAACTGGTGTCTTCTGTCTGTATTTACCCATCTTACCTTTACCTTCCAGCATATTAACAAGCAAGAAGTCGCGCAGCGCGAAACACCCTCTCGACAACCCCACAGTCATAATCTTCGTCGTGGGCGGCATTACGGGCGAAGAATGCAAGGCGATACACAGACGCGTGATCACCAGTGGCGTTGATACTGCCGTGATTATCGGTTCCACCAAGTTTGTGACCCCTGTGGAAGCTATGAGAGACGTTTTGGACTTATAGCGGTTAAGAAATACGATGCGTAAGAGGCATGCTTAAAATGGACTTAGTTGTGCAGTTTATTATCCTTTTCAAAGCCAAAACGTAAAGCTACTTTGAACCTTGTCATTGCGTGAAGATCACTTGGACGTTGTCTTTGTGACGAATTATAGACTGATAATAAATACGGATAAATCGCATTCAGGAAGGAGGACCTAAGCTATGGATATATTAGGGGTGATTTCCATTTAATATTTAGCAAAATATTTTTGTTTAGTACTTGTATACATCAAACTGAAGACGTTCGGAGCCCGGTTATTTTAGTAGGTATTCTTCCATAAGTAGCAGGCTTTAAATCGGCTATTCGTCGCTAGATGGTGCTGGCGTCTGAATTCTTACTACTCGCCAATAGATGTCGCTGTTGTTAAGAATTAAATTCACCAAGGCAAAGTTGAATTAAATTCAAGCAGGAAAATGCTTTTAAATTATATATTATTTAATGACTACTGTATGTTATTGATATTATTATTTTGAATATAAGGTAAAATAATGCAATGCAATATAATGCCACATAATTAGTTAAACGACTGTAGTAAATGTAATTATTTAAAGTTGTTATTTGTTATTAAATGTCTGTAAAACAATAGTTAGGTTAAGTAAATAAAAGTTTTTTTTAACATGTAAAAGTGTATTTATTATCGACTAATTAGATCATAGCATCGAATGCCATCGATTAATATTTAATTTAATTTTAATGGTTACCTACTTACTTTACCAAGCTCGTATATAATTTGCAATTATCTAAAATAGAATTTTGATTCTGAAGGTAATAAGTTTCTTTTGTGTATTTTAAACGATATTGGAAAAGTATTTTTGTCTGACTACTAATACTTGTGGTTACATGGTTCTAATAAACTACATTACAAAATAGTTGATGCAGTTTCTTTGTCTTTGAATGTATTTTTTTATTGAAATTACAGTGACATGATTTTCATTTTGATAATAATAATAATGAAAATTTTATTGATATAAGTATACATCTTTATACATAATGATAAAATTATTGTAGCGATATCAATAGTATCAACTATCATTATAATAGGAATATCAAAGAAATAAAATCACTTGCCACCGTGGAAGTCAACCACCAAACAAATGATTACGGAAATTGATTAAGTGATTCAAGTTCTTTGGCTGTAAATTAAAGAGTATTTCATAATCATAATAATTAGTGAAAGAATTGTTTAAACCACCACTCCAGAACTTGGCAATGTTCATTATCACAACTACATAAGTAGTAAATCCTTAATAAATATAAAACTAACAAATATCGAAGAACTTATACAATGATAAATATAATAAATAAGTAAATCATGGAACGATTGACACCAATTGACTTAGTCCCAAACTAAGCAAAGCTTAAACATACTTATATAGATAAATAATTATTAAACATACAAGACTGTTTGTGCAAACATCCATATTTTTCACACAAATATCTGCCTCGACCGGGAATCGCATCCGGGACCTCAAGCTTCGTAGTCAGGTTCTCTTTTAACCATTAGGCTATCCGGTCGTCAAATTAAACATACATGGCCTTCTTAGCACAAAAAACTAACATAACCGACATGCTAAAAATTACACTTTTTCATTGAACATGCATTGTGTTGAACTCAGTTCTCTAATTTTTCGCCTAAAAATATATTTCCCAAATGATTCATTTCCCGACTGTTTCATATACATATGATGTTTGATATAGGTATTCCATATGGAAGAACGATTTTTTTTTAAACTAAGTACACCCATCAAAAGTGATTAGACAGTTTTGAACATTTTAATATAGGCATATTACTACTGAGTCAAAAAAACAATTTTTTTTGGGATAATGAGTATCCCAGGACTTTTTTGATGTGTGAACTTCGAGATTGTTATAAATATAATTTAATTGTATTTCTCTTAATTTATTATTATTATTATTTTCCTTTAACGTAAGATTTTGCGAAAGATTCTGGGTCCAACAAAGGACGATGACGGAAATTGGAGGCGAAGGTTCAACCGGGAAATAGAGGAGCTAGTGTCTGAGCCGAATATTATCGGGGAAATAAAGGCTGCCCGACTTCGATGGCTGGGGCATGTGGAAAGAATGGGAGAGGATCGAGCTGCCAAAAGAGTGTATCTTGGGCGACCATCCGGACGGCGTCCGGTGGGTCGACCAAGATACCGCTGGAAAGATGAAGTTGCTAAAGATCTGAAAGAGCTGGACGTGTCCGATTGGTCAGACTTGGCACAGAGCAGGAAGGAATGGCGCACTTTGATGTCGGAGGCCAAGATCCACTTCGGGTCGTTGAGCCAGCGAAAGTGAGTAAGTAAAGTAAGTATTATTTTCCTTTTGGACATTAAATTTAATTTTAACTATGATTTTAAATTTTAAACTGTGATTTTAATGATAATTTTTGCCATATTTTATATAATAAAATTGTTAATTTATGACACTAACGTAGCTTGTAAGTTTTGTATAGTAACAAAAATTTTTGGATCTAGTTATCTGATTAAATGAATAAATTATTATTATTATGTTGGTACGGATTTCCGATCACGGGCCCATGGGGACCCGGTCATTTGAAAGGCATTCATGGGGCCGAAGCCAACATGAAGAGGCCTTTGGTACCATATAATATAAATGAGATGGGCGCAACTATTATTATTATTATTATTATAAATCTAACACAGTTTTATGAAACAGTTGGGAAATGAATAATTTGGGAAAAATATTTAATGAAAAAGCACGTGTTATGGTTGTTTGAGTTTAGGGGTAACACGGACAGAGTGATTAGATTATTTTCAATGAATCATAACAGCATAGGTACAAACATCGCATAATTCGAAATTATTTTAATTTAGCGAGTCATAATAGTCGTTTATTGCAACCATAGTGTTGTACAGCTCTTGATAACCTGGTCACATGGGACACAGCTCACAAAAAAGCAAAGAAAAAGCAGAAGCAAAGCACGCATCAATATTATGCAATAAGTATGCAATAGGTATATGCGTTTTAGTGGCTTATGCCTAGTGGCTCTGTCATAGTTTGGCAGTCATCTGAAGGCACGTGTGCGTTTGTGGGACCTGAAGATTTCACAAGTCTGACAGCCGGCAGCTAATGCATTAAGCACATAGAACTTTGTCTTTGTGAACACCAAAGAGGGAAGGCCTGCCAGCAAGCGCGCTCATTGTAATAAGCTATTAGGAAAATAAATGCAAGTGAGTAACTAGAGGAAAACCGACTAATAACTATTGTTATAAACATTTCTGATTGTCACGTGCTGCTTAACTTAACATCGCGAGTGTTTTATTACAATTTTGTAATACTTAGTTAATGCGGAGAAAGGTTACCGACCGGCGTTGCGGCGAGTGTTCGTGTTATGTACGAGTTTTAAAATATTTTATTCTTGTTCTATACTTATTTGTTTTATTTTATTCTACAGCGGTAGCAACCTTACGTTTGCTTCTCTAAAGAAACTCAGAAAGATTTTCACGAAATTTGAACTTTACTACCTATCTATTTCATATATTATTATTGAGAGGAATTTATTATTAATTAACTAGGTTGCGACTGAAATATTATTTACATTTTTGCCTATCTACCTACTTATCGTTTTAAATGGAATACTCTTTGAGTATTCAGTTAGTTGAATACTTAAAGGGAATACTAGATAGAGTAAGACATCTGTAGAATACGAATGAAAAATTAACTAAAATTTTACACACCAAATTTTCAAGCATTTAACCATTAATATTATGGGCAAAAATGTGACAAGAAGAAAGTGACGCCCCGATTTAATTTCTACTTTTTTAAGTCGTGCTCCATTTTTTGTCTCAAATTTCAATTGAGACTCTATTTAAAAAAAGGTATAGGTATACTTAATTTAAATACGCTGTGAAATATCTGAAATATAAATTCCAGCTGTATTTATAAAAAAACCGCCTTAAAAAACTTTCGGAAATTCTATATTATTTACCTATGCTTGAACTAAAAGGGACGATTCATAATTCATTAACACTGTTCGTCTCCAAATATTCAAAATGAATGTCAGAATCGAATATGTCCAAAAACAACGGATTTGTGGCAGACATAGATCTCCTTCTGAGTCCAGCTTTTTTTAAACAGATGTACCTAGTACTTAAGACCTAGGCGAGATTCACCGTTATTTTGTATATTATTATTATGTCAACATAATCATTCTTTATTCAATGAACAATTTGTGTTTTATAAAGTTCATTCGACAGTTTTATTCTTTATAAGTAGGTACCTGCTCTAGGACTCACAACGATATAAGTGGAAGTAAAAAGTACCTAGGTACTACCCGAGGAAAACCGAAAGTATCTTTAAGATATTATCACGGATAGAACGATCTTGTTAACATAGAAATAAGTTTATATAGAGCATCTATGATTTCTATGATTCATAAGTGACTTGAGATTTGTAACGAGGTGTTTCTAGTCGCCAGAGACGTCGCCTCCCTTTCTGAAGTCTGAGTTGGCGTAGATTGCAGTGCTGTTCCTGAAGAGGGCACATACGATGGAGCCTCGGCCTCGGTACCGCGCTACCCTGTGGCCTTTGGCTTTCAAACCCTCCAATATATCCTAAAAACATTAAAAAAAACATACTTAATAATAATAATGTTAGTGTACGTGTGAAACGTGCCACCAAGTCGATGACAGGGGGGAATCGTGTTATACAGGGTGACACAAAATTATAATTGTCAGTTAATGCTGGACAATATAATGCTCTAACTCATTTGTTTTAATTAGTCTTATTAAATTTGAGTTCGTGATTGCATTTCAACTAAGTATGAACATCCTAAATTTTATCAGACTAATTTTAAAAATTGAGTTAATGCATTATGTTGTTCTACATTAACTGAGTAAGAAACACCAATTTTGTAAAACCATTTTTGTGTCACCTGTATAGCCAAGTTTAGACCAGCAAGAAAAAACCGGCCAAGAGCGTGTCGGACACGCCCAAGGTAGGGTTCCGTAGCCATTACGAAAAAATCAAGTAATATTTTTCTAAGGATTTCGTATGTGTACGGAATCATCCAAGTTTAGGTATGTTTTATACCTTAGGCTACTATTTACTCTTAAACTACAAATAATTGCCAAGCAATCTAAGCCGCTATAATTTTCCTAGTCAATTTGATATATTTACTACCATTCCGAATTTTTTCAAATTTTTCCACCTAACAGTTTAGATTTTAGAGGGGGGGGACGGCCGATTTTAATGAAAATTTTAACTTTAAGGTTGAATATTTCGCAAACAGATCACTGAATAGAAAATCATGTTAGCAACCCCGCAATGGTTTTAAAAGACCTATCCAACGATACCCCACACAATGGGGTTAGACGAGAAAAAAAAAATGACCTCCCCTTTACGTCTACCGGAGGTAGCCTAAAAAAAATTTATTTTTTATTTTTTATTTTACCACTTTGTTGGCGTGACTGATATGTATATTCATGCCAAGTTACAGCTTTCTAGTACTAACGATCTCTGAGCTTAGCCGCGGTCAGACAGACAGACAGACAGACAGACGGACAGACATGGCGAAACTATAAGGGTTCCTAGTTGACTACGGAACCCTAAAAATCGTGAAATTTGCATCGGCCAGTCGAGGAAACTGATTCGCGTACCAGGGTGGGACCTCTTCACAGTCAATTTCCCGATGATTTCTTTGGCAGATGTAGGGAATGTCAACATGACATTTGCAACAAAAAGGTTGCAAAAAGGTTGGTACGCGATTCAGTTGACATTGCGAGGTCGTAAAGTGAACGAGTTTGATGTGGTCTATCAAGCGCCGCGGTGTAGGTAATGCAAGTTACACTATCTTACTTGCAGGTCTAAATGGCTTAATAAAGGCCAAGTCATAACATCTATCAGAAAAATTAAAAAAATCTAAGTGACGTACAAAAAAGGAACAGAGGCCGTATTGTCTAACGCTTCTGACGCTTGCCTTCACTTTCACTATCTCTTTCTGTCATCATTTTATACAATTTAACAGAAAGAGATAGTGATTGCGAAGGCAAGCGATAGAAGCGTTAGACAATTAGGCCTCAGGTGTAAAAAGACCGTTTTCTCATTTTTTTAAATAGGTACCTATTTTTCTTATAACTGCTAGAACATAGCTTTATCACTCGATTCCATCTTGATGTCTAGGGAAGTGTACCTTTTCTCAGGTTAGGCCCCAATGTGCGTGTTTATTTACTTCACGTCGTACGTGACGTCACAATTGGTACCAAATTACTTACATGAACAACTCCGTATTCATATGCCACTTCCATTGGCACTATTTGATGATGAATTCGCGCTTCATCCACAGCTTCTTTGATCGACTGCTGGAACCATAACTTGCGAATGGCCACCTTAAAATAAGAAAAGAGCGATAAGTATTACGTATAGCCATATTCTCTAAAGCTATGCTCTCTAAAGTAGAGTGCGCACTCAAAGTTTAATTCAGTTTTTTTTTACAAAACATAAGAAAGTCAACAACTGTGTAGATTTACTTTGGGGTCGTCATCGTCGGCTTATAATATTGTTTCATTGGTAGTTTTAAAGACAAGTAAGTACGGTTAATAGGTAGGTATGGAAATATCGGAAGTCGATAAATGAGAAGTTACTACGACAGCTCAAAAGTGCCACGAAAATTTCGATCTCAGCTCATCACAAAACTTACCAGAGCAACAGCAGTGGTGATCTTAGTGCCACCTGAAGCGCCGATAACCAACTTGGCATTGCCAGCGACGTCTGAAATTATGCTAGGGCTCATAGAGGAGAGAGGTCTTTTGCCGGGCGCAATAAAGTTGGCGGGCGAGGGCGCTAAACCGAAGTAGTTGACGATGCCTGGAGACGAGAAGTCATCCATCACGTTATTCATCACGATGCCCGTTTTGAGGGTCGAGAAGCCTGCGCCATAGCTGGAAAAAAGTTGCAGATGGTTTACGATTTGTTGACGGTACCTGACCTTATACAACGAAATTCGATTTTGGAACTTCGTATCGTACCGCTCCGTTTACGCTATAAGTATCAAACAGAAGAGTGAAAGGGACAGCACGTTACGAACTTCTAATTTCGTAGTAACCCCCTGATTATTCTTCATTGTCACCGGGGCTCTGAGTATTTGGCCATAGGAAGTGGGTAAAAATCGAATTGCGAGATTTGTTTAGATTGTTACTACTCGTAGATGGTTGTTTTATATACAGAAGTTGTAAAGAATTTGGTTTCACACAGCCATGTTTTCAGTAGGTAAGTAAGTATACTTATTTATTTATTTCTGAGATATTAGTCACAGCTCTAGCAATTTCAACTAAATTTTGGTTGCGTGGGAGTTTTCAGGGGCGAAAAATTTATCTGGCTTTGTTTTATTTCTGGAAAAACGCGTGTTTTCGAGTTTTAGCCGGAGCGATGCTCAGTCGGCCGGGTAGGTACTTTACAATGGACTAAAGTGAATAAATAGGAGTGGACCTAGTCATCTACCTTGTACATACTATCTATTAGGCTTCTATCAATCCTGCTGGTCCGTCCTGAAAGCACTGACTTCAAACAGATCAGGAGAAGTTGCTTTCATGGTAGTATGAACAAAAATTGAACCTACTCCAGTAGGTACTATTTGCTACGACCGGGTTTCGAAGTCGGGACATGTAGCTTCATGGTCAACTCGTATGACTTACTAGTAGTTGATGGAGCTGGTGACAGACACAGCGTCACCGTTGGGCGCTATAACGGAGATGTGGGCAGTGCCGGCGTCCGGAGGTGAGTATAACTCGGCGCCGTACGTTGACGCGTTGTTGCTTGTCGCGTCGTCGTTGATCCTGTCGCGGATGCTTGCGCCATACTCAGGCTGTGTCACATTGTGTATTAACTGAAAAATAGGAAACTGGTATTAGCCACGCAGGAACTGAGGGCTTATTATCTAGCGCACTTGGGATCCATCGTTTTCACCACTTCTTTCTGTCATACGGTAAAGGATGAGGACAGAAAGAGACGGTGAATGTAGAGCGACTGCGCGTTAGACAATACGTATCTGAACATGAAACTACCGTGAGACTCACTCATAGTGAAAATAAACGGATCACTCACGACTTAAAACGAGTTTAACTCGACACGACATGTTACAATGACAATACACATACATTTGACAATGACAATAAAAGTGATGATGAAAACGGGGGTAGTTGTGTGTCGCTGTCAGTTGCGTCGAGTGGCCGCGCGACCAGGGCGTTAGCATGCAGTGCACGTTTGGCAGCCGCCGTGACGTGCGACTCCGAGAGGAAGGGCTACGGATTAGCCCGAAACATGTCGAGTTAAACTCGTTTTAAGACGTGAGTGATCCGTTTATTTTCACTATAATACGTATCTGAATTTGACGTGGGCAAGATATATTTTGATGATGATGGCGCACCATTAAATGACGATTTTTTTACATTAGAAAATAAAACAAGAAACTGACGAAGTACGAGGCCGCTCAGACCGCAAGTCCGTGGCGGTCCCACGTCGCCCATGCGTTCCGCTGCCTCTGGATTCTAGATTTTACACGTGTTTTTCCTCGAGTGAACCGTTAGGGTGCGTTTCGACAAAAGCTGAGCGAGTTAGCGGAGTAGTGTGTGAGGAAATAATCCAACAATTAGAACATTTGGTAGTTTAAATGAAGTATTCCTATTACTTAATGGGTTTTTTCCTCGCACACCGCTTAGCTACCTCGCTCAGCTCTGGTGGAAACGCATCCTTTGGTCAGTTGAATTGGAATTCCGGGATATTACTAAATCCCATGGGAATTCCCAAAAATTACATCGCGGTCTTCATTTATGATGGTTGAAGATAATGCGTGCATAATTTCGCGTATCTAGATTGAGTGGTTAAGATTTTGGGATTTTACATTTGTAAATCTCAATCCCGTCGGAAAATCGTGAAAGAAGCAGCCTATATGTGTTATTCCCAAGATCCAGCCATTTACATGCAAAATTTTGTCCAAATCGATATATTGCTTTAGACTGAAAGCACATATACACGCACAAATTTTCGTATATTTGCATACTAGCTAATGCCCGCGACTCCGTTTGCGAAGAATTCGTTTATCGCTATCCCCCGGGTACTACTTATGCAATTTTCCGGGATAAAACTATCCAATGTAATTCCTAAGGTCTCAAACTATCTCTATACCAAATTTCATGTAAATTTTGTTCAGCCGTTATTGCGTGATTGAGTAACAAACATCCGAACATCTTCACAAACTTGCATATTTATAATATTATACCTAGTATGATATGAGGGAACATTTTTAAGTTCATTGATATTTTCTGTATATAGTTAGTCGGGAAATCACAACAAAGGCCAGAATGAATGCACTTTGCTTCCTTCCCGTCGATCTCATTGATCACTACTGGCATACCAATTATGTTGAATACTACAAACGACAAATCCTCGACAAATACAGTGTGACAAATCCTTCCTCCACTTACCTCGTCCAAATTTAAGAAATCTGCATCTCCTAACTTAGTCCTAGTTGAGTACGAAAATTTGAATGCTTCTATGATTCTGTGGTACGTAAGGATCTTGTCTTCTGTGCTGTTGATGCTCTGGGGTCCGAAGTTGTAGCCTCCCAGGACGTTCAGGATGTTGGCAAGGATCAGCCCACTGCTGGGCGGAGGAGGCGCGTGGAGAGTGTCCCCATTCGCCAGGCGTACGTTGAGTGTTTCGATGATTTTGGCTCTGCAAAGAACGGTGTCAATTTTATAGGTCAATCTTTACATGAGGCTGTTTGAGAACCGAGAGAAGTATTTACTCAGTAAGCGAGGAAAAATTACAGAGTATGTGGTGGTGACACAGAAAAAACAAGAAACGGGAGATCTCATCGGATGAATAATAGCAAAAATAGTTGTTTTTTAATAACAGATGTCAAAAACTCAAATCGCTAATGTTGGAATAGCGCCTGCTAGTTAAGCTTAAATGGGACTGGATCGGGCATGCCTGCCAGATACACCCACACAGATGGGAGCACTCAGCCACATATTAGGTGCCGCGCGACGGGCACCGACGGCAAGGCAGGCCGAGGCTGAGATGGCGACACCAGCTGGACGCGGAAACGAGGGAGTGGCCAAATACAGTCCTGGATAGGGAGATGTGGAGGTCAAGAGGAGATACCTACCTTTGTCCAGGAGTAGGACAAAAATATAGGTTAAGTAATAATAAAATAAAAGATGTAGATACATACATACATTTGCAAAGTACAAAAATGCGATTTAGTTCAACAATTTCGCATTCCGTTATTTCGAATGTTTTTTTCAGAGAGTTTACTTTGGAATAAAAACCAAAACAATTAGCACGTTCGCTGCGGCAATTAGTTTAACTTGTTATTAACTATTTGTTACTGACTAGTTGAATCGACCCCATACCGCAGGGAAGGTGGCACGGTTTTTATCGACTTCAGTTAACTAATAAGAAAGTTATATTTTAAACTCAAGGTAGATACTTAGACTGCCAAGTGAGTTAAGATATTGTTTTGACGCATGTAAGTAGTTATCGTTTAGGTTAAAGGCCGCTGGAATTGACGCGAAAGCGTTACAAACAACAACAATATTGTTTTAATGGTATATATTTCTGTTTTATATCTAAATAAAATACATCAAGAACTGGCGTCAGTTAATGACCATTTAATAATGCACCTAGCCATTTTTCTTAGATCAGTGGCGACTACGTTGAAGTCGCTGTTACATGAAACAAAATGACTATTTTTTAAAATAATGATTATTTGGAAAATAACTTTTTAATTACAATCATTGTCACCCTACACATAGTTTAGTCTATTATATTATGAGCCTAAAACCTCTTTGACGAGTCAGTTTCGTAAACAAACTTTGACGTGTGATCTGTCCAATTTCCCGCTAAATCGATGACACATGACGAAACTACTAAACTTTCATCAAATGTGTAATAGTAATGAATGACCATGTCGGTGGTTGGAGGAAGATTTAACAGTATGTAACTTTTTTTAATTAAACAAAGACTTAATTGCTTGAGACCTCATCCATTACATTCCATTTTGGCTAGGGATTAATATTTATCAATTCCTGATCACCGATTAAAAATCACCGTGTAGATGTCGAAATACCTCAAGCATTGAACGAAGAGTTGGGGTTTAGTTTGCTTACGTAATTTATTACTAAAGAAATGTTTAATTCGCTTCTGCGCATTCAAGGACATGGCTGAAAAAGTTTTAAGGCATCTGTAAGTAATAAACAGGGGCGGATTTAAAACTTGGAAAAAATTGGGGCAGTAAGAGTAAGAGGTCATCTTTAGGGAAAGTTGGATTGTGAAGGTTCTGGTTTAATTAATTAATTTGTTTGCAATCCATTAATTAGATATCCGATGTGATGTTAGATCCACTAGAAAGAAATGGATACGGATCTTTTTTTCCTCGACATGGAATGGATATCGAACACATCTCTTAGCAATATAAGGACGGATGTTTCATCTTAAAACGAGAAGATATTAGGTATGTTCAACATTCGTAGCTAAGTTTACATAGGTACGTTTGCTCATAAACATTGTAGCGTGTAAGTTAATACGATAACCGCAAGTGAATGAGCGTGACTTTAGGTAGGATGTGAATTAATTTTTTGAATAAATTCCTTTCTAAATTACGCGCGGTTACTCCATCTTACGCTGCACGCTGATGCATTATGGTTTGTCGGAAAGTCAAGTTTTTTGAACAAAACCAGAATAAACGTAAATAATTAGGCGTTTTTATAAAATACTTATAAACGGATATTTAAGTAAATGCGGCAGTTAAGGCGACCTCAAACAAACCATCTCAGATAAGTAATTTTTGTACTAAACGCTTCTTAAGACCACAGAAAAGTATGTTCTGAAAATTCATGACTTATTGGCTGTGTCCGTCCCCACTTTCCGTTTTACTAAGAAACCGTAAGTGTTAGGTAATACGAGGGGCGTTCAATATAAAGTGAGAATGAGATGCAAACTCTTTTAATATTACGAAACTAAATACTGGCCGGTAAAGCTAATCTATCTAGCTCAGGGTTTTTCAACCTTTTGTTGTCAACGGCACACTTTTAGTTTCAGTAAACTTTCACGGCACACCAGTAAAGAATTCGGTATATTAGAGGCTTTGATTTATATGTAACGGACGTAGGGGTTGTATTGATACCCTTTAGGTTGGACTGCAATTAAGCATCGCGGTACACTTGAAAATGTACGCGGCACACCGGTTGAAAAACCCTGATCTAGCTGATTACTATGAAAAAAAAACTAACCGTCTTTTGTTTAAAAAAATATACGGTAATTTCTTTGCAATGCTATTGAGTACGTTAGCGAAAATGGAGAAAATTGAACTGCGCGCCGTTATCAAATTTTGTATTTGAAAAATTTTTCTACGAACCAAGTCAATTTGGATTTGCGGGACACTTTAGGGTCTAATGCTCCTCCGTATTCGACAGTCGCACGTTGGTGCGCCGAATTTAGACGTGGAAGAACATCGACAATGGACGACCCCCGCTTCGGACGTCCTACTACAGCAGTAACTGAAGAAATTGTGAAAAAAGTCGAAAACTCAGTTTTGGCGGATCGTCGTGTCACAATTCGTTTTATTGCTGAAAATGTAAAGATTTCAACGGGGAGCGTGCATAATATTTTACATGAACGCTTGGGTATGAAAAAGGTATCTGCGCGTTGGGTACCAAGAATGCTTACTGACACGCAAAAACAAACTAGACTAGAGATTTGTCAAGAAGCTTTGAACCTGATGCAGCAAGACCGGGAACTGTTTTTGGCGCGATTTATAACAATGGACGAAACATGGCTCCATCATTACGACCCTGAAACGAAACTGCAGTCTATGACATGGAAAACGCCATCATCTCCAACTCCGAAGAAATTCAAGGTGAGCCCATCTGCCGGTAAGGTCATGGGCTCTGTTTTTTGGGATGGTAAAGGGGTATTAATGATTGAGTATCTCGAGCATGGAGCCACTATTACGGGCACTTTATACGCCAAACAAATAGCAACATTGCGCAATGAGATCCGCGAAAAACGGCGAGGTAAACTCTCGAAAGTTGTGCTGTTCCACCAGGACAATGCCCCGGCACACAAGTCCGCCGTTGCAATGGCTGCAATTCGTGATGCTGGGTTCGATATCCTTAATCATCCTCCGTATTCACCAGATCTCGCTCCCAGTGATTTCTACCTATTTCCGAGATTGAAACAATACCTGAGAGGCCAGAAATTTGAAGACGACGACGCGGTAGTCGCTGCAGTACAAGATTTTTTAAGTACTCAAGATGAGACCTTTTTTAAAAATGGAATTTTAAGTTTAGAAAAAAGATATACTAAGTGTATTATGCTAAAAGGTGACTATGTCGAAAAATAAAATGACATTTAGTAAAAGTTGTTTATAACATACTCATTCTCACTTTTTATTGAACGCCCCTAGTAGTATTTTATGCAACGGTTGTATAAGTGAGTTCTTAAAAGGCGAGTGACGTGAGTTGCGATACGAGCGAATGCGAGTATCGCAATGGAAGACGGCACGAGCCGTTAAGACCAAATTATACACCGTTGCATACAATATTTTTCCTAAGACTCGACTCTACTGGTACAGTCGGGTACAGTAGGGTAAAATGGGGTACAGTCGGGTACAGTAGGGTACAGTAGGGTAAAATAGGGTACAGTAGGGTACAGTCGGGTACAGTAGGGTAAAATAGGGTACAGTCGGGTACAGTAGGGTAAAATAGGGTACAGTCGGGTACAGCAGGGTAAAATAGGGTACAGTAGGGTACAGTCGGGTACAATAGAGTAAAATAGGGTACAGTAGGGTACAGTCGGGTACAGTAGGGTACAGTCGGGTACAGTAGGGTAAAATAGGGTACAGTAGGGTATAGTCAGGTACAGTAGGGTAAAATAGGGTACAGTAGGTTACAGTCGGGTACAGTAGGGTAAAATAGGGTACAGTAGGGTATAGTCGGGTACAGTAGGGTAAAATAGGGTACAGTAGGGTACAGTCAGGTACAGTAGGGTAAAATAGGGTACAGTCGGGTACAGTAGGGTAAAATAGGGTACAGTAGGGTACAGTCGGGTACAGTAGGGTAAAATAAGGTACAGTAGGGTACAGTCGGGTACAGTAGGGTTAAAAATAGGGTACAGTCGGGTACAGTAGGGTAATATAGGGTACAGTAGAGTACAGTCGGGTACAGTAGGGTAAAATAGGGTACAGTAGGGTACAGTCGGGTAAAGTAGGGTAAAAAAGGGTACAGTTGGGTACAGTCGGTTACAGTAGGGTAAAGTACCCGACTGTACCCTAGTTTACCCTACTGTACCCAACTGTACCCTATTTAACCCTACTGTACCCTACTGTACTCTACTGTACCCTATTTTACCCTACTATACCCGACTGTTCCATACTGTACCCTATTTTACCCTACTGTACCCGACTGTACCCTATTTTGCCCTACTGTACCCAACTGTACCCTACTGTACCCTACTGTACCCTATTTTACCCTACTGTACCCGACTGTACCCTACTGTACCCTATTTTACCCTACTGTACCCGACTGTAACCTACTGTACCCTTTTTTACCCTACTGTACCTGACTGTACCCAACTGTACCCTATTTTACCCTACTGTACCCGACTGTACCCTACTGTACCCTATTTTACCCTACTGTACCCGACTGTACCCTACTCTACTCAACTCAGCAGGTCTAAACTGGGCTTTAGTGTTGAGTGTACCCTACATTTAATATTATGTGGCAGCTAGGTGTATCGTAATAACGACATTACTACACAAGTGCTGTTATGGCGAATAGATTAAGTATAGACCTTCTGCAGTCATTTTATCTATGTTCTTATATATTTGTTCGCGACCATGTAAAAAACAGATAAAAGTACAGGAGTAGGAAAAAACTGTTTAAAAGTGTAATATAGGTAGCCATTGAATGCTTCTTTTCAACTGGTATACTTGCCTTGGTACCGTCGAGGTCCAAAATATCTTTACACTTTACTACCTTGTCGCTGTCACTTTGTGTTTAAACTTTTAAAATTGTCAGAAGGCATACAGTGACAAGGTACAAAAGTGTAAAGAAATCTTTGACCTCGACTGTATCTGCATATATAACAACGGTTTGGACATCGATATAATTGTCGTCCCGGAATACAATGACAATACTCGTAATTTTCAAACCTTCATGTTATTTCCGCAAGGGTTTGAATTTATCAGGTCGTGTATTATTGGCGTTCATTTCGAGTCCTATTTTAACCACATCCATTCTCAGGACGGAATTAGAGCTAACCTGCACCTTGCCAAGCAACGCGGCAGTTTTCTTTCGCATTATGATTTTTTAAGAAACATACGTGCATTCAATTTAGGTCAATCGACGAATCCGACTCGGCTGGGCAGCGTTCGGGAAGCTCCGCAATATCTTGTCATCCAATATACCGCATTGTCTCAAGTCAAAAGTCTTTGACCAGTGACAGATGACTTATGGCACTGAGACGTGGCCGCTAGCGTTGGGCCTCATACATAAGTAAGCTCAAAGTTACTCAGAGGGCGATGGCAGAGGGCTATGCTCGAAGTTTCACTGCGGGATTGCATTAGAAATGATGAAATCCGTGCAAGAACTAAAGTCACCGACATAACTCGAAGAATCGCCAGACTCAAGTGGCAGTGGGCAGGGCACATCGCTCGTAGAACTGGTGGCCGATGGGGCAAAAACTTTGGCGAATCCTGGGGGAGGCCTGCTATGTTCAGCAGTGGACGTCTTTCGGCTGAAATGATTCGTGCATTGACATTTAATTTGTTACTGTGTTTGTATATCAGCAGCTTAAAATTATTGGGTAGGTATTCTAGTAATACCCCGACTTATCAAACTGAAAACGACTTAGATTATTATTTAGTACACTCGATATCAAGCATATAAAGTTATGTCACGTAGAAATTCATTATCTTCTGATAAAGAATAAGAACACAAGTTTTTATAGAACAAATAAAAACAATAACAAACGGACTAATCACTTATCATATCGGTTTTGGAAAGGCCTTCAGTTTATCATACACTTAAATCCAGTGCACGAATTTAATGTAAGTATATAGTATGTTTTATTAGTAAAATGCGGTTAAAATCCTATAATAAAATAAATGTTTGAGTTTGTGAGTGTGTGCGTGTGTGTGTTGGTTACAGCTACTTTTTATCATCACGAGATTTGACGGGATCGCGATAATATTCCGAAATCTCTACCGCTAGATTTAGAGATATGACGCATTGGAATTTTTGTGAGATCCCGAAATTTCAATTCAAATGCCAGACCTACTGGTTAAAGCGAGAAAAGCCGCGGTTATAGACATAGTATATTCTATTAATTGTCGAACACGCTCTCAAATAAGTAGGAATGTTCTTCACAACTTGAAAGATCCACAATCATTCAAGGACTCCATTGTATTCAGAGGGGAAATGCCACTGGCTTAATTGGGGACCTTTGGATCAGGCAGTTCGTTAGGTGGGAATTTGACCTATGGCCTCCCAAGCAGAGGGTCGTGGGTTCGAGCCCGGGCTTGCACCTCTGAGTTTTTGACAATTTATGTGCGAAATTATATTTGACAATTACCATGAGCTTTCGGTGAGGGAAAACATTGTGAGGAAATCTGCACACAACTGTGAAGAAATGGGTGTGTGAGGTTCCCAATCCAGAGATTTGAGATGAGATGTTTCGTAGAAGAAAGTATTTATGTAACTTCACGAATTTCATACACTGAAAATTTTGCAGAAGGAAAAGTTTCACAACAAATCTAAATTTGATATAAAAAAGAGAAAAATAAACACCACGTTTATATGAACGTTTATTGTTATGAATTTGTTATTTTGTTTATTAATTGATAGCAAAATAATACTTAGTCACTCGCTTCAAGTTTCACCATCTTGCCAATATATTTCTAACAAAAACAATATACAGATTGAAAATGCTATGAATCAAACGGCTTACTCATTGCAAGTTTCGTGTAATTTAACATTCAACTTCGATTAAAGAAATACCGATAATAATTTCCAATATTTTTCTAGAATCGCGTGAGTCATGGTAATGTATGGTAATAAAAACTCGATTGTTATTAAAATAGGTAAATATAAGAGCACCTGAGCAAGCAATGAAAGCATGATGAAATATGTGAATCATGTTACACTAGCAATTACACTGGCGGTGCATCGAATGATATATCAACTTTCACCTTTTAACCCTTGTGCATGTAGGTACTACCAATATCAATCAACTTAAAACGTATTAAATAGGCCGACAAAGTTGCAACGATGTATCACGCAGTATATTTTATGAGTAAAAACTTTTTAGAACTATTAATAATGCTTAACTATACTCCTTTCACTGTAGCATGGTGCGGGTGGCATGGTGTCAAAACCCACAGACTAGAGAAGTGAAAGCTATAAAACTCGAATCGATAAAACTATAAATTTATAACTTTTATTAGGTATATTGTGTAATCAATAATATAAATTTACGATTACTTCATGAAATTAAGTAAAGCAAACTAAGTACCGGAGTTTTTTATAATGCAAAAAAAGTCGAGGTCGTACAAATTTTTAGGTATATCGAAAATAGGCCGTAACATAAAGCAAAACTATAATAAACTAAACTAAACAGTAACTATAATAATCCAGTGTTAGCAGAGCCCTGCTTCTAAGTAAAATTTACCTACGCATTCGGGTATCATTTTATATTGGTCAGTCAGGACCCCCTTAATGTTTAATTTGATTATATTTTTATCATTTGTTGTTGTAGCGGCCATAATTAACATAATTGGTGAAGATTTCAAGAATCTAGTTAATACCACTATAAAGATCGAGTAAAAACGCTGACAAATGATAAATCTTCTTCTCGTGGTAGATTGTGTCCCATCATTAAATGTTCTGTTACACGCATATTACGTTTCTTGACTTAATCGTATTTTTTTTTATTGATACTTAATAAAAAATAATTAGGTTAAATTTCTTTCGCGCACGATAGTGTTTTCGAAGTTTAAATGTTTAACTCCAGAAAAAATCAGACTGGAATTTAAATAAATCGCTATTAAATACACCGCAGCAATTTTGTCTAAGTGTAACGAAACGGTGTGTCAAGTGTCACCTGCACCATGCTACAGTGAAAGGAGTATAGTGCCATTTACGAAGACGCGTGAATTTGTCAAAATTAGACATCAACAACATTGCAATAAGAACCACGGCACGCGTCATCATGAATGACACGATCTATACATTCGTATGCAGTACTTAGTGTGAATAAATAAAATATTTTTTCAAATTTTCATAACGTGTTAAAACCGGGAAGTACTTTTTTGTTACTTGATTATAGTTAAGTAAAACTAAAAAGTCATCAGATCATCGAAATATCGTCTACTAGGTAATCAACTTTATTACCCAGAAACGTACGAGCAATTTAGCCTACAACAGAAGAAAATAATACAGTTTTAATGTCTAAAATTAAATTATCTTAAGTTACTTAATCAAATAAAAATGTAAAAAAAAATATACAAAAAAAGTATGAATGAAAACCCCGTCTAAAAGGTACAGTCTGGTTACATTATTATTGCACGTAAGCGTAATTCGATAAAAGTGATATCATCGTTTAAAAACTGTTTCATTCATCCACAGAATGGTCCAGAATACAGAACAATACCGGTAATGTACTAAAAACAACGCTAAATGCGAAATATACGAGTGTCCCCGGATTGCTATAATACCTAATTATGCTAAGGAGTTTCTTTTACGTTTAGTAGTTCTGGCTGAAATTTTATAAACTAATTTAGATTATTATACTGATGATTACTCGTATTCAGTAACTTTACTTTAACATCAGCTTCTTTGGGGGTGGACGTTAGCTTGCCTTCAGAATCCAAAATCTTAATGGTTATTAAATAGGTATAAGTGTCATAACATAACAATAGTCTATTTTAACTATAATTTTAATTTAGTTTAATGTCTTACCTATCTAATTTAAATCATTTTTATTTCTATTTGTTTTTTTTTAAATTCATCATTATCGTCATTTCAGCTATGGGACGTCTACTACTGGACATAGGCCTCCCTTTTCAAATTAATTTATAAATAAATTTCAGTCTTAAAACTTACTGATAATTCCTGAGATCATCAGCAGTGATGATGCTGCCGACCCTTTTCAGGTCGTCAAGGAAGTCATTGGCCAAGCTTCCATTGTAGAGCTCATCACCTCCCCTCTCGGCGATGATTCGCAGCGTGTTGCAGAGAGCTTCGTTCGGCTTCACTATCGTACCCGGTCGGTAAAACTCGTTCGTCGACGGGTCTACGTATTGTTTTCTGGAAAGATAATAATAGTCTCAGATGCAAGTGTAGACCCTGAGTTATGCAACAGATAGGTCGTGCACTTTTCGTGTATAAAAGTAAGTGTCACGAATGTTAATTTGATTTGTGTTGACGACTTAAGTTTAGGAGGGAATATTCTATTAATTTAATATGGGTGTATGTATAGTCGTCATCATAAACATCGCAGCGTTCAAGGTGGTCAAAAATATCTGAACACGACCGTATGTCAATCGAGTACTTGCGTGTTCATATATATTTGAGCACCTAGATTGCTTTGATTTTTATGATGGCAACTTGGTTTCTTGTTTTTATTGTTCTTCACAACACTTCAAATATATAGAAGACTTCTGTTTTATACTATGTAGTGATTATTTACAAGTTGTATACAAATGATAAAGAAATGAAAGTAATATCTAAAATAGTATATTTACCCTCTGTTTCACCATCCATTGATCAAATTTATTTGACGGATAAATGTGATGCTGTCTCTGTTTGTTTTGTTCGAATAGACGGGACGGCATCACATTTATCCGTCAGTTGAAATTAATCAATGGGTGGTGAAACAGCCCCTTAGGGTCATAGAGAGAGTATTGCAATGAACTAAACCCTGTAGTCAATCAAACTCACCCCGTTTAACCTAAAAGGACTATAACTTCGATAGAAATCTAAAGTTGTAAACTGTTTCTTTCTTAATTTATTTAAGAGATACTTTGGTAAACACTTAATAAACAGGGATTACACTTTTTCAAGTACAAAGTTAATAAAACACGACATGAAAGTACTTTTTTTAATTGAGTTTTACAAAATACGTAGCTGAAATTCTAGAATAGGTCTGATTATAATATTTGATCAGCACATGTTTGGTTGATATATTTGTTTGTGATTATTTCAAAAACGAATGCTAAAAGAGATAGAATTCCACCAGAAATTAGAAGACTAAACGGTACAATTAAGTCTTCCAGTCTCAGAAAAGTTATTTCAAACGACACTGAAATACTAGTGCCTGCGAATGATTCCCTGTCAATCCGATGAAATCTTTTTAAACCTTGCAAGAAACCAGATTCAACTATTTGCAACATTTTCTTATCGAATTCACGTAGAAGCGGAAATCCTCGTTTGAAAAGAAAACTATAAAGTGTTTTCAAAAGATTGCCTTTCATAATATGAATCCGTTTCTTTTCCTCTGGATGTTTTGCTATCCACCAAAGTGCTCTAAAATGGAGCATTGACGAGTATTTCGTGTTATTTTTCGCAACATCCATCAAGCAATCCTCGACTTTCGCGCAGATATCAATTTCTGAAACACCTTTATGTATCTCGGATATTTTACCAGAGTCATTGAAAAATAACATAATATCTTTGGTGAAACAAGGGGTAAAATTATAACTATGCAAAGATTCGTAATCATTTAGTTGTGGTTTGAATGACCGATACGTTGAATAGCTTGTTAACCGCGTGCTGTAGAAACTATTCATCAAAAAAATAAACCAAAGCCAGTGAACAATAACAAAGTTTCTGAATTTCTTATCTCTAAGATGTAATGACCTGTTCTGGGTTGCACTTCCTACAAGGTTAAAAAGCTCAGAAATATTCATAATTAAATTCTGAGTCGTAGCTACATTAGCAAAATCTGTAAGAATCACTGCACAGACCAAAAATACAAACAGTAATGATAGCCAAACCGCGAGATCAAACATTATGTAAAGCATTTTCCATTTTTCCGTTAGCCCAGAATTACGAACAACGATGATAAAATTATCTTGAAATGCTAAATGAGTGCATATAAAATCAAAGAATACAGAACGCTTATTGTTTAATATGAATCCACCGAATAGCAAATCGATTTCGTTTTCGTATAGTTTTTTTAACATGCCATTTATTGTAAAGTTATCATGTACATGTCCAGACTCAAGATCTTCAGGCAGATAAATATAATTCCATGATATATTTTCACTTTGCAGCAGCAATTCCAGTAAAAGCCTTTCGATTCCAACTGTCAAGGTGCTTGTTGCGTCTTGATCGGGTATAGACAACGGAGGATTCTTGCGAGTGCCGATATGAATGGTACAGTTTTTTAAAACAGGCTTATCATATTCATGTAACTTTGTGATGATATCTAGCTCCCTTACATGTTTACATTCACAAATCTTAACAGTGTTGTTATAATCTCTTCCACATTTCCCTTCTGCGTATGGAAAATACGAATAAATAGACGCATTATCGCCATTGTCATTAAAGTTGTCAATGATAGCAAGTATATGTATTATGTGATATTCCCATAATGTTTTAAACATTGCTTTAAATTCGTATTCGCTGATACTTTTCAGTATAATGATGTAAAGGGCTTCAGGTTTACGATGCCAATCTCGATCGAGGTTGTCAATTACATTTTCGAACTGAAAAACATCTTGCACATGAATTATGTACATGCTAGGTGATGTGCTCACAGCCATATTGTAGTCTTTTATGTAGAGCTTGACGTTGAGGGTGTCATGAATCTTCTGAACCAATCGATTAGTTACTATATCATTGTTAATAATGGCCAAGTCAGAACCAAGTTGACTATTGTATGAAAGTATATTAACAATGCACATCTCCATGGCATCTTCTTGTACATCAACGGTAGTTATTTTCTTAATACCGTACACCATGTAAATGTTGGTTAACAAACAAAAAAAAACTATGTTTTGAAGCATGGCTGGCAGTGCTACCGTAAAGCGTTAAATGTCAAAGAGTTCAATTACAAAAGGAATTATTTACTCTGTAATATCGCATAAGTACATAAGTAGTAATTAGTCAATGACTGCGCGTGAGGGCCACTGTAATTAGTGGCGTACTTATAATATTTTTTATTCTGTAATGACGTATAATAATGTTTTAGGGATCCGTTAGTATGAGCTCAGGTAAGTTCTTAAACGGTCTATACTATCCATCGGGTTGTGGAAGAGATCTTCCACTTCTATAAATTTCTTCATATCTAGGTTTTCGGGTATGTATTACAATACCGAAGTACGAAAGACCGAATGTATTAAAACATCGAATGGGCAAAAAGACCGACACGATTTTTTTCTGAAACCGTTAACTTTTTAAGATTATTATAAAACAAACCTAAACTAACCTAATGGGTTCTGTATGATGCCGTTTTAATAACCGAAGTATTGTAATACATACCCAGGTTTTCATAACAGAATCTGACAATATTTGCGAAAGTTAAAATACACTACACATTTATTTCCAATAATGTCGCAAAATAAATACTTTAACCAATAAACACTACTCAAACAAAATATTTATACATACAACAATAATAAAAAAAAACAAAATATGTTTCTTTCATATTCTTAGGTAGTAAGATTTTCATTTACTAACAATAATAACAAAAACACTCAACGTAGTTAAATATGCAGGTTTGACTACTTCATCCCTTATTAATTAATTAATAATTATACATATCCGGAAACAGGAGAACGAGTACATTCGAACATTCAAGACAAGAGCCGAATGACTTTAATATTGTTTTGACAGAAGAATGACATTTGATGGTTTTATTTATTTAAGTAAGTATGTCTTAAGTAAGTATACTTGTCTATGAAATTGTAAATTACAAACCTGTTGAGACGGCGATTGAAACTTGATACTAACTATTTATTATAATTTAAGTCCGAAAGTTTGCGATATATGTCAATCATCGCACAATGATACCTGATACAATTTATTTTTTGCTCATAAAAGGGTTAAATGATTTATTACGTCTGAACAGTTCGATCAAAAATTATTCTAACTACGTATTAATTAATGATTTATTACATTATGTCCAATTTTAATGTGTATGGTAAGGAATTTGTGCTCTGTATTTCGTAGATTTTGTTTTATCTCGTTTAAATTTTCGGGAAATATTTTTCGCCTGGTAACACTAAGAAATGTCAGAATTCCACGTAATTAAACATCGTAGATAGTGTTTTACCATTTTTAATATCAGTTCCTACATCAGAATAAAAACAACAAGGTCGATTGTCTCATTGACATGTAAGTGAAAATAGCCTTTGATGTTTTAGTCGTCGTAAGTAATTTTTTGTTCTCGATCGTCTGGGCTGTGGCAGAATATTAGTGTTTTGCTCCTATGAGCAATGTTGACCACTGAGCTACGGCCCTTTTGCACTACTGCAGCGCATACAGACAATATTAAATGTTTTACTTTTAAGTTTATACTGATATCTGTATTTTTGTTAATTTTGATTGTGTGTGCTTGCAGTACCAAATAAACGTCTTTATCTATCTATCTATCTATCTATCTTTAACTGACATTGAACCTTAGGGTGGTAAAGATATTACTTGGTCGACTATGCTTTAATGAAAATAAAAATACAGTCAACAAAATATATCCAGCGAAAAAGCTCGTATCAAAAATGTTTTATTTTATAATTTTTTTATGACGTAAGTATTCGTTTTTAAGGAAAACAGACGAACCCAATATTCTTACTTACACCGTCACGTCAGGTTGCAAAAGATTTATCTTTATATGTGAATGTATTAAAGTAAAATAATGGCAAAAGTATATAATGATATACCTACTCAAATTCAACTCAAGTGAAAGGGTATAAGGTAGGCGATGTATTGAAGTGTTTTATTATTTTTTTAATTTGTAATTTTGCATTTTTTTTGTTTATTAAATAAATTTTATTCTAAAATATAATATCTTGTTTATAATATTGAGTAAAACAACAAAGTCATGGAGTTCAGTTTTCCATGGGGTCTGCTACCCAGTTTACTATTTTATACATGACAGAAGACGGTAACAAGGAAAGTAAAACTGCATTGTACATATATGTATCTAGTTTTATATTCAAAAACCAACACGTAAACCAATCTCTCAAACAAATATTTATAATATCAGTATCGTGTCCACAATCGTGTCCGACAATGGGTAAATATTCACGTCTGATTTACTCATAACAAATTTTAAACTTACGATAAAACTACCTTATCCTTATTTTAATAATAATTATATTTTGGTGCTCTATCAAATTTGTGCAATTTCATTTTCTGTCTTATTAATGACCTAGAAAAAAAACTAGTACTAGGCAAGCGCTCTGATCCACATTGAATGTATTAGACGTTCAACGAGCAAAACCACATTCTTTCCTTAGTTTCAAAAGGTATCGTGCTATGTATAGAACTTGAGCAGTATATTAAGTACTTTATAAATCCATTTTATTCTGTAGTGTATGTAAAAAGTAAAACATTTATTTGTATACATAGGCATAGGTTTTTGGGGTTGACTTAATGTGATTTTCCTGAAAATTTTAAATACTTCTTAAGCGGCATACACGTTTTATTGTCTGCGTCTCCTGTGGATATGGGTCTATAGCCAATATTTATTAGCCAAGTGTACATCGGCGTGTGGGACGCCTGGCCAACATTCGGCCCATTTAAATAAATCTTAAGTTTGCTGACCAGGGACCAATTGCATAACAAAGTACAACTTATATTACAAGCGGAACTCTCGCTTCAGTTATATTAACTAGAAAGGGAGTTCCGCTTGTAATATAAGTTGTACTTTGTTATGCAATTGGGCCTAGGAGTTAGGGCGCTAATTTTATGACCACAGGAGAGACAAATTTTGTTTCTTACGCTGTTACTATGACCCTTAAATACGGTACAAATTTTTGTGCGTGATCTCAACAATGAATATTAATAGTGACAAAATACAACCAGTTATTAGAGTACTAAATGGCAATGTGAGATCTTTTAATTTGAGAGAGCTTATTTCGAATGACCTTTTTACACCGTAGCCTGGATTTGTGCTGCGATGAACCCGATGAAATCCTTTAAAGCCTTGTAAGAAACCCGATTCTACTACTCGCAACATTTTTTTAGTATAGTCTCGCAGTAGTGGAAACCCTCTTTTGAAAAATAAACCGTAAAGTACATTGTAAAAATTCTCATTCATAATATGAATGCGTTTCTTTTGCGCCGGATTCTTAGCTACCCACCAAAGTGTTCTTAAATGCGGCATAATTGTGTACTTATTATTGCTATTTGCAACCTTTGCTAGGCAATCATCAGTATCCACGTAATTTTCAATATCCGAAAGATTTTTATTTACTACTGATATTTTGCCAGTGTAATTGAAGAACAACATTATATCTTTGGTTAAAATTGGTGTAAAATTGTGGTTTCGCAAATAAGAATTTTTGTTTATCTGCGGCTTATACGGCCGAAATGTAGTATAGCTTGTTAACCTTGTTTGGTAGAAACAGCCCACTAAAAAAATGAACCAAAGCCAATGGATAACTACCAAGTTCTGAAAAATATCGTTCTTTCGAAGTTTTAGCCTCTGGTTTTGAGTAGCATTTCCAAAAAGAGTTAACAGCGCAGAACTATTAAAAAATAAATTTCGTTTTGTTATTAATTTACTGAAATCGGAGAGAATCACCGCACAGAAAAACAATGACAGTAATATTAAAAACCAAACAATGGGATTAAACATTATGTAAACTATTTTCCATTTTTCAAGTAAACCAATGTTGGGAACTACGGTAATGAAATTATCTTGAAGTGCCAAGTGATTACTTATACAATCAAAGAATAATGAACGTCTGCTGCTTAGCAAGAATCCTCCGAAGAGTAAATCGATTTCGCCTGCATGAAGTTTTCCTAATTGCCCAGTTACCGTGAAATTGTCAAGTATATGTCCGAAGTCAAGATTGTTAGGAAAAATGGTGTAATTCCAAGATATATTTTCCATATCAAGCAGCAATTCTACTAAAAGTCTTTCAATTCCAAGTGCAAATTTATTCACTGTGACTTGATCAGTCAAAACGAAGGGAGCATTAATGTGAGTACCGACTTGTAATGTGCAGTTTTTCAGAACAGGTTTATCATATTCTCGTAAAAGTTTGAAAACATCAACTTCTTTCACATTTTTACATTCACCAAGCTTAATAGTATTGTTATAATCTCGTCCGCAGCCACCTTCTGCATATGGATAGTAAGAATATATTGAAGCATTGTCGTGCCGTTCGTTTATTATAACAAGAATATTTATTATATGGCGTTTCCATAATATTCTAAATATATTTACATAATCATCCTGTCGGATTTCTCTCAGTATTATAATGTATAAAGCATCTGGTGTACGATAAAAATCTCGACAGATGTTGTCAATTAAGTGTTTTAATTGATGTAGGTTTTGCACAAGGATTATATATGTAGCAGGTGATATGCTCACATCCACTGTATCGTCTTTCACGTAGAGCTTGACGTTAAAGGTATTATGAATCTTCTGAATTAAATGATTTGTTACTAAATCATTGTTGATAATAGCTAAATGAGATCCAAGTTGACTTTTAGATGAAAGTATATTCACAATACATGTATCCATTGCATCTTCTGTTAAATCAAAAGTGGTTAGTTTTTCAACACTTACTACGACACCTTGAATAAGATAACAACAAATAACAATTTTATTAAACATGGCGGACAGAATTGTTGAACGTTAACTGTCAAAACATACATGAAACTGTGGTCGTTTCCTTTTTGTATCGCTGAATAATTAAACCCATAAATTAATAGAATACAGTAAAAGACAAATTACCTAATAACCGTTCTATACTCATTACATTGTTTACATAAACTATTTATCAACCCTCGAAATCTTTCGAACCATATAATGTATTACTGTCAGGAAATGGATTAATGATTT
The DNA here is from genome assembly GCA_947859365.1 of Archips crataeganus. Lineage (NCBI taxonomy): Eukaryota > Metazoa > Arthropoda > Insecta > Lepidoptera > Tortricidae > Archips > Archips crataeganus. The sequence continues at coordinate 6,196,440 of OX402057.1, read as the reverse complement.
ACTGTAAAAAGTTTTATAGCGACACTTCATCAAGATTTCCGGTCATCGCATCTCACTCAGCCTCTCCCCTGAAAAATAATAATGTACGTCTTTTTCGCTCTTGCGGTTACCAAAACATCAAATAGGACAGTATGCTTACCAAGTGTACTTAAGGGTAAACCAATGAACGAATATCATGCTCTAGTTAAAACTTAAAGGATACCAAATGTTAATTCTAAGTAATGGAGTGTTTTGTAATCCATCAAAATCTAAGAATTGAGAAAACAATATTAACTAGCATTACGTTGGCGTGTGATCTCAAAAATAAAGATTAATAGTGACAAAACTCCACCAAGAAATAAAATATAAAATGGTATAGTCAAGTCTTCTAATTTCAAGAAGCTTTTTTCAAATGCTCTTTTCACACCATTGGGTGTATTTGTACTGAGATGAATCCGATGAAATTGCTCGAAACATTGCAAAAAACCCGATTCCACTATTCGCAACATTTTCGCATCGAATTTTTGCAACAGTGGAAAACCTTTTTTAAAAAATATACCATAAAGTGTATTGAAAAAATTCTCTTTCACTATATGTATGCGATGTTTTTCCTTGGGATATATGGTTCTCCACCAAAGCGTAAGAAAATGCGGCAGAACTGTGTATTTAATATTACTCTTTTCAATGTCTTTGAAACAATTTGGAACATTCCCACAGTTGACAATTTCCGAAATATCTTTATTCAGAACAGACATTTTATCAGAAAGTTTGAAATACAACATAACGTCTCTGGTTAAAATCGGTGTGAAATTATGGTTGCGCAGAAACGAGAATTCGTTTATCTGAGGTTTATATGACCGATATGTGGTGAAGCTTGTCAACCTACTTTGGTAGAAACAGTTTATTAAGAAAATAAACCAAAGCCAATGAATAATTATCAAGTTTCGAAAAATATTATTTCTGAGATGCAAATTTTTGTTTTGAGTTAAACTTCCAAAAAGGTTAAGAAGCTCAGAAGCGTTAATAATTTTCCTCTGTCTTGTCGTAGAATTACTGAAATCGGAAAGTAACACTGCACAAAGTAATAGAACAAACAGTATTAATAACCATACTGTGAGATCGAACATTATGAAAAACATTTTCCATTTTTCTTCTTTACCAGCGTTGCGGACAACAGCAATAAAACTATCCTGAAATGCTAAATGCGTACATATGAAATTGAAGAAAATCGATCGTCTATTACTCAATATGAATCCGCCAAACACTAAATCAACTTCGTTTTCATACAATTCCTTCAATTTCCCAGTTACTGTAAAGTTATCAAGTATATGACCGAAGCCAACACCAGGACGCGAAAATGTGTAATTCCAAGATACGTGTTCTGTGTGAAGCAGCAACTCTAGTAAAAGCCTTTCGATACCGATTGTAAATTTACTCGTTGCAGCTGTATCATTTATAACTAAAGGAGCATTTGAATGAGTGCCAACTTGCAATGTGCAGTTTTTCAGAACTGGCTTATTAAAATCACGTAATATTTTAACAGCATCCAGCATTTTAGAATTTTTACATTCACAAATTTTAACAGCGTTCTTGTAATCTCGGCCACATCCACCTTCTGTATATGGGTAATAAGAATATACTGAAGCAATTTTGATATAGTTGTTCATCTCGTTAATTATAACAAGAGTATGTATTATGTGATACTCCCATAATATTTCAAATACTGTTCCCAAATCATCCTTATAGATATTACGTAATATGATGATGTGTAAAGCATCTGGTTTACGATACCAATCCTTATCAAGGCTGTCAATTAAATCTTTAAAGTTGAAAAGATTTTGCACATGAATAACGTATGTACTTGGCGACGCACTCACAGACACATTATAATCTTTTATGTAAAGTTTCATATTAAGGGTATCATGAATCTTCTGAACTAAACGATTTGTTACAACATCATTGTTGATAATAGCTAACTCTGATCCACGTTGGCTTTTAGATGATAGTATATTTACGACACAAATCTCCATGGGATCTTCTGATATATCGACACTGATTATGTGTCCAAAATGTAGCACGTCACAAACTTTGAAAAGATAAAATAAAAATAAAATTTGATGTAACATGGCTCTCTACCAAGGTTAGGTGTTAACCATCAAAATACAAATCCTGACTGTGCACGTTTTAATAATACCTACCTAGGTTAATTTTAAACAAAAACCGGCCAAGTGCGAGTCGGACTCGCGTACGAAGGGTTTCGTACCACTATCTATAAAAACGGCAAAAAAAACACGATTGTTGTACGGGAGCCCCCTTAAATATTTATTTTATTCTATTTTTTAGTATTTGTTATTATATCGGCAACTGAAATACATCATCTGTGAAAATTTCATTTCAACTGTCTAGATATCACGGTTAGGGCTTGCACTATCCGGTAACTTTTTACTATCCGGATATTTCGGATATTTCAAATCTCTGTATCCGGATATCCGGTTTTTTCGGATAATTTGAATAATTTTCCAAATTTAAAAAAAAGCGATAATAATAATTTATAAATTGTTTAATCAACTTAACGATGAGTGTTTTTGATCAATTTAACCAAAATTGTCTGATAAGGACTTAAAAATAATTATTTGTCACTTTAATGAGTGAAGTTAATTTAAAAAATATGTATACAATGATCATCATCATCATCAGCCTATGTTCATCCACTGCTGGACATAGGCCTCTCCCATGGCACGCCACTGAGCACGATCCTCAGCCACTCTTATCCAGCTCTTGCCAGCCGCCTTGCGAAGATCATCGCTCCACCGAGTCTGAGGACGTCCTACGCTACGTTTGCCGATCCGTGGTCTCCACTCAAGAACTCGTCTTCCCCAACGGTTATCAGTTCTTCGGGTTATATGGCCGGCCCATTGCCACTTCAGCGTTGTAATGCGGTGGGCTATGTCGACAACTTTGGTTCTCTGTCGGATCACTTCGTTACGAATTCGATCTTTCAGAGAAACTCCGAGTATAGCCCTTTCCATAGCACGTTGAGCAACTTTAAATTTGTGGACCAGCCCTAAAGTGAGTGTCCATGTTTCGGCACCGTATGTCATGACGGGTAGGACGCACTGATTGAAGACTTTCGTCTTTAGACTCTGTGCAATTGGCGATGTGAAGACTTGACGCAGTTTCCCATACCCAGCTGCTCATCCCAGCTGTATTCTTCTGTTGGTCTCTTTTTCAAAGTTGTTTTTACCTAACTGCATAGTTTGCACGAGGTAAACATACTTCTTAATCACCTCGAGAATATTGCCTTGAACTGAAATTGGTTCCGGATGTACATGTTCATTGAACATAACCTTGGTTTTATCCAGGTTCATCCGAAGACCCACGCGTTGAGAAGAATCAGCTAGGCCATTCAACATAATGTTGCAAATCTTGCAGCGTTTCCGCCACGATGACGATATCATCTGCAAATCGCAAGTGTGAGAGGTACTCGCCATTTATGTTAATGCCGCGCCCCTTCCAGTCCAGCGTCTTGAATATATCCTCCAATGCATTTGTGAACAATTTGGAGGATATAACGTCCCCTTGTCTCACACCACGATGCAAGGGGATAGGTTCAGACTGCCGGTTCTGGACTTGGACGGCCACAGTAGCGGCGTTGTAAAGACCTCTCAACACTTGGATGTATCGCCAATCGACTTGGTATCGCGGCAAAGATTCCAGAACAGACCAGATTTCGATCGAGTCAAAAGCCTTTTCATAGTCCACAAACGCTAAGCATAGGGGCCGATTATACTCTTCGGTCTTCTGTATAATCTGCCGCGCTGTATGGATGTGGTCTATGGTGCCGTATCCCGATCGAAACCCGGCCTGTTCGCGGCTAGAACTCGTCGAGCCTTCGCGCAAGCCGGTTCGTGGTGAATTTCGAAAACAGCTTATAGACGTGGCTTAAGAGTGAGATCGGTCGATAGTTCTTCAAAAGAGTTTTATCACCCTTTTTGAAAAACAACACGACAACACTCTTACTCCACCCACGCCTCTGGAGTTCTTCCATCAAAAAGAACAGTATTAAAAATGTTCTGGAGCTCCTTCATTATAGGTTTACCACCAGATCTCAGGAGCTTAGTCGTAAAACCGTCTTCTCCCTCCAGGGGCTTTTCAATGTCAATGTGTATAGTTTTTAAAATATTAACCAGAATGAGATCCTTATTAGTTTACATACAAATCAAATAATCGACAACAAATGTATGAATCGAAAACAATAAAAATACGTTAGGTACTTACAGTTATGAGATTTTCCTTACATGCAATCAATGACTCTAAATTTAACACATTTACGAAAAATTCATCACCACCACTAAATCAAACAGTATACAGTAAAATTACACAATGTTTACCACTGACAGATGGTTTGCCTTCATTTCATATTCAACTTTAACGACCTACAAATAAAGCCAATTTTAGAATACTGTTACCCACGTTTGCAGATTTTGTAATAGCTACTTTATTTGTATGGTGTTAAAGTTGGAAATTAAATGAAGGCAAGCAATCTGTCAGTGGTAAACTAAAAGTAAACGTATACTTATTGTAGTAAGAATGAACTTTAGTACTGTTGTATGTAAACCCACCTAATTAATACACATAAAAAATGTTTGAATATGCATACTCTACACCACACGTGTGCATTATTAACTGATATTCGAATTATCCAAATTATCCGGATAATGAAGTGCCTCCTATCCGGATTTGAAAATGTCCGGATAACCGGATAATATGGATATCCGGTTATCCGGATTGCAAGCCCTACTGGTGATAGACGGACAGACGGACGGACAGCGAAGTCTCAGTAATAGGGTCCCGTTTTTACCCTTTGGGTACGGAACCCTAAAAACGATCAAGGTACGGTTACTGACAAATGATAATGAATGTTTTATGTAACCCATTTTTAAGACTTGTTATCAACCCTCGTACATTCTATTTCACTTATCTAGGTAAATTGTTGTCACGAAAATGGTAAACACCTGTAATTATGTACGTTTATGTTTTGATTACGAAATAATAGAAAATCTCGCGTTAAAGGTATTATTCATTGGCAAGTATGGTTTATGTAAGTTTTTTTTATGATTTAAGATCATGAAAACTTTTTTACTTACAAAGAGAAAAAAAAAAGATTATCTTTTAACACATTATTGACTTCGAGAGTTAAAAGTTATTATTGCATAATAAAATATAAATGATATTTTACTTAAAAAAAAAATATTCAGGGAAGTTGAAACAGCACATGTCAGTAGAATGTTTCAATTACAAGCTTACTAATATTATAACTACTTATTTACAACAATAATAATAATAATAAATCTTGGGTAGATATTGAAAAAACAATGTAGGTACAAATAGTCCCAGTTTTTGTAAGTATAAAATAATTCGTTTAAGGTGAATTTTATTTAATTTATATTAGTGTTGTATAAAATTTCAATAATAAAAATTGACATAGACAAGACTTCACCAAGAAGAAGAAGACTGAATGGTATAATCAGATCTTCTAATTTTAGAATAGTTATTTCCAATGACCTCATGACTCCATATACTGGTTTAGATTCGTTTAGATTCGCGACCAATACTGTCGAATCCTTTAGCAGCTTGCAAACACCCTGATTCTACTAATACACAACATTTTGTCATCAAATTCACGCCGTACTGGAAAACCTCGTTTGAAAAATATTCCACTTTAGTGTTTTGGAAAATTTCTCTTGCATTATATGAATATGTTTTTTTTCCTGTGGGTGATTAGCCATCCACCAAAGCACACGTAAACGTAGTACAATTGAGTACTTAGGGTTGCTATTTGCAACACCTGTCAAAAGCCTGTCAAGCAATCATCGACTGTTTCGCAAATGTCAACAGTTGTATGACCTTTGAGTGTTTCCGAAATTTTACCGGTAATATTGAAAAGCTTTTAGCACATCATTTGTGAAAATTGGTCTAAAATTATTGGCACGCAAAGACGAATGATTGTTTACCTGTGACTTATATGATCGATACGTCGCAAAGCTTGTTAACCCAGTTTGATAGAAATATATACATACGTTATAATCTTTAACGTAGAGTTTTATGATCATAGTGTCATGAACTTTTGTCTAGCATGGTTGTCAGTTTTCCGCCTTTCCTATCGAAGTTATTGTTCAAAATAAGTATCGCTTTGACATTTTAGATACTTACATAAGATATTAATCAGGGTTCCTTTGATGACAAATGATATACTAAAATATGGTTTTGTTTACCTTTAGGTATACATTTACTGGAATGTGTGGTATTTATCAAATGTCACTATCAAGTGACCGGTGTTGCCGTCATCAATTTTTAGTATTATATTTGTTGTCGAACTATAATTATATCTTCTCAACATATTAATTAATAATGGATAATACTAAGCAAATTGTAATATGTTCTCTAATATAAATTACGTAAACTATTTAAAAGGCGTATTAGGGGAACTAATAGGTCTGTTAGCAGAAAATTCCTCATACAAAGCAAACAAAACCAACAAATAAAATCAAACACTTACTTCAGCAGCGGATCACTCTTGATGTATGGGGCGCTCTCGAGGCCGTCATACATGACCCGGGTCATCTTAATGCCGTATTTGCAGAACTCTAGGGTGGGTTTGACCAGGCTCTCCCAGGGTAAGAGGCCCCAGTGTTGGTGGGCGCTCCACATTCCCCGAAGTTCCCCTGGTACCCCCACTGCTAAGGGTCCTAGGAAGAAAATTTTAGGTCAAAACTATTGAATTTAGTAAATTAGCCTAAATCTAGCCGCCTAGGTGAACATCTAGCCTTACCTGTGTATGACGTGTAGGTACAGAACCAACTTCAAAAAAAGGAAGGAAGTTCTCAATTCGGTTGTATGTTCTTTTTAGAGTTCCGTACCCGAATGGTAAGAACGCGACCCTATTACTGAGTTTTTTTTTAATGATTGTTACCTCAGAACCGATTTGGAAAATTCTTTCGTTGTTTGAAAGCATTGGTTCAAGGTTGGCTCCGTTGTTACCAGCATCCAGTTCTGTTGATGGAATCCATGAGGAATTGAAGAAACTCCTCAAAAATTCAAGGAAAATGTATAGCGATTTTAGTATTTTCGGCGACAAGTCGAGCATTTGCATTCAGAAAGTACTATTTGGTAAACTGGATCTGATGAAGAAGACTACAGGTGGCCAACGGAACTCCTCAAGTTCAATTTGACCCACTCCCCGGTTTCTGATTGAGCTGGAATTTTGCACATAATATGTAAATTGGATGACAATGTAATATTATTATGACATGGAGCTGATCTGATGATGGAGCTGAAAGGTGACCATAAAAACTCTGTAATATAATAAAACGATATGACCGCATCGAGTTAGGGCTCAATGGATTCGTCTTGACGAGTACTTTGATCCTGGATGGTAATCAGGGTCTGACGATGGAGTTGGAAGGTGACCATAATAACTGCGTAATAAAACGTCATAACCCCAAGTTTTTTGTTCGACAAGTTTCACAAAAGCATTTTTTCATAGCAGCGAATTTTCACATCGCGCTCTTTCATGATCGCAAATTTAATTGTTCGTCTTTTTCCATGTAGCGATTTTTCATAAAGCGTTTTATAATGTTCGCGTTTATTTTTTTCGCTTATTTTACCAGTAGATTAATATATTTGTCGCAAATTTTTTCAGTAAAATATACTGCGGTTTGTTAGACATTTTACTCGAAATAAAAAAAAATATATATTACGGGACAGTTCACACCAATTGACCTAGTCCCAAACTAAGCAAAGCTTGTACTATGGGTACTAGACAACGGATAAACTAACTTATATAGATAGATAGGTACATACTTAAATAGATATTAAACATCCAAGATTCGAGCACCAACATTCGTATTTTTCACACAAATATCTGCCCCGACCGGAAATCGAACCCGGGATCGAAGCGAATCGAACCCTCAAGCTTCGTAGTCAGGTTCTTTAACAACTAGGCTATTCGGTCGTCTAATGTCATTATTCTAATATATCTATAGATCACCCTTTACCGTAACCTTCTTAGTGTCCATAATATTACGTATTAATAGGTAGGTTAGGTTCGTTAATTATCTTCAGATGCCCGAAGGACAAACTGCCCAGAAAAAGGAGCCCCGCCAAGCGGGGCACCGTAGAACATAAGGGGTGATGGGTTGCCTAATTCTACTGAAAAAAATTGCGACTAATAAATTAATCTATTTACTTGTAAATAAGCGAAAAAAATAAACGCGAACATTATTAAAACGCTTTGTGAAAAATCGCTACATGAAAAAAGACGAATAATTAAATTTGCGAATTAAATTTTCGAAACAAACCTTGTCGAACATGTTCCGAACAGCCTCGACATGTTTCGGGCGTATTAACGTATTAACGTAGCCCTTCTTCTCGGAGTAACACACCACGAGAGTGCGCGTTTGGCAGCCGCCGTAGCGTGTTGCTCCGGGAAGAAGGGCTACGGATTAGCCCGAAACATGTCGAGTTAAACTCATTTGAACACGTGATTAATCCGTATTCTTTCACTATAAGTGAGTCTCACGGTAGTTGCATGTTTTAAGATACGAATGCTTTATTTTTGTGGATATTCGTGGATATACGGATACGGATATACGGCACATCACTACTCTAAATACAAAATAACAATACCTACCTACTCGTATTTAGTGAAACTGCGCCCGCGTCGAGGCTGGATCAAAGAGAAAGCTTTAGAAACTTCGGCGCCGTGCCAATATGCGATCCACATGAAAATAAAAAGTCGCGATATGTTTTTATTTACTTAATTGTTCATTTTTAGATCGTTTTAAAACTTGTGATAACCAAAGTAAGCGGCTAACCATTGACGTCAATATCCCGCTATAAATGGGAAGTTGGTAAGTGTACATGTATGTTTGCTATTATTTGACGCTAAAACATCGGGACGATTTTTAATTTAGATTTTAATTTAATATCCTAACGAGATAGAGATGTACCTAGGTAAGAATGTAAAATCTCGAAATGGGTAGTTCTACTTCTACTAGCGTTTCAACCGCTATCAGTCTCCTGTCGCATTTATTAAACCCTAGCTATACCTAGCTGAAGGTTTTGTATAACGATACAGCGTGCTAGGGCTAAATTCAGGAACGGCCCAACACGGTTTGCGAGCGGTAATTCAATCGTTTGGGAGGGGATAGGAATGGGATGAGCTTGGGATGAGGCTTATTTTCCTGTTAATTCGCTTTGTAAATAAATAAATAAATAAACAAATAAATAAGGCTCATCCCAAACTCAGACCAAACTTCTCGGAAACCAGTGATTTTTGGCGTTCCTGAATAGGAGTTCAAACCAAACCCAACCCAAACAATTGAATTACCGCTAACAAACCCGTGAAGGCCCGTTCCTGAATTTAGCCCCTTAGTTTAGCCCCTGAATTTAGCCGTTTTTTAGGTGGTATAATTTCAATTTGTTTGTTTTGTTTTGTATTTATTGTTGTTTTATTTCTTACGTATATGCGACAGGAGACTGATAGCGGTTGAAACGCTAGTAGAACTACCCAATTCTCAACCGCTAAGTCTAGACTGAAAAAAAAATTAACTGGTGTTTTGCATGGAACTTAAATGATCATGATGTAAATATTGGGAATTCTCAGGTAAGTATACAGTGAAATTCCAGAATTTCAGCTGTCTGATCAAACAGTTCATTAGAAAGAAACCAATGAGAAAAAAGAGTTGTAAATAATTGTAGCACATGAATAAATACGGAGCAGAATAAAAACTTCCGAACAGAGCTCGAAATTCTTACCTATTATCATAGGGTTGTCACTCGGTAAAAACATAATAATTAAGAATCAAAATATTTCATTCAAACAAGTACCTAAGTATCTAATATCTGTATATCTACAAACACTACAACAGGTAGGCATCTTTAAAAACAACCGAACACCCGAAATATGTAGCTAAACGCTAAACCACAGATTACTTAATAGTTACTTCGTAACAGATACTGCATCCCGTACAAAATCTTGGTACTTACCGCGATTGTAGCCACAGATTATACTACTCCGTCTCCTTAAGAATGTGTGCGTGCCGACAGTGACAAGGGCTGGCAGTTTGGATTAACTTTTTTTTCTCTACATGTTGTTTTACCATTTTGTCGCGGGGGGGGGGGGGGGGTTGCTATATATTATATCCATGCAAATTTTCTAGCACTAATATTCCCTAAGCTAAGCCACGGACGGACAAAGGGACAGACGGTGATGGCGAAACCATAAAGGTTCCGTTTTTGCCATTTTAGCTCTGGAATCCTAACAAAAAAGGATATTTATTGTAATGCGCAGAACACATTGCCATGCTCACAGTACCCTAACGTTATACTAGATACGACGGTCAACTTTTGAACTTCGCATCGTGCCATCCCGCTCACGCTTATAGCTTTTTATAGAAGAGTAAGAGGGACAGCACGATACGAACTTCCAAATTGTTATATTAGCTATCTAGCATAGTCATATTAAAGTTTGCCCCTGTTTCACCATTTTCACTTATAAAAGTCCAGGCGGCATATTTTTTCCGTAGAACACGAATGAACGTGCGTCGGCGCGCGCTTGTGACAACCTACTGAAATTTCGATCGTAGCAGATGGTCCCCGCGGTAGGTAAATATCGCGCGTAAGTACATGGCATGCATGAGGCCTGGCTAAACGGTCGCGTCGTCGCTGGCGGCACACCTGAAATTTGTCTACTCACTGAGCTAGTTCAAACCGGTTTGTCTCCGAGCGGGCGCCGGTGCACGTCCCCCCCGTCCTGTCTGTGACAGGTCACGCACACATATGTTGTGCGTGTAGTAGTGTAATGCGTGCGCGGCGTTGTTTGAACTTTTTATTCTGCTCCGTATTTATTCATGTGATTGTAGGCTTGTGAATACGCCGTGCAGCTTTGAACAAATACCTACACCTACTAAAGTATTATAATTTATATCGTGCCCTAAGGGGGACCACAAGGAAACCCAATCCGATGTCACAGCTACAGCCGTTTAAGTATGCCAAAGCTAACAGGGAACTACTTCATTAGAACAAGTCAATAGCCTCTGATAATAGAACAGACGGACAGCAAACACTACTATAGGTATAAAATAAATGAACGTCGAGTCAACAGTGCTCATTTGTTTTTGTTATTCAGAACCGAACGAATACCTACACTCCAATGCATTGTTATTCACGAACCGTGTTATATTTTGTATTTAAACAATTGTTATATATAACGTGAATAATTTTAATGATAAATGCGTGATAAAATTTAATTATTAATGTTGCAACGCGATTAAAACAATGTACCTAGGAATTGCGGCGTAGTAGTTTTTATTATCTTTTCTGTAGCAGACTATCTGAAAGAATTTATTAATATTTTTTAACGCATTCGCTGACGGCTGTCAAAACATATAATGAACGCAGCACTGGGCGAAAGGCACGAAACCGCTCATATGCGTTATCGGCACTGAATAAGTTTGGCCGTCGAAAATTGCTACAAACTTGCACAAGCCGTAATGCCGATGCCGTAAGGCATGATGCACAACATTATTTATATGTATGGTTTCATTAAAAAAGGTAAACGTATAATTTTAAATTAAATTCTACTTAGGTAGGTTGATACTTTTTTCTGTAATCTATTATCTAATCACTATCGCATTTTTTGTATCAAATTGAGGATGAGCACTAAGATAAAGCAAGGTGTCCCTGTCATGAGTATTAAGTAATTCTACACCAAAGTTTGAACCGTTAGGTGATTACTAAATTAGTTGTAGTGAAAAATGTGACCGTTAAGAAGAAAATGGTGCCATCATTTTATTCGTACTCTTCTATACCTGACTCTACATATCTACATTGTAACCGGCTAGCCGGTCGGAAAAATGTAGAAAAAAAACGTAGTTGTAAAATAAAAATATAGTACAGTCAAGTGCAAAATTAAGTATGTATTCGAACCACTCAAAAATATGTTACTACGGCCTTGCCTTGCGTCGGAATAAGAGTCTGTGGTACTTATTTTTGAAACTATGAATAAGTTCATATTTTTACACTTGTACAACAGAAAATATGTATAAGTATACAAATTGTTACAGTCGCAATGCTCTTCAATAAAATATAAAAACAACCGGCCATTCTTGAGTTCAGGAAACACTATGAGTTTTGTATGACCATCTGTGGTCTTCTTCATCGAATCTTCTTCACCAAATGCTATTTACTAAATGCAAATGCTCGACTTGTCGCCGAAAATACTAAAATCACTATATATTTCACTGGAATTTTTGAGGAGATCCATCAATTCCTGATAGAACCGATCGCCAGAACTGCACTCTGGTAAAATGGGACCAACCTTGAAGCATATGCTTTTAAATAACGAAAGAATTTTCTAAATCAACGAATTTTGAAAATGACGAAGTTCTGAGGTAACACACATTAAAAAAAAGAACATAGGTACAACAGAATTGAGAACCTCCTCCTTTTTTGAAGTCGGTTATAAATAAATCAAATGTCAAATAGTAGAGCAGAGTAGAGCGAGTAGAGCCAATCAGAAAAGAAAAAAACAAAAGCAAAACAATACCTAGTTCAAAATTTAGAATTTTGTTTTTCTGTAAGCGGCCAGTTGCGCACCACAGAGGTCAGCCTAATCGCCAAATGTGTTGCTAAGCGCAAAACGCAGCAACAACTGCTCCAAATTGGATAATTCGCAATTGGCATTGATCACTTTTTTACAATGTGGTCTAATTCCAAAACCATTTCGAGGAATAGGTTTATTAAATCATTTTATAACATTGTAGTAAAAAAATATTAAATGATCGCGTGTATTTTTGCAAAATAATGTTTGACCTTTCTTTGACCTTTCTGTGGGCATTAACTTTGAAATTCTTTGCAACAAAAAAAAAGCCGTCCGTCTAGTTTCTCTATACTATTCTCTGTCACTTCGACGTAGTTATCATCAGTTTAAGGATACTATTTTGTAAAACATTCTTCGCGTTTTTCATATTTTAATAATGGATTTATACAGGAAGTGTTTCATTCCTACTTGTGGAAATGATTCTGTCAATAGCCCAAACAAATTAATTGTTCGAATTAGAGAAGATTTACAAGAGAAGTGGTGCCGCAATATTAATTCAAAGTTTACAAGATGTACTTATAGTTTTGAGGATCATTTTAATGTAAGTATGGATTAAATCCGCCAAAGAACTTTCAAGGGATAACTTGTGACCATTTTATTTTATACGTACAAAAAATACTATAGCCGTAAATCGTTTTTTTTACCTATTCTCTTGGAAGAATCGGCAACTTTAGTGTTATTGTTATTGTAATGTAAAGTGACATTGTCAGATGACAACTAACCATCGATTTTGAAACATTTTTTTTGTCATTATATCTGTGGTTTATACACAGATTCAGCCGCGGCATGTAATTTACGAGAAGTCATATCTCAAATTTTCAATAAATTATAAAAAAATATTGGAGTGATGAAATATTCAAATTAGTTTCTTAAAATGCTCTATATTTTCGATAAAAAAAACAAAAAGGGGGTTAGAAAAAATGATCAATCCCAATTGTCTGGACAAGATTTATGAGGAAAAAAAACACTTCAGCGGGGGCAAAACCGCGAGCATTCCCTACTTTTTAATACAAATCTGTATTCAAGATTGGTATCGACCTTTTGAAGTAGTTATATGATTGCACAGCGCATGTTCCATTTCGATAAAGACAGAACAGAATACATAACAGTAAAAATAAAAACAGTATAAGTACATAAAAATGTGACCCATGTGCTCCGCCAACTAACAAACACTACATAAAGCTTTAGCGTTATCTGTACCTTGAAACTGAACCATGAATTAAAGTCGATAAAATTGTACGTAAATTGTATCTCGCAGACTGTTTTAGTGCCTCCTCTAACTGACCTTCACGACCCTCTATAATAAATGTGTCTGGATCCGCCGCTTCACACTAAGAATTGAGAGTAATAGTACAATGTGTTGCGTTACGATTATTCTTTTAGAACACATTATAGGTATAATAGCTATCACCCACGGATTTTCTCTAAAACATAAGATCTCGCAGTCGATTTGAATTTACAGGATTTTACTAAATTCCCATGAGGTTTTCCAGCATCGTGATCTACGTTTAAATGTCATGTCTCTAGACTTAGAAGTTGAGCTTTTGGGATTTTACATGGATTCTGGACATTTACATGGACAAAAGTAGTATGTGTTATTCTAGACGTCCAGTTATCTCCATACCAAATTTCATCCAAATCCATCCCGCCGTTTTAGCGTGAAGGCACAACAAATAGGTACACACACAGATAATACGCACGCACACACGCTGGTACGCACATACTCAGACTTACAAATTTGGGTCATACACATTTTTTTGCTCGCGTTCCTCCTGTGGACATGGCAATAGTTAAGGGTTTAATAGCCTATGTTTTTTAACCCCCGACACAAAAAGAGGGGTGTTATAAGTTTAACCGTTATGTGTGTATCTGTCTGTCTGTCTGTGGCATCATAGCTCTTAAACGGGTGAACCGATTTAGATGCGGTTTTGTTTATTAGAAAGCAGGTTTCTTGGCGATGGTTCTTAGATATGTTTCATAAAAATTGATTCAGCCGTTCCAAAGTTAGCTCTTTTGTTAACTGCGGAAGGGATCTTATTTGCATATTGCGTTGGGGATTTAAAAAAAAAAAATTATTCAAGTCTACGTCGGCGTGTGGGACGGCTGGCCAACTTTCGGCCCATTTAAATAAATCTTAAGTTTGCTGACTCGGAGTCGCTGATTTTATGTCCACAGGGGCCCTCCCCTGTGGACATAAAATTATAGGTCTCCCTAGACCACAATTGTTTTTTAAGCTGTGTATGACCATTTATAAGATTAAGTATTAGAATTGCGGATAGAAATAAGGTGACGTATTCATATGCGTTTAATAAAGTAAAAATTAAACACAATCTAAGAGCCACGCAGTTCTACGTGCTAGTCACATACCTACCGTGCCTTGTCTGTGACGGGCCGTCCTGATATGTGTGTATGTATGTCTTTCTTTGCATGTGACAGATGGGATGGATCGTAGTATGAATGGTATGGGGCCAGAAACCTTGATAAAATAAAGGTTTTTCTAGCTATAAATAAGAAGGTTCAATATTGGATCGCATAAAATTTCTACGCATAATTCGTCATTTCGCATAACTATTTTTTCTCATAGACCATTAATTATAAAGAATTGTTATAAAATAAACCTAACCTAACGTATAGAGTACTGTAGGATAACAATTTCAAAATTTCTGAATAATTACCGGTTTTGCAGAAAAAAGAGATGGGAAATAAACTATGCTAAATGATGCGTAAAAGTTTTATGCCATTAATTTTATAAATTTGATTCTATGTTTATTTATCTGTTTACATGTAACACGACGGTTAATATCGTTACTTTAGATAAGTACTTAAAATAATAAAGGATCCCTAATCATAGATATTATTATTATTTTTATAATTATCGGTAATTAAGGTCAAGAGTATCCGAAACTGGTGAGCATGTGTGAAAAGACTAAAGAGTGTTGTGGAAGCGAAAGATGTATGTCAGGATCGTAGCAGGTGGAAAGAAAAATAGTCTCTGTCTACCCCTTTGCTGAGAAGGAGGCGTGATGTATGTATTAAGTTGGTTACCTTTGGACGACTTAGCAGCGTTTCCATGGAACATGTCCTGCGTAGCGGCCATTGGGGCCGCCTCCCGCGCCACGACCGTGTAGGCCTTCTCTTGTTCCTTGATGAAGACTGTCATAAAGAAGCCACCTCCTAGCCCCATGCTCTGATGATTCATGATGCCATTGCAGAACATGGCTGCTATGGCTGCGTCCACTGCTGACCCATTCTGGGACAACATTTGCCTGGAAATTAAAATTACAATTGTAAACAGATTGTTTTGTTTTAACCCACAAGAGTAGAAGAGAGAGAGTGGTGGAAAACGAAACATTTCAACGGTGTGTGAAGTTCCCAATTCCATTTTAAGAGAAAGCCTGTGCGCAAAATTGTAACGTACGTAGCAATAGCCTGGTGATGATGATTTTGATGAAAAATTTCAAGTAGGTACTATTTATTTTGACATAACGTAACAGATTGATTACAAAAAACATTGAGATCTATTTAGTCCGTATTAAGTAGACATCGTCTGTCTCGAATATCGTCATGATATCTTATTATACCTATAAAAGTATAACGGGACAGTTTAACTGACTGAATGATAGATAACGGAGTCTAAACCACTGGAGCGAGATTTAAAATAAGTAGGGAAGGTTGAGGTACGTGGCTTGTGTAAAGTAAAATAAAAATTGCTGAAAACCGGTTTGACGTGGTAAATACTGAATTAAAGATTATTAAAGAGTGTAAGTAGATTGAATTTTGTAGGTCGTGTGTGTGTTTCATTGAAGTGCATTAAAAAAGGATATATTGAAATAAAAGCGGGCTACGAAAGTAGCCTAAGTATTTTTATTATTCCGTGAGAGCAAAGCTGCGGGCATAAGTTTGTTTAGGATATTAAAGATGTTAAGTTGATATTATAGATGATGATGCATTACTCGACTGTAGTGTCTGCAGGGCACCGATTATTGAAATCATACTTATCGCTCGAAAATACAATTCGAAAGTGGAAAAAATCAATGTAATCCTACAAAACTACAGCTTAAATTAAATACTTACTGGTCTTCCTGTAAATCAAATGAAACACAACTTATTACCTCTTTCGAGTGCTGTTTTAACAAATGTAAAATTAAAGTTTCCATTTTGGTGCTATTAAGAATGAAAATGTATCCTTGCACACGACTGTATATTTAACAATGGGTAGGTACTTAAGTACTTCAGTACCACTACCATGAGTTTACAGTGACGGTACTCGTTAGCGACTGCACAGTCGCTATCGAGTACGGTCATTGTAAACTCATGGTAGTGGTAGTACTAGTTTTATAGCACCTTTGAACGTGTAAAACTCGTAAAATTACAACGCATAGGTACTCAAATAAATATGACCAAGTCTTGAAGTGTAATAAAGTAGCTACTTAAGGCAGTTAGAAGTAGAAGTTATTTTTGCAGCTGAAGTCAAACATAAATGGATAAAAATTCAACGTAGGACTGTAGTTTTAAGAATTTTTTTGCATGTTCTTGAAATGGCCAGCATAGAGGGCAATGACCCCACAATCGTGATCGCCTACCGGTCGTGGAGTAAAAAATTGCTTTACAACTTTAAAATTTACAACCCGTTATTACTTCGGTGTTTAAAAAACTGTACGATGTAATTATTGTGCTTCAAACACACGGGTATACAGTAACAACCACAGTTGGTATTTAAAAAAAAATTCGACTGTAGGGTTCAATTTTTGAAATCATATCACTCGAAAGAAGTAGTATTTCGAAAGTGGTGATAAATTAAAATAAAATAAAATAAATAAATAAATATTAGGGGACAATCTTACACAAATCGACCTAGTCCCAAACTAAGCAAAGCTTGTACTATGGGTACTAGACGACGATAAACATACTTATATAGACAAATAAATACTTAAATACATAGGAAACATCCATAACTCAGGAACAAATATTCGTGCTCATCACACAAATAAATGCCCTTACCGGGATTTGAACCCAGGACAGGACCTCTTGCTTCGTAGGCAGGGTCACTACCAACTAGGCTAAGGCGGTCGTTAATTGCGTCTATACTTCGTTTAATTTAAGGTTTAAATTAACGGTCAAATTGTAACACACGTTTCTCGGTATCTCGAACACAAATGGACTAAAAATACCTACATGTACAGTCGACTACAAAAAAATCGATACGGCCAAAGTTACAAAAATATGTATACACGATCTTAATGTTAAGTCAATAAAGGTGTGTATACATATCTTTGTAACTTTGGCGGTATCGATCTTTTTGTAGTCGACTGTACAGCGGTATTTATTATGTTTTCAAAAATAGAAGTTAACACAATTTTAAATAGTTTCGTTGTTTCATTTAAAAACGTATGCGTGTGTTTGTCTTTCTTTCGAATGGAGTATAGTCTAAAATGTAACCTCGCGTTCTCAATAAAGTACGTATAAAAGTTAAGCATCCTAAGAACAACTGCCGAATGTACAGTCAAAGAAACTGAATCACGTAGCAGGGTGAAACCTTTTCACTGCAAATATCATATATAATTTCTTATGTATGACGGATGATGTTTACGTTCCTATTTTAGATTTAAAAAATCAGTTGAGTTAGCTATACTATTTTGTAATTACTTCGAATAATTTGTTATTTTTCTTTATTGTGTCTGGATTCAACTTTATTTTATGTCTGCATATTTTTATGATATATTTGCACTGTTAAGCTTAGCTGATTATTTCTTTATTTTAATTATTTATGATAGCTCGTTTAGCCTGCGATACAGAGTTCTCTAGTAACCCTAGTGCAGGCATACGTGTTACATAGACCTTTGTAAAACATTGTATTTCTTGTCATCTTGTACTGCAAGTTATTGAATAAATTATCTTATCTTATCTTATCTTATCTTATCATGTTGACATTTCATAAGCCAAAGAAATCATCGTGAAGTTGGTTGTGAAAAGGTTTCACCCTGATACGCGATTAAGTTTTCTTGACTGTACGGTACGAAGTAAAGATTTTTCAGTGGAATGAGAACTTTAAATTTGTAGAAAATTTTCCGATAAGTACCTATTTACCTAGACGACCAGATGGCCTAGTGGTTAGAGAACCTGACTACGAAGCTTGAGGTCCCGGGTTCGATTTCCGTGTCGGGGCAGATATTTGTATGAAAAATACGAATGTTTGTTCTCGGGTCTTGGGTGTTTAATATGTATTTAAGTATGTATCTATCTATATAAGTATGTTTATCCGTTGCTTAGTACCCATAACACAAGCTTTGCTAAGCTTACTTTGGGACTAGGTCAATTGGTGTGAATTGTCCCGTGATATTTATTTATTTATTTATTTATTTATTACGAAACTGGGTATTCTCGGCTCGGTCTTGTCTGTTAAAAAACGCCAGGGCTTGCGAGGTTATTTTCTGCTATAATTTGGTATTTAGCTCCCAACTATCCGATTATTGAAGCCCAAACTTCTACTGTCGAGAAAAACTTAAATTAAATTCGAAGTGTGAGCAGACTAGTATAAAATTACGGTTCTAATTCATATTGTCAACAAGTAGAAAATTCATTTTCAACCGACGAAAACAAAAGGAGGAGGTTCTCAATTCGACGTGTACTAGGGGCGTTCAATAAAAAGTGAGAATGAGTATGTTATAAACAACTTTTACTAAATGTCATTTTATTTTTCGACATAGTCACCTTTTAGCATAATACACTTAGTATATCTTTTTTCTGAACTTAAAATTCCATTTTTAAAAAAGGTCTCATCTTGAGTACTTAAAAAATCTTGTACTGCAGCGACTACCGCGTCGTCGTCTTCAAATTTCTGGCCTCTCAGGTATTGTTTCAATCTCGGAAATAGGTAGAAATCACTGGGAGCGAGATCTGGTGAATACGGAGGATGCTTAAGGATATCGAACCCAGCATCACGAATTGCAGCCATTGCAACGGCGGACTTGTGTGCCGGGGCATTGTCCTGGTGGAACAGCACAACTTTCGAGAGTTTACCTCGCCGTTTTTCGCGGATCTCATTGCACAATGTTGCTATTTGTTTGGCGTATAAAGTGCCCGTAACAGTGGCTCCATGCTCGAGATACTCAATCATTAATACCCCTTTACCATCCCAAAAAACAGAGCCCATGACCTTACCGGCAGATGGGCTCACCTTGAATTTCTTCGGAGTTGGAGATGATGGCCTTTTCCATGTCATAGACTGCAGTTTCGTTTCAGGGTCGTAATGATGGAGCCATGTTTCGTTCATTGTTATAAATCGCGCCAAAAAAAGTTCCCGGTCTTGCTGCATCAGGTTCAAAGCTTCTTGACAAATCTCTAGTCTAGTTTGTTTTTGCGTGTCAGTAAGCATTCTTAGTACCCAACGCGCAGATACCTTTTTCATACCCAAGCGTTCATGTTAAATATTATACACGCTCCCCGTTGAAATCTTTACATTTTTAGCAATAAAACGAACTGTGACACGACGATTCGCCAAAACTGAGTTTTCGACTTTTTTCACTATTTCTTCAGTTACTGCTGTAGTAGGGCGTCCGGAGCGGGGGTCGTCCATTGTCGATGTTCTTCCACGTCTAAATTCGGCGCACCAACGCAACGTGCGACTGTCGAATACGGAGGAGCATTAGACCCTAAAGTGTCCCGCAAATCCAAATTGACTTGATCCGTAGAAAAAATTTTCAAATACAAGTATTTGATAACGGCGCGCAGTTCAATTTTCTCCATTTTCGCTAACGTACTCAATAGCATTGCAAAGAAATTACCGTATATTTTTTTAAACAAAAGACAGTTAGTTTTTTTTTTTTCATAGCAATCAGCTAGATAGATTAGCTTTACCGGCCATTATTTAATTTCGTAATATTAAAAGAGTTTGCATCTCATTCTCACTTTATATTGAACGCCCCTCGTATATATATATTTTTTTTAATTTTTTAATTGTTTTTATGTATGATCACGCATAACTTTTTACAGAGTAGTCCGATTTTGATGATTTTTTTTTTATTGGAAAGCGTATACCCCGAGGGTGACCCCATTTAAATTTAGAAATAATATTCCTACCCTAAGGGTAGGAAAACAGGGGATGATTGACTAACTTTTTACAGAGTAGTCTGATTTTCATAATTCTTTTTTATTGGATAGATACCTAGGGTATACCTTGAAGTTGGTATTATAAATTTGGAAAAAAAATTACCCCAAGGATGGAAAAAAAGTATAAAATAAAAACTTTTTAACAAAAAATTAAACCGCCGAAAAAATTGAAAAACAAAAAATAATACATTTTTTGTTTGACCTTAATCTAGGTACCAGTTTGAAGTCGGTGCCTCAGCACGAGCCAGGAGGAGTGATAGAAGCCAATCAGGTAGACGATTATAGGTCCACTCCTCCTGGCTAAGTGCTGGCTGAGGCACCGACTTCAAACTGGTACCTAGATTAAGGTCAAACAAAAAAGGTATTATTTTTTGCTTTTCAGTTTTTTCGGCGGTTTAATTTTTTGTTAAAAAGTTTTTATGAAATTACATTTTAGCTTTTAACTATTGTTAATCGTATGACAATTATTTTCATAGTAAAAGCTTAAGTATTTAAAAGTTTGTGCTAAAGTTCGAAGTTAAGACGCTTTAAAACATTAGCAACACTCCCGCGCTTTTCTTTCGGGGAAAACCATTGTAGAATGATATTTTCTCACATGTGATATAAAAATAGCCCCCCAGAAACGAGTAAAGAATAACACGCAAAAATAAGCCGCAAATGTCTTGCATTGTAATCAAAATGTATTGATATTACTTAATTCAACTTCAACTCATCGCTAATCTTCTCGCAAAGCGGATGATACTATTTATACTTAACTTTATAAATAATGAGCCCACGCAAGGAAATTTACATAACTTGTCAACACAATCGTTAAAATCGTAAATTAGTCATGTTAAATAAACGTTTCTATAAATATTCGCGCGAAGCCCCACGCATTTACAGATAATGAGACTGCCTAATTTAATCAGCGATTACAAAACTCTGAATTTTCCGCATGTGTTTATGTAGGGATTTTAATATAGTGACGATGAGACAGAATAATATCATTTAAACAGGTTTTGCTGACTGTGCTTGTATTGTCAATCAAACTACATATTTAAACAAAATTTCAAATCAAATTAATCACTGAAAGTATGTGTAATTCGAAGTGCGAGATTTGACTATAATAAACAGACAAACAGTGTAAAGTAAAGCTAAACTCACGTGCAAAAAAATGGTTCACTTTCCATAGGTTGTTGTAACAAGTGTCAAGTTATTTATGCACTTAGCTCCTCGCCTTGCTGTGATGATATTTACAAAAAATCGAATAATACATTTCTTATCTTGTAACTAATTTCGCCCGCAACTTTGTCTCCATTAAATAAAAATAAATAAATAAGTATATAAATCATGGGACTATTGGCTTGGGTTCCACGTTACTATGCGTTTTTCCGGGGCAAAAACTAACCTATGTTATCTGGAATCTGCTCTTACATTTTTAAAATCGGTGCAATAATTCCTATGGTTTATCGGGTCGCTGGTTATGAAAACAACATTGGTTTTAAAATCCAACGTGGCGGACGTGAAAATCGTGAAATACCATCTCCCCCAGTGGGGCGCGATGGGGTTGAAATGTCTAAATATCAATATGGGTGTCGTTTTTATGGTTTTTTGGTACGTTGATTACGAAAATGGCATCACAAAAAAGTACTCCTAAAAATAAATGAGTAAACACGTGTTTCAGGTTTTTCGGGAATTTAACCCCTAAAAGAGGGAAATGGGGTCTGGAAATCAACATGGGCATTGTATCTCTGGTTTATCGGGTCACTGATTACGAAAACAACAACGATTTTAAAATCCAACGCGGCGGACGTGAAATACAATCTCCCCTGTTGGGGTGCGATCAGGTTGAAATTTCTAAATATCAATATGGGTGTCGTTTTTATAGTTTTTTGGGACGTTAATTACGAAAATGGCATCGATTTTGAAATTTAATATTGTGGACACGAAAATTCTTAAAAGTATGTGTGCCAAATTGCAATTCAATCGGTCCAATAGTTTCGGAGCAAAACGACCGACGGAGTGACAGACAGCCACACTATAAGGGTTCCATTTTTGCTTTTGAGGCATAGAACGAGACCTGCGTTATCCTAATAGATTTTATATTTTGGTTTTGTTGCCATCACCATCGTCGTCAATCGGTACCTAGGCGAGTGCGGGCGGCGCGGTGGGACGGGAGGAGGAGGAAACTTCCTGCAGCCATAATAAGTACAATTCAAGGTGCTGCACGAGGCAACGCACAATCCAGACTGATGAAGCTAAAGACTTGAAGTTTGGCACACATATACCTACATTGAGTGTCATAAAGGTACCTGAAGGGATTCTTAGATACTCCCACGGAATAAGGAATATATGGGATTTATATTTTCGCTTCGGAGTGGCCCTATCTCCGTAACTATAATTATGTAAGACTTCAAATTTGCCATGCATTACCAAAAGTAAAAAAATAATTTTAGAATTTTCGGAAAGAACCACGGGATAACAAAAAAAAATGAGCGTTACATATTGAATTCAATGGGACCCTATCTCCGTAGGCAACCATTTCTTTAGGATAATAAAGGTACAGTAAAAAGGCATTTCTTGCGGGATAGAGATCGGGAGTTGACTTTAAAACTTTTTGTGTGCGGACGAAGTCGCGGGAAAAAGCTAGTAGCCAATATTTTTAGTTAAATCTACATCGCCGTGTGAGACGCCTGCCCAACTTTCGGCCTATTTAAATAGGTATGTATATCTCAAGTTTGCTGACTCCGAGTCGCTAATTTTATCGTATAGACAAGTTTTGTATCTTACTGTGTGTATGATGACCTGTTACTTCTTTGTTATACTCGTAAAATGTAATAACTTTGACACAAGAATTTGGAACCTAGATGGTTAAGTACATAGTATAGTGAACGCTATTCAATGTATCCAAAAACAGGATCCTGACACAGGTACACTATACCTAATAGGAAGTCTCGACCATTTTGTATTTAACACCTAAGTTGGAATGAAATAAATAATTTATTATTATTATTATTAAAAACAATTTATCTTTTGCTAAAATTTAGGTAGGAACTTCAGAAAATATTCCATAGTAGTAAAAGTAACACTTTACAACTAAATACGTGTACAATATTCAGACTCACTACGCTTTGCATTTTAGTTGCTGCATGTGCCGACGGTACATAATTACCAATGGTACTGTTCATAGCTGTACCATAGGTAATAAGTATGTGCGTTTCCACGGTTGTTAGTCTTGGATTCCTGATAAGATTAGCTTTGTGTTGCATTAACTGCGTTTCTACTTGGTTACGTTTATTCTAAACAATTCATGTGCGTAACGTTTTGTTCGGATAATAGATTCAATGATAGTTGTGCAATTAAGACTAGAAAAAAAAGATTATCATCAATTTCAATATAAGTATAATTTTTTATTTCGCACTTGCACGGAGGGCCCAATTTTGAACTGATTTCAATAATGAAGGTGTATTATACATTTAAACCCTCTATTTTCACCGATTTATTCGACAATTGCGGTCAGATTTGAATTTTTTTGATTTCAAAAGGTGTGTAGTAACACATTTATAGGCAATACAAAGGTTCTGTGTATAATTATTGCATCAAAAAAATCAAAAATTAAAAGAAGTTTATTTGGTTTTCACAAGATTGTGGTTCCTAGTAAACAAGGTTGCATCGGAAAGTCCCGCTCTTCCTTTACTCAGGGATAACAGAAAAAAAACCCAGTAGGATTTATCCATTAAATTATAAAGTACTACTAACTTCTTAATTATTAATTTGTGTGTTTATGTGTGTCTGTGTGTTAATGTGTGTGTGTGCGTGTGTGTGAGTAGATGTGATTGTGTATAGAATATTTATGTTAAAAAATTTAATCCATACACTTAGGTAATATTTATACAGATACTATTTATTACCATAACCCATTCAACAAACAAACTTTTCAACTTTCTTTAAACTAGAATTTAATCAGGTTACATTTTTTAAAATTGGGTCTGTCTCTTAATGTATACTCCAAATTCCCCATCCAACTCATAATTGATTTCCTACATTCATACAACTGCATCGTTGAAATATTTAAATAGGCGTCGATAGAGTTATACAGGTAGGCGGATTGTACAATAAATTGTTTCCTAGCAAATCTAGATTTATGAAGTGGAACAGGAGCAACTTTGATTTTTCTTCTACGTGTTACAGTTTGTGGGATACCTACATAGCTTAAGGTGCGGTGTAGTTTCAATACACTGAGTACAATATACATTTGCATTGTATTCTTCAATTAATTTCATGATTCAGCGTGTCGAATACGAGTAGGTCAGTATTTTATCACGTTTGATAAAATGTGTTTAGTTTAAATTTAAACAATAACACTATCTAAGTAGTTCTGTTTATGCCCGTAGTTTTGACTGCTTTTTTTTTAATTATCTAGGCTTATTTCCTTCTCCAGGGGGAGTTTCTGAAAATCCCTTAGTTTAATTTTGTGATACCTATTTAAGATCTCATGATTCCAGCCGAAAGACGTCCACTACTGAAAATAGGCCTCCCTAACGTTCGCCAAGCAGACTGCTCCTGCGTCATCCACATACAACTACAGTCAGTCTACCGGTTCGTGGACGCCATTCGAGAATATTTTGGTCCCATCGCCCATCAGACTGCAATGTGCCCTTCCTACTGCTACTTGAGTTTGGTGATTGTTCAGAATTACTTACATCGGCTAAATTTCAAGTCCCTAGCTTCCGTGGTTTAGGATCTGCGTTATCTGTCAGTCAGTGAATCAATGTTACTGTTCCATAAGAATTTAAAAGTAATAATACCTAGTAGCTGGCTATTTGATGGTCATGGTGAATTTACAATTACACGGGTAGGTAGAATAGGATTCAAATTTTATCAGTAAAACATTAATTATTTTATATACGACGAAAACGAAACGAACGAAACGAAAACCCTAAACTAACTATCAAATCATAAGGTACTTATGTATTACCACAGCTCTATTGCTATGCCAGAACATTCAAACGCTGCACGATATCTTTATTATAATTTAAACTGTTTTATAGGAATTTGTCTAATATATAAAAATCTCGTGTCACGGTGCTTGTTATCGAACTCCTCCGAGACGGCTTGACCGATTTTTATGAAACTTTTTTCTCTGTACTCGGTAGGTCTGAGGATAACCTGTAGGCTATTTTTTATACCCCTAATATTTTTCGCGGACGGAGTTGCGGACAACAGCTAGTAATTAAATAATAAATTATTTATTATAGCTACCTCGCAGCTTTAGCAGACGAATATTTATGAAAATTTTATTTTGATAACTTTTGAAGAGACGACTGGCCTACTAAGAAGCTAATAAATAATCTACAAGTCTACTCTATCAAGCGATAACTCTGTTCTAGACGAAACATAAACACTATTTAGCAAAAAATACAAACAAAAATTCAAGTAGGCAAGCATAAGAAAATGTTAGTTTGCGGTTCTTCTACAATAACAAATTGTAACTAGGTACTTTATTGCTCCGCGAATCGCTCAAAATTTTTAAATTTATTTTTGTATGATTGTAAAGTTCTAACAGTTTTCGTTATTTTATTGATACTAAGTTTTTCCTATTATTGACACCTATTCAAGTAACTTTATAGGGTTAGGTATCGAATATAATCCCTATTTGTTACTTATTATTGAAAACCAGACTTCGTAACACAATTAATAATTTAAACTTAAATAAGATTCGGGACATTTTATTTAACGTCTGAAAACAGTATTTAATCCCAAAAGGACCGTTTTAAGTGTTATATTATCTCACTTTTCTATAAAAAAAATCCAGTAATTTTATCTGAGTTTCATTTGGTCGTAATTTTCATTAGTCATGAAGTAGGTATTTAATTTCTAAAGCAATAGGATTTTTTCGGAATGTTATTGAACCAATCGAACCTAACCTATGTAGGTATGTATGTATCATTTTATAATATGAAATTTCCAAAAATTCTGAAAACGGTTCCATAATTTTTGTAAATAACGAGATTGTGATTGTCAAAATAAGAAACAATAAGTTACGCTACTCGTAAGTTAAGCTACTTTTCTTTATCCTGTTAGCAACGTCTATTTTACTTCATCCTTTTAGTTTATTTGAGTAATTTAGGCCTTCGCATAGCTTACATATTCTGGGTCAAATCCCATTAAGTACACCTATGTACATTCGTATCGTATCCTACCGATTACATAAACCCGTGTTGAACTATTGATCGCCGAGTAAGGTAACCTGTGTCAAATGTAGGACAACCTAGACCTCGGCAACCGGTCTCAATGATACCAACAGACCTTTAAGAGATATAAAGTATCTTTGTTTATTATTATCACGTGAACTGTATAGCTATAGTTATATTATACCTACTGCGCCGCAGAATCGAAGTCTGATTATAATACGGCAAGGCCACCGGCGCGCGCCGGTCTCAAGGTTGCTTTTGTGTATAAACAGCGGGCGTAGGCGTTTGTTACCATCACAAAAACAACACAACGACCTCTAAGGCTTCCTACTAAAAAAACAACGGAATAATCGTAAATCAATCTTTATTAAACCTTAAATTATTACAGTCCTTTGAGTACCTCCTCAACCCTAAACATATACAGGGAGAAAAGACACAAAATTAAGAGTAATAAAATAAACTAACTAGGAATTAATAACACAGCGAGTTGAGCTCTACAACAAGCTCAGTTTTAGTTTGAGATCACGTTGGAACGGTGTTGTGTCCAAAATAGATGCAATAACCGGACGGTCCGGTTGGCTACCTCTGTGTGACCCGGCGCGGCGCTGCAGCTCACAGCACAGCTCTTCAAGTAGGTAGTCTGTCCCCTGCCAGCAGGAAGGTCAAGGATGTTCCACTGATCTCTCAAAAGAGACTGACGTTGGTCCCGAGCTATCCTCGGGTATCCACCGTAACATTCTCCAGTCGTTGGGCAAAAAATCGACGATCCGTTTTTCAAGCCATTGTCATTGTTGATTCTTCACGTGACTTCAATGTTTTGCAGGCGTTTTCTTGTTTTTCTCTGTGTTGGCCAACTTCGAGACGATCTTTCTAGAATGTCCGGACGGGTCGAAGTGGTTTGTGTGCTCGCTCGCCTCTCGCTTCGAACGCTGCTTGCCGCTGTGTCCAGAGAAAATGTGCTTGTCTTGTTCGAAGTTGTAGTGGTCGTATTCGTCGAAGAACGCTTCGGACATGTTTACGAATTTAAATTTAATTGAGATTATTTAGTTCACTAAGAGTGGTTGCCGGGGCAACGTTGCTTTGGCAGTTATTCCGATGGAATATTCGGTGCGAGTGGCGGCGCTCGCTTATATACTGGTGCAGAGACACGTCACTGACCGCATGCGCGTCGATAATTTTCCGAGCTCGCGATTGGCGGAGTCGCCGCCGACCCGGTTATGAAAGAGTTTGTTTATAAATGGTATACGTGTGTGCGTCGGCTGCCGTATCACATTAAGAATTATAAACACCTCACTATTTCCGAAGTCACGTTCTCATTAATATACATAATTTTTCAAGATATTTATAAGAACAAAGCAATTGCAGTGGAAATTATTGGCATTCCAATTTATTTTACTGATCTAAATGGCAAGTTTTGTACCTACCTACTTAAAATAACACGGTTAGCAAAAAATATCAGGCTATTGTAATGTGGCATTCGTGGCTGGCGTATTTCCGTGTAATATCAATACCACGATATTTGGTTAAAATAATCAGTATCAATTATTATAAAATTTCGAACATTAGGTATGAAAAATGTAGAACATTTCAGATTAAGATAGCCGGATATTCCGCGAGCGTTTGAAATGTCAACCTCTGTCAAAAAACAATAGGGATGTTGACACCACCAATCAACTGACGTTCTTTTTATGAGCTGTCAAAACACAATCTCCCATAGAGTTTGAATGACAATAGCGACATATTACGTCATTGTTCGCATACTCAATTAACTAACTATTTATTTGTTTTAAAGCAACAAAAAATCTAATTTTGCATTTAATCGAAAATTAATCTGGCTTTCAGGGCTGAAATAAAGCGTTTTTTTACTGGAGTCGTGTCTTCAAATTCTTTTTTAATGGTGTCAACATCCATATTTGTGTGGAATTTCAAAAATGGAAGAACCTACCTATGTGTCAATCTCGCACAATCGATATGAAACACGATAGATCTATTTAGCACCCCAAGGTTCTTAGAAGCTAATTTAGCCTTTTCCTCCAGATGACCACGAAATTGAACGTCACTCGAAATGTCAACGCCGAGGACCCCGATGCTAGGTTTGATTACCAGACGAGTGCCCTCAAAGCAAGGCGTCAAAAGAAACAGGGACTTTTTAGCAGTAAACACGCACACTTGTGTCTTTGTGGGGTTGAAATTGGTTAAATTAGTTCTACCCAAGACTTGCTAGCACAATTAGAAGGCGGGGAAATATAAGAAGATGATACAGAGTCCGATGGTGATGATTCTGGATTTTTTCCGACACTTTAATAATTCATCATCCCAGCCTATATACGTCCCACTGCAGGGCACAGGCCTCCTCTCAAAAAGAGAGGGCTTGGGCCGTAGTTCCCACGCGGGCCCAGTGTGGATTGGGAACTTCACACACACCATTGAATTTCTTCGCAGGTGTATCAGGTTTCCTCACGATGTTTTGCTTCACCGAAAAGGTCATGGTAAATAACAAATGTACTTTAATAATTAAAATTTAAAATAATTTCAACTTGCAGTAATTTTTTTCATGTGTAATTTTCCCGCAATACTTACTTTTTTTAGCACAGCTAAATACTGCATGGAGTAAGTATCAAATATGATACTTATCATGTTTTTTATTAAAAAATATACATATTTTAAAAAACGGACTTTGATTTTTTTATTATTTTTCCCGTATTTAAACTGTATAGAAAATGTGTAAATGAAAATATTAAATCATGCATCTAAGGGTTCTTCACACCAGCCAACTAAGACAACGTTCCCGGAGCGGTATAACGTAGGGATTTTTAAAAAACGAGTCTATCTATCTCTCAAAGGGCCGGCAACGCACCTGCGACACCCTTCGTGTTGTAGGTGTCCACGGGCGGCGATGATTGCTTCCCAACAGGTGACCCGCATGCTCGTTTTCACCCTCTTGTATAAAAACCTAGGTAAAATATACCTACCTAAGCACAAAGAAATAACCGAGCAAACAAGCTATCGATTTCAGTGGAGTAGGTAGAAATTAATATCAATAGGTATCAGATATAGCCAGGCTATCAGCATAAACATAAGATAGATTGAACTAAATAAATATGTACCTATACATTATCTAGTATATAAAAATCTCGTGTCACGGTGTTTGTTACCGAACTCCTCCGAAACGGCTTGGCCGATTTTTATGGAATTTTTTTCTCTACACTCGGTAGGTCTGAGAATAGGTCGTAGGCTATTTTTTATCCCCCCCCCCATTCTTCGCGGACGGAGTCGCGGGCCACAGCTAGTGTAAGTATATATACCTAACTGGTAATGCGAAGGATAATTGAGTTACCAATAAGATTAAGAATTTTGTAGTGGTTTATTCAGAATTTAATTAGGTACTTACTTTTAAACATTTAAGTAATCATCATCATCTCGGCTTATGTATCGTCCTACTACAGAGCCCGGGCTTCCGCTTCGATTGAGAGGGCTTGGACTGTAATTTTCACGCGGATGCGTGTACTTATATTGAACTTCACACACACCATTGAATATTTTAGCAGGTGTGTGGAGGTTTCGTCACTAATAACACTTCTATTCCTCTTGTACACTATACACCGTGAAATTTTAGTTTGTTGTTTTCCCGAAACGAGGTGATTTAGTATCGATTGTACAATTGATTTATAATTACTATTTTGACTAGAGTCAAAAATCCAATTGTGAAAAACGAAAGTCGAAAATGACCGCAAACAAATAGTAACGCTTCGTTGGTACCTAACCTATCGTACGATCGTACGCTACTTGTACCAACGAAGCGTTACTATTGGTTTGCGGTCATTTTCGACTTTCGTTTTTCACAATTGGATTTTTGACTCTAGTCGAAATAGTAATTATAAATCGATTGTACAATCGAAACTAAATCACCTCGTTTCGGGAAAACAACCACTAAAATTTCACGGTGTATACAATTGGATTGCCCATATTAAAAATGCAAAAGTGTGTCTGGCTGTCTTTCAGTCTGCCTGTTTGTCTGTGTGTTAGCTCTTCAAGTTTAAACCGCTGAACCAATTTAGTGAAATTTGGTGTAGAAACAGTTTGAGTTCTGGCAAAGGACATAGGATACTTAGTAGTTTTTATCCTGGAAAATTGACGATAAACGAATTCTTCACAGAATGAGTCGCGGGCAACAGCTAGTAATAAAAGAAAAAAAAAAAGAAAAAAAAGTAAGCCAGTGCGTATTTGGCTACGGATTAGCCCGAGACAGTAGAGTTAAACTCGTTTTAAGACGTGAGTAACCCGTACACTTTCACTACGAGCTAGTAATAAATACATAGAATTCATAGTACCTACTTAATAGTTCTGTGATTTGTACTGACCTGCCAATCTCGGAGCATGGCGGCGCATCTGTACACACCGCAGCCCTTTTGAACACGTGAAGCAAGGACGGTGATGGTTTTAGCGGTTCGTATGGGTCTGGTGGTTCAGAGGGCTTCGAAGATTTACTAGAACTGCCGATGATGAAGCCACATAGCGCTGACACGACGATGAGGAGCGCTAGCAACGACAGTATCACCTTCGTCTTGAATTTGGTTGGTCTGAAACAAATGATGTTTATAGCGCCATCTGTTGGCGAGTAGCGGAAGCTTGGCTTTAACTATTGCTCGCTTACGCGTACTACATTTTCTGTATTATCTTATCTTATCATTAAAATTTAGACAATCGAATCGTTGCAAAGTATTTCCACATTTTAGTTCATAGAAAATTGACACATAAGGCATGTCTAAGACGTGTTCGGAACACGATATAAAAAGTAAATAAAAAAATTAAATGATGGCGCCACTTTCTACATAACAACCACATTTTTAACCCCCCACACAAAAAGATGGGTGTTATAAGTTTGACCGCTATAAGTAGGTACTGTATTGTTATGTTATGCGTGCGTGAGTGCGACCGTGTGTGTTTGTCTGTTTGTATCATCATATCTCTTTAAACGTGTAAGCCGATTTGGATGCAGTTTTTTTTATTTGAAGACTGGTTTCTTGGCGATGGTTCTTAGACATGTTTCATCAAAATTCAAAATTGGTTCAGCCACTTTAAAGTTATCAGCTCTTTTGTTAGATGCGGAAGGGATCTTGGACGCATAATGGGCATTTACTTTATTTTCAAACATATGTGTGGCCCGATTGCGTTGGGGATTTTTAATATGTATAACGCGTATAACATAATTTTTAATACAACGAAGTGTCAAAAGTTTGAAGATAGTTCGGAGTTCTCAAAACATTCACAAAGTTGATGAAAAATCTAGACTTGAATTCGAAAATAAGTATAAGTAACTAAATAAATTATTGCGTTCAAGGTGTGCTTATGCGTATCATGTTCCTTTGTGGGTATGTTCATAATCATAAATTTCATAATATTTAGTCTGGTATTCAGTAAAATAATTTAGTAAAAGTAATAAGCAGCATTTATGACTTGAGAAGTGCGTAGGTAGGACTCTTAAGGTCTGCATAAAGCCTCATGATAATAAAAAATACACAAGTGGACTTTTAATTTATTTAATAAACGCAGAGGCGTCTATAAAGGGGGGCCGGGTGGGCCATGCCCACCCCAGAATGGCCTGGTGCCCACCCTAAGATTGGGGTACCGACTGCTTTGTCCCTATGGTCATGGCTTCCCCTGGAAAATAACCCTGGATACGCCACTGATACACACGGATCCTTGAATATGTTGTATGCTCCGGGTAAGATGGAACCAAGATAGAAAAAAAAAATGATTTCAAACTTTCACACCAATAAAAAATATCTACGGTCTGATTTATGAAATCACATACACCACTAGAATTTGTGACATAATTTCTTTGAATTGAAAATATGAGCTTTAGTTTAATTTTATCGGCCAAATAATTTGAGCTGCTATTTTGAAGAAAAACACAGATTTTTACCACTTCCAGATTACCGTTCGAAATTACATTTTGTGTGATGTGATTTCAATAATCGGTTCCATTTCCCAGTGCCTTATTCTACTTACTTCTCAGGAAAATCATCATCATCATCGCGGGCAAAGTTTCCATGGAATAAAGCGAACCTATTTATAGGCGATACTAAGCGGATCGTGTCCATAGGAATGTCATCTGTATGGGCGCTTATAAAATTCCTTCTATGCAAACCACTTCTTAATTGTTTCATTATTTTTGTTTACATAACCCCTCACTTGTTCTCGAACTTCAGCACACTATAACATAACCTAAACGAACAACTTTCAAGCCACGGAGGAGCAATAACAAATTTAGTTGCATTTTAACGTTAATATTGTGGTTTTTGTTACAAAAACAGATGTATTTTCATTGTTATTTAGAGCCGCGGTCTGCAGCTGATGTTATTGCAGTGAACTTGTCTGCGGGTTCTGTGAAAATCGATAGAAACAGCTGTCTTTGTGGGTAAACTTTGGTCGACCACTTCGGACCGCTTGGCTGCCCTTCGGTTAGAATCATTTTTAGCATCACTTCGGTGAGGCGTTCGCTCTGTAGTTCTGTGGCGAACCGATAGATAGCGCTGTTTGGAATAATAGAAATTTATTTAAGATTCATGTTGTTTCATTCATCATACTTACATATTATCATAAATATAAAAATCGATGTCTAGAAAATGGATAGTTGTTAGACTTTTTTTAGACTATTTGCTCGTCTTTTTCTCCCAGGCGTTTCGTACAGTTGCCATCAAAATCATAGTACATAGATTAAAAATATTTGTACACGTTCTTACGCGATCACCAATTCATTCAGTCGTGTTCAGAAAATTTCGTGTTGTTTCGACGGCGCTGATAGTACGACCGCGTGTATTAATTTGGGACCCATTTCGAAAAAAAATATCATTTCGACGGTTAAAAGGCGAATTGATTCAAGCGCCATCCTGGTTGATATTGAATTATATGGGTATGTATTACAATACCGAAGTACGAAAGACCGATTGTATTGAAACATCGAATGGGCCAAAAGACCGACACGATTTTTTTCTGAAACCGTTAACTTTTTAAGATTGTTATAAAACTAAAATAACCTAATGGGTTCTGTATGATGCCGTTTTAATAAATTCTGAAAAGTTTACGGTTTCAGAAAAAAAAACGTGTCGGTCATTTGACCCATTCGATGTTTTAATACATTCGGTCTTTTGTAGGTACTTCGGTATTGTAATACATACCCGAATTATATACATTATACTGATTCCAATTAGGGTTATAACTTCAAAATCGCCCAGGACGGGGCTTGGCGCATTGGCGCACTTTGCCTTTTAACCGTCGATTTGAAATCCATATGACAGGACTGTCAACCTTAAGTGGGTCCCAAATTAAAGCCCGTGACTGTAAAACAAGGAATTTAATAGAGTAAGTACTTTTTATTTGGGAAAATAGCAGGTTGCTCGCGGAATAGCTGTACAACTGTAACCGAATTCCACGCAGACGAGGCCGCGAGTAGCGTTTAGTTAAGTATAAATTAAATACCTAATGTTACCACCATTCAACAGGCATTATGTTTCCGTTTATAAGGGTGATTCAACGCAAGATATTTTTCTGTATGGAGTCTATGGTGTCCCTATCATCAGATATCGCATCAGCGAGGAAAGAATTAAATCGAAGAAGGGAAGTTGAAATATCGTTCCAAGAATGTCTTACAAATTTCTTAACATACCTGTTTCAGTATCAAGGATATGTTATAGGTACGTCTATGTTTTACACAGACGTAATAAAATAACAGACCTACAAAAATTGTTTTTGGTTTTATAGCTCGGGCGTAGCCAGGGGAGGGGGGGAGTTCAAACCCCCCGAAATATTCAAAATATTTCTTTAATCCGTTAACAACAGTTAATTTAAAATAAATCGTAATATTTTACCCGTCATTTCATTTAAATTTTTGTTGTTTTATTTTCTGAAACCCCCCCCCCCCTGAACTGGAACCTGGCTGCGCCCGTGTTTTATAGGTTAGTACTTAATGAACTGAAACAATTAATTTGCTCACCCGCGACCTTACGATACTTACGTTTTTGTAAGAAATGCATCTAACATTGGTAGCATAGTGAACGGTCGTGGTACCTACTCTGAAGACGAGCTGTTGTTGGGTTCGAAACGCTTCAGTAGGTATAGTTTGGTGGTGGTGATAGTATGTATGTATGTATGGATGTAAAACTCTTTATTGTACATAAAACATGAAAATAACTAGTTAACAAGAGATACAGATGTACAAAGGCGAACTTATCCCTTAAAGGGATCTCTTCCAGTTAACCTTAGAACGATTGACAGGACATCAGAGACAAGAGTAGGCATACAATGCAGAGTAAAAAAAAGAGCCGAAATCAAAAATAAACCCAAACTAACAAAACATAAACAATACCCATACTTACAAAGAATACACACAAGTACACACATATAATATATAATTAATACAATAGACTAATACATATCATATCAACATAAATGACTACAAAAAAACTACAAATACTTACATTAATATACGCATATACACTAAACAAATATATTTATGATAGTTGAGTTTGTGTGATTGGTGTGTGTTTAAATAATACAGTGTGGAGGTAGAGGAACTGCATTAACACGAATTTCTTACATAAACATAACTATCGTAAGGTCTCGGGTGAGCAAAGTAATAGTTTCAGTTCATTATATGGATCTCCGAAAAGTAACGCCTGATTCAATAAATTAGGTTAGCACTTACTTTTTTGAGTAACTACCCACCTATCGTCGTTTGAATCCGGTAACCGTATGAGCACATGTCGGTTGGTCCGCCGCGTGCTGCCCGGCCGTTTCAAGGAGCTTTCGCGCCTTAACAACTGTTTATCACACATTTTTACTATTTTAACACACTTATAAGTTCTGACACACTTCGAGCGGTAACACTTTTGAAACAGTCAACCAAATTATCAAAGGTTTTCTAATCAGTTCACGAAAGCGATGACACGATTCAACCACACAGGAATGTTTTTCTTATTACACATTTTATCGTTGTTATAAATAATGCATTAAATATATTTCTATCAGCTTATCAGCATGAAAAACTTTAATTTTTGTCACTATGATTTGATTTTTGTTTACGCTTAGGTACTGAGGAATTAGAAAGATAGGTTATGTACGTAATGTCAGAGTTTGGTTTAATCAGAGTTTTCATATTACGAGTTAAAATTATCCGAGTAGCCATACATTTCGGACCTTGAATAATCCATTACATCATTACTAGTTCGGTAGCCCTGCAATCTATAGCTAATCGAATGATTTTACTCGTATTGTGAAAATCGGCTTTAAGGGGGTACCTACCTACCGTGTTTTTGGCGCATTTATTGCATTCATTTAAACTCGTGTTGTATCATTACTAGCAATGCTATAGTCCTGAAATTCATATGTAAGATATTTGAGGATTCACTCTAACGACTAGTCTTTTTCGAAACACGATTACTTGTAGTTCGCTCGATACAAAAAAAACCAAAGTCGTCTCTAAAATATAAATTAAACTCGTAGCACGACGCTAAAATACTGCACGGAAGGTCATGACTTTTTTAATGTTAATAAAACAAGATGTTTTCTAGGGCGTAGTCTGGCTACATTTTTAAAATATACATGTATTTGTTTTAGTAATATGATGCAAATACCCAAAAAACACGCGCAGTCCAACCAACCTATTTTGAGCCATCGTGCCTCCCCCAAGCGGCCCCACGCCCGAAATCGCCCACCCAAAATCGATTAGCGCGAAAAACGCGGTACCCTCTTAAACGCGACTCTGGGCGCAAAAATATATTAGTTTTCATACCATATTTGAAATCTATCACATTTTAACTAACTTAATATTGTAAAAAGGAAATCCCGATTGCCTGACTGCTAAAAGAACGCCCAGCCGCTAGGACCTAGAAATGTTAATTTTTGCATCGGGGGTCGATAAGGCTAAGAACCGATTTTCCGAAACTGTCACGGGATATGCAGTTCTGAAGCGGGAACAAAGTTAAAATATAAATCACAAATTGTCATTTACATCAAGGAATAAAAAAATGACTCATGTTCTTTCGTTTAATATACCTACCAACATATGCAATACTTATGTAGCGATGAGCTAATTTCAGGGAATATGTTTTTGATTGTACCTACCTACTGGTCCTTCGCTCGAGGCTTTGTTCGTTGACTTTTGCAAATCGAGTTTAAAAGAGATAAGTATATTTTCTTGAAAGACATCGATTATTCAATCCAGGCAAGGTTTTAAAAATAAGGTCAATGACAACAAGAATTTAAAGTAGGTTAATAAAGTGATGATGTCATCTTTGACTGATGATTACTTTTACTACGTTTACCTTTCAGTGTGTTGATTTATTTATGATCATCTTAATTTAAAAATGTTTAAAAATCCCTGCTTAAATCTAGCTTGCTTGCTTCATACCTTAAAATAAGATCACCCAAGTTATTTCCATCATAAAGACAACTTCTATGCCAAATTTTAGCCTTCTCGATTTTTTATTTTTCTCGACTTCAAGAGCTCGAGTTGGTCGTTGATGTGATGAGCCATTCACTCAGTCAGAACAATATTTTAGGCATAACTGATAATTATAATGTTTTATTTCCCGAACAAGGAACAAAAACGAGTAGGTACATTTTTTGCGTTTAGCTCCGCATTTTAAACTAACCTGTAGCAACTCAATTAACGCCTGATTAAACCATACAGGTTCTTTGTTATTGACGTTTGACACCAGAACGTGAAAATATACCTTAAAAGTATACCTATGAAACACCTTCCTATCAGTTCCTATAGTAGTTGTAATAGAGCTCACTGTTGGAGCAAATGATTCAATTTAGTAACACACTTTTAAGAATGTGTTACGAACCACATGGTGATAATAGTCACATAATTCGCATGGAGAATGCTGTTCAATGTCATTCGAGCAGTTTAGTCTGCAATGACACAATTATGTACCTACATTACCGATAGGTGTATTATGATGTAAAATTGTCATTTTGGACGCATAAAAGATACTGATGGATAAGAAGCAAGTAGATATATTATTTAAACAAACCCATCCGTGGGTTAAGTCTTGATTGTATATCGGAAGGATTGCAAATGCGACGCCAGTCTAACAGTCCTAAAAACTCACATGGCAGAGACTTCGAATAAAAAAATACATATAGTAAAATCATTTTTAGAGTAATATTAAAAAAAAACTTGACATTTCTAGGCATTTTAAGTGGTTAAATTTCCAGAAATCTCACTACAAATGCTGAGATACGATATTCTTAAGTGAGAGAGTTGTACGAAGATCTGTGTTCAGTACCTTGACATATATAATCTGGATACAAAGTGGTCTTTATAATATTGTCTACATAGATAAAATTCTAATTTATCAATTTAGAGTGAAATTAAATAATGCATCCAATTAATGTCACGGTAATACATAAAGACATAATACTTTATTTAGTAAACGATATCGTTATAATCAACATGAAAAATAGCTAATCGCTGTTTGTCAATGTTCTGGATCATTATTTGAGCGGTTCCAAATCAATTCCGTGAACACATTTGTCCTAATAGGAATTATTAAAAAAATCGACCCTTGAAACCGCTGAAAAGTGAATTAATTATATTTGATAAATGAAATTGACGTACAAAATCCAAAAATGGAGCCTTAAATTCCCTTGAATTGGTAGGTACCTAGATGGCCCCATAAAGTAATATGTAATTCTAAGACGCCACTCTACCAAAAAATAGTTTTCCCAAACTTTATTTCATTATTAACTGCTTTAAAGCAAATAAATAGTTAGCCGGTTGAGTTGGCATCAAAGCGATGGCATAAGTAGCAATCCCATACAAAATCTGTAGGAGAAACTTGTTTTGACAGCTCATAAACAGTACGTCAGTAGTCAGTAATTTTTGGTATCATCACCCTTATTCTTGTTTCCAAATTTCACCA
Organism: Archips crataeganus; assembly: GCA_947859365.1. Taxonomy (NCBI): domain Eukaryota; kingdom Metazoa; phylum Arthropoda; class Insecta; order Lepidoptera; family Tortricidae; genus Archips; species Archips crataeganus. Next base: position 6,157,582 of record OX402057.1, on the reverse strand, counting down.
TGTACGAACATTGCCTATTTTGGTAACTTTGGGTTTGGGTTCTAGAACCAGTGGGTACGCAGAGACGCAGACCCTAAATTTGGTGTGGACAAGGTATGTAGGTATATTTTGCTAGACTCTATGCTATCATAGCGCTCCACACATTATACGATGGATGTTTATGAGTCAAAAAACGAGAAACTTTCGAGGCGCGAGGCTCCTCAGACCGCGAGGCCTTGGGCTATGGCCCACATCGCCTACATCTAGCGCTGCTTTGGTTCAGAACCAAATCACTCGTATACATTTGTAAAACACGTGAAACTATGTTATGTAAAAACAGCAGATAGGTACTTCTATTAGCAGTTATTCTGAGGCTACACCTGCGTCTAATAGCATTAATTAAGGTAACTACGAATAAATGCGATGGGTAAAGCAATAAAACGTCGGCGCTTGGTTGCGGGATATCGCAAAAAATACAATGATTGAAAAAAATATTCAAGTTTGATTTAAAGGTAATCAAATCACTTCTCGTAGATATTAAGAAGGCAATGGCATTTTGGCATTTTCTTTTAGTAAATATGGCCCGTGTTTTACGATAGGCTGGTTTTATACAGTACATTTTTTCTGCCCTTTTTTACGGGGAGCGGAGTGTTCAAGTATAGTACGAGTACACGTCTACACTCAAGTCAAAGTCAAGTTTCTATAGGTAAACACATGTCATGTTACTAAAACATAATCACAACAAAAATGTGAAAAATTTCCCAATAGTTATCATCGCCAGAAATATTCCAGTCTTAAGTGCTTTAAAAAGTGCTAAAACTGATTAAGGTAAAGTACCAATGCTCGACACCTCGACGCCCAGTAGATGACACCCATCTGTCACCTCTCTTACTATGACATAAGATTGAAGGTGCCATGTATTGGGTCAGTGTCGAGCACAGGGAAGTTTAACTTACTTACTTTAAAAATAGGTACTTTGCTTAGCTGATTATTTAATGTTGGTTTATTCAGTACCTCTACCATGAGTTTCACTAGTTTACAGTGACCGTACTCGCTAGCGACGGCGTAAATGATTTGTATGGAGACTTGTACTTCCGTAAGTGACCGCTAGAGGCACTGTACAATTCTCCATACAAATCATTTACGCCGTCGCTAGCGAGTACGGTCACTGTAAACTAGTGTAACTCATGGTAAAGGTACAGGTTCTGCGATAGAAATAGACGTGACACTTTTGTGTGAGGAATACCTCAGGGTAGGTACGTAACCAAAATTCATTTTGACATTTGCAATTCGATAAATGTAAGAATATCCGCCGATGATCATCATATGCTATATCCTATATGCTATTGTCACAAACTTCAACGACTATGTTTTATGTTTAATATGTTTAATTTGTTTTTGTGGCAATAAATTGTTTTTTCTTTCTTTCTTTCTTTCTTTATATATGGCTGATGCAAGGTGAATTGTTCTCATTATTTTTGGTCAAATTATGTAATTTTAAGTGAGTAATAATTATGGGAAAACTAAGTCAAAAAGTAATGATTTTGGCAAAATCTCTAGCAACCGGCTACCAGTTGAGTCATTTAAGAATACAAGTTTAAGATGGTTTTGTTTTGTATATACATATTATTATAATAGACCAAGCTTATGATAGGTATGCCTGGCTACGCCGTAATAAATTAACAGTACCTCTACCATGAGTCCACACTAGTTCACAGTGACCGTACTCGCTAGCGACGGCGTAAATGATTTGTATGGAGAATTGTACTTCCGTAAGTGACCGCTAGAGGCGCTGTACAATTCTCCATACAAATAACCCACGCCGTCGCTAGCGAGTACGGTCACGGAAACCAGTGTAAACTCATGGTAGAGGCACTGATTGTGCAAGGACATCTAAACATAACGGGATCTGCGAGTTCTGCGACTATCCAGTATTTTACAAAAAAAAAACTCGTGAGATATTTTAATAGGTAGCAAAGTTCCCATTAACTAGGTAAGTACTTTGTCGGATGACATAATAAAGTTGCTTGGATGGATGGATACGTGCACCTGAAGTATGTATTCTGCCACAAGCGCGATATTTTTTTGAAGTTAACCAGTTTAAAGATTGACCCTTTATTTCACAACGTACGTCAACCCTGCCACAGTCAGATCTTTTGGACGGGGTATTCTTTTTATAATTTTTATATTTATAGTGACATGTATATATTTAGTTAATTTTACTTAGGTAAGTTATCTTTATTTTCTTTTTAACTGTTAATTTCATGTCTTTATGTTATTTTATTTTATTTAATATAAATAAATAAATGTTGAGAATTAAATAAATGTACGTTAGAATTTTCATTGACTTTTTGTGTTTTTATTCTATTCAAAAACGATACGAAGGAAAAAACAGACTCTCTTATTCAGTATTATTTTCAATTATGCAAAAAGGGTTGATTTTTGGCATTTTTACGTCAACAATAAAAAGTAAATAAAAATCTTGGTTCTAAAATGACTTAATACATATAAAAACAGTAATTTTAATGACAATAATGTTTGTGGTGTGTATTAAAAAAGTTTGATCGCAATTTCCATGTTCACTTCACGCACTCGCACTAACAATGTTTCACTTTTTTTTAATCGCGTTCCGTACACCGTGACGATGTTGCAGCGTCGCGGCGGCGACTGCCCGCGAGCGTCGAACCACATTTTCAACTGACCTGTGCGAGCGCAGCGAAATATCACGTGAAATAAATGGTCCTTCCGGTTTCGCTGTTCCGATTTTCTTTCGCCACTTTATGTGATATTTATAACCATGTGACTGGTTTTATTTAGAGTTTTCAGAGTGTCAATTGTACTTACTTTAGCTACTTTTTGTTACAAATCCTTTTTAACGAATTATCTACAGTCACGGGAAGACGTGCAGCTTTAGTTAGCCTTTAACGTTTAAACTCCCAGCTTTTGCTTTATTAATGTTCTAAATGTACTGACTTTAATGTATAATCTTGATTTAAATTTAAATTTAATTTCAATTCAAAATTTTTCATTGACATTTGTACAGTAATTTAATTTTTAATTTTTTTATTTTAAATTTATGACAAATTTAATTTCTTGCCTAGCGTACGCTCTATGTTGTTATTTTATTAATATTATTATTATTATTTACTAACATTCTACATTTAATTTTTAATTAATTTTAATTTAATTTAATTTTATTATAATGACTAACAATTATGGATCTTTGTTATCTGAAATAAATACAATTTTAATTTTAATTTATATCAAATACAGACAGTGGGTTTTTATTAATGTTTTTGCTAGCATCAACTTGTGTATGAAATGCGATGTAGGTTGTAATCCCTTTTCTGCTGCAAACGCACTTAAGGATTACATTTTTTAGGGTGCCGTACCCAAAGGGTAACAACGGTACCCTATTACTGAGACTTCGCTGTCCGTCCGTCCGTCCGTCTGTCCGTCTGTCACCAGGCTGTATCTCATGAACCGTGCGTGATAGCTAGACAGTTGAAATTTTCACAGATGATGTATTATTGTTTTTGGTTGCCGCTATAACAACAAATACTAAAAAATAGAATAAAATAAATATTTAGGGGGCTCCCATATAACAAACGTGATTTTTTTTGCTCGTTTCTGCTCGATATTGATAACGGTAACAGGTAGACGCTTGAAATATTCACAAAATATTAAGTGATATATTCACTAAATAATTAAATTTAAATTAAAACAAATATTTAAGGGGGTCCCATAAAACAAACGTGATTTTTATGCCGTTTTTTATAGATAATGGTACTAATAAATAATGGTAATAGAGTCCGACTCGCACTTGGCCAGTTTTTTATTTTAATAATTTAAATTCTGCTAATCAACTATTCCAATGTTACCCTATATTTTATTTTTTCCACTATTGCGTGAAGTGTGACGACTTGCTTTAATTTTTAGGTTTTGTTAAACTAATTACCGTCTTTTGTTTCTGTAAGATCTATGAATACTCTGAACACAATCAACTGGCAATTTGTTCAGTCTTCGACCTTGTAGAAAGGAGGACATGTCTGACATTTTGCTTTCTTTCTGCTAGAAAAGATAAAACATTGAAACATGTATCTTCATAGGCGCTTTAAAAAGGCTTCTCCAATTTTCTTTTTTTAGTTGGCAGTGATTATAAAAAGTTACTCGTTGTTTAAAAACAAGTTCATATTAAAATTTCTTATTTCTTCCTTGTGGAATGTTTTTCTTGATTATCCGAAAAAAGCAGGGGGCATGTACAGGCAAGTGTAAAAATATGGGTGCACACAACTTGCTCATAAATATGTCCCATAGCTCTTATGTCGTCGAATTAAGGTATGTATGTAATGATGGGAGGATTAAATCGATACATATTTTTGCACTTGACCGTACGTATTATTATGTAGGTCTTTTAAAAAACTCCTAATTTTATGATCTCTCACCACGGCCCTCAATTAAGTTGCCGATGTCATACCATACACACACTGCAAACAGGCTAAACGCACACCATAACCTATAGGGCAAATGGGATGTAGGTACTCCACAACGTCTCCTGCAGCTAAATGTGAAGGTCTATTATTAAAAACAGCACGCACATATCGTCGCGTCGCGTGTCTCATATGAATTAGTATCCCTCGGGACTTATTCGGCTTACGCATTAGCTACTTAAGCCATTTATCTTACGAATTATCTAGAAATAATGCTTTTTAGGCGGACTTTATTGGTTGCTTGCAGTTGCACTTTTGGTAAACACAAACCCATTTACTCATTAGCGCTTGTTAAGCTTTTGTTAACATTCGCATGTGTTCACCTGTCACTAAATTTGCTTGTCAAATTCCAATCATAACTTTTCTTATAACAAATTTGTTAGGGTTTACAAGTTTTTCTTGGCAATATTACGAGTAGTATGTTAGTATCTACGTAATTATAAGCTTTTATTTAATTTGCAGTGATTAGGTATATGAAAATAAGTATTAAAGTAGAGGGCATCTGTACAGATGTCGACTCAAATAAATACATGTCAACAGCGATCTTATATTGATTGGTAGATATTTTTGACGTTTTGATAACTTCTACTCTCCATAGATAAGACAAAAAAACAGCAGAGAAAAAAATGTTATATCATAATCTCGCTCTCCAAAACAGTGTTTTCAACAACACACGCCCACAAAAAATTGGCCGTGACGTAAGAGTAGGCTAAACATTGTCACGTGACGGTATCTGGTATCTGATACCGGTTTTAATCCTTTCCGCACACGAAATTTTTGAGCACGCCTCGATTCTGAGGTGACCATGGAAACAACGCAACGTTTTAATGTGGCCGATGTAGGTATTCATAAATCGCAACATTACAATAAGGAAATAAATACTCTCGATAGTGGCGGATGACCGTTTGTCTATTTTACCATAATTGTGAGAAGAATTAGGTCAATTGAGAGTGGAACTCGAATTGATCCTCAGAATCTTGAAAAAAAAGTTACGTACTAAAAGTAAATGACACAAAAAACACTTTTAAGATTATTTCTGTGACAGTTCTAGATAGAGGGCTGAAAGTTGGAGTGATTATTAGGTAAGAGATGACAAACAACTGACATTTCCAATTCAACTATTCCTCACGGGGGCTACAAGTGCTACAACATCACCCTTACCCTGCTAAACGCTTTGCAATATTTACGAGTAGGTATACTTAGTTTTTTTTTGCAAGATAATACCTATATATATGTATATTATCCAGAAATTAATTATTAATCAAAGTTTGACAGAATAACTAAAACAAAATTTTACAAAACTTAAAATTACTAAAAGTGTTTTATTGTATTGTCACAGAATTCGATTTTATTGCACTTGGGAACATTTTTATAATCGATTGACACCCCGATATGAATCGATTATGAAAAATATCCTTAGTAGGTATCTATGTGAAAAAGTTTGTACATAATTTAATCTAAAAATATTACGAACCGTTTAACATTTAATTTCAAGTTTCTATAGGTACCGTATCATTAGGTAAGTAGGAAGTAGTTCATGTAGTAGTTACAAATGTGGTAGCCAAGTCCGGCGGAAGACCAGTGCTGGTTTTTAACTAGCGACATGCTGAGTCGGGACCCTTTTTGTAGCAGCACTAATATGTACATTCCTATGTCTATGTCTATGTTTGTATTCTTATTTTTGCCTGTGTACGTGTTATTGTTGTTATAAATAAATGTTTTTCTTTCTTTCTTTCCAAGTGGTTTGGACTACAGCTTTTAAAATAGTAGCTCGTGGACGCGGATCCGCACTTTCTCACTCACTTACATTTTAGTTTTAATATCGACTCCATAGTTTTCTTTCATCTTACCATGCTATGAAAAATCCGAGGCTTGATCATTCCACATACAGAGACCTTAAACTACTCTGGCGTCCCGCTCTCGTTAATAGTATTTAACAAGAGAGTGAGAGGGACGGTATTAACGAACTTCGAATTTCGAAGAAACCCCCAGGTTAGATAGGTTGGGGGGTTAATCCTGCTAGAGGTATTTTTAACTATTTTAAGGGACAGAATCTTCGAATTCTTCTATGACCTAGTTGTAACACTGTGCAACCGTTGCAACTTTTGTAAGTTAATCCAGTTTTTTTTTAATTTATGCGATACTGGTCATGAATGAAATTTCCTCTTCGCAAACAAATTAGGTACTTACGGTCTATTTTTGTCCATTGATATTAACTTCCGCAAAGAAACACCTGGTTCAATCAATTGATTAATGACTACAGTACTCCTACTAAAACGGCAATAGAAGAACAGTTTCACTTTATTGCGAAATTGTTTTCGTTTAAAAATACAACGTCAGTTCGTAGCTATTAGTCATTGATTAGAACTAAGTGTTTTTAGAAAAAAAATCTGCCATGTTAGTGTTAATTATAGTGTAATTGTCTCTTGCAAGGTATTGCTTGGTCATCGTGATAATTGTATCTTATTTTTCTAGTGCAGACCTTCCAAGGCCCGATGGTTAACGAGTCTGGCGGATTGCGTGTACGCAGGAAGTAGCGATGTTAATATAGATCTATATGAGGTATAACAAAATTTATATGGAGTATTTCAACTAAGTAGTGGATAGGCTATGTGAGTTGGTTTTTGAGGAGATCTACATATTTATCAATGAACTACAACCGTTTGCCCTGCTCCTCCGCTAATGCTGTGGTAGTAAGGTAAAAAGGTAACAAAATGTTTATCCAAATGTAATTATTTTATTAATTATTATGTTACAATTAAATTAGATTTTTTTTGTCACAAAATAAAGATTATCATTATCATGTTAGATAAGGCGCTCTAGGTTATGATAAAAATCAACATATGGCCGGTACTAATAACGAGACTATGAATAATCTACTCATTTCATCGCTTTCTACTTAAGTAACAAAATATTACTTGAAAAATATATCTTGGTAAAAAATAAAACCAGATCAGAAACCTTTAGCAGAAACGTAGAGCCGAGTTTAGACCTGCAAGAAAAAACGTGCAAGTTGGTTTCAATTGGGGGGCAGTAAAGCGAACAAGATTGAAATGGTCAATCGAACCCCGAATTGTAATGCAACTTGCACGTTTTTTCTTGCAGGTCTAAACTCGCCTTAAAAACTCGTAGTACCTACCTATTTTTAAATTTTCGTGTCAAACATTGCCACTGCTTAATAAGAATGATTAGCAAATTGAATTTGTCAGTATCAGCACAGTATTATTATGAATCAAGGACAAACATGGCAACAAAACATTAAATTTTTACTGTACTGTTGTTATTAAACACAATTATTTAAAAATGGTGTCACGTGCTGATTCAGAAAAAAAAAGGTTTAAGTTAAAACTGTACAATCAGCTTCTCTACACTTCGTTGTCGCTACAACTACGTAGGAACGTCACGTATGGCCTTTATAACCAAAAAGTAGGATATTCCCGACCTACGGCTCTGTAGATAAATTTGCTATAATTTTAATTATCGATCAGGTTTGTTTTCAGACCAGAGGCCATATTGTCTACACGGCCGCTCGTAATCATCACCATCTCTTTCAGTCTGTCTGTTTGACAGATGAAATAGTGAATGCAATAGCAAGCAGCCGCGCGTTATACAGGGTGTTACAAAATAACCTCTAAAGCCTGAAACCCCATGAACAGTAAATAAAACTGTAACTTTTCGCGCTGATCTTTTTTTTCTAAAAAAAAAATATTTTTGTATTTTTTTTATTTAGCCTATTTTTGTGTCCCACTGCTGGGCAAAGGCCTCTCCTCTCTTGCTCCACTCCTGCCTATCAAAGGCGAGCTCCCGCCATCCCAAAAAAAAAATACTAATTTAATTCTTTACTGGAGTACTTCCATACCCTTCAGTTATTACGGGTAATTTTGTAACACCCTGTATAATAAGGGTAGGTACAGGTTATTTGGACGTAAAAACCTGTCCAGGGGAACTCTCCTCCCGCATGAAAATAATGACAAAAATATGCAAACAAAAAGTAATTAATAACAAGTAATTTTTGAGACTAGGAAAAAGTAACCGTTTAATATTATTTTCTCAAACATCCAAGGAAATGTGGTCCTTATAGTCGTGACAATAGAACACGACGTATGCCATTGTATAGCAGTTGAGTAAGATTCGTTCTAATTTCAAATTAGACGACAATAATGGAATTTCATACAAACATTGCTGGCCAAGGCCAGCAAAGAGATTGTCTTTTGTTTTAGTGGGTCGTATTTTCTTTTATTGACTATCAATGACATACTGCCAATTAAGAAAAATTTAGTTTGTGAATTTACTTTTTAATATCTTACTTGGCTAGATTTAATAAAATAAATAAGGATTGGCGTTTATTGTTAACAATTTATTGAAATAACCAATTAATAAGGTCGTAATTTTTTAATAAATATAAATCATCTCAAGATTTTGCGTCAAAAACATTAACTGGAACAGCTTACAAATAAATTGCTGGAAAAAAAAATATTTTGGCGGGAATCAAAAAAAAAACAATTTGAATTAAATATGAATATATAAGTTGAACATTCGATTTGGATTTATTTGAGAAAAGCACTATACAAGCCTTGGCCACGAACAGGGATTGCCGGCCTCGTATCTCTAGATGGCCTCGTTAACACTCGGCCATCTATTACTACTCGGCCGGCAATCCCCTATTTCGCGGCCGCTGCAGTAATGTACTATTATAGTTATCTATTTTGCGGTAAGTACATTTTTCCGAGGAAATGTTTGATCAACAGGGCAAAAATCAATACAACAGTTTGATCGACTAAGGTTTTTTGTAAGTATTGTTAAACTAGTTAACTAATCAAGAACACTACTTAAATTGAAAGATAAATTTGCCGGACCAAAAAGAATAAGATATTAAAGTAAGTAAGTACTATAAAATTGAATCAAAAATTGTTGATTTCGTAACGAGCATAGTATATGCGTATAAAATGGCAAAGTCTTGCTACCTACTAATTTTACGAATTTTAAACGTGGACTCGCGCACGAAGGGTTCCATACCATCCATACTAATATTATAAATGCGAAAGTGTGTCGGTCTGTCTATCTATCTGCCTGTCTGTCTGTCTGTTACCTCTTCACGCTCAAACCGCTGAACTAATTTAGATGAAATTTGGTATGGAGTTAGATTGAGACCCTGGGAAGGACATAGAATAGTTTTTATCACGGAAAATTGCATAGTTCCCGAGTGATAGCGATAAACGAATTATTTGCAGACGGAGTCGCGGGCAACGGCAAGTTATCTATAAAAACGGCAAAAAAACACGTTTGTTGAATGCGAGGCCCCCTTAAATATTTGTTTTATTTTAATTTAATTATTTATTCTTAAAGTGAATATATAAATAAATATTCTGTCAATATTTCAAGCGTCTACCTGTTGCCGTTATGAATATCTAGCAAAAACGACCAAAAAAAATCACGCCCCCTAAAGGAGCCCACTTAAATATTTATTTTATTCTGTTTTTAGTATTTGTTGTTATAGCGGCAACCGAAATACATCACCTGTGAAAATTTTAAATGTCTAGCTACCTATCACGGTTCATGAGATACAGCCTGGTGACAGACGGACAGACGGACGGACGGACAGCGAAGTCTCAGTAATAGGGTCCCGTTTTTACCCTTTGGGTACGGAACCCTAAAAACCGCTCGGGCATTGCCGGTGCCCAGGCCATCAAAAAAAAAAAAATTTAATTTATTTCCAAAAACATACATCAGCAAAATACAAGGGAATATCTGGCAGACCCCAAACTAGGCAGAGCCTGTATCTTGGGGCCTTGGAGTGCACTATACATATAGTTTACTTAGAAAGCTTACCAGAGGACTAGAGAGAAAAATATATATAAAAATAAAATAAAATAAAAAGAACAAAGAGGCAAAAAATAATAAAAAACAACAGCCAAATTACTTACTAAACTAGATTTACAGTAGGTACAATTTATATTTATAGTTACGCGTGCGAGTGTGGGTGTGTGTGTGTGTGTGTGTGTGTGTGTGTGTGTGTGTGTGTGTGTGTGTGTGTGTGTGTGTGTGTGTGTGTGTGTGTGTGTGTGTGTGTGTGTGTGTGTGTGTGTGTGTGTGTGTGTTGCTGTTCACTTCATTGACCACCTCTTATTTTAAAATATATTAAGATCAGACCACATGCGATGTCGGATTATGTTTAGATACTTCAATTGACGAAATTATGAGTGGCTGTAAAGCTAATGTAAAGGCAGGTAATATAATGTCATAAAAGGTTCCCCTCAAGTGTATCAAAAACTGGTATGAGTTTAGTAATATTTGACGTGACATTTTTACTACCAAATAGGCTTCGATACTTGGCCTAATGCCTTAGAGAGAGTATTCATGATATACTTAAATAAGTGAGAGAAGGAGGTAGTAAGTACAGGAGAGTCGTCAATTTAATGATTTTTTGACATTTCAATACAATTAACATTTCAATAAAATTGTTGTAATTTAACTACTGCTACGGGCCCTAGGCCCGCGTGGGAACTACGGCCCAAGCCCTCTCATTCTGAGAGGAGGCCTGTGCCCTGCAGTGGGACGAACTTATATATAGGCTGGGATGAATTGAACTACCTAGTTAAAGATGCTAAATAATAATGTTCCGAGAAACAAAATATAACATTACCGTTACTGATACAAGAAACAGAGCCGGACTAAACTCTAGGCAGAGTAGGCAACTGCTTAGGAGCCCTGCAGCGCCAAAGGGCCCCGCGCGTGCAGCAAAGAAACCTCAACCTTTCAGCCAAACATCAACCGCACTTTTCAAGAAAACCAAGCTAAACAAATCAACTGGTAGCATGCATCGAAAAATATCCAGAATACTTATTCGAGGATAAGGTACAAATTTACCAAATCAATTTTCAATCCGAAACCTTTTTGGTTTTTGTTTTTTTTTTTGGCTTTCTGGTTTTTATTCTGGCTATTTTTCGATACATGCTACCAGTTGATTTTGTTTGGTCTTCTTGAAAAGAGCGGTTGATGTTTGGCTGAAAGGGGCCCCGAAAATTGGATTGCTTGGGGGCCCCGACATTCTGCCCTGCAGACTCTAAAACGCAGTAAGAGGGTTTTTACGTTTGTTGAATATTGAACTATAATAAGTACAGCGTAAGGAACATAATGGTCTAATAGCTTTTTTGTTCTTACTGCGTTTTAGGGTCTGTGGGAAGCATTGTTAATCCGGCCCGGACTAGAAACTTAGCCTGGGTTCAGCTGGGTTCCATGGGAACTATGTATTTTTTGTGTCTCGCTGATAATAATTGCTTAAATACTACTACGAGTCAGAGAATTTTCAAAATAGATTAAGTAGGTACGAGTACTCTTTGGTGTCGAATTAAATTAATATTTATTTACACACATACATACAAGAAATGACAAAGGGTTTGTTAAAAGAAGAGAGAAAAAAAAACTTAAGCTTGAATGACACAGTCAAATCTTTTATCTTTATAATATTAGGTTTAGAAGTTTAGATATGAACAGAGAGGATATTATTGCGCTACCACCGGTTTGCTCATCATCTAATTCACCGTTTGTTTTGTGTTTTGTAAAAATCTTATTACTATACTGGATATTACAAAGTATTTATTGAATTGCTTTTTGATTCAGTCAAATAAAGGTTCCTTATAGCGCTTTTACGCATTACAGTTATCAGATCGCTTCACAATATACGAATTATACAGAAAACTAACGTAATGCCCGCCTTCCACTAAAAAAGGGTAATGTGTGGAAACGGAGGTAACAAGCTGAGCGGACCGGACTAAATTAATAGTTGTGCACTTTCACTAAAAAAGAGTTTCAGCATTTGTTTTCTATTGCCAGCGGACTTTGCGGAGCGAGCAAAGTGGGAAATGAGATGGGTCATTCAGAACGGAGTCCGTTCAAATCTAGCGTGCGATGCCATGATAGAGCGGACCCATTTTAACTCGCTCAGTCTGATTTACAAATTACCATACTTATATAGAATTATAATTATTAAGATTATGAATTACCAAAAAATGTTAACGAAAAGGAGTGGACTGTATAGGAAGATGGGTGAAGAGAGGTCGAAAATAAACGGAAGGTACTTAGGGCCGTTAGGAAGCAAAATATTGCGTCTTTCGACGATAAAGTTTACACGGAAAAAAATATGGAGTAGTAACAGTGACTGCTGAAAGCTCACCTGGTGGGCTCCTCGTCTGCAGTGGCGCAGAACCTTAGGGCGTCGGTAGCAGGCACCGTCGGCTCGGAGTTTTCAGCTCCTCCGGAATCACTGCTAACATGTTAAAATGCTTAAAATGTTTTTTTTTGCTTACCGCTTGCAGCACATTTTGGTGGTGGCATCACGAGTATCGGTCACGGTCATGCTGCGGATTGTCATCTTCACGGTGCTTCACTAGAACAAAAACGAATAACATTGCTTAAAATATAATATTATAGTAGAAAATTATAAATTTTTGATGTGATTGCTGTAGACGGGTCGTTAAGGATCGCGAATCTTTATAACAATATAGAATTACCAGAAAATAAGCATAACTTTGGGCGGCTCAAGCCCTCGTCATTCTGAGAGGAGGCCTGTGCCCTTGCAGTGGAACGTATATATGCTGGATGATGATGATGGTGTTGAAGTAGGTATAACTTTATCTAGAATACATTTATATGTTGCATAACTATTACGTCTTCTAAAAACATAGAGCCAAAATAACATGGTTTAAATACTTAGCATAAATAAATAAGTAAAAAGCATAAAAATATCTTTAGTGGCTGCTTTTTTTTTAATTTTCATTTGTAGCGAATAGCTAAGAGTTTTTGAACCATTGAGATAAATCCACCTTCTAATGAACTCTCTTGAAATGCACCTCACGGATCTTGAAAATGACCGAGATGATAAAAACCACTTCTACAAACGCAGGTAGTTAAGGTTAAGTTGATCAACTTGACCTTGTCAAGATCATAATATTATGATGATTGATTTCCAAATTTAAAGATATTTTATTTCATGCAAAATGAGACGAATTTGTGTGTTTGTATTTTATATGTTTTGTGATAAATTACTTTGTCAGATGAATTTGGTTGCCTAGTTGCATAGGCAGTGCCTCTATTTAGGAAGTTTTATAACGATACGTAGTATTTTTTTTAATAATACTGTAATTAACATTGAAAAACCAGAAAAGTGGTGCAAAGCCGGTTCCAGCATTTACTTCTTTTTCAATGTATTTTTTATTTAAGGTATTATTTTTTTAAACGAAATATTTTTTAACATTAAAACAGTAAAATTAAATACAAAAACCAGAAAGTAAAAATTTCAGATTTTTTCAAAATTTTCAGAAATTTTAAAGTTAGATGACATTGTGTAAGTTTGGCACAAGCGAATTGTATAGGTACAATCACGAGCTTTAATTTGGGACCCACATAAGGTTGACAGTCCTGTCATATAGTAAAGGAATTCAAAGGATATTTTTTCGAAATGGGTCCCAAATTAAAGCACGCGACCGTACATTATCATATCACTGTTATGAGTAATTGCCTGCTTACTAAGCCTAGGCAATTTTGACATTAAATTTAGAAGCCTTTACTTGCGCTTCCTTTACTATACTCCGTCCAAACTATATAATAATGTAGATTGAATGAGACGACAGTACATGAAAAGAGAATATCTTAAATATTCAGGAAGACAAATAATTAGATACACCAGTGTCAAACTCGGAAATTTAGAATTGGGTGGATTTCGAAAAGTGACACCTTAACGACGGTAGGTAGTTGAAAAATTGTATGAAAGTTTGCTAACGGAACTTTTTCCAGTTAGTCTTTTTATATGGTTAGCTACAATTTATTTAACGTTGTCCAACTTTTACTTGCATATAGATAGCGCTTCGCAACAAAACAAATATGAAATAGCTGTTTCGAGAGCACAGAGTACGCTAACGCTTGGTTTGTTGCACAGAAATAGGAAACAACTGGAAATGCGGTACTATTCTACTATAGATACATTAGTGAAATCGACATAAAAACCAAAAAACACATATGGTCTCTTTCTTTCTAAGGTGACTTGGCATATGAAGAAAGAGATGGCATGACATTTGTTTGTTCTATGCTCGGAAATATTTTGACATAACGAGTAGACAGCATTTCCGGCTGCCGTTTGTGACAGAGGCTCTAGGTACTTGAGCTGTCAAGTGAACGATAACTGCGCAGTTTTTAGTGTCTTTCAGCGATTATTAAACACTATTCCATTTGGTTTTGTGTTGTGGATATCTTTATTAAAAACGAAATATGGCTCCGTGTTCAATAAAAGGGTGTGCTTCACGAAAAACGAAAAATCAACCGAATTTAACTCTTCATAGGTTAGTAACAGTTTTTTCATCAAATAGTGTCATTAGATTGTAATATTTACTCGGTGATAGTTAATTTTGGTAAGCTTTTGTTGCTGCCATCATAGAAATGGAGATTTTTCTCCATTTATCGTTGTATTTTTGATCTCGTTGAATTCAGTACAATTGTCATTCTTCGTTAGTGTTGTGCTGAATATCGACATAAGTAGAACTGAAATAACTCCCATGTTTTCTGACCGATGTCTGTTCTAATTTTACAGATTCCCTAGAATTTTCTTGCTCAGAATCAAGAGCGCTATTGACTTTGATGACTAAAAAAAATGTCCCCAATTTTCCATATTTTTTTTTTTTCAAATTTGTGTCGAGCCTTATAAACTGTACGAAAAAAACACAAAACTAACAGTACGGTACCCTTTTTTAGGGTTCCGTACTCAAAGGCTAAAAACGGGACCCTATTACTGAGACTTCGCTGTCCGTCTGTCACCGGCTGTATCTCATAAACCGTGATAGCTAGACGGTTGAAATTTTCACAGATTTATTTCGGTTGCTGCTATAACAACAAATACTAAAAAAACAGAATAAAATAAAAATTTAAGGGAGCTCCCATACAAAAAACGTGTTTTTTAATGCTCTATATTGATAACGGCAACAGGTAGACGCTTGAAATATTTACAAATATTTAAGGGGGCTCCGTACAACAGACATGATTTTTTCCCGTTTTTATAGATAATGGTACGGAATCCTTCGTGCGCGAGTCCGACTCGCACTTGGCCGGTTTTTCTTTATGAAAATGAATAGTACTTGTGATTTTGAATAAAAAGACCCCAAAATTAAAAGTAAATGGCACACTTACATTACTTAAAATCCAAACTGCCCAATTGTGAAAAATTCTTGTATTATTTTCGTTGTTTTACAAATAAAGGGCATTTCATACTTTGTTATACTTGTTATTTTATTTAGTCAGCACAAACTAATCACATACTACTTAATTCTTGCAAGTTTTTGAAATAAGCGCGTTCGGTTTTATTATACAATTTGCAGTTGATTTTCACAATTTTTTTATGATTTGGTATTGTGACCATACCTAAGACTCTGTGAATAGACATTGCAAATTTGTTTGTTGGTTTTTAATTTTTTTTATATACCTTTTGAACTATTAATTTTGAGATACCTTTACCCCTTATAATTTCCAAAGGAATATAACATTATACATTTTCCTGTATAACGAATATGCCATAACCGAAGTAATTATGAACAAAGCTAATTTCAAACTAACTTTTCCACTATGAAACTCGAGTATAACCATTGCTGCTTGAAATGTTCGCTAACCGTTCAAGTATCGATATCGACTATTTTGGTTTCGATGTCACAACCCTTGAGCGCCATTGTTTGTGACAACTTTAGGTATACACGCATGATTTGTAGGTATCACAGGTCCATTGGTATAGGTCTATGGTTTGTTGTATTTATAAATGGCGACCAAATGTCCTAGTGGTTAGAGAACCTGAATATACTAGCGGCATTATTCGTGAGACAACTTTGACAATTCATTTTGCTCAAATGTTGCCACAAACAGGGTAGTGCTGTTCGTGTCGATATTAAAAAAAAACTTTACGGCATTGGCTACCTGTTGTATTTATCAATTACTTAGCTTAGGGTGATATGATTGAATAAATTTAACAATTTACTTTTCAATGTAAGATATCGTTAAAGGAAGTGCAAATATCAACCAACGGCAATTTTAAGTATTTTGTTTTGATTGACCTCACCTTAAATTCGCTATAATCTAAATAGGCGAATGATATTATGGTTGTCATAGAGTGCGCCAACCAATTTAATACTTATTTAAGTCCATCGTTCATAGTATCACATTAATTTTTAAAATGCAGTTTATTAGTGGAGCCTGGGTCGATACTCTGTATAATTTTGTAACTACCGAGTTGATCAAGTTTTTATAACACATCATACTGAACGACCCATTTGTCTCTATAAAAAAGGCCATAAAATTCCAAAAAAAAAAAAATTGCCTCTATAAATTGCTTTTTTTTTAACATGCAAGCTACGTAATTATTTCCAAATTAAAAATTGCATCATCATAATCATTTAATTTTCACTGCTGAACATAGGCCTCCCCCAAAGCTCGCCAAACAGATCGGTCCCGCGCCATCCACATCAAACGCGATCCCGCAACCTTAACCAGGTCGTTGCTCCATCTTGTTGGGGTATGTATTACAATACCGAAGTACGAAAGACCGAATGTATTAAAACATCGAATGGGTCAAAAGACCGACACGATTTTTTTCTGAAACCGTAAACTTCTCAGAATTTATTAAAACGGCATCATACAGAACCCATTAGGTTAGGTTAGGTTTGTTTTATAACAACCTTAAACGGTTAACGGTTTTAGAAAAAAATCGTGTCGGTCTTTTGACCCATTCGATGTTTTAATACATTCGGTCTTTTGTACTTCGGTATTGTAATACATACCCTCTTGTTGAGGCCTTCCGGTCCATGGACGCCACTCGAGAACTTTTTTGGCCTATCGGCCATCAGTTCTACGAGCGATGTGCCCTGCCCACTGTGACTTGAGTCTGGCGATGGCGATTCTTCGAAAATGGTGAAGAGAGCATCACGGAATAATTTGGATTTGGTTTCCTTTCCCAGCCCCAGAAGTTTTTCTAGTTTTTCAATGTTTCCTAGTTTAGATATGATTCAGAAATAAATAATTAGATTCAGTACGGTGCCGTCCATGCAAGTATTTCATTTGTTAGCAATTTTAGTTACATTTACTGTACGTTTTTCATTTGCTCGCGAACAGTACATATTGTATTTGTCGAATTTGTATGCTGATTTCGTCAACGCAATATTTATTTTAGAATCATAGACGTCCTGTATGAAGCTTGATTGCTAATTAGTGCCTACGTGCTAGATATTTAATTAAAGGAGCAGTACAATCAATGTCGATTCTTAAGAAATAATAGCTCCATACACATACATACCGTAGAACATAATGATTTAATTGTCATACAATGTGATGTCATTGAGATATTTTTTGTGAAAAGATTCTCAGTGAGTCACGAATCAAATGGTTCGATAGTAGGTACGAGTATAATCGAACGTACAGAGTACAAATAAGACATAATGATTTTTCCTTCTCAGAAATTGCGATGTCATTACGAAGTTTATTGTGAAAAAAAACCACTGAATGTCACAATTTTGTTTGCAGTTTAATGCGATTTAATGTGAATTATTTTGTTCATTTGTGGTCGCACTCCTCCGAAACGGCTTGTCCGATTTTTTTTTATTTGGTTCCTAGGCAATTCTCATAGGTCGTAAAGTATTTTTTACCCTTCAACCCACACCTCCCATTTTTAATATAGCAGAACAACGTTTTCCGGGTCAGCTAGTAGTTTATAAACTTAATTAAGAAATGTAACTCCCAAAAAAATTAATAAATCCCACGGGATAGCGATAAAAAAAATATTCGCGGACGAAGTCGCGGGTAACAGCTGGTTACAAAATAAAAAGACTTACTGTAATTTTACTTAGCTTAGTCTGGGTTGGCGTTAACACTTATTATATTCACTCCACTAAATCTTTTAACTCTCGCGCACCGCGTTCGTCTCCCACTGTCTTCATTTGAAGATACCTACTAAGAAATTGCAGCTTCCAATGTTTCACATTTTTCATCACACATAAGTATCTGATCAGTCTAACCAGGTATTTACGGCAGATTGTGAATGTATCCGCATCGACCATTCACTCGACTGATGAGTTAGTGTGTAGCGCCAACGTCTTCGCAGGAAGTATTCAATTCGCATCATTTATACGAAGAATCTTTGCAACGAATGAGAAGGGTTCGTTCGCCCTAAATGAATGGGTTATTCAAGATATGAATAACCCATTCATTTCGCTGCAATATAAAGCATATTCGCAAAGCGCCTAAGGCTACGTCACTGTTATTATTTTATTATCTCCCGTTGTATGGCGAAAGGAGGATAATTTTAGAGAATGATAAAACCCCTTAAATGTGATTCTAACGAGTCTATATATATTGACCACAATTCGACTCGAACACATATTGACCGTTACAAAGTTTAAGTTACGATTGTTACAATTTTCATGTATCATCATCTGTGCTACTACAAAAACTTAGATAATCGTTTAACATGTGTTTAACAATCACAAATCGTAGAAAACTTATCTTTTTTTGTATATATAATTTTGTATGTTTAAGCTTTTTGTGGTAAGACCAAAAAGTTTTATTTCAGAAAAACAGTATTTTCTCAGAATTATTACTAAACTTGCCGAACATGAGCAACTGCAATCCAAAAAGTTGATTCTTAAAAATCTTGATATCCGTTTTATGACGATTAACGAAATTCAACTTTATGTTATTATAGGTTCTGATTACTCTCTTCATAAATCACAGGTTATCCTTTTTAAATCATGCAGGAGTATGATTAGTCGCAAAATGTTGATGATTTTTGGATTACCTATTACTTGAGATTAGGTATTCAATTGAAGCTGGTGTCACAATGGAGTATGGCATGGATTTGGAACATTGGAGCAGTCAATTGACCTTTGCAGCTACCGCAAGTGGACGGCACTTTCTTTCATTACAAATTACGAATCGAACTACCTAATTATTAGAAGTTATTGCTCAAACTACGTTTTGTTTAAAACAATGTTGACAACTTAAATTTTCAAGACCTTCCTTGTGTATGAATTGATGCTTGGAACCCTGCCCTGTACCTAGTTAGCTTTAAATTTCTATGTTATCCTTACTAAAATTATAAATTCGAAAGTAACCCTATCTGTCTGTCTGTTATCACGTCACGCTTTATCCGCTGAAGCCAATCTTTAGGATGGAGTTTGATGAAATTTGGAGTGTGTAATAGACAATTGAATTATTGGAAAACATGGCCTATTTAGTTTTTAACAAGCAATTCTAACTGCAAAGTTCAAAGACAATATTTCATCATACAACGTATATGATAACTAAATATAACGTAATTTTGGGGAATTCCCATGGTTTGCTTCCATCACCACTTAGATACAACTATTTATATTCATCCAAAAATTCCAAGCGTCGTCAGTTATGGTTGAGATTCTCATAAGTTCCATGCAGATTGGGAATTACACGCACATTAGACATAGTGGCCACTTGCGAAAATTTTCTTCATTGCACATGGTGAATTTCAAATCGAAATAATATTTATTAGTGAAGTAAAACCCCCAGGAATTCAAGTCTTATTAAAAGTAATCTGTAGATATAAAAAACCGGCCAAGTGCGAGTCGGACTCGCGCACGAAGGGTTCCGTACCATTGTCTATAAAATTTAATATTTGTTTTATTTTAATTTAATTATTTATTTTTACCGTAAAAAAATAGTTCTGACTGATTGACTGACTGTCTCATCAACGCCCAAGTTTATTTATTTATTTTCCATAACTATTCTACCATTACAGATTTTTTTAACCTAATGCGATGGAATATTAAAAAACCTTAAATTAAATGCTTGGCTCTAGAAGGCAAAAATTTTGCACAGAGGTTGCCTTTGAAATGTTAGCTATAGGATAGGAATAAGAACGGATTTGTTGAAATTTCCACGGGACAGTAAACAAAAGGAATTTATGATGATTTAATTACAGACTTTTCTAATTTGCCCCCCAAGCAGGTGATTATAATAACACATTAAAAAAGTTTCAGGATTTTAGGAAAATACCACGGGATTTGAAAAAATACATTTAATTGGACTCTATCTCCGTAACCATTCGCTTAGGGTTATAGAACTTATAGAGGTGCAGTAAAAAGTGATTTTTGGCCTTTCTCCGCGGAACCGAGATCTGGAGATGACCATAAATTTTCTATGTGCGGACAAAGCAGCGATTAAAAGCAAGTTATTTATAAAATCATTAATTTACTAGCTGTTGCCCGCGATCCAGTTTGTAAATAATTCGTGTATCGTTATCCCGCGCGAACTAAGAAATTTTCCGCGATCCTTCCTTCCAAGTCGGTCCCTCATGTCTGAGGGTCGTGGTCAGTATCAGGGTTGCATCTGGAGCGGATAATCTTATTTTCCGCGATAAAAAGTATTTTATTATGATAATTCAGATTCCAGATTATAAAACTATTTGTGTGCCAAATTTCATCAGAATACGTTTCAGCGTGAAACAGTACTTACCAAACATTCACTCATCCATTCCATAGAAAATTTAACGTATTTAATATTAGCGGGAATAAGTGTGATTGCCATTTTTTTTCCTCTGCACCAGCTTTAATGAATATACAGCAGACAATGTAAGCTAGTTGTGAAAATGGAAATATTAGGCTAATAGAGCTTGAAATTATTCCAGACTGTAGACGAACCGAGGCGTGATCAGCATGCTAAATAGCTGTATTTTACTCATCTAGTCTTGAAGGGAAATTTACTTACTTATGCAGTATTTGTTGGAGGTCCTTTAGTCGTAAATAATGGATCGATGGACTTGCGAATGGAGGGTTCAGTGGCAAAAGTTGATATTCACTTTGCCTAATAGAATAAAATTTACTGTTGGATAAAAATAAAGCAGCTTTTTTTCTATGGAGTGATTGACTAAGTTCTTTTATATGTAGAGTGAGTTTTATGAGTACTGATTGAGCTTAGGCATTCCAATGGAGATCGGTACTTGTAAGAAGTACCTAATCGGAAAACTATAGGCAAAGAGATATTACAGGGTGACATCGGAGACGTAGTCAGAGGTAATACGACCTAATGAAGCACTGAAGTATGATCATAATAACACAGGTATTTAGGTGATTAAATGCAGTAGGTTAGGTACCTATCCAGTCCAGTCACAACAATGTTCAAAATTAAATAAGAGATTCAAAGATAAACGTATCTAACATGCCTCAAATGTCCACTTCATCATTGTTGTATTTATCATTGGAATATACACTTTATCGCTAGTTTTTTTTATACAATATGGGCTTGCGTTTGACCACAATCACGCCTGATGGAAAGCAAAGATGAGGCCTAGAATGGAGCACGCTTGCCTAGTAAATGCTCATTCACCCTAGACTTGAAAGCGGCCAAAATGTAGTGTTCAGGGAACACAGTCAGTTGATAGTAAATGGCTATTAATTACTGAATCTGAAAAATTGCTTTAAATTCAACGGTGTTTATGAAGTTCCCAATACGCACTAGCCCCCCCTCGTGGGAACTATGGCCCAAGCCCTCTTATTCTGAGAGGAGACCTGTGCCCTGAAGTGGGACGTATATGGGCTGGGATGATGATTGTTTTTGGGGTTTCATACTCCAATGGGTGCAAACGGATCCCTAATGCTCACGCTCATCCGTCCATCCATTTATCTCCATACAAGAAATGTATTGTTTTCAGCGATTTTTGCCTGAATTTTTTAATGGAAATTGTATGGAAAAGAATGAGGAGTGTCTTTCTTTTGACAGTTTTTCTATTATCAAGCAGGGGGTCGTGGGTTCGAGCCCGGCTCGCACCTCTGGGTTTATCGCAATTTACATGCGAGATTTGTTTTGAGATTTACCATGAGCTTTGCTATGAAGGAAACATCACGAGGAAATCTGAGGCCGTATTGTCTAACGCTCGGGCGCTTGCTTTCGCTTTCACCATCTCTTTTTGCCACCATCTTATACCGTTTGACAGAAAGAAATAGTGATTGCAAAAGCAAGCGTCAACGCTTTAAACAATAAGCTTGCTGCACACATCTTAGGAGAAGTTCTATGGTGTGTGTGAAGTTCTCAATTTTCACTGGGTCCGCGTGGGAACTACGGCCCAAGCTCGCTCATTTTGAAAAGAGGCATGTGCCCTGCAATGGGACGTATGACTGCTGGAATAATGATCTTGATATGACTCAACCATACGTAACACTGAGTCTTGTCCATAGGTCAAAATTTTTTCCTGTTTATGGGAAATGCCATCACTTATCGAATGATATAAAATCTTACCTTGTATTGCAAGGATATTTGCACAATCACGGTCGATAAATTCTTATAGGTTTTCTCACATTCACATTTCACAGGCGTCCTTTTAATTTATTCTATTTAATAAGTATTAAATTAAATTGAATATTAGCACGTTGACGAAGATTCGTAGTTCCTTCATAACTAGTACAAAGTTGTAGATGCTGAGCCTTAAGTAAGTATAAACATGTTTGTGGTTTACTACCTCATTATTCATTGTTTTGAGGCCAAATATTATCTTAATACGTCACATGGGTTTTGTGGTTTTCCATTCAAGCTATAGTGAGGATTTTTTCCATAAGACACAGTTTATGCGAAATACTTATAAATGATTTATGAGCGCTTTGTGAGTAAGAGGAATCTTGCATAGAAGGGTTTATGTAGTAAGTACCTAATTGTGAACCATACCGAGTGGCGAGGAGAGATAGGGATGCATGATTATTTTCAGTTTGAATATTTTTTTTGGATTGTAATGGATCGTAGGTATTTCAATCGATTCACGGGTCGAATCGCATGCTCTTGCATCGATCTAATAAAAATCGTATTAAAAATCAAATTTAAATTTGTATTTATTTTAACAAATAAAACATTCTTACATTTAAAATACTTAATGTTTTAAAAGAAAAAAAAAGACACAGTAATTCAATAAATACAATTTAAATAGTTATTAAGACACAAACGTCTAAATTAAAAATTACAAATGCCAATCCTACTCGTCTAAACTTAATAATTTGGAAAGCCTTTCTGGCAGCAGTCTGTCTGTCGAATTTTATCCAATGTAATGGCGAAACTTTAAAAATGACCCACTTAATGGCATTGAATTTTATTTAAGTGCAGCGTTAAATTATGTCTCAAATCAGATCAAAATATACTCAGCGGCAAATCTAACCCACTTTACATACATGTTTCCAAGGAAGGAGGGCGATTAGATTTGCCGCTGAGTATATAATAGTAAAATTTAAATTAAGAACTACATTGTGTTAAACTCATTATCCCAACCTATATACGTCCCACCAATGCAGGGCACAGGCCTCCTCTCAAAATGCTACTCCTCCACTCCTCTCTCCACTCGTGACGACAGTCGATGCAATGTGGTTGAAACGTCGCAGTACTTAATTAAGCAATGAATTATTGCGTTTAAGCCTCAAATAACTAATAACTATGTAGGGTCAATGTCATAAATAAGTGATTACTTTTGTACCTTGTCACATTAACGTCATGTTTGAAAAGCTATACGAACATATGTAACGAATGAAAGCAACAAGGTACAAAAATGATCACTTCTTTATGACGTTGACTGTACTAACCCATTGCTTAGAAAAAACTACTTCGTTCAGTACTTACGATTGTTACTGTGTATATCTAACAATATGATTGTAAATGTTCTTAGACTAATGTTTATAAATTTTAGAGAACTTGCTCTTTAAACATGAAGTATTGTTTTTCACTTATCAAAATCTAAATGAAAATCTAAGTATAAAAGTTTAAACATAACTACTAAGTACTTTGATTTTTTAAATAAAAAAATACCAAGCAACCGCCGTAGGTGCAGTAATTTCTTAGCCATTAAAGAAAACGTACGGCAAAATGCCTACCTTTTTCCTTATCAGTTGTAATATTCACGTGTACTACAAAACCCACATCGAATTAGCACTTCGAAGGCCGCACACAATCACGGTTCATTATATCACTGGAATCACTAAACTTTCCCTTTGGTCGTCACACACCACTCCTCAGTCTACAGTAACAGTTGTTTAATTAATAATAAATTTTAATTGGGAATTTAAACGGGAATTAAGTACAATTTATTTTTTAATTTGATTGATTAATGGGATGGAGTGCGTCGGCGCAGCCGGCAGCGCGCAATGAAACGAATCGGCACCGGCGCGGGATCGGGCGCTAGTTTGTAGAACTTTTTATACTCATCCTTTTAGGGTTCAGCGGGATACAAAAAAAAAGTTGAAACAAGTTTCGACGTCGAGACTCTTATAGAGGCTGAGCCGATGAGGTTTTTGAGCGTTGCTTTTCGGTTTTATCTTGAGATTGAGATTAGTTTTGGAACATAAAATTCACACTATAACGGTTCTATTAAATAAATATACTTATTACAATAGCGAAATAAGTTTAATATGTATTATTTTCAAACACGGTTGTTAATTTTAATAACATATATTTATGACCAAAACATAGAAACGGTTTTTAAAGTTACCTATTTATGTACATTATTAGCTTTTGCCCGCGACTTCGTCCGCGCAGAATTCCAATGTGGTAAAAGTTCTTTATCTTTTTCATCGAATAAAACAACATTCCAGCAACGGCAACATCCAAACATCCATCATTAAAATAATTTCATCATCATCGGTATCAGTTAGTGAATATATAAATCCTGTATATTCCGTATCCCGAAATCCGTCCTTATTCTATGCAAAATTTCAGCCTTCTATGGCTAAGGGTGTGGGCTGAGAGCGTTAATGATTCTGTCAGTCAATCATTCAGTACTTTTCTTTTTAAATGTACCTATAGATTTTTTGTTACCTTCTTTTTCCTAGGAAAAATGGGCAATTCCCGGAGGATAGAACTTGAATTATACGTTTAGCTTGATTAAAACAATCTTTCACTAATAAAGGACACAGTTTCTGATTGACATAGGCTACCTTTATGCCGAGAAAGTGTAAAATTCCCACGTGATGGGAATACTTAACTGTTTTAACATATTTAAAAAATCTTAACTATAATAATATCAAAGACAAAGCTTTCTATTAGTGAAAGAATTCTTAAAATCAACCCCGAAGTTGAATTCACTTATTTTTATCCCACGGGATTTTTGCATTTTCCCCGAGAAAAAATAGCCCATGTCATTAAGGGAAAGTGTAGCTTTCTACTGGTGATAGAACTTTAAAAATCAGCCTCGTAGTAGAATTTACTTATTTCTATCTCGCGGGAATTTTGCATTTACCCGGAATAGACATAGAAATAGCTTTCTATTGGTGAATGATTTTTTAAATCAGACCCGAATTTGAATTCAGTCAAATCCCTTGGGAATTTTGCATTTTTCCGGATGAAAAGCAACATATGTCAATCAAGGATAGTATAGCTTTCTATTGGTGAAAGAAATTTAAAAATTGTTCCTAAAAGTCGAATTCACTTATTTCTATGCCGCGGGAATTTGGCGTTTCCGGAGGAAAAGCAGCCTTTGTTAATCAGGGACAGTGTAACTTTCCATTGGTGAAAGAAGTTTTTAAATCAGCCCCGAAGTTGAATTCACTTTTTTCTATCACTTGCGAATTTTGCATTTTTCCGGAGGAAAAGCGATTTATGTCAATCAATTGTTGAAAAAAAAGCGATTTATGTCAATCAATTGTCAAGCTTTATATTGGTGAAAAAATTTAAAAAATTGTCCCGAAGTCGAATTTACAAATTTCTATTCCTCGGGACTTTAGCATTTTCCGGAGGAAAAAGTAGCCTATGTCAATCAGGGATAATATAGCTTTCTATTGGTGAAAGAAATATAAAAATTTACCCCAAACTCGAATTTATTTATTTCTATCCCGCGAAAATTTCGCATTTTCCGGAGGAAAATGTAGCCTATGTCAATCAAGAATAGTGTAGCTTTCTATTGGTGAATTAATTTTAAAGATTGTCCCGAAGTCGCATTTACTAATTTATATCCCGCGGGTATTTTGCATTTTCTGGAGAAAAAGCAATCAATGCCGATCAGACACAGACACAGACACAGGTTTGCGCGTTTACCGCAAAAAAGTCTGCGTTTGTCGCGTCACCTCTTTTCGAAGGCACTCCCCTTGCTACCACAGCCAGTATCGGAATCCTTGGTATTGACATCTCGAGTGAAGTCCAGTTCCGCGACCACTTGGAGAGTAAGGCTAAATTAGCCTCGAAGAAGCTCGGCGTGCTCAACAGATCGAGACGGTATTTCACTCCAGCCCACCGCCTTCAGCTTTATAAGGCGCAGGTTCGCCCACATATGGAATACTGCTCTCATCTGTGGGCGGGGGCTCCCCGGTACCAGCTTCTCCCTCTGGATCGCATACAACGGAGAGCGACTCGAATAGTCGGCTGCCAACGAACTTCTGATGGGCTTGATTCCTTGGCGCTGCGTAGAGATGTAGCTTCACTGTGCATCTTCTATCGCATGTACAACGGAGAGTGCTCCGAGGAGTTATTCGGGTTGATCCCTGCCGCATCCTTCCGCCACCGCCCTACGCGACAACACTTCCATCCTCACCATCTGGATGGTTGGTTGTCTTCTACTGTGCGTTTTTCCAGAAATTTCCTGCCTCGCACAGCAAAGCTCTGGAATGAGGTTCCTGCTGCGGTATTCCCGGACCGATATGACCTTCAAGCTTTCAAAAAAAGAGCGTACTCCTACCTAAAAGGCCGGCAACGCACTTGTGACTCTTTTGGTGTCGCAGGTGTCCATGGGCGACGGTAATCGTTTACCATCAGGCGATCCGTCTGCTCGTTTGCCTCCTATATCATAAAAAAAAAAAAAAAAAAAAAAAAAAAAAAATCAGGGATGGTGCAGCTTAATATCGTTGAAAGAAATTTAAAAATTGTCCGTTAAGTCGAGTTTACTTATTTCTATCCCTTGAGAATTTTGCATTATTCCAGAGGAAAAGCAGCCTATGTCAATCAGGGATAGTGTAGCTTTCTATTGGTGAAAGAAATTCAAATATTAGCTATAAAAGTGAATTCACTTATTTCTATCCTGCGGGAATTTTGCATTTCCCGGAAGAAAGGCAACTTATGTCATTCAGTGATAGTGTAGCTTTCTATTGGTGAAAAAAGTTTTCAAATCAGCCCCGAAGTTAAATTTACTTTTTTTCTATCCCGCGGGAATTTAGCATTTACCTCGAATAAAGGTAGCCTGTGCCAATCAAAAATAGTGTAGCTTTCTACTGGTGAAAGAATTTTTAAACTCAGCCCTGAAGTCGAATTCAATTATTTCTATCCCGTCGCTACAATCTTCAAGTGGTCATGGCCGTCGCAAATCTGCATGATGATTTTCGTAGAAAAACAGTGTGTTTTTCTGTCTTGCCTTCCACGCCGCAGTTTGTCGTTGGCAATAGATTGATTAAGATAAGCGTGGCTCAGGTCTATGATGCAGTATCTTCTACTAAATCGCTTCACTCTTGAGTGGTCGTGCGTCGTTTGAGGATTGGTCGCAGCCCCTTCATGACAACTTTGGTGGTAATGGTGTGGTAGTATCCCCTGTCCTTCCACACCGCAGTTCTTCGTTGGCTATTGATAATTCGGTCTATTGAGCGCTGGTGGCTACTCTTACATCAGACTCCTTATGATTATTACGAGTAAGTACTTACTAAGAGAGTATAAGTACGGGGAGACTATGGACCCATCAATTCTAAAACGGAGCATATAATCATTTCTGCCGAACATGGGTGAACATGCTCCCCCAAGGTTCGCCAAACATACCGGTCCTGCGCCATCCACATCCATCGAATTTCCGTAACCTTATCTAGGTCGACGCTCTATGTTCTTGGAGCCCTACATACACTGCGTCTTCCGGGGAAACGGGGATGGGACGGCAAAAATATGATGAAGTAAGCTTACCCACAGTACAGTGCAGTGACAGTACAGTGACATGGCGTGATTGAGTTCCAAGAATATTTGTAATATGAAACGAACACTAAAAATGTTTTATAAGATGCTCATGAATAATATAGGTACTTACCTAATTAATTACCTATGTACCTACCCAACTTACTTAGGTATGTAGTAAGTACAGTAAGTGCTTGATCTGTTATTTTGAAAAGCACCTTGCTTCACTGCGCAGTGATATATCTTGTAATTTCCAAACTCCGTGACTATACTTGCTAGATCAAATTTATATAATCATATAAATCTTCGATTGGAAAGAATAAAAAACCTACATAGAAGGAACCATTGCATTAAATGTTCATGCTTACCATGGATTTGTTTAATTCCACGGCGCCCACTGGCCATTGTTCGCCAATGTGAGTATCAAGCACATTGTTATCACAGATCATGTGTAGGTAAAGGTATAATCGATTTTCCGTACAAAAACGCACTTTGTGTCTTTCGAACAAAGTTCTTTTCTTCAACAGGCAATGTCTACACTGGGAATCGATTTACAAAATGAGCAAAAATTTATTTATTTTTCTGTATGTAATATATAAAAAGCAACCGTTACTGACTGATCTATCAACACATACTTAGCTCAAACCACGGTTTGTGCTGGAATTTGGCACACAGATGACGTAGGCATCCGCTAAGAAGGGATTTTCCAAAATTCTCACGGGTTTAAATGGTTTTTATATTTTCGCTTCAAAGTGTCCCTGTCTCCATAACTATGATTACTAAACTTTTCAAATTCGGCATGCAAGTAGGTGATTTGATTACAACAGTTAAAATCGAATTTAAAGAATTTTAAAAACTCCCACGTTATAAGGAAATAAAAAAACTGGCCAAGAGCGTGTCGGACGCGCACAAGGTAGGGTTCCGTAGCCATTACAAAAAAATCAAGTAATATTTTTCTAAGGATTTCGTATGTGTACGGAATCATCCAAGTTTAGGTATGTTTTATACCTTAGGCTACTATTTACTCTTAAACTACAAATAATTTCCAAGCAATCTTAGCCGCTATAATTTTCCTAGTAAATTTGATATATTTACTACCATTCTGAATTTTTTCAAATTTTTCCACCTAACAGTTTAGATTTTAGATTTAATGAAAATTTTCACTTTAAAGTTGAATATTTCGCAAACAGATCACTGAATAGAAAAATCATGTTAGCAACCCCGCAATGGTTTTAAAAGACCTATCCAAGGATACCCCACACTATAGGATTAGTCGAGAAAAAAAAATCACCCACCCTTTACGTCTACCCTAAAAAAAAATATTTTTTTATTTTTTACTTTACCACTTTGTTGGCGTGACTGATATGTATATTCATGCCAAATTACAGCTTTCTAGTACTAACGATCTCTGTGCTTAGCCGCGGACAGACAGACAGACAGACGGACAGACATGGCGAAACTATAAGGGTTCCTAGTTGACTACGGAACCCTAAAAACGGGATTTATATATTCAATTCAATGGGACCCTATCTCAGTGACCATTCCTTTTGACTCATAGAGGTACTACTTTGAGCCTTTTGTTTCATTAATAATTAAGTACAACGCGACAACACTTCCATCCTCACCATCTGGATGGTTGGTTGTCTTCTACTGTGCGTTTTTCCAGAAATTTCCTGCCTCGCACAGCAAAGCTCTGGAATGAGGTTCCTGCTGCGGTATTCCCGGACCGATATAACCTTCAAGCTTTCAAAAAAAGAGCGTACTCCTACCTAAAAGGCCGGCAACGCACTTGTGACTCTTCTGGTGTCGCAGGTGTCCATGGGTGACGGTAATCGTTTACCATCAGGCGATCCGTCTGCTCGTTTGCCCCCTATACCATAAAAAAAAAAAAAAGTACACAGATTAAATCACAACCCGAGTTACTGCACTGCGGTATATAAATAACCTTATAAACGTAAGCTTATCGTTATGGTGAAATTGATAACGACTCATTCATGATTTTAAGAACAAGCTAGTGCAATATTGTGAAATTCTATACCTACCTAATATGATTTGATAACACATGTGCAGTACTCACACCACGAAGCAAAAAATAGAGCACTATTTTAAATTAGACATTGGACTGGTTTCACAAAAACGCATAACATACCTACACTAATAGGTACTCCTATTGCGTAATACCTAATGTTTAATGACACAAGTTACACCAATGTAACTCGCGGCGCATCATTTTGTGGTCTTTCAAGCTAATTGAAAACCAGCAAACTGAGGGTGCTTTGCCATCAGAGATATGCAGCTATTCTGGAAGGATCTGAAAGCTACGCTACGAAACTATGTGACCGTTTCCACTAATGCCAAGCTATGTATGCAGCTCCAAGATCCAGAGCACGCATCTTTCCATATAAAATATAGCTTAGATGAAGCATAGCACATATCTGTTGGAAAAGCACCCTTAATCTGCCTACGTCTTGTTTTTGTAAAGAAGACGTTTCGGCATTGGTGTGTATTGATTTACCTTATGTCATTAGGCGTTAGGACCTATCTATGACTACTCCTTTCCATATAAAACCGAGGAACCAACTTAACTTCTTACTTAATACGATACAAACAGCCTCCTGAATGCGGTATCTAAGGCAAGAGACAGTCCAATATCTTCTCGGGAGAAGTCACACGCTTCACAGTTGACTTATTTAATTATTAACTTTTTGTAGCTTAACTAATACTAACAAACATGGATGTAAATCTAGAATAAATGATTTTTAACTAATCAAATAAGGGAAAAAGTGTTGTGTCGTATCAGGAGATCGAGGAGATGACTCATAGAAAGGATGAGTGAAAGATACTCCACCGACAAGTTTGTATGATGATGATACGGCTGTAGTGTCATATTTGTCTTATTATAAACTTTACACATGAGAAGATCATTCAAGAAGAAGTTTCTAATCGTACTTTAATAACCCTTCGTTTTTTATCAGGAGCCAAAATCAATTAATTCGCTCGGAACGTTAAAGACTAATAACTGCCACTCAATTGCTTTTCGTAATCTTAGAAGCGAATGAGTTGAAACACGATCGAGATCACTTGTGGATAAGCAGCAGTATATAAATTTAGCAAATGAGCACCGTCATTTTTGATTTAGAAGCAAGGTTAGATTAGTTGCAATGTTTGGAGATACGAATAAAGTTGGACCGCGAAAAATGCTTTTTGTTACCCTAAGAACTGTGTGGTATTTTTAAACTACACATTTGTACGTAAGTACCTATGTCGTGATTGCACAGTTAAGGTCACAAATATATGTATCTATACAACTCTATGCCATTAACCATAATATATTTGACGCGATGGCTGTATAAGTAGATATAAATTTTTGCCTTCGACTGTACTTAAGTGCAAATCTGACAAATAATAGTGTAGTACCACCAAATAAATGCTTATCTAGTTCATTGGTGATCGAACTGACTTTAAATTTGGAAACTACTACAACATCTGCATAGATTAGAAACAATGCAAATACAGTCAACATAAAAGGCTTGTATTACAAATGAAAACTTTAACAAAACTTACAAAACTTATCATCTGTATTAGAAAGAATTTTAAATGTCCATGGTCCATGCTTTATAAACTTTCACTTGGACCATTTAGAATCAAACTAAGTATTATGCTAAAGCGTAGTTCCTAAAAAACAAAAAAATAAAATATCTCACGGGATATATTTTGGAATTTTCAGAAGCAAAGTGATTAACTAGATACACTTATAAGCTGGTCATCAAAATCCCAGCTATATGTGCTTACGCATCGTTGTTCTTGTCTAATTGAAGTTTCCTTATAGATAGAGAATGATTCGGCACATCTAATTATCCTTGAACTTGTTGCTTCGTCTCAATATTACGTAAGGTTACGTATACACCAGAGCCGTATAAGATCATAATAAATAAAAAATAAATAAAATGGAAATGTTAAGTTTTTTTAAATAACTATAGAGTATCCTCTATATATTCAGCATTCTTTCACAGTTTGACTCTAGCCCCCGAAATAATTCCACAACAATAACACGAAAAATGAGCTTTTTTGATCCCACCGGTGATGCTCATTGCAGCCAACGTGTTAACTAAGTATCTCCTTAACCCTGTGGATTATCGCGGTAGTTGCTTTGGCTGTTCCTTCGAAGGAGCTATTGCGTTTTTTTTTCGCACTATAGAACCTTCACAAGAGAAAAAAGAAGAACTGCGTTCTTTTTTGGCCTTTATCCCTTTGCAAGAACTGTAGCCGTGGTGACGGTGGCCTAGTGGTTTGAAGCCGTGGTGGCCTAGTGGTTGGAGCCATGGTGGCCTAGTAGTTTGACCTATGGCCTCTTAAGCAGAGGATCGTGGGTTCAAATCTCGGCTCGCACCCCTGAGTTTTTCGGAATTTATGTGCAAAATTACATTTCTAATTAACCATGAGCTTTACGGTGAAGGAAACATCGTGAGGAAACCTGTTTACTCCTGTGAAGAAATTCAGTGGTGTGTGTGAAGTTCCCAATCCGCACTGGGCCTGCGTGGGAGCTACGGCCCAAGCCCTCTCATTCTGAGAGGATGCCTGTGCCCTGGGACGTATATACCTAGGCTGGGATGATGATGATGATGAAGAACTGAAGGCGCTACTGTAGGAACTATGCTTTCCGCGAATAATCCAACCGCGCTCAGTGGATCTCTGGTGGCCACTGCCGTAGATAGGCGTGGGTGAAGCGGCCACTCGCCCTTAGTCTCGCGGTCTCAAAAGGTTCCCGTTTTTGCTCAATTAAAAGTGTTAAGTAATGTGTGTGTATGCCTTAAGTAGTTTATTTGACTCTAGCAACATTGTTTCTGAACATACGCCCTTCCGGCGCTAAGCTGTTTTGTCTCTTCCCTTTTTACAACGACCGTCGCCATGGCCGGACTGTATATTTTTACTTTATACATAAATAATGTAAGTCTTTTTCCTTACAACGACCTTATATACAATATATACAAAAGTATTATGAAGTAGCGCTGTTTGTTTTCTCGCCCTGTGCCTCTCTCCGTTCAAGTTCCACTCCAAAAACGTTCCACAAAATCTAAGAAAAAGTTCGTCATTTAATCTGCGGTGAGCTATCATAGGGCCTTGCAAACTATCAATATATCGCCCACACGAATCTGTACCTCTACCATGAGTTTACACTAGTTTACAGTGACCGTACTCGCTAGAGACGGCGTAAATGATTTGTATGGAGAATTGTACTTCCGTAAGTGACCGTTAGAGGCGCTGTACAATTCTCCATACAAATAATTTATGTTGTCGCTAGCGAGTACGGTCACGTAAACTAGTGTGAACTTATGGTAGAGGTATTGGTGAATTGAGAATCTGGTAAACTGCTCGTAAAGGAAAATTTTGGTCTTGCGCCGCATCTGTTGGTGCCAATAGGCTTAGCTTAAAGCGCGAAGAATGTGTATGTGTACCGTCACTCCCTTTGCTCCTAGCAGCTTGCAAATCCTGCCGCCAAGCAGCAGTACTTTTACTGCTGTGTTCTGGTGTAGATAACACACCAGCAATACTCTGGTATTACGGCTGTCTTTTGTTGGTGGTGCTCACTTGCCTTGCCATCAGGTGACCCACTTGCTCGTTTCCCACCCTATGTTATAATAAAGCCACACCACACGTATCTGAAGACAGTCTATTACACATCTTCACACTGCACACATGCATTTCACAGCTTTTCTGGGCACCCCGCATTTTATTCATAGAAGTACTGGGACAGATTCTCCCACTATTTCTATTGCTGGCGGCGACGACTAAAAAAACCTTGCATAACCTCTTATGACAGCGGTTTTTTGCCGCAATAGAAATAATGGGATATTTACTTTTTCTATTTTGTATTTCCATGGAAATAGTGGGATACACCCCCGCTGGCATATATAGGTCGGGCGTCATTTGAACGCACATGTGCGTTTATGTGCGTTTGTGGCACCTGAAGAAGTTTTGAGTCTGAGAGCCAGCAGCGAATGCGTTAAACAATATTTAGTGAGAGGATAGTGACAAAAAGACTCAAAAACTTTGAATATTTACCCAATTAAACCATGAAATAAAGGAAACAAATTTCGATTCGCAAAATTTTATAAAAGGCACGAGTAGGAAGGAAAGTTACATTTTGCCGGACAATTACACAATAACGAACTAAATCTACCTCAAAGACTTTCTGCCGTGGATTCGGGGTCATCCTCGGGGTCATACCGTGGAACAGGAATCTCTCCATCAACAAGAACCCCACTGATCCCTAATATTTTGGAGATGATGTAATTGGACGCTAGTGCACCGTTGATTGTCCTGTTGTATAGAGTGGGCTGTTCTGGCAAAGGAATCCTCATAATTTGCACATTCGTCACGTGTGATCTGTTTCCTGTGAAATGAGGATAGCAGTTACACCTGAGATGCTTTCATTGCTATTTCTTACAGGATGCCCAGAAAATAATTGGACAAGTTTCTATCCACCGACAGGGCACCTTAAGAGGGTACGATGGCTGAGAGACTTTTGAGAAATAGGTATTTTAATGAAATGTCGCTGTCTCGCCCGAACCCCTCCGTGTCAGTACAGCGAGAGCGGGACAACTGCAGCTCAGACCGTTATTAGGCGCGTAAAACTGATCAAAACAGCATTTCGTAATCCCCTGTTTTCTTCTCGAAAACTGGACCAATAAAATTATTTTTTTCAAAAATAATTAGAGGACAGATTTAGCTATGCCCCTATGTTTTCCTTTTTTTGTTTATATCAGGGATTCTTTTCTGATGAGTGTCTGAAAATTACGTTGAAATTGGGCAATTTTTTAAGTTTTTGAAAGCTCATATTTCTTATGTTAATTGAAATATGGAAAAAAACGAAATATAGGGGCATAGCTGTGGTAGATACAGATTACACAGTAAAAAAAAATTGGCTCTAAAGCCATTATCCAGGGAGAAAACAGGGGATTACGTTTGTATGGAGAAATGGTGCCCATCGTACCCTCTTAAGCTTGCCCCTAAAATAAGTTTAGTAATAGTTCCATGGTTTTCGAGATGATCGAACATTTCTTTATTAAAAGTAAGGCTAATAATTAGGTGATACTTAAGCTCAGTTTAGGCGTACAAGAAAAATCGTGCAAGTTACATTACATCGCGCGGTCGTAAAGCGAGCTAGTTTGAAATGTTCAATCGAGCGCCGCAATGTAGCGCAACGTGCACGAATTTTCTTGCAAGTCTAAACTAGGCCTTAAACTCAATAAAATAGATAACTATTGGGCAACAACACAAAGTCCATAAATATTTATTCATCCATAAGTGTGTATAAGTTAATTAAGGGTAAGTAAAGGTCAGTTGGGAGTAATTTTTGGTTTTAAGTTTTGCTGACTTTACTGGTTAGGATCCGAAAGCCTCCCGAACGAGAGGACCGTAGCACCATATAGCCCTTCGACAACTACACTATTAGACTCAAAGCCATTACGTACGTGCCCGTTGTACAAACATCAAGTAGCAGCCACCGTCACAAATATCAAAACATCCAATTGTAAATCGAATTAACTTGTTACCTTTTAATGCTTCCGACCGATGCTCGAGGTAGCAGTAGGTGTATCCGATGAAGACGCCTGTTGTGACAGCCACCGCTGTGATTATGAGCATTGCCACGGCGAATGCTATGCACGTCACCCATCTTGGTTTGCTGCGAACAGACAAGACTAAACTCAATGCTATTTTAAGGTATGCTTGGTACGGCACACTGGTTCCTTTATATTTTGCCCTGCAACGGCAAGCAGTTCGTCAGTTGTGGCACTAAGGAAGAGGACCCTCCTAATAGAATTCTCTTGCTTGTGAATACTAGTGTTATGAGTTATGAACTTATGACGATATTCGTCGGCTTCGTTTTTGCTCAAATGCGGTTTGTGTCTGATTTGTTGTCATCAGTGACTCTATTAATAACTGGTAATATACATTCCCCATGAGACTCGTTTATTGTCAGTATTCCTTTTCTTCGAATCACTTATTAGTATACCTAGATATTTTTCTAGCACGAACAACTTGTGATTAGTTTTTCATATAATAATAACATCAATTTGGTTTGGTATTATTGTTTTATATTTTCAAACGTGTCTCATTGATATAATGCCACTTATAAGACATCGATAAACTAAGTATTAGAAGAAAAAATGTCGTTCGTGCTAGGAAAATATCTAGGTATAGTTATTAGTCTTGTTACTTCTATACATATTAAACGACAACACAAATCTGACAATAAACGAGAAAACGCGTCCTGCAAATAAATGATCAGAGGATTAGCAAATCTGGTTTTTAATATAACTGACGTTACCTAACAATTCTGATACAAACCATATCTGATGATACGTTTCTGATGGATATCGTGATATACGCTTTAATGTAAACAAGATCCTTCTTAAAGCGGTAACAGGATGACGTCGCTACCGTGAGAAATAGGCACTCCTTTTAAAACTAAAGCACCACACACAAAGCAAGTAGCTGCAGTTTCGCCTAATACAAAGCAACGATGCGGGCAACTGAAGATACCTGCTCAATGCGGACTTCAATTTCGTTTGACATTCCATTTGTAACTAGTATGACACGCTGAAATCAAAATTCGCAGTGGTCAGCTTGATCAGGAAATCTATTCGAGCATTGGCACCGGGAAACGAATGAATAACTTGTAAACAAGTCTAAGTTTTGAAAACTGCGCAAGCTCAAATGCCAAATCGATGAGGCAATGATTACTACTTATGCTCTAGTAGGTATTTCCAGTATACAGTGATGCCTGATCTAGCCATTAAATGGAACAACAAGAATATACCATTAAATTAGACTAAGTACCTACCTACCTACACAAATGTCAGGTTCAATTAACCCTTTTCCAGGCCCCGTCTATTTAGATGTGCTACTACAAAACTAATCATTGTGTTATATTGTTTACCTATGCAGGATTGATTTAAAAGCAAAGCTATTTTAAAGAAATTCAATTGATTTTCCACCATATTGTATAGGGAGCAAGGTCAAATCTTTGTGTACATTTATGTGGGCGCTATATGAGCTATGCCTTAATTTTTACAAAAAAACATGATATATAGTAGGTCAAGCAAAACGACAACAATCTGTAGCGACAAAACGTCAAAAGCGACTTCTACAGGGGACCTAAGTAGTTTTGTTTTCAGCTGTAAGTTTTGGAAACCAGAACCGTAAACTGGGGTGACTGAGTTGTAAAAACTTAACTTCTTTTCTTCGGAACATTTGTCCCGTTCATTGATATTTCAGGGGTATCTAGTAATAATTCTAAAACTATCAGAATAAATCTAAATTATACGTAATAGTCACCCCGCTGCGGATTTTCTGTACGAGTATGTAAACACATTGAATATCCTTTGCAACTCACTCCTTTATAAAATTGGGTACTTTCTCCTCTTCTAATATACTGTAGCCCATTATATTCAACATCAAAAATGGTGTATATATAAAATATAAAAAAATAAAAATATAAAAAAAGAGTTCCAAACAGGAATGACAGATTTGAATTTCTATTTTGGGTATAAACAATACCTAATCATTGCAGCCAGCATTCAAATACGAAACAAAAGTTGTAAGAAATTAAAATTAATTAATTCAAAATAGCTTGTTTATTTTATTTGTAACTTAGAGACATATTTTGTTAATTTAAATGTATTGCATGCAAATTGTTGAAAAGTATTATTTCGGACTCCATACAAGTTCCGTATAATTCGACTTTACTCTATGACATTAGTTACACCTAACGTCATTTATATTTATTTACAATTTGTTTTGTATGATTTACATCAACAATCAAATGTAGTTTTTTTGATAAAAATATACCTTTTTTATATTTTTTTTTACATGTTTTATATATTTTTTATTTTACAATCTTTAATAATCTTATAATGTGTTGTAACTGCGGTCAATGTGGAGGGTGTGGGTGCGGAGCATTGTGCAGTGAATGTGCGTCACAGATAGTTTTTGCATTTGAAAGGTGTGTTCCTTTAAATAGTTTTATAAACTTCTCAACGAGCTTTTATTTATTTTCCAATCATAGTTTTTATGCTTGTCGAATCTCACCCACTTCTAGTAATAATATAGACTTGTAGTTTAGTACAAATATGTAACTAGTATAATAACAATGCAAGTATAGTCAGAAAAAAGTTTTTATTAAAACTAAAAAGCGTAACAAAAACTTATTTTTAGTATAATTTAAAGCTTCGTTGTTTGAAGTTTGAAAAATACAACACTTTAAAACTAAACTATGCTTACACACGTTTCTCGGTATTTCGAACACATGGACTAAAAATACCTACAGTACATTTATTAGCGATATTTATTATGTTTTCAGTACCTATAGAAGTTAACATAATTTTAAATAGTTTCGTTGTTTCATTTAAAAACGTGTGCAAATTTTACCGTTAAGTTTCAAATGTTAAAATAAATGGGTGTTACCCGGCCATAAAGATTGCACATCGGTCTTTGGAAAAAGACGCAGCAAAATTAAATGTCGGCTTCAAAGAGCGTTGTCGCACGCTACTTACATACAAGTACCTACCTATGTGAGACAACAACACGCTCAACGAACGAAGCCGACATTTTGCTGAGTCTTGTTCCAAAGACCGATGTGCAATCTTTAAGGCCGGGTACTGTAGCTAACTGAAACATGAAATTTTGCACGTTCCGCTATTCAACGCCAGGTGGCAGCATGTTGTATGCAATTTTCATTTTCATATACTTACTTCACAGCAGATTCTCAATGACAATTGGCTACGTGCACGACGGTGGCGCCGCGTATCGTTGACAACATTTCCTCCCCATTTACTTCCAATTTTTGCCATGTCGTGCGCTGCGATCGTTTTCTGTACCCCCACCACCCGCTTTGGCTATGTGCACGACAGTAGCGCCGCGTAGCGTTTACAACATTTCCTCCCCATTTACTTCCAATTTTTGCCATGTTGTGCGCTGCGATCGTTTTCTGGACCCCCACCACCCGCTTCGCGCATAGCCAATACCATTGCATAAAGTTCTAATCATGCTACCGGTTCAGAAATTAACACGTTTTTCGGATAGAGGCTTAGGTTTAAGAATGTATTAATGAGCTTATGAGCATTTCCGGCGATACTGGTTACGGTATAAACGGTGACAAATTACATTTTCTCTTGTTCTTTCTAATCTGTTGTAAAGACGCGAAATATTGACCCAAGTATGATAGTTGATGCTGTTTCTTTGTTTCTGGGTGTATTGTATCGATTATTGCTATTGTTTGTTCAGGTTCGCACAATGCTGCGCAATGACAGGAGTGATCACGTGTTTGCTGCTCACATACGTAGTGACACTCGGCATAGGCGTCGGCCTTGGGTACAACTACTGCTTCGTTGACTTCAAAGCGAATCCACAGGGTAACTAAAAATTTGATGTCGTCATAAAAAAGCCGCCGTAGCCTAGTGGTTAAACCAATTGCTTTTACGCAGAGAACCGTGGGCTCGAGACTGGGCTCGCAACTCTGAATTTTTGGCAAATTATGTACAAATTTACATTTGATATTTACTACGAGGTTTTCAGTGAAAGAAAACATCACAAATAATTTGCATACATTAGCGAAGTAATTAGCCGGTGAGTGAAAAGTTCCCGTCGCACATAATGGTTTACGCAAACCTGCAATGGTTTTGCACACTATGAGATAGACAAAAAAAAGCATGTATGACACACATACCTACACAAAAATAAAAAAGTATATGTCCGCTACAATACGTCTGAGCGATAAAAATACTATGTTAAGCCGTCCCCTATCTGAATGATCTCGCACGTTTCTACTTCCTCAATCCCCGTTCTTCACCTCAAGACTTTACGTATTTACGCCCATACACCACCATCTAGTAAATAATAGGTAAACTACGACGTACATTTAAGACTTGCGCCTACCCTAAAAAATCTGTTTTATTATAGGTAGCTATTTCATTTTACCAATTTTTACACGTACATGATACTTAACACGATATGGATTCCTTGAGTCTGAAATATTTTTTTTTTTTTATTTAAAAAATCGGTTTATTCCTACTCATTTATTTACCATTGTTTCGTTGATAGGTGCAAAAAAGGAAATACCAGCCGCAAGACTCAGAGCAATAGGCGATCCAGATCCAACAGAGAATCCAGTGATGCCAGATTTCAGAGCAGCAACGAGGAAGTTTGTGACAGAGGACTACCCTCTTATGGCGACAATGGTTGTACCCGTGTGGTCAAGGGCAAACATCACTTTGCTCTTACAGAAGATAAGGCGGGCAAAGAAAAACATCACTTTAGAAATACTTTCAACGTGATCTTGAAAGTGGAAGATAATAAAGTGCACACACACACACAATGTTTCAAAGTTTTATTTTCGACAAAAATATGAATACTAAATACGTGCGATAACGCTTTCGGGCTGTTAGTTCCTGTGCAGTGCTAGGTTCCACTAGTGGGTGCAGCAGGATTTTCAAGTATTCGTGGACCCATTCACGTAATGGAACCAATAATTTTAGTTTTAGTTTTTAGGCAGTATTATTTTGGGCTCAGGACGATTTCGGCCACAGTCCTATTTCGCCACCTTCTTAAATCGTCCTCATTGTCATAATGGTCTACCGTTCTGATTCGCCAACATTCCTATATCGTCACTTTCCTATCTTGTCCGCATTCATACATGGGCTACAGTACCAACTCGTCAACATTTCTAATTCGACCGCAGTGCCAACTCGTCAACAGTCTTATTTCGACCACAGTGCTAACTCGTTAACATTCCTATTCGTAACAAGCAGCACTGTGGTCGATAAAGGAATGTGGACGAGTTGGCACGGGTGATCAAGTAGTACTGTGGTCGATAAAAGAAAGTGGACGATTTGGCACTGTAGTCAAAATAGGAATGTAGACAAAATGGGATACTGACGATATCAGAAAGTGAACGAGTTAGGAACGTGACGATTTAGGAATTGCCTGACGACATGACACTGTGGACGATTTAAGAAGGTGATTAAATGGGGCTGTGGACGAAGTCATCCTGAGCCTTATTTTGGACTTGTGGCCGCACTTGTGTTATGTAAAATTTTTGAATGTATGTGCATATATACATGAACAAAAAAAATCCTGAACCTATTACAACTGAGTGGAGATAGGTAAATATCTAATCTAAGGTAAATATTTTTAAATGCTAACAACACCAACACTATCATGCTGTGGGTGGAAAAAAATCCTAAAAAAATATAATTATTTCAGATATCCATTACCTAGTCCTATTATAGTAAATAATAGCTCTGCATTTTGAGATTAAAATCTCTGTTCTTTCCGTTTACTCTTCAGGTATAAATTTAAATTACATTTCGTACTAAATACAAACTGAAATATAGATGCACAGAAAAAACCCCAGAAAAAAGACCAATGCTGGGAATCGAACCCAGGTCCTCAGCATTCCGTGCCGCGTGCCATACCCCTACACCACCACTGGTCTAGAGATTAGACACGAATCTTTCCTATACATCATACATTTCAATCTGCTAAATCATCACCTTATGCAGTGACAAACGCACATCTATGTTACACCCTCATCGTGAGATTTTAACACTCCTTCGGAACTAACCGCTCACCTGGACAAGAGATGGCGCTACTGTGCAACTTTAAACAAGTTAGCTATGAAGTATCTTTTTTTGTACTTATTTTTTCAACTTCATTTTTTTTATTACTTTTACGGTCATCCCGTGAAATCATACATTTCGTACTAAATACAAACTGAAATATAGATGCACAGAAAAAACCCCAGAAAAAAGACCAATGCTGGGAATCGAACCCAGGTCCTCAGCATTCCGTGCCGCGTGCCATACCCCTACACCACCACTGGTCTAGAGATTAGACACGAATCTTTCCTATACATCATACATTTCAATCTGCTAAATCATCACCTTATGCAGTGACAAACGCACATCTATGTTACACCCTCATCGAGAGATTTTAACACTCCTTCGGAACTAACCGCTCACCTGGACAAGAGATGGCGCTACTGTGCAACTTTAAACAAGTTAGCTATGAAGTATCTTTTTTTGTACTTATTTTTTCAACTTCATTTTTTTTCTGTGCATCTATATTTCAGTTTGTATTTAGTACGAAATGTATGATTTCACGGGATGACCGTAAAAGTAATAAAAAAAATGAAGTTGAAAAAATAAGTACAAAAAAAGATACTTCATAGCTAACTTGTTTAAAGTTGCACAGTAGCGCCATCTCTTGTCCAGGTGAGCGGTTAGTTCCGAAGGAGTGTTAAAATCTCTCGATGAGGGTGTAACATAGATGTGCGTTTGTCACTGCATAAGGTGATGATTTAGCAGATTGAAATGTATGATGTATAGGAAAGATTCGTGTCTAATCTTAATTCGTAATACTCTGAAATACCTGGCTTCCGAGGATGTTGCTATCATGGGCGAACCAATAGAGAGGGTAGACGTAGCAAGAAATCTTGGGCTAATTATGGATGGCGAGTTACGCTTCGAGAGCCATATTGCTCAGTTAGTTAGCAGCTGCTTCTATCGCCTTCGGATTCTTTACAATATTCGTGATTACCTCAGTGTGGATTTGCGTGTCCGATTGTGTGAATCACTCGTATTGTCTAGGATGAACTATTGTGACGTCGTTTATGATGGTTGCTTACTTGGTCGTTCTGGGAGATTGCTCCAACGAGTTCAAAACGCATGTGCTCGTTTTTGCTTCAAGGTCCCTCCTCGGTCCCATGTCACTCCGTACTTGAACGCTGCTGATCTGCTTAAGATGCACAATCGCAGGCGCTTGCACCTTGCAACCCTTTTGTTCGGTGTAGTGCGACACAAGACGCCTTCCTACCTTTTTAAAAAAATCTCATGGTTGAAAAGTTTGCGCAGACTTAAGGCTATTGTGCCGCCGCACCGGACGGCGGCGTTTCGAGGGAGTTTTAGGTTCGCGGCGTCTAAGTGCTGGAATGACATCCCCCCTCCCATCCTAAGTGTGACTAGCAGGTACACCTTTGGGCGAAAGCTTAAAGGCTATTTGTTGTCATTGCAAAATCCTTAATTTCCTCTCCTTTCCAGCACTATTTCACAAAACTTCTTTGATTTTTATTGTCTTGGTTATTTCATTTTTCGTTTTAGTCCGCGCAGGGTTGTATACTTGGCAAGTGAGATATACTAATTATGTTCAAGAAATTTTCTTATTATTATTTGCTTTTACAATTTACAAATTATTTATTTACGCATGTACCTAGTCTTATGTATGTAGCTATTAGTGTGCAGTTTATTTATTTATTTATCTATCTAAACAGCGATCCGGGTGTCACCAACGGTACTGGCTGAAAATCAGCGCTGGGGTACTTTAAACGCCTCAGCATTATGCTGAGCCAGTGTCCGATTTGCAACCGCAATGACACATTCTATCTTTAGCTTTAGTATTGCCTTTTTGTTTTGTATAATATTGTGTCTTGTGATGTTGTAAATAAATGTATTTTCTTTCTTTCTTTCTTTCTTTAATCTCTAGACCAGTGGTGGTGTAGGGGTATGGCACGCGGCACGGAATGCTGAGGACCTGGGTTCGATTCCCAGCATTGGTCTTTTTTCTGGGGTTTTTTCTGTGCATCTATATTTCAGTTTGTATTTAGTACGAAATGTATGATTTCACGGGATGACCGTAAAAGTAATAAAAAAAATGAAGTTGAAAAAATAAGTACAAAAAAAGATACTTCATAGCTAACTTGTTTAAATTTAAATTAAGCAAAAAAATGGACCGAGAGATGCATAGGGTCTCGAGGTCAAATAGCTATGTGAAATCTGAAAGGGATGTCCAGATTTTATATAATTATAATTTCAAGCGTGGTTGCATGCGTTGCCTTCACCGCAACTGGGCACTTTGCTCGACGGTGACTCGGTGCGCGTGGCTGTTGCTCTCCGCCTGGGCTGCGAGGTGTGTCGCCCTCATGTTTGCATTTGTGGTACCATGGTGGGGGCGGACGGCCACCATGCGCTGAGTTGTCGCCGATGTACCGGCAGGCACCCGCGACACCATGCCCTGAATGATATTGTTCAGCGAGCTCTCAGGTCAGCGGGCGTTCCGTCTGTGCTTGAGCCGCCGGGCCTCAGTCGCACTGACGGGAAACGGCCCGACGGACTGACCTTAGTGCCGTGGGAAAGGGGGCGGTGTTTGGTGTGGGACGCTACGTGTGTCAGCACCTTCGCCGCTTCCCACGTCGGCCGCACTGCTCGCACGGCTGGAGCTGCGGCTGAATTTCAGGCGGCAATGAAGCGGCAGAAGTATGCCCCTTTGGGGCAGGGGTACCATTTTGTCCCATTGGCGGTGGAAACGGCGGGTTGCTGGGGGCAGGACGCGAGACGGCTTGTGCAGGACATAGGCCGTCGTCTTAGGCAGAGGGGTGAAGATCCCCGCTCCGAATCGTTTCTGAGGCAAAGGCTTTCCTTGGCGATCCAGCGCGGAAATGCCGCAAGTGTTA
Organism: Archips crataeganus; assembly: GCA_947859365.1. NCBI lineage: Eukaryota > Metazoa > Arthropoda > Insecta > Lepidoptera > Tortricidae > Archips > Archips crataeganus. The sequence continues at coordinate 6,112,723 of OX402057.1, read as the reverse complement.
TGGGCACCTTTGCACCAGAAGCGACTAGGAGCGTGGGTTTATTTGACTGAATTTCTTTTTTGTAAAATTAACTAACTATTTATTATTTTAAATTAGATTTACATTTAGGTTTTCAAAGTGAATATTTATATATTCTTAACTAAATATTCTGTGAATGTTTCAAGCGTCTAGACCTGTTGCCGTTATCAATATCGAAAAAAACGAGCAAAAAAATCACGTTTGTTGTATGTATGGGAGCCCCCTTAAATATTTATTTTATTCTGGTTTTTAGTATTTCAAAATGTATACTTACATGATGATGATGACAGTGTTCAGGGCACTGAGTGAAAGTAGGCAAAACGCTTAAATGTGTGTAAGACGCATACTGCAAGACGCTGAATTATCCGGAACTATTATAGATCCCAAAAAAAAATTAACGATCAAAGATATATATAGAGACCTTAGATTATTTATACACAGTTTACAGTGTATAAATAATCTAAGATAGAGACCGACAATGTTGTTCATACTTATAATGTCATAATGTAAGCATAATGTGGCATAATGTGAATAATGCGGGCTGCGTTCTATTTGACCTGACCGCGACCGCAGAGCAGAACGCATCCAGTGTGGCAAATCCTTAAGACGTGAACTTGTAGAGTTTTAGATGTTTAGTTCAAAGACGCTAGTGTTTTTTTTTCTTCTTGTCTGAAGTTCTCAATAATGACGTTGACAATTTTATATATTGACACTGTTAGGGTTTTAGTCTTTTTCTAATGATCTTTTTATAATTTTGAATATTTATTTTCTTATTGTATATTTTCTATAAAATTTACTTTACGATGTTTATTTTCGTATAAAGTATTATTTCGATAATATTTATTTGTATTTTTGAATTTTATTGATTTTATATTGAAGGGAGTAACTTAAACGATACATAATGGGTAACTGTGTCGCAACTATAATGTCGCAAGTAATGCATATCTCAGAGAAGTAAGTCTCCTATGTCTCTGCCTTCTTTAAGTAACTCAGTAGCCACGACCTCAGCCATTTCGAGGTGTTAGACTGTAATGGCCAGTTTAGACCTGCAAGAAAAAAAGTGCAAGTTGCATTACTTTGCAGCGCTCGATTGACTACTGCAATCCAGTTTGCTTTACTGGCTCGCAATGCAACTTAAGTAAGTTTTTTCTTTGCAGGTCTAAACTCGGCTTACTGTAGAATATTGCGGTTCCCTAATAGTCCTTTGTAAGTACACAGTGGATTCAATATTCTGATATTGACGAAAAAGTCAAGCGCTACAAATGGGTCTACTTGGGTTTATTTATTGCATTCTGAAATTAGCTGACTTCCACTCAATGCTTTGAACACATTAATGCATTTTAAGAACTTTGCCCAGATGTTTGAACGCATGAATTCTTGTAACGTTGCTGTTTCTCAGTTAACGCTGGAAATTAGATACGAGTAGAATGCACTAACTCAATTTTTATTTAATTTTATTTAATTTTTATTTAATTCCATACATCCTAAATTGTATTAGATTTAAAAAAATAAGTTAATGCATTCTGTTACCTAGCATTAACTGAGTTAAAAACACTAATTTCGCGTTACGATTTTAATTTCACTCTGTGTACATATATTATTATTAATGTGTGGGCAATGATGGCAATGATTAAATTAGCTATTCTTAACATATTTGGGATATGAGATAAAAAATTATGGGTAAACAGCAATAATACTGTCATTATCACTATCGATCTCAAATGACCAAAAATATTTCAACTACAGTGTAACTATAAAACCGTTTGTTAGTTCTTCAAATTGCAATTATTATCAAATGAATTTCAGATTCTCGATGTGGATATCGCTTTGTTCCTTCATAACCTGCATGATACTGTGCATGATGTGCATGCTAGCGTTTGGCATCGGACTTGGCTACAACTACTCCTTCGTTGATTATAAAACCAAACACGTTTATGGTAAGATAAATTGATTGATTCAGGTGTTAGTTTGCGGAGCTCTATATCAATAAACTGCAACATTTTTACCTTGCTGCTCCACTACCAACTAGCTATATCTTTGCGACACATTTACCGCTCTCCTCCACTTTCACGTAAAATGTACATAATATCACACGTAATTATGTATTTTATCTATAAGTGAGCGTGTTTTTGTGAACGTTTGTTTTGAAAATGAACCCGTAGAGGGTACGAAAGAGATTAACTTTTGGTGCGGTGTTTATGATTGTTGGGCCTGTAAGGCATATGCATCGTTTCTTATTGAAGTGGAGGAGAGCGGGTTCTGCTTGTAATAATAGGGATGATGACACCATTAATCAACTAACATACTTTTTATGAGCTGTTAAAGCACGATTCTCCTATGATTTTGTATGGGGATTGCTAGTTATGACGTCGCTTCTATCTATCTAACTACTTGTTTTAAAGCAGCTGAAAATCTAGAAGGGCTAATGGCTATATAAATTCTTTACTTAAAAAAAGCGTACCCGAACTTACCCAAAGATCTAAAAAAAAGGATTTACAGACAGGACTGAAACCCAGCGCTGTGTGCAGGCGCACCTCCGTGGGCATGCATCCACAGCACACGCTGAACCTAATCCATTTAACACGCTTAGTTAGATGTTCAATATAGAAAATAATATTATCTTACTTTTTACACGCTTTATATTAGCTTCACCTGTATGTTTGTATGTATGTTTGTATGTTTGTTTGTAACCGACTCCTTAGGGCGCGATTTTGACCCACTTCCCGGTTTCCGATTGAGCTGAAATTTTGCACATATGTGTAAATTGGATAACAATGCAATATTATTGTAACATGGAGCTGATCTGATGATGGAGCTGGATGGTGGCCATAGGAACTATGTAATAAAACAACACAACCCCATCGAGTTTGGGCTCGTTTGATTCGTCTTGACAAGCACTTTGATCCCATATGGTAACCAGGGTCTGATGATGGAGCTGGAAGATGGCCAAAGGCACTCCACAATAAAACGACACAACCCCATCGAGTTTGGGCTCGTTTGATTTGTCTTGACGAGCACTTTGATCCCATATGGTAACCAGGGTCTGATGATGGAGCTGGAAGATGGCCAAAGGCACTCCACAATAAAACGAAACAACCCCATCGAGTTTGGGCTCGTTTGATTCGTTTTGACGAGTACTTTGGTCCTAGATGGTAACAAGGGTCTGATGATGGAGCTGGAAGGGGGGTAGGTGGCGGGGTGGGGGGGAATGGGGTATGGGTTAAGGGGGTCGGGGGTTTAGAGGGTTGGGGGTTAGGGTGTGGCGGTTGGGGTTAGGGTATAGGGGGGGGGGTTTACGGGAAATAGGGTGGGGGTGTTGGGGGGTTCGGGGGTAAGTGATTTTGGGGGGTTGTGGGAAATGGGGAGGGGGTAAGAGGCCTAGATAGTAACAAGGGTTTGATGATGGAACTGGAAGGGGGGGGCGGTAGGTGGCGGGGTGGGGTGTGGGGGGGTAGGGGGGGGGTTCCGGGGGTTTGGGGGGTTCGGTGTTATGGGGGTTGGGTTTAGGTGGTTCGGGGGTTTGTAAAATGAGGAGGGGGTAAGGGGGGTTTAGGAGATTGGGGGTAAGGGTGTGGGGTTTGGGGAAATGGGGTGGGGGATGTTGGGGGGTTGGGTTTAGGGGTTTGGGGGTTGTAGGTGAGGGGGGTAAAGTTAGAAAGAAAAAAAATGCAACTAAAAAATAGAAAATAAATAATAGTTTAAAAAAACTAAAAAACACGCTTTAAAAAATAAAAAATAAATTTTAATAAATTTCAATTCACTATTCTTATAGTGCAGTAAAAAATCTTAATAAGCAATTATTATATTGTTATATCCAGATTAAAATTTGTAAGCAATTCTAAATATTGATAAAATAAATAATAATAGTTTAAAATATTTTATTGTAAAAAAAGCGTGGGGTGCTTTTTAAGATGTTAGCAAAATGATAATCCTTGACAATTGACACCATGCACCCCACGCTTTTTTTACAATAAAATATTTTAAACTATTATTATTTATTTTATCAATATTTAGAATTGCTTACAAATTTTGATCTGGATATAACAATATAATAATTGCTTATTAAGATTTTTTACTGCACTATAAGAATAGTGAATTGAAATTTATTAAAATTTATTTTTTATTTTTTAAAGCGTGTTTTTTAGTTTTTTTAAACTATTATTAATATTGTATCTTTTTTCTATGTATGTTGATAAAATTCTATTCTATTCTATTCTAAATGTTATTTTACTAGGATCGCGTCTTACGTCGTAGTGACTTGTGCTCGCTCAGTGACGCAAATTAATAGTGGAAATATGTTTTGTTATAGTGGAAGGAAAGTATAAGAAGACGCGCCCAACCAACTATCACGGCCCTGGATACTATAAACCGACAACCCGGGCAACGCGATCAAAGTCTAAATTACGCCAGGCTACAGAAGAACTTGAAGTTTATGAAGTTATAAGAGAAGCTCCAGTAGATTTACCAAGAGAAAACCCGATAGAATTTATAAAAGCTGCAGAAGGTGCGTTGCCGTTACTTCTTGACAAGCCTCGCCAAGAATCCCCTTTGCGTGACCTGTATTTCACCGTCAAAACCTTGCCAACAACAAGAGTGAGATTCATTAGAAAGTTTGATGCTTCTTTTAATGCTAGTACGCCAGAAAGCGTTAAAAATGAAACTGAAATTAAAGTTAATACAACTGAGAAATCATCAATCCAACGTCATCATATAAATACTACGGAAGAATACTCCAGTCCAGAGGCAATAAGTGTTGATATTACAAAGGTAACGAATGTAGACAATTCGTCAATCGCAAAGACTATAATGAATCTGAAGCAGTTACTGAGTTTTCTGACATTGTTGCGAGAGAAGAAAAAGAAATTTAGCGTTCAAGTTGCAACCCTTTAGTATTACGTTTTACTATAATTATACGTGTGATTTGTAAGATAACTGACGCTTTTATTGCAAATTACGTATATGTTTTGAACATCATAAGTATACCCGCCCTATGTAGAAAAACATGTAACAGGAAGCCCACCAAGAAAGAAGACAAGTAATATGAATACATCAACAGAAAAACTGAATCAAAATCTGTTTAGTGAAGTGAAATGACATGGAAAGTTATTCAATGGTGTGAGTCAAGTTTTCCTATCCGCATTGGGCCCGTCTGGAAGCTGCAGCCCATGCCCTCTGATTGCCGTAGTTTCATATGCACCATGGACTATGCCAATACCTACCCAGCAGTACAATGTCGTAAGGCCGGAGATGATGAGACGAACATAACATTTAGAGGGGCATACAGATAGAGAGAAGAAGTATGTTAGATAGGTATGCAGTTATTAGGTTACTATAGGCAAATAGGTTAGTTATTTATTGGGTTGGGTAAGGTATGGTTCATGTGAACTTCCCAATCCGCACTGGCCCGCGTGGGAACTATGGCCCAAGCACTCTCATTCTGAGAGGAGGCCTGAGGCCTGCAGTGAGACCACAGTGAGACGTATTTAGGCTGGGATGATAATGAGCATGATGAAATTACTACAAGTTTCAAAACTGTTTTCCACGTTTGATATCAATACTTATTTATGCTTGAGATATCAATATCACACTCTGATTTTTAAGGTTCCGTACATTAAAAGAAAAAAAATGAACCAAGTCAAGACGCTTTTTCTCAGAAGCGCTTGGAGGTATAGTCGGGGTAAAAAAGGTTCGTCACTTTTCGACTCTATGTCAACGAATTAAGGTCGAAAAGTGACGAACCTTTTTTACCCCGACTATACCTGAAATGAATATCACATCAACTACTCATATCAAGTCTGCAATCCTTTGAAGTTGTAAATAAAATATAACTTGTAGGTGATCACAACTAAAAGATAGAGTCATTAAAACGGGCATTCTCATACAAATTGCAGTGTACTCAAAACCTACAGGGTGCTTCCTATTGTCCTGGAAAGTTGGTATAAAGGTAGCTCTTATAGCAATGGGAAATGTATGGAGAAAAGTCTGGAATTCTGGATGAAATTTTAACTTTTTATGCCAGTCTGTCTCTGTCTAAGCAATATAAAATTGCAACACACCGGTACGCAGCCTCACGCAGAAGGGGAATAATCGCGGAGATATTAAAAATAAAATCTTAATATATAAAAGAAGAAACTGACTGCACTGACTGAATGACTGACTGACTGACATATCAACGCACAGCCCAAACCACTGGGCCTAGAGATTCCAAATTTGGCATGTAGGTTCCTTATAAGGTCTAGGGGAGAACTAAGAAAGGATTTTTCAAAATTCACTCCCTAAGGGGGTAAAAAGGGGGTTCAAAGTTTGTATGGGGAAACAAGATTAGTTCGACTATTTTATTCGAAACTTCACAGAAATACTCCTAATGATAAATGAGTAAACACGTGTTTCAGGTTTTTTGAGAATTCAACCCCTAAAAGGGGGGAAAGGGTAACAAAGTCTGAAAATCAACATGGGTGTTGTTTCTATGGTTTATCGGGTTGCTGGTTATGAAAACAACAACGGTTTTAAAATCCGATGTGGCATACGTAAAATACCATCTCCCTGGATGGGGTGCGATGGGGTTGAAATGTCTAAATATCAATATGGGTGTCGTTTTTAATGTTTTGCCCAAACCACTGGACCTAGAAATTGGAAATTTTGCACATAGATACCATATACAATGTAGGTATCCACTAAGGAAGGATTTTTGGGAATTCCCACGGGAACGGGAAAAAACGGGATTTATATATTGGATTCCGAGTGACCCTATCTCAGTAACTATAATAACTAGACTCTTCAAATTTGATACACAAGTAGGTATTACATTAGTTAAAACATTAATTTCAGGATTTTTCAAAATTCTCACGGGATAAGGAAAAAACGGGATTTATATATTCAGGTCAACGGAATCCTATGAACTATAATTACTAGACTCTTCAAATTTGGCATAGAAGTAGGTAATTATAATAGTAAAAAACAGTTTTAAGGATTTTCGGAAACTCCCACGGGATAAGGAAAAAACGGGATTTTTCGTTTTAATGGTCGTAGAAAGCTGAAATTCGGCATGTAGGTTGCTTCGGGAGTGCAGAGGAGCATTGAGAGAGAACTTTCTGAAATTCCCACGGGAACGTAAAAAAACGGGATTTTTCGTTTTACTGGTCGTAGAAAGCTGAAATTAGGCAAGTTTGTTCCTTGGGGAGTGTAGGGGAACATTAATAAAGCATTTCCCGAAATTCTTACGGGAACGAGAAAAAACGGGATTTTGGGTTTTACTGGCTGTAGAAAGCTAAAATTTCAAAATTCAAAAGTTTATACTGTAAATAGGCCACAAAGGGCTCTTTAACCGACTTCAAAAAAGGAGGAGGTTATGCATTCCACTGTATGTATTTTTTTATGTAGGTATGTTCACCGATTGTGCGGTCAAAATTGTGGACCGATTTTAAAAATTATTTTTTTATACGAAAGAATATAATATACTCCTGAGATGGTCCCATTGTCACCAAATCAGGATCTGATGACGGGATCTCAGGGAAATCGAGGGCAACCTTCAAATTTTGTAGGCATGCATTACGTTTTTCATATATTTTCTCAAGCTATTTAAGTGTTTGCGTCTGGTAGACATCATCTCATGTTGATGAGCTGATGATGGAAGGTAAAACTCCTTAACGGTTAGGAGTTGAGGATATTTTTTCAAATATTATAGGTACGTATAGACCGATAGTTGTATTTTTGCAGGTTATCCAGGTGAGCTGATGATGGAAGGTTAAACTCCTTAACGGTTAGGAGTTATAGGAAGTTTCTTTAAATATCATATGCATTTATAGACCTTTAGTTGTATTCTTTCTGGTCATACAGATTTTTAGTGCTCGCTTCCGAATTAGTGAAAAACATTGTATACAAAGAAATACTGTAAAGGATCGTATCCACCTGAAGTTTAGTCGTGCTTGCTTGCACGCTTGCTTGCACGCTTACTTGCACGCTTTCTTGCACGCTTGCTTGCTTGCGTGCATGCATGCTTGCTTGCATATTGCTTGCGTGCTTGCTTGCATGCTTGCATGCTTTATTGCTTGCCTGTATGCTTGCTTGCTTGATATCTTGGTACACGCGAGCGAAGCCGCGGGCAAAAGCTAGTAAATAAATAAATATTAGGGGCAATCTTACACAAATCGACCTAGTCGCAAACTAAGCAAAGCTTGTACAGTCGAGTTCACCAATATCTGTACAGTCAACCTTTCATAAATATCTATACATAGACCTTATTACGGTAACATAAGGTCTATGTATAGATATTTATGAAAGGTTGGCTGTACAGATATTGGTGAACTCGACTGTACTATGGGTACTAGACGACGATAAACATACTTATACAGATAAATAAATACTTAAATACATAGAAAACATCCATAACTCAGGAACAAATATTCGTGCTCATCACACAAATAAATGCCCATACTGGGATTCGAACCCAGGACCTCTTGCTTCGTATGCAGGGTATATTACAGCGTGCTCGTCGCGTGCTCGCCGCGAGCACGACGCCTGCACGCGGCGTCTCACTCCGCCGAGAAACCGCGGGCAAAAACGTTAGTGTGAACAAGCCATAATAGGGGAGCTGATTTTAATTATACAACTTTCTTCGTCCATTCTTGTCTATTTTTTTCGTTGTCTATGACAACGTGGACAACCATGATTAATTGTCATTGTATTGCTACTGGTGTATTTCGTAAACATATATTTATATTATTTTAAGCTATTGCTACTATTATGTACAATATTCTTTAGACTTCTATTATTCGATAATTTGCTATTTATAATTTACTTAGTTTTTTATAATTTTATTTAGAGAGAAAGTGTATTGAAAATCATTTAAAATGGGTAACTGCCTTGGTAGAATACTGTCCACCGTTATGTATATATGCGAGAAGTAAGTTATGGTTAAAAATTAATACCTTTATGCTTTTACTAGGGTTTCGTACCCGAAGGGCGACAAACGGAACTCTAAGGCCCTACCACACAAGCGATTTTGTTCGGCGATTTTTTTTATTTTATTTAGCGTGCCAGAAACGTGCCGTGGCAGACACCGACAGACACCGTTTATTTATATCTACAGACATTAAGCGCACCAAAAACGTGCCAGGACAGATGCAGTTGTATTCACATCTAGCAGATGCGTGCCGTGTCAGATATCGACAGACACCGTCGTCAAGAACAACTCATAGTTTTGTCGTGTGCGTGTGGACTGAGGGACCACTCGGTTTTTAATGGTTTTAGACAGTTTTAGTAAGTGTAAAATTTAGTAGTAGTAGCGAATTAATTTGTAATAAAATCCTGGAATTCGTAAAGAATTCACTAAAAAGTTATTCAGCCAAATGCGTGGTCCCTCAGTTCACACACTGAACCATCCACTTCTGGGCAAGTGTTTAATTTGCTGGCTTATTTTGATGTTACAGATTTAGTAAAAACATGTCTAAACGCATTCGTAATGACCGAAACGTAATTTGGCAATGATTATACACTAAAGCAGTCTTCCTTCTTTGGTCCCTGAGAGACCACATAAAATAACTAATAAATCGGTACATTTGTACAAAAAAAATGTATTTTTCTTTGCAAACATTAGTAAAAATCGCAAGGAAGATTATAAAAGTTAAACAAAAGCACAACTATTAATAAATTTCGTCAAATTTATATTTGTTTGTGGTCCCTCAGTTCACACTATGAATTAATAAAATAATTAAAATATCCTAAAATATAAACATTATGGAAAGGTTTGTCGTACTGAGGTTTAGTTAAAAGGTTTGACTACATTTATATATTTTTTTAACGTGGATTGATGGCGTGTAATATAAGATAAATTGCTTTTTAATATTTCCTTAGCAGTGTTTATTAGGGTGTCCACACAATGAAAAGCATTTACTAACGTGAATCATATTTAAATTCAACTTTTTATATTTGCTTACTAATATTAAATGGACCAAGGAAAAACTGCATACAGCCAAAACTACATTTTAGATTCTGTAAGCAAAATTACGAAATTAAAAACAAACTAAGTATATGGTATCAGATTTGGTGCGGTAAAACATGTAGCTCGAATATAGTTGCCCTGCGTATAATGTTTAAAGAATAAAAAGGCGGCAAATTAACTTGAATTGATGTGTTTGGTTTGTTATTCAAGTGTTATAGGTAAATTTATATTTGTTTGTGGTCCCTCAGTTCACACACTATGAATTAATAAAATAATTAAAATATCCTAAAATATAAACATTATGGAAAGGTTTGTCGTAATGAGGTTTAGTTAAAAAGTTTGACTACATTTATATATTTTTTTAACGTGGATTGATGGTGTATATTATTATTACTATTATTACTAGCCTATTCTGTCCCACTGCTGAGCAAACGCCTCCCCCCAACATTTCCACTGTTCTCTGTCCGCTGCATACGAGGGCCAGTCCTCCGTGAAGAAGTCCAGTTCATCTCGCCATCGCCGTCTGGGTCTGCCAGGTCGCCTTTTCGCGTTTTTATATTGGCGTACTATACGTACGTACGTAATATATAATATGGCGTATAATATAAGATGAATTGCTTTTTAATATTTCCTTAGCAGAGTGTTTATTAGGGTGTCATTTTAACGTCATGTTTGAAATGTCATACAAAATTGTCAAACGATTGGTAACAACAAGGTACAGAAATTAACACTTATTTATTCTGTTGACCCTACAAAAATACAAATCTTTCCTCTTTATAATATTACTAGCCTTCCGTCCGCAGCTTCGCCCGCGATAAAATTAATTTTCCCGTAGGAAAAGGTATTTTCCCGCTGTAAAAAGTAGCCTCTGTCACTCTGTGGTAATGTAGCTTTCTAACGACAAAAGAATTTTTGAAATCGATCCGGCAGTTTCGGAGCCTAGTCAATGCAAACAAACAAACAAACAATCAAATCTTTCCTCTTTATAATATTAGTATAGATATAAAAAGTGCCTTGTAGTGATTTACTATAGCTTGTCTAATTTAAAATGACGCGCCCAATCACCGCATTTACGCACAGGATTTGAAACTCAATTTAAGCTACAATAGAGAAATATTTCTCTTGGCAGATGTGCGTGAATGCGATTCTTGGGCGCGCGTCATTTTAAATTGGACAAGCTCTACCATCAACTGATGAATGACAAACCATACTAATAGAATATAATGCTGCTTAAAGGAGGAACTTACCAGATAAACAACACGGAAAACAGGAGTATAAATAACAAATCCATTGCAACACAATACTAATTTGCCTATTACACAGCAATAACAAACCAAACACATCAATTCAAGTTAATTTGCCGCCTTTTTATTCTTTAAACATAATACGCAGGGCAAGTATATTCGAGCTACATGTTTTACCGCACCAAATCTGATACCATATACTTAGTTTGTTTTTAATTTCGTAATTTTGCTTACAGAATCTAAAATGTAGTTTTGGCTGTATGCAGTTTTTCCTTGGTCCATTTAATGTTAGTAAGCAAATATAAAAAGTTGAATTTAAAAATGATTCACGTTAGTAAATGCTTTTCATTGTGTGGACACCCTAATAAACACTACTAAGGAAATATTAAAAAACAATTTATCTTATATTATACGCCATCAATCCACGTTAAAAAAATATATAAATGTAGTCAAACCTTTTAACTAAACCTCAGTACGACAAACCTTTCCATAATGTTTATATTTTAGGATATTTTAATTATTTTATTAATTCATAGTGTGAACTGAGGGACCACAAACAAATATAAATTTGACGAAATTTATTAATAGTTGTGCTTTTGTTTAACTTTTATAATCTTCCTTGCGATTTTTACTAATGTTTGCAAAGAAAAATACATTTTTTTTGTACAAATGTACCGATTTATTAGTTATTTTATGTGGTCTCTCAGGGACCAAAGAAGGAAGACTGCTTTAGTGTATAATCATTGCCAAATTACGTTTCGGTCATTACGAATGCGTTTAGACATGTTTTTACTAAATCTGTAACATCAAAATAAGCCAGCAAATTAAACACTTGCCCAGAAGTGGAAGGTTCAGTGTGTGAACTGAGGGACCACACATTTGGCTGAATAACTTTTTAGTGAATTCTTTACGAATTCCAGGATTTTATTACAAATTAATTCGCTACTACTACTAAATTTTACACTTACTAAAACTGTCTAAAACCATTAAAAACCGAGTGGTCCCTCAGTCCACACGCACACGTTTTGTCATGTCCAATTTGAGATATGGTCTAATTCTGTGGGGCAATAGCACTAATGTTCCGAAGGTTTTCAGGTTGCAAAAAAAATGATTGAGAGCCATATGCGGCGCTCCGCAATCTTTCTCTTGTAGACCATTGTTCAAAAAATACAATATATTGCCCCTACCCTCTCCTTATGTATACGAGGTATGTCTCTTCGTTAAGAGTAACATGCATATGTTCAATGTAAAGGCATTTAGCTCAAGACTTTACGCTAGATATGGACCTGAACTATTGCACCCTGGTACAACGTCTCCTCTAGTAAATAAAAATTGTATATGCATGTGTATCAAGGTCTACAACTATTTGTCAAAGACATTAAAAGAATTAGATTTACCACTTTTTAAAAGAAAATTGTTCAATTGGTGCATGGACAAACTTTATTATTGTTGTTCTGAACATTTTGATAAAAGGCCAAGTTAATTTTTTTTTTTTGGGACATTTGATGTAATTTATTTTAATTAATTTATTTATTCACCTTGACTTATTTTGTATGGACATATTTTGTACCTATTTGCTAGCTGACTTTTTTATTATTGTTACTATGCATGACATGTTTTATTTTTTTGGCTATATAAAAAAATAAATAAATAAATAAATATTAGGGGACAATCTTCCACAAATCGACCTAGTCCCAAACTAAGCAAAGCTTGTACTATGGGTACTAGACGACGATAATCATACTTATATAGATAAATAAATACTTAAATACATAGAAAAGATACATAACTCAGGAACAAATATTCGTGCTCATCACACAAATAAATGCCCTTACCGGGATTTGAACCCAGGACCTCTTGCTTCGTAGGCAGGGTCACTACCAACTAGGCTAAGCGGTCGGATATTATAGAGAATTTAATTTTGTACGCCTACTTTTAGGTAGAAAGTGGAGATTCAGACTGGTTTTAAGATCATTTATGTACACCTGCTTTCAACAAATAAATATACTTACTTACTTACTTACTTACTCATCATCTGCACAGTTCCGGCGCCATATTCACACTGACCGGCAGATAACCACAGACACGTACAGACATGGCCGGGCACGAACCGTGTCTATCCGTGTCTGAGGGTCTAGTCCGAAATTCGAAAATCGAAGTTCGTATCGCATCGTCTTGCTCGCTCTTGTATTAAATACTATTAGCGTGAGAGGAATGGCACGATACGAAGTTCGAATTTCGCGCTTCGTAGTATAGGGCCTGCGCGGTCGTGTCACGATAGATATGAATTCGTTAAGAGAAACTGTATAGAAGAATATTATTTTGTCTGCCACGGTACGAGTCTGACACGGCCGGTGTGTGTACATATCAATCGAACTTAACACTTACTAGCGTGATCGTGTATTTCGTAGTATAAGGCGCTTTGTAAATGGAACAAACCGCAAAAGTAAAAAAAAAAAATGGAATTGGAACAAAACTGTTGCAGCAACTGGCAACTAGCTGTTTACGTTATATTATATCAATGGAGTAATTATTATTGAATGCATTTCAGATTCTCGATGTTTATAGCGGGCTGTTCCTTAGTAACCTGCGTCATACTATGCATGACGTGCATGCTAGCGTTTGGCATCGGACTTGGGTACAACTACTCCTTCGTTGACTACAAAACCAAACACGTCTACGGTAAGTATACTTGATTGGTTCAGGCGTTATTTTGTGGAAGTCCATATCAATGAACTGCAACATTTATACCCCGCTTTGCGCTACCAACTATGCATGACTGCTATAAAATTCAAAATCCAAAATTTATTTCTGTGAGTAGGCCGTTAAGGGCTCTTTTACATGTCTTTTTTTTAGTCTCCCAGCGCCGGAAAGACCATGACCGCCAAGAAGAATGCGACGAAAGAAACTAAGCACTAAATATTTTTTTCTAAAAAAACCGGTTGTCTGTAAAGTCGGTTTACGGACGATAGTTTAACGTGACAACGTCATAACAAAACATTCAAAAAACAAAAATGAAACGTTGCAACCTCGGTGATCGGACGAGAACCGGTGTTTTGTCAAACGGGCCATTCTACTTTTAAGTAACCATTAATCTTTCGTGAAATATAAGGCATACCTGGTGATTTTTTTCAAGTGTAAATAACTTACATGAAAACTGAAATAATTAAATTTAATATTTTAAAGCAAAAAAACTTTAAATTCAAAGAAATTTTGTGGAAAAAATTGGTAACTCAGCGGAAAATACACCAATTTCCATACAAATGGCGGGGACACGCATGTCCACTGCGTTACCTACTTTATAGATAATAATGATTACTTTTTATGCGTAGTGATAATTTTAAATATAAGCTTAATTATGTGCCTATTTAAATCTTTAATGATAAAACCGAGCACTTTACCGTTTTTGTAAAAAAAATATTTGAAGAGCACATTACTAAAAATAACTGGTCAACGAAAAGTAGAATGGCCCAACATCTTTAAAACGGTGCATTCTACGGCAAAATCAATGAAATTTCCATCCCTCCTTCAAAATCCCCGCACCCTCTCCCCCTTAAGAGCTACAAATCATACTACATATGTATGTATTTCGGATATACTAAATTAAACAACACAATAGAAAGCTTACGTTTTATTTTAAAATTAACATCATTCATAATATAGGACATACAAAAAATAATAACTAAACTTTATATACTACTTTATATATACTACTTTACTTTATTCCGCGGACCGGAAGACGCAGTGTGGGTAGGCCTCCAACAAGATGGAGCGACGACCTGGTTAAGGTTGCGGGATCTCGTTGGATGCGAAGGGCACTGGACCGATATGTTTGGCGAGCCTTGGGGGAGGCCTATGTTCAGCAGTGGACGTTTTTCGGCTGAAATGATGATGATGAAACTTTATATAAGGTCTCGAGCACAATAAATACTGCGTAATAAATAATGCGTGTCACTGGCACTGAAGTGTTATTTTACTAGAGTCACGTCTCGGGATTATTGTTTTATGGCATCATCAGCTCCATTAGACGACCAGATGGCCTAGTGGTTAGAGAACCTGACTATGAAGCTTGAGGTCCCGGGTTCGATTCCCGTGTCGGGGCAGATATTTGTATGAAAAATACGAATGTTTGTTCTCGGGTCTTAGGTGTTTAATATGTATTTAAGTATGTATCTATCTATATAAGTATGTTTATCCGTTGCCTAGTACCCATAACACAAGCTTGCCTAGCTTACTTTGGGACTAGGTCAATTGGTGTGAATTGTCCCGTGATATTTATTTATTTTATAAATAAATAAATAAATAAATAAATTTTATTTTTATTTTATTAGTAATTTTCGTAGTCGTTGAAATTAACAGTGGAAATATTTTTCGTTATAGTGGCAGGACAGTATAAGAAGACTCGCCCAACCAACTATCACGGGCCTGGATACTACAGGCCGACAACCAAGCAAACGCGAAAGAAGCCTAAATTAGTACTACGGGCTTCAGAAGGGCCGGAAGTTTTTGAAGTTGCTAAAGAATTTCCAGTAGACTTACCTCATGACAACGGGATAGAATTAATGAAAGCTGTAGTGGGTGAGGAACAACGTGTTAACTTAAGTTATGGAGAATCCCCTTTCCGTAGCCTTTATTTCACCGCCCTTAAAACCTTGCCAACAACAAAATTTAGACTCATTAAAAATTTTAATGATTCTTTTAATGCTAGCACGCCTGATGTAAGCGTTAAAAATGAAACTGAAGTTACAGTTTATGATATTGCTGATAAATCATCAATTCAACTTCGTCGTATAAATACTACGGAAGAGTATTCTGGTCCAGAGGCAATAAGAGTCGATGTTGCAAAGATACCGAATGTAGACAATTCGTCAATGTCAATGACTATAATGAATCTAAAGCAGTTATTAAGTTTTCTGACAATGTTGCGAGAGAAGAAGAAGAAATTTAGCGTTCAAGTTACCCTTTAGTGTTATGTTTATTAAAAATTATAATTATACGCCTGACTTGTAAGATTACTGTCTTTTTTATTGCAAACTAGCTTTTGCCCACGACTTCGTCTGTGCACAGATAAAAATTATGGACAAGTCCGGTTCTCTATCTCGCGGAAAATTCCAAAAATCGCTTCTCAGTGCACCTCTGTGATCCTATGATGATCCTGTGATGCATAAATAGAATAGAATAGAATAGAATAGAATTTTATTAACACTCTTAGAAAAAAAAGATACAATATTATTTTCTACATTGAACCTATAACTAAGCGTGTTAAATGGATTAGGCTCAGCGTGAGCTGTGGATGCATGCCCACGGAGGTGCGCACGCACACAGCGCTGGTTTTCAGTCCAACCCTTCACACTTTTTTTTTCAGATCTGTGGGTAAGTTCGAGTACACTTTTATTTTAATATAAAGAATTTTATATAAAATAAATAATAAATATGCATATATAATAAATATGCATAAGACTGTTCCTAAACATTGATAGAATTGGATTCTCGTCGAGTAGCGATTTTGCTTGTTTTTGTATTATAATGGGTAAGCATTGGTAAACTCCGTTTTATCCTGTCGTGGGTCAAGTTATTCGTCGGTTGAGTATTTTCCTTTCGTCACGTAGTGATCACTTCTCAAAACGACCACATGTCTGGAAGATCACTTCCCATAATGACCATTCCTATAAAGACAGTCGCCTACTTCCCAAATTGACCACATTCCTATAATGGCTGTTTCCCAAAATGGCTACTTCTCAAAACGACCACCCACATCTCCGAAACACCACTGCCCAGAATGACCATTCTACCGGTTACCAAATTGACCACTTCCCAGAAGGGCTATTTCCCAAAACAACCAATTCTCAAGTCGCCCACTTTCTAAATATACTTACCACAATCCTACCATCAGCCTCTCGTCCAACGGCCAGCAGCCCAATACGATAAGAAATTTTAAAAAATGCAACCATTTTTTCGAGAAAATAAAGTACCAGTAGGGCTAACAGAATCACGTATACGGCCACGTTTTATGGCCAAGCCTGACGTAAAAAAATATTTATGAATAGGGATTGTTGAGCCTACATTTCCTTTATTTGAAACTTAGCTGTGTAATGCAAATTTCTATAGGTACGTTATTGACAGACTTATATAATTAAGATGTTTTTAGTCATTTTGGGAAAATGGGAATGGGAAATGGGAAGTGGTCAATCTGGGGACCGGTCTTTATAGGAATGGTCAGCATGGGAAGTGGTCTTCCAGATATGTGGCCGTTCTGGATGTTACGAGACTGGTAATTCTAAGAAGTAGGCAATATGAAAGTAATCGTCTTGGGAAATGCGCCTTCTGGGAAGTGGTCAATCTGGGAATCGGTCTTTATAGGAATGGTCGTTATGGATAGTGGTCTTCCAGATATTTGGTCGTTTTAGGAAGTGGCCATTACGTGACGAAAGGAGTATTTTGTGTAAGTATATTTATATAATTCAGATGGCATAGTCTCGGTATCTCTAACAATTTGTTTCGGAATCCTTAAACAAATCCCTACCAGTTGGTTAAAACACTAAGAATATCATTCAGATCATGAGATCCGATATTCCCTGTATTCCTACTAACTGGTAGAAATTTGTAAATGTACAGTCAGCCTCAGCAGTCGCTGAATACCGGTAAGTAACTTAGGTAGCTGTATACGGACACAGCAGTACCAGTCTGGATATAATTAAAGAAGAACCTGAATTTTATGAGACAGAATAATCCCTCATTTTTTTTATTAAAATTATTTCCAGCAATTAACCACAACAACATACGCGTATTCTGTTTCAAAAATAAATTAAACAGAATAACTAAATCTTTCTCTTTTTTCATATCGCATTCTTAGATCAACAGAGCATTAACTCGAAATACAATACAATACAAATATTCTTTACTGATCACCAAAACAGAACAAAATTAATAACAATAAAAAATCAGGCAGAAAATAGGCGATCTTATCGCTCAAAAGCAATCTCTTCCAGACAACCAATGTTGGATAGGTACTTACATGTAGAAATATGAACAGGTTTATGTAGGGGCGGAAACAACAGACAGGAGGAATGAAGAAATATTAATCAATAAATATTAAAAACAATACAAACTTACAATGTTTACATACATTTTTTATTTATTTATTTATCACACACATAAATAAACAAACACATTAAATATAATACTTATACACTAAATAATATACCATTTTCATTTAAACCTTCCAGAAATTGACTGAACGTTAAATTAAAATGGACATTATGTTGAGTTGCTGCTCTGTTGATCTGGGAGAGCGATATAACCTATTTATATATATCACTTTGTTCTAAATCTATGGATTTTGTCATCTAGGACAATTATACAACCTGCCTAGTTTTTGTCTATTCTTGTATATGTCTATTTTCTTTTAGTTGACTTTGACGTTGACAATGGTTATTGTTTCATTTTTCATCGTATTGCTACTGTTATATAATATAATGTACACGATTCTATAGATACCTGTAATTTTGAATCTCGATTATTTGCTGTAATCTTACTTAGATTTTATTATTGTATTTTTAGTAATAAAGTGAAGTAAAAAATCAATAAAAATGGGTAACTGCGCTGGTAGTATTATGTCCAACGTTATTTATTTTTCCGAAAAGTAAGTAATGAATGAATCTTAAAGTACTTGAAAAACCGTTTTATTTCGTATGTACAACGCAAAAAATATATAAGTAATTGAGTAGGTACCATAAGTACCAAGTAGTAGTAGTAATACAAATATTCTTTATTGAACACCAAAAGCAGTACAGTGACATTACAAAAATAAAAATTCAGGCAGACGTTAGGCGGTCTTATCGCTAAAACGCGATCTCTTCAAGACAACCCAGACTCACCCTCAGACCCAACTCAGAAATTAATAAATATGAACAGACTAATAATGTAGATGGCAGAATAGGTGTACCTAGGTAGTATTGCAAAATGTGAGGAGAGAATTCCGCCAATTGATTGTAGCTGAAAATGGTTGAAATATTATGATTATTATGAAATTATTATATTAATGCGAAAGTAACTCTGTCTAAGTGTCTGATACCTCTTTATGCTTAAAATTCTGAACTGATTTATTATGAAATTTGTAAGGAAGTGTCGAAACTCTGGAACAGACGAAAGGATAGTATTGTCCCGGAAATCATCCGACCAGACGACCAGACCAGGCCTATTAGTGGTTAGAGAACCTGACTGCGAAGTTTGAGGTCCCGGGTTCGATTCCCGTGTCGGCCCAGATATTTGTATGAAAAATACGAATATTTGCTCTCGGGTTTTGGGTGTTTAATATGTATTTAAGTATGTATCTATCTATATAAGTATGTTTATCCGTTGCCTACTACCCATAACACAGGCTTAGCTTAGCTTACTTTGGGACTGGGTCAATTGGTGTGAATTGTCCCGTGATATATATATATATTCCTTAAGTGGGTAAAAAGGAGGGAGAACTTTATATGGGAACTAGCTATTGCCCGCGACTCCATCTGCGAAAAATAGGGGTAGGTATAAAAAAATAGCCTACGACCTATTTTCAGACCTACCAAATGTAGAGAAAAAGATTCATAAAAATCGGTCAAGCCGTTTCGGAGGAGTTCGATAGCAAACACCGTGACACGAGATTTTATATATTAGACTTCGTCATTTTTGAAATTAGAGACGTGAACTTCTAATTTAGTTTAAAAATTAAAAATAATGAAGACACGCGTTGCAGCGATTTTGTAAGTTTTTTATGCTTATTCGATGAAATAGATAAAGAACCTCACCACAAATTTTAATTCGGCGCGGATGAAGTCGCTGGCAAAAGCTAGTAAACTATAAATAATGACTAAAATCATTATAGACTTGACTTTTAAGAATGCAAGCCGTAGATTTCATTTGAAAATATTCGGAAAGAGAAAAAAATGGGTCAAATTCTCAAATTTCTATTCCCAAAGAAAACATGCACAATGGTTGAATGCGTTATACAAATTTTGCATCATCATTCGCTTCTATCTAGCGCATGCTCTAAAATCAATAGGCGGAATGCGTTAATAACATTGGCATTAATAATAAAATTTCTGTAGTACTAGACACACACACCGATACCATGCCGCTAACAGCAGTTGGCGGCAGATAGCAATCGTTTTGTAGTCGGCTACATATTGTGACAGTATTGTACTTAGTATGGGGTGCTTCTGCAGGACCTCTGTGTACTTGTACTTAAGACAGGCTTCTGACAAAATAACATTAATGTTGTTTGTTTATTGCTTTTGACTCTGATTTGTTGTGTGCGTTCATAGTACTCGACTTGGAGAACGGCAATGTGACGAAAGTTTTGTTTTGTGAAGTCGAAATCCATGAACACATTTGTTGATCCCCTTATTATAAGTCTCTTACATTTCAGGTTTTCGATGTGCTTAGCGTTCACTTTACTGATCTCCTGCTCAATTATTTGCATGGTGTGCATGCTAGCATTTGGTATCGGGCTTGGTTACAATTACTCCTACGTGGACTACAGAACTAAGCATACATACAGTAAGATCTTTTTTTATAAATGCTTATAAACTTTTTGTTTTCTCTATTATTTTCAAATAACGTATCGTAGAATAGTATTTTCTCAATTGACTGTACACTGCGGTCATGTAGCAAATCAGTGGCGATATTTCTTTATACGTTATCTTTTTCTTGTAGTCGCAGAACAATATAAGAAGGTCCGGCCTACAAACTACCACGGTCCTGGTTACTACAAGCCAACTACCCTGAACCCTAAATTAACTACCATGTCAAGAAGGAAAAAGAAGACTACGAAACGTTGGTGGTACGATCAAAGGGCGCACATGAAAAGTAAGGAGCAAGAGCCTAAAGTTGTCGAATACGTACAGGAATTCCCAGAAGAGGCACCAGACCTGTCTCCTGCTGCGTTGGCTCCGGATGCGGTTGGATCGGATGCTCGATTAAGATTTAGATATCCCAACCCATTTGAGAAATTGTACTTTACCACACCAAAATCAACACCCATACTAAGATTTAGTTTCAGTTTGCCTCCCCAGAATCATTCAACCATATATATGACAACACAAGTTAGCAACGACACTTTAGTCGATAAACACAACACCACAGATAAAATAGGTAATGCGTCCAATGATAGTGACGTTAATGCAACAAAACACCGTAAAGTATCAGAACCAATAAACGTCAATGTTACGAAGACACGTGACGCCGCTCCTCCATTTATTCTAAAGACCATGATGCATCAAAACCAGTTGATGAAATGGCTGTCGAAATTGCAGGATGCGAACAAAACCTTTGCTGTTCACGTTATTACTAATTAGTTTTTATATTTTAATATTAATATAGACATATTTTAGTAGTAAAAATACCTAGTTGTTTATTTTGAATGCCCTATATCGAAGATTACTAGATATTGTAAAATTTTAACCATTTTAGTGAAGCGTTGGGTATATGGTTTCCTTTCTTACCTTAGGCACTACTGCTTGGCACTACCAGTAGTGTCATGGGAAATTTTACTTTTCCATGACACTACCGGTAGCGCCAGGGGTAAAAAAGAATTTCCTGTGACACTACAGTGGCCTTAGTAGTGTCACGGGAAAATTAATTTCCCTTAATTGTATTCATACCCATATCGCAACAGTCGTAACTGCAATGCAAACTACTTAGAGCTTGTTCTAATTCGTATCTTCTATTCGTATCAACGGAGAATAATCGGTTGGTAACACGTTGGAAAAATTGAGATAGATTTTCAGCGTGTAAATACGCATCAGTCAGTATGAAAAAAAAGTAAGCTTAATACTTAACAGAAAATAAGTCACTTTCGTTTTCATTAAATTTCTTTAAAGTTCACAAACGAATATTTAAATCCAAATCCACTGGAAGGTAATTAAGTAGATCACGGGTAATTTTGTTGTATGCGTCCAATGAGCCAATCAGAGAAGTAGCGTCATGGAAAACAAAATTTTCCATGACACTACTGGTAGTGCCAAGCAGTAGTGCCCAAGGTAAAAAAGGTTTTACCATTCGCAATTTTCAATGTTTGAGTAATTTACTAGATTACAATCAAAGAAAATGAAAACAAGATACTTTTTACTTCTCATGCTCTTATAATGTTACTTTAGTCTCTGCATATCGGGACTAAAGCTCTTTTTTGATCTCTAGGGATTAAAGTATTTTTTTATTTACTTTGGAAACCCCTAAACTGCCAATCACGGTGTTTGTGAATGGAGGATTATCGCCATTTTCAGTGACTGGGTATAGACAATTTTAAAGCTTTCCACAGACTGAAGTGCGCTGCGGACGCTCTGTAGCGCTCCGTAGCGCCCGGCGCTTCGGTCTGTGGAAGCCTTTAGGGCGTGGAAATAACCCCAAAATTACAACTGTATAAAAAACATACATTTCGTACTAAATACAAACTGAAATATAGATGCACAGAAAAAACCCCAGAAAAAAGACCAATGCTGGGAATCGAACCCAGGTCCTCAGCATTCCGTGCCGCGTGCCATACCCCTACACCACCACTGGTCTAGAGATTAGACACGAATCTTTCCTATACATCATACATTTCAATCTGCTAAATCATCACCTTATGCAGTGACAAACGCACATCTATGTTACACCCTCATCGAGAGATTTTAACACTCCTTCGCATTCCTTCCTTCCGTCTTTTTTCTGGGGTTTTTTCTGTGCATCTATATTTCAGTTTGTATTTAGTACGAAATGTATGATTTCACGGGATGACCGTAAAAGTAATAAAAAAAAATGAAGTTGAAAAAATAAGTACAAAAAAAAAAAAAAAAAAAAGATACTTCATAGCTAACTTGTATAAAAAACATTAAAAAAAAAATTTCGTAAAACACGATGAATAATTACGAATATTAATCTATTTAATTATATTAAAGATGAATTCATTTTATTATACATACTTAGTCCAATTGACAATATTTCATTTTTTTAACACCTGAAAATTACTACAGGAATCGAAAGAGTTTCGCCTTCTGAACACGGAAGAATATTTATTACTTTAATTTATTTCTTCATATTTAAAAAAATACAACATATTTAAAAAACATATGTGTACTTACCTGTACCTCCACAGAATAGATATGTTTCCTTTACCCTTTTCACTAGAAGAGCTGTCTGTTAAATTTGATAAGAGTTTGATAACAACCTTAATGCAAGACCTGTCGATTCGATTTGTGGCATTCGAACATGGCGGATGTAGACAGTATATAATTTTGGTATTTCTGTTTCTTTGGCTAGTTGTGGTATAATTCTGATAGTGTTTTATGCGGCGATTAACCTTAACTGTTACAGTGACCTCAAAATTCTATATTGCTCTCGTGTCTGACATTTTTTAATGCGCAAGTTGTCTCCACGTGGTTTTTGGAATTTTACTATCAAGTTGCAAAAACTACAATTACCGTACAACGTGAGTCGCTCTCAGAGCAATTAACTGATATTGGTACAAGCCTAGTGGCCGCCATTAAGGAAGAAAAAGACCTTAATGTCAAATTTACGTCATCACTTTTTTTTAATAGAGACTAGATAAAAGTAAAGGATCTATTCTATCGTTACAATAAGATGTCAATCATGTCTAACGTCTATTTTGTACCAACTCCCGTTATACTTAGTCGGACACTCTTTCCTCGATTTTGTTGATGACTATGTCTACCTGGGACATACAGTCCAATTAGGTAGGTCCCACTTCGAGAAAAAGGTCAATCAACGAATCTGTCTCGGCTGTGCAGGATTTGAAAAGCTCCGCAATTAGAGCAAGATCCCAGAGCTACGAGACGTTACTTTTTTTCTCATGAGTAAAATATACGGGATAATATAATGTTAGTATAGGTATGTACTTTAAACGTAGGCATACCTACTAGTGCCTTGGACCGACGGCCAATCTACAGATACCAGGTGCTAAAGGTACGTGAAAAGACTACTCACTTTGTTTGATTTCTGATGGCTGATTTTTATGTATCTACTAGGTTTTGCCCGCGACTTCGTCCGCGTAGAATTCCAATTTGTGGTAAAGCTTCTTCATCACTTTCATTGTATAAAACAAAAATCCGGCAACGGCAACATCCATCATTATTATCATCATCAGTATCAGTTAGTGAATATTATAAAACCCGTTTATTCTCTATCCCGTGGGAATTTCAACAAATTTGTCCTTATTCTATGCACATTTTCGCTTATTTTTATCCCGCGGGAATTTTGCATTTTCCCCGAGAAAAAGTAGCCTATGTCCTTAAAGGTGTAGCTTTCTACCGGTAAAAGAAGTTTTAAAATCAGCCCCATAGTTGAATTCACTTATTTTTTTTCCGTGGGAATTTTGCTTTTTCACGGAGAAAAGTAGTCTATGTAAATAATGGTTGGTGTAGCTTCCTATTGATGAAAGAAATTTTCAAATCAGCCCTCTAGTGATATTCACTTCTTTCTATCCCACGGGCATGTTGCATTTTACCGAATAAGTAGTAGGTAGCCTAGCCTATACCAATAAAGGATAGTGTAGCTTTCTATTGGTCATTTTTTTAAACTCGGCCCCGAAGTTAAATTTACTATTTTCTATACCGCGGGAATTTTGCATTTATCCGGAAAATAGCATCCTATGTTAATCAAGAACAGTGTATATTTTCTATTGGTGAAAGACATTTTAAAATGAGCTCCGAAGTTGAATTTTTTTTTCTATCCCTTGGGAATTTTGCATTTTCCCGGAAAAAGTAGCCTATGTCTATAAAGGATAGCGTAACTTTTTACTGGTAAATGATTTTTTTTTAATCGGCTTGGAAGTTTCAAAGATTATCCCACAGGAATTTCCAAAAATCCTGCATTAAGTTTTTTTGCTGTTATGTATGACCATTTACGTTTATACTGAATTTGAAAAGTATAGTAATTGTAGTTACGGAGATAGGATCCAGTTGATTTGAGTATATAAATCCTGATTTATCCTTATCCCGTGGGAATTTTCAAAATTATTGAAATTAGCTTTATACCTATTCTAATACTTGCATACCCAATTTGAACAGTTTAGTAATCCTTCGTTATGGGGATAGGGTCACTCTTGATTGATGAAATATATACATCCCGTATATTCCTTATCCCGTGGGAATTCCGGAAAATTGTTTCTTATCGGATGCCTACGTCATACAAAGAACACATCCTCCAAGTTTCAGGTCTCTAGATACTTACAGCGGTTTAGGCTGTGCGTTAATCCGCCAGTCAGTCATTTAGGACTTCAGGACAAAGCATTTTATATGAATTTGCATTGCACCAAGCTTTTATGCGAGTTCAACAATGATGTTTGAATACTCAATTCGATTTTATTCGAAAAAGGTTGAACTCACATAAAAGCTTCATCATCATCATCATCATTTCAGCCGTAGGACGTCCACTGCTGGACATAGGCCTCCCTCATTGACGCCCAATCATTACGGTTGGAACCGACTTGCATCCACCCTGAACCTGCGGCCTTCACC
Organism: Archips crataeganus; assembly: GCA_947859365.1. Lineage (NCBI taxonomy): Eukaryota > Metazoa > Arthropoda > Insecta > Lepidoptera > Tortricidae > Archips > Archips crataeganus. The sequence continues at coordinate 6,087,026 of OX402057.1, read as the reverse complement.
AAAACGTCCGTCCATCTCGTTGGTGGACGTCCCACGCTGCGCTTGTAAAGTGAAGCTTGGTGAAGTGCAAATACTTATACATATAATTATCAGAGATCAGATCAGGAAGTGGTTGACAAACGTAGACAAATGGTTTGCCAAATTTGAAGTTTCGTTTCGTTTGCATTGTGTCAAAATAAAATGTAATTTAAATCAAAAGCACTAAGGAGTATTGATATCAACTTCGAAGCAAATCACCCCCAAAATAACTTTCTACTCCTTTTTAACCCCGTCAAGGGATGAATTTCAATAAAATACGAAACACGTCTTCCATCAATTCTGTTAAAGAATGTTTATGCAAAATTTGATGTAGATTGGACCAAGGAATCACGTTGTCCCATACAAACTTTGCCCCCCTTTTTTACCCCCTTAGGAGTAGAACTACGAAAAATCCTTTCTTATCGGATGCCTACGTCATACAAAAAACACACCCTCCAAGTTTCAGGTCTCTACGATCAGCGGTTTAGGCTGTGCGTTGATCCGTCAGTCAGGACAAAGGATTTTATATGTATAGATTAGAGAATATTGTTAGAAATTAGTATTCAATACTACCAGATCTCTCCCACCGGCGGCAACTTTTGCGAGACCCTTTAAAGCTCTTATAAATAAAAAATATGTAATTTTACAAATTTGATCCTTATTTAGGGAATTATTTCAATGCTTCCTGTAAGCAGTCAGACTAATCCTAGCGGCTAAACATCTACTACACTCAATGATGTGATGTGTGTGATGTGTATATATACATGTTGATTTTTTTTAACTAGTCTAATACGTTTTGCTGCTGTCAGAAGTCATATTGACAGAAATGGTTGCTCTTAACCTAAAGCGACTGTTGCCAAAAACAACAAAGTTGAAGATGACTTTGCAAAGTAAATACAGCCAAGAATAGATCTTAGGCCTTATTGTCTAACGAGCGGGCGCTTGCCATCGCTTTCACAATCTCTCTTTGTCACCATCTCATCCCATACCATTTGACAGAAAGAGATGGTGAATGCAATTGCAAGCGTCCCGTCCGCGTGTAAGATCATACGGCCTCTGTATTATGTCAATAAAAGTATTTAAAACTGTACACATTACACGAAAAATGCAAATATTTATCAAATTACTTCTACTATTGTGATCAAAACGTAACTATAAAAATTGCTTGTATGGTTTCTATAGATATTACAGTATTTCACATTGTTTCCGCAAAGAAGATTGCGTCATTTAACATGAAATATTTTTCTACACTTCTATTTACCGTAAGAGTCAACAGCCTTTAGAGTTAGAGGGCATTTCTATTTTTAGTTGTACTCAAAATTAAAAAATTGTTAACAGTGAGCTGCTGTGAGATGAGATGCTTCGGCAGTACATATACTAAAATTGGAACGATACAGAGAAGATTAGCATGGCCCCTGCGCAAGGATGACACGCAAAATCGTGAAGCGTTCCACATTTTTAAACCCCCTCAACCCTGAAACATGCATAATAAGGAAGAGAGATGTCAATGGACTTCTCGTTCCAAACGCCATACCTGCATACAACTGATTTGCTCATGGTTTTTTAGACCGATTGCAGATGTATTAAAAAAAAAAAAACAGTGAGCTAAAATTAGTCCGTTTGGTTACGCACTTTTCAAGTCTTTACAATAAAAAAAAAAGTAACAAACCGGACAGTTCTTCACTTCTTGTTAAACATTGTAAAACTTGTCCGATTTGTTACGTTTTGTTTTTTTTGTTGTAAAGGCGGATTCGATTTGTAGCATTCGAACATGGCGGATGTAGACAGTATATAATTTTGGTATTTCTGTTTCTTTGGCTAGTTGAAGTATAATTTTGATAGTGTTTTATGCGGCGATTAACCTTAATCAACAGTGATTACAAAATTCTATATTGCTCTCGTGTCTGACATTTTTTAATGCTCAAGTTGTATCCACGTGGTTTCTGGAATTTTACTATTAGTCTAGTCGAAATGTTCAAAATGGTGTTAATTCTTGATAAAGGTCCTAAAAATATGTGTGATAGCTCATTGGATTCGGAATGACGTCTAGAAAAATGTATTCGAAGGATTTTACTGCAGGATAAAAATTTTAAAAGTTATTATCAAATTAAGATGAAAAAAAAGGTATTTCGTTTTTTGAACATATCTCAAAAACTATTAATATTTTAGAAATTTAAAAAAAAGATTCTTAAAGAAGAGAATATTTCCAAAAAAAAAGTCCTACCTCCCGGAACTCTACCTCCATTATTTATAATTTTATTTAGCGCTGAAAATAGGGCCCCGCGGGTCCGATTCAGCATGGCCGCGCTGCCGCTCAACAGAGTCTATGCATAAAATATTTTTTTTATACAATTAAATATCAATCGAAAAATTTAAAAAAATTATGGTGTCATCAAAACACTTCAAGGAAGAAAGTCCCGTTGGAAAAAAATTTGTTTGTTGTTTTTTCAAAAAGTTATACTATTGTTAATTAAGTAATTTTTCGTGGGCTTTAATTTTTACAAAAGACAGTATAAAAGTTTAAATAATTGGCCTATAAATTTTTGGCTTCTTGGAGCTCTTCTTATATATATACTTAACAAGACCACGTTATAAAAAAATCTTAAATTTGTATATTTTGTTTATTATAATTTTTTTAAGTTAACAAAAAATGAAAATCATCAATAATGTTGTTAAAAATTTTTTTTCAATCTAATGTTGAGTTATGGCTATTTTTGAATTGCATAGAGGCATTTTCTAACATCTAAAAATATTTATTTGCAGCATTTGTTAATAAATTGTTTATAAACAAATAGACTAGTTAAATATTTAAAAAAAAAAAATTTTAACACATTGTTGTCATGGGAAAATAATGATTTTTAAAATAAAATTTTTTTCTTAAAAAATTTTTTTAATTGTTTAATTAGTTAAGAAATTATTTCATCTTTAAAAATCATAATTACCATTTCTCAATAGACTGACCGAAAATTTTTTTTTTTTTATAAATAATTTAATTGTTTATTAACTTTACAATTGTTTATAAACAAACTCAGATGACCATAGTATTTTTTTTCTAAAACTAAAAAAAATTACAAAAACAACCATGTATAACAAAGTGGTAAAATATATATATTTTTAATTTTTTACAATAATTTCTAACTCCACGATACCAAAGTTAGATCGGTCACACAATTTGTCAAGTAACAAATTACCATAACTCATAAACTATTAGAGATACGATAATCAACATTCAGGTCATTTTTATAGAGGATTAACTACTTGTTAAAATGAGCTCAAAACGAAGTTTGTAACTATTGTTAATTAACAATTACATGCTATTGTTTAAAAAAAATTAAGATTTTTTGACATTTTTGCCTCTTTTATGACTTATAACTTGTTAAATAACGTAAATACGCTTATGGACCTTCAAGACAATTTTGTTTATCGATAAAATATCTGCCTCATGATCTTTTCATTAAATCAATATCTATTATATTTTTAATTATAAACATATTTTCATTATTATTTTTCAAACTAGTGTTCTATTAGATATGAAATAACTTTCTTTTTGCATAAATTATTTATATTTATATTTTGGTTTCAGAGAGGTAAGTTTAGTAGGTATCTGCTTGTATTTCGATCGAGTCGAGCAAAAAATTTTTTTTTTTTTATTTATTAAACTAGTCTATTTGTTTATAAACAATTTATTAACAAATGCTGCAAATAAATATTTTTAGATGTTAGACAATGCCTCTATGCAATTCAAAAATAGCCATAACTATACATTAGATTGAAAAAAAATTTTTAACAACATTTTTGATGATTTTCATTTTTTGTTAACTTAAAAAAATTATAATAAACAAAATATACAAATTTAAGATTTTTTTATAACGTGGTCTTGTTAAGTATATATATAAGAAGAGCTCCAAGAAGCCAAAAATTTATAGGCCAATTATTTAAACTTTTATACTGTCTTTTGTAAAAATTAAAGCCCACGAAAAATTACTTAATTAACAATAGTATAACTTTTTGAAAAATCAACCAAAAAATTTTTTCCAACGGGACTTTGTTCCTTGAAGTGTTCTGATGACACGATAATTTTTTTAAATTTTTCGATTGATATTTAATTCTATAAAAAAAATATTTTATGTCATAGACTCTGTTGAGCGGCAGCGCGGCCATGCTGAATCGGCCGCGCGGGGCCCTATTTTCAGCGCTAAATTAAAATTATAAATAATGGAGGTAGAGTTCCGGGAGGTAGCACTTTTTTTTTGGAAATTTTCTCCTCTTTAAGAATCTTTTTTTTAAATTTCTTAAATATTAATAGTTTTTGAGATATTGCCAAAAAACGAAATACCTTTTTTTTTCATCTTAATTTGTTAATAACTTTTGCAATTTTTATCCTGCAGTAAAATCCTTCGAATACATTTTTCTAGACGTCATTCCGAATCTAATGAGCTATCACACATATTTTTAGGACCTTTATCAAGAATTAACACCATTTTGAACATTTCGACTAGACTATATTAAGTTGCAAAAACTACAATCACCGTAAAACGTCGCTCCCAAAGAGAGCTTACTCTGACACTGGCAAAATTGTCCTAAAATAGGACAGAAGCCATATTTTTAAATAAATAAATAATATTGTAAAGGCTTGAAAAAGTGCGTAACCAAACGGACTAATTTTAACTCCCTGCTAACAATTTCTTAATTTTGGATACAACGAAAAATAGAAAATGCTCTAGAACTAAGCATTACCATTCGTCTATTTTTGTCTTTGGTACATCCATCAATATTATCATGGTATATCCATCAATATTATCATGACAATAAAGAGACAATAATACTAATCGCAGTACTGCGATACCGTAAGGATACCGTCAATGATTTTGTGATAATGATCGTGAAATGTATGCATGTATCAAGTGATAATAATAACAGTTTAACCCGTACCTTTCCACTTGCTTTGGAGGTGTTTGGTTTTCCGTAGATTCACATTACTGACACACACACACATTTTTTGTATTGAGCTTCGGCCTTTAGCTACCAGGACTATCAGCTTAAAAAAGAATAAATTTAAAGAGGATTCACTTCACATAAGCAGACAGAGCGTAACAGATAACAAAACATCAACAAACGCCAATTTCAACCGCTGACCAAGTGTCCACTTTTTGACATCTCGTCGACGTTTTAACCTGTCTGTGAAATCATTTGAAAATAAACTTTACAAAATAATGTTTTTATTACAACTTGAATAATGTCACTGGATGTATCTGAAATTTTATCATGTGGTAAGTCTTGCAGCTAGGTTAAAATATGAATTACATCTAAATGGGTTTATCTTCACAGGTTGGGCTCAGCAGTGGGGTATACAGACTAGTCAGGCTGGCTGATGGTAGCAGTAAATATAATATATTGGAACTGATTGCACCAATTAAGCCAAAAATGAAGCTGTTTCTACTACCATCAGGTGCTAAAAAGAAATACATAGGGATCGAGATTCACTTGGCTCAAAGCATAATAGTAGAACACCTATTAAATTCAACGTACTAGAAGTCAAAAAGCAGTAAAAGTAAAGTAGATCGTAACGCATTAGTATTCACTATAAGTAATTTCTTCAAATGAAGCTGCTTGATATAGGTATCCAGGCAAAATATGATAATCCATGCTTGAATTATACCTACTGTCACTAGTTTTCGCGACGTTGCCTGAGCAGAACCTTGGTTATTACGCCTTAACATCCCACAGGATATTCCAGATTGAAAAGCTATCCATGTTTGCAAGACCCGTAGATCGTGTATTGCCTTTTCGTCGAATTATTATTCGCAAACTGATTCATTTGGCAAATGTTTCATTTCCCAAATGTTAATTTTTCCTAAAACTGTAAACTATTCAGGATATAGGTATTTCAGGACTATCCTGTAGGTTAGGTTAGGTTAGGTTTGTTTTATAACAATCATCACGAAAAGTTTACAGTTTCAGAAAAATAAAAGTTTTTTGCCGAAACATTAGTAAACCCCTGTAGGTATCTATCTTTGTAATTTGTTTTTTAAACCATTTCGACGTCTATTACAATTGATGTCTTCTACAAAAGATATGTTTTGCATAAACAATTTCTGTTTTATATCTTCTTCAAAGCAGAGTTTTTCCTCAAAACGTGATGCTATAGTGACTGGACAATTCAGGTGCAAATTTCAAAACAAAACCTCAAATTGACCTTTACTAGATAGCATAACATCTGCCTGGAGAGAAATCTCTCTCTTGCAACTTTTACCTACTCATACCGGGTTATGATGCTGCAATTCGAATGTGTTCTTTATGGGAAACGTTGAGAGGGAATGAATGAAGACTGTGTAGTATCTTGATACTTTTTTATACCTCGAATTATCCTATTTCTGGAGTTATCTAAAAGCAGTGAAATGCACGGATGTAAATAAGTTTAGTAAAATTATAATATTATTTATTTCAGCCTCTTCTGCAAGATCTTTATTCCTGTTTGTATTGCGTTGACGGTTTTCACGCTCGTAGTATATGTCTTAAGTTAAAGGAAAGGGATTGATGATATTGGTTGATAATAAGAGGTACGTTATTAATTGTCATAAAATGACGAAGGTAGGTAAACTCTCATTCAAAGGGTCGTCATCAAATGTTTGGACAATGATTTAGAAGGTCATTCTTATAACTCAGCTGAATAATTCTGTCTAGTTTGTTCATTAAGTGTTGTTTCATTATAATCCAGCCTTAGTTTATCCCACTGCTGGGCAGAGTCTCACCCACTTAGACCATTCCCACATACCTTTGTTATTTTGCAAGCTGATTGCATAATTTTTAACATATTTGTTTGTGCAAAACCTACAAGAAACTTCATACCCACGTGCAAATTTTTGAAGCAAAAATAAGTGAAATTGGCTATATCGTTCTGAAAAATAAAACTGTTAACTTGGGCTCAGTAGTGGGATACATTTTATTGAGACAATCTACTTATTAATATAAGAACCAATAGTTAGGAAAAAAAAGACAACTTTTTTTGTGTTCGTAATTATCAGGACAAGCTTCGTATGAAAGAAGATCTTTGAAACTTGTATTAACGCGCGGTGCCGGGGCGAGCAGCTAGTTTATAATAGTGCTCTCGAAAGTGGGGAGATATATGATTTTACACTGGAACATCAATTGCGGAAATATGTTTATTGCTAAGTTTAATACTGGGTCATTTTTTAATAAGTGCACAAATTTTAATATGTGATACAGTGTCGTTAAAATAACAAATTTTAGTATTTTTCGTTATAACTATTTTTTTTAATGAACTGAAACAATTACTTTGCTCACCGCGACCGCGCGCGATACGTATATGCAAGAAATGTGTGTTCATGCAGTTCCTCCACCTCCACACTGTACGAACACACACAAATCACACAAACCCAACCACAACCATCACCACCACCAAACTACACTTTTTTATCTAGGTGAAGAAGCGTTTTATCGCTTTACCTTTCGAGTACAATAGGACAAATGGTTTTATGACCCTATTGAAATACCTAGGATAAGCCAGCCTGATAGATAAAGAAGAGAAGAAAGATTTTATCTGAAAGGTAAAGCGATAAAACGAATCGGCTAAAATAATAATTCTTCACCTAGATAAAAAAAGTGTAGTTTGGTGGTGGTGATGGTTGGGTTTGTGTGATTTGTGTGTGTTCGTACAGTGTGGAGGTGGAGGAACTGCATGAACACACGTTACTTGCATAAACGTAACTATCGAAAGGTCGCGGGTGAGCAAAGTAATTGTTTCAGTTCATTAATATGGACCTCCGAAGCTCATGAACGCAGACTTCATCATCATGTGAACGTCGAGGCAATCCAACTCCTTGACAACACGGACCTAGTGAGAAGACTGAAATGGACTAAACCCTTTGAGTTAGTGTAGTGTTAATCATACTCGAAATAGTGTTACAGTGATAGTGACGTAAATGAAGAACACATGAACAAAGTGCTTCGCCTTAATAGACACTAAGAAAAGTCATTGGACGTTATTCTTAGAGACTTTAAACAAAATAGTAGATTAAGTGAAATGAATATTGCTTATTAGCCTTTATGAGCTAGAATGTAATTAAAAAAAAATGTATATGGACCTCCGCAAAGTAACGCCTGATTCAATAACTATTTTTTTATTTTTCATAGAAACTCGACCAATTTATTGGATGAATTACTATGAACAACAACAACCCAAATTTCAAAATGTAAAAAAAAATCTTGAACAGGATAATCGTGATCTATCAACGATACTGAATCACGTATCAAAATTTGTGCACTGATTAAAAAATTACCCTGTATGTATAGGATGTATTTTCTTGACTTATTCCGTTTATCCACTCCAAGGTCGGGTCACTCGGAAATACATGCATGCCCATCTATCCACTCTGAACCGGATGTATAATTGGAGCTCACATAATGATTGTTCTTCCTACTTTTTGCCCTAAGTACAGACGATAGTTGAATAAAATTATCTATGAAATAAAAACTTGCATACTAAGTTTTATTACCAAATATTATTATTACCAAGTTACCAATACTAATTTTATCAAAGGCGTACATTTTTCTATGTGGAAGTCGTAATATATTTTGTGAATTCCGTTTATCCACTCCGTTAAGGTGGTTTTCCAACGGCGAGGCGAGGCGAGACGAGGCGCAGCGAAACGATAGTGGAAATTTATATGGCAAAATTTGAATTCTCTCCTAGCGCATCTTCGGTGGAAACAGTGTGGATGTGTGCGATGCGATATTTTTTTTTGTTATTGTAATAATAAACCGTATTGCTGCGTACGTAGAGAGTTAATTCTGCAACGGAAATACGATGCTCGCGTGTCATCGCTAAAACCGTCATTGGTGAAAATGGGTCGGCGCGATTTCAATTCGCTGCTGGTGAAAAAGCACCTTTAGGCTTGATTTCCTCCTACGCTGACGTCGGTCGCTGACGTCGGTCGAGCGTACCGTCGGTCGCGTATGACAAATGCGCGTCGCTGTGCGGTGCCCCATAGAGTATTGTGTATTTTCGTACGCGCGACCGACGTCAGCGGTCCGCTTCGCACTGAGCGCGCGATAGTGGCGTATAGCGCGTCAGCGCCGTCAGCGCACTGACGCGCGCGGCGCCGACCAGCGAGACCGACGCGCGCCATCAGCGGCGCGTAGCAATAAATCTGCCGCGGACGTCAGCGTCGCTGTTCGGTGGCCATAGAGTATTGTGTATATTCGTACGCGCGACCGACGTCAGCGACCGATGTCAGCGTAGGAGGAAATCAAGCCTTAGATTGACTCTTTTAGGGTCGATAAACTGAGTAAGTCTTTTATTTATATATATACAACTAACCATTTTTTCAGTTGCTGCTTTTGTTCTTATCTAGTCGGAAGTGCTTGCTTGCTGTTTCTGTTGATTTTAGGGCTACTCTGTTTATGTACATATAAAGCCGGAGCGTTCAATCAAAGTAAGGACTCAAACGAGCAGGGCTCTAAAGTGTTTTAACCGGCGTATTTCATGTGTTACAAAAATCTAAGGATAATGCCAATGAACTAAAACCCATTGGAAATGCTTTAGAGCTCCACCCAAATATTGAATTCTTTCAATCTTTATCGGAAATAAACGTAATATCGGAAGTAAACGTTACATCTGCTACAATCCATTTCATATCCATACTAAAATTATAAATGCGAAAGTGTGTTTGTCTGTCTGTTACATCGAATCTTCACGCTCAAACCGCTCACCCGATTTAGATGAAATTTGATACGGAGATAGTTTAAAACCCTGGCAAGGACATAGGATAGTTTTTATTCCTGAAAATTGCATAAGCCGCAGGATAGCGTTACGAGCAAACGATTCTTCGCAGCCGAAGTCGCGCGGGCAACAACTAGTTCTATATAATTTTCATTTTTGTATGAGAAAGTTAACAATTATATCGATTTGTAGCTCTTTTAAGTTCTGTGGTATGGAAGGAAGGTGTTTAAAAATTACCCCGGATTTTTTCAGCAGATGGTTAGAGATAGTCTAAAATCAAAATAAATATAATATTAATTTTAGGCACCTTGTATAGAAGTAAGGCCAATCCATGTGATGGCGGATACTTTTAAATACCAACAACAAATAATAGATGTATAATTTCTGAGCTGTATGTACCTATCTGTTACAGTCAAAACTCATAACCGGTCAAAACCACATTTGACCGCAAAAACATAGGTAGGTTTAGGTTATGTAAAGTTTGCATCGGACCGAAGAGCCAAAAGCACACAGAAGAAGGAGCTCCGCTTGAGCGGAGCTCCGTCGACACTGTTTCTGTGTAAATTTAAATTGGGATTTTTGTTTGTACAAAGCACGTAAAAACATTACAACTTAAAATTGTTTTATGACACTATTGTTGTTATGTATTATAACACTAACTGAAGGCATCGGTCAAAACCATTTTTGCCTGATTTTTGCAGTCAAAAGCAGTTTTGACCGGTTAAGAGTTTTGACTGTAACATATCTACCTACTTCCCAGACTCACTGTTTCACTACCGCTACCAAGAAACTTCTGACCAAATGAATCGTTTGACAATCACTTCATTTGATAATACTTTTTCTCTGCTAATTATAATTAACTGTTGTTAATTAACTGTTGTCCGCGACTCCGTCTGCAAAAAAATTGTTTGTTGCTATCCCGCTTGAACTTTGCAATTTTCTCAAATAAAAAGTATCCTATTTGTTAATCCAGGTTATAAACTATCTGTGTGCCAAATTTCATCAGAATCCGTTAAACCGTTTTAGCATGAAAGAATAACAAACATCCATGCATCCATCCATATAAACTTTAGCGTTTATAACATTAGTAAGATGATAAGATAGAAAACTTAAACAGTGACTTCCCAAGCCCACTTCTTCACACTTTTTAGTCCTTGCTTTACCTTTCGCACTGTCGTATGTCTAATGCTAAATGGACTTGCGACAGTGGGAAAGCACTTCTATTTCATGGACATGAAACCTGTTAATTTACTTAAGTAATTTTCTAATGAGACTTATGTTTTGCAGCTTCATCATTATCGTTACCAGAATTTTCAAATTTTACGGATATTGTCAAAGAAGGATTTGAAAAATTAATAGAATAAAATGACCGAAGAAAAATCTGTTGAGAAGAAACTATTCAAGAAACTATTTAGTGGCTGTATTTACAATGATGTTGTTGAAACAGTTAAAAGACGACGGTTTTGGATTAATTTACGTAATGTTTATTAAATCTATACTATTTTCATGACTGGTATTAATTCAGTACTCCTAAGGCCCTGTTTACATTATTCCAGTAAAATCACTCTAGTAGCAAGTTATAAGAGATCGATGGACCATCGCAGTGATATGGTAGCTGAATAGCTTTCACTTGGCCGGTTGTTTTAGTTAAGGTTTTTTTTTTGCGTATGAAAATCCGATGACAATAATATAAATTTAATTCACAATCAAAATCTCATTCTACCTCCAACATTATAAAGACAGCTCATCTATAAGGTAACGCCATCAGAGTTGAGGCGAATGATTACACACACAGCTACATAAAGTACTGATTGCAAAAAAGATAGTGAATAAATGAAATGACTGAGTGAATGAAAATGTAAGTTATAAGATCTTATGATGAAATACTTACGCACTACTATGCATATTACAATTTTTCTTTTTTCATATAACCTATTTTTGAAATAAAACAATTTGAAATTGATAAGAAATACTCGCAAAAAAATCGGTATTTTATAAATAGCGGAAAATATGCTTCAATATATTTTATTTTTTGTTTTGTTTGAACTAGATGTATTTTCTGGGTCTCATTCTAAATCCCTAACATCGTTTGTCCTAACACTTTTTTATCTCGGAAACCGTGAATTTTTCAGGAACTTTTTTGTGATTATCCTCTAGAACTCTATAGGTTAGGTCAGGTTTGTTTTATAAAAATCCAGAACAATTAATAGATTTTAAATAAAAAGAGTTAGGACAAACGATCATTCTAAACATTACATTAGGACAAACAATAATTAAGGATTTAGATATAGAGCCGTATTTTCCTAAATTATTCTTAAAGAAATAGGTTGAAGAAATTTTTAGTCAATCTTGTAATTCTATCTCGAGTCTGTTGAACTTGCTATCGGTACGATTAAATGTCAAAGTCCCGCTGTCATTACATAACGTGTTGTTGTGTGCATGGCCTCAACTCTGATGGCGTTACCTTATACCAAAGATGTGCGAGGACTACACTTTCCTAGCCTAGGTTTGGCTATTCAACCAACTTCAAGGAGGAGGTCCTCAATTCGAATGTATGTTTTTTTTCTATTGGTACATTTTTTCTTCGCACACCGCTCCGTTTCCTCGTTTATCTCTGGTGAATGCACAGCATAAAACAGGACTGCCCTAAAAAAAGAGTGTATGGTTTTTGAATGTGCTACCTACCATAAACAATCACAGCTATTGTCACCTTGGCTCATGCCAGCTCATGCCTTGGCTATATTACAATACAATACAATACAATACAATGACTCTTTATTGTACACCAGGAATAGTAAGCAATACAGAAAACAGGTACACAGAGAGTAAGTTACAAGCCTTATCGCTTAAGAGCGATCTCTTCCAGGCAACCCTTTACCAGAAAGAAGGAAGGACTAGTTTACAGCAGGTGGTGCATCAACAGTGGATCAGAAAATTAAAACGCAACAAAAAATAGTACATCTACTCATACATATATCGTACATATAATAAGTACACGTCTAAAACAAATATAAGCATTGGGATAAACAGCCACATATAAATAAATAAACTATAACAAAGCTAATTATTACAAGAAGACAAATAGTACACCTTAAGCATTGATTTAAAGATTGACAGAGATTTTGCCCGTCGTAAGTCAATCGGCAAGGCATTCCACAACCGAATAGCCTGGACAGTATAAGAATAGACATAGAATTTGGAGTTAGAGAGAGGCACGGTAAGGAGAAAGTTCTGAGAGCATCGAATAGAAGTTACGTAGCTAAATCGCTCTTTGAGGTAGCGAGGAGCTGCAGGGTTAAAGAGAATGCCGTAAAGAAGGTGGAGAACGTGAGAGTTACGGCGAAGGCGGATTGGGAGCCACTTGAGCTGTGATCGAAAATTAGAGACATGATCGAACTTACGCAGACCAAAAATAAACCGAATGCATAGATTTTGAATTCGCTCAAGTTTATTAAGCTGCTCTTCTAGTAGATCGGGATAGCAAATGTCAGCATAGTCGAATATAGGGTGCAGCAAAGTTTGAAGTTATATTCAACTGCTGCTATGAAGTAAATCCTTCTTGTTGTGCGTGACAGAATAGTAAGTAGGAATACTTATATCATTTTTTTCTATGGGTCGTTATTAGTCAATATTCAGAAACTTCAGTTGTGTAATGGTGTCAGAATTTACTTCCTAGCAGCCGTTGACCGTAGTTATTTTCCCTTGCTGTTTGTTTTGGTAGACGATTTTTATAACAATGTGGTTGTTACAATTTCAATGAAGAATTAAAAACCGGTGGATAATTGATAAGAAAGCGATCATGTGGTAATTATTTAATACAGTATATTATAGATGGCTTCACTTGTAAATATTCCCGTGTATCGTTGCCGCAGGCCTTGGTAATAGAGTAGTACATCTTGTATAACGAACGAACACCTATGCGACTCGGGCACCAACAGTATATATATGTATTATTTGCATCATGGGTTTGCACAAAAAAAAACAATTTTTAATATGTGATAGCTGTTGTTGCTGTTGCCCATGTCCTGTGTCCATTATTGGAACGCCTATTAATTTCGAAAAGAGAGTCGCACTTTCAACTAAGTATATACTTCGGTCATTTTGTGATATTTTAGTATTAGAAAAAATGTAAACAATCTTGTCGAGTCTTTTAGTTGGAAATTACTTTTGAAAAATAAGTCACATCAAATATATAACTAATAGCAAGGACACATATGGTCACTTAAATTCTTTTGGTTTCATAAGCACTCGTAATGTCCCCGGGTAATAGTTACTATTTCAACCATTTTTATTAAAAAGACGCGCTAATATTGTTTACCCTTTTTCTAATGCTAAAATAAACGAAGTTTAGGTGTCAAAACATGTTCAGGCTTAACAAAAGGTGTACATAAGCCGACCCCCTCTAGTGTTGAATACTTTGACTCTATCACCCTGATACACTTGTACATAACTGTACATTGCTGAGCCACGTGGCTATAGTTATAAAAGAGATCAACCATCGCCAGCAATGTATCTCACCGTATGATATTTCTCGCTCAGTCTGAATAAAGCTTTCGACAGCTATTTTGGGTCATACAAAAAGAAGTAATAAAATCTGTATTTTCTGTGGATATAAACTTAACGAAGACTAAACGAAACATAGCTTTACATTACTGATGTTTTCTTTGAAGGGACTGAAAGTTGGCCAGATAAGCGAAGTGCATGCTTCATGAAATAATTAAACAATTGGCTGTAAACCAATAAATTTTTACATGTCCACAGGAAAGACAATTGAAAAATATGGACAATTAAAAAAAATGTACCCTTTACTTTTTAAATTGAGGAAATTTTGGGGTTATCTTATTTAAAATCACAAGTAACCATTTTTTTTTATAAAGAAAAACAGTGTTCTTATTTTTTGAGTCACTTTTATGACGATTTTTTCATACGGTTTATATGGCTGGTCAGAAAGCTAACACGAAAAAGTTGTGTGGGAAATTAGGGACATTTTTCAATCATCAAAATCAATAGCGCTTTTAATTCTGAGTAAGAAAATCCCAAAATTTGCTCATTTTAAAGACAAAAAAAGGATAAGTACACTTGTTATTGAAAATGTCCATTTTGTCCAATATTAGCTACGAGCTCCAGATTTTTCATGCATCTAATAAAACTCGCATTAGACTGCAATGCTACTTGAACGTCAGAAAACAGATTCTACGTTTCACCGAGGCGAGGCTGAGAATCTGTTATAATTTAATTTCATAAAATAACGTTCTTTCTTTCAGTAAAACCCTGATAGTGCTCTGTTTGAAATGCTGTTGTTGTATTTTTATAATTATAATGGTGTTCTTAGGAGTCTTAATCTACAATCTGATGCAACGAAATATGGGAGACATTTTCCCTTGAACATTTATGACACAAATTTACAGGTGATGACATCCCCATAATTTGGTCACTGTGTATTCTTTTTAGAGTTCCGTACCCAAAGGGTAAAAACGGGACCCTATTACTGAGGCTCCGCTGTCCGTCTGTCCGTCTGTCACCAGGCTGTATCTCATGAACCGTGATAGCTAGACACTTGAAATTTTCATAGATAATGGATTTCTGTTGCCGCTATAACAACAAATACTAAAAAATGGAATAAAATAAATATTTAAGGGGGCTCCGATACAACCAACGTATTTTTTTTTGTCGTTTTTGCTCGATATTGATAACGGCAAGCGGTAG
Source organism: Archips crataeganus (assembly GCA_947859365.1). Lineage (NCBI taxonomy): Eukaryota > Metazoa > Arthropoda > Insecta > Lepidoptera > Tortricidae > Archips > Archips crataeganus. The sequence goes on along the minus strand of OX402057.1, from coordinate 6,071,560 downwards.
ACGCTTGAAATATGTATGTATGTATGTAAACTCTTTATTGTACAAAATAAGGAAAAAAAGAAAAACATTATTGACAACCGTTGAAATGCATGTACAAAGGCGAACTTATCCCATTAAGGGGTCTCTACCAGTCAACCTTTGAGTGGATGAAAGGAGCATTTAGTAAGGGACCGACAAAGAGTAAGTAAAAATAAAACAGTCGGACAAAGCAAAGGCTACAATACAACTTTTAGTAAATACAATACTTACATAAACTCATAATATAAAGAAACCTATTAAAAATATACTACCATATACAGCATATATATTCACGGAATATTTATTTATATATTCACTTTTAAAATAAATAATTAAATTAAAATAAAACAAATATTTAAGGAGGGGTTCCCATACAACAAACGTGATTTTTTGCCGTTTTTATAGATAATGGTACGGAACCCTTCGAGCGCGAGTCTGACTCGCACTTGGCCGGTTTTTTATATAACTACGTAAAACCCGCGTCAATTTTTGACTCGCATACCTATTCGGAAAAGCCGAGTTTAGACCTGCAAGATAAAACGTGCAGTTGCATTGCGTTGCGAGACAGTAAAGCGAAGGAGCAGAACGAGGGTCATGCGAGGTGAAGGCTTTGACCAAATTGGTTTATGGGTTATGCACTGTCCACGGGAAAATAAGTTTTTGTTAAAAAATCCATTTTTGATACAAGTTTTTGTTGCATACTGTACTTTTTGCCTTTGCTATCAAAGTACTCGTCAAGACGAATCAAACGAGACCAAACTCGATGCGGTCGTGTCGTTTTATTACAGAGTTCTTATGGCCACCTTCCAGTTCCATCATCAGATCAGCACGTGTCATAATATTATTCCATTGTCTTGTCATGTACACATGCATGTGAAATTTCAGCTCAATCGGAAAACAGGAAGTGGGTCAAATTTAACTTGCTCGATTTGACCCGTACATAAATACATACATACATACATTGCAAGTTAATAAAAAGATTGTAAAATAGCGTACCTACTTACATCGTATTCCGTGGAACGAGGCCTGTTTTTCGATACTGCGGGATACCTAAAAATTGATTTTGATACCGAGAATCGGACTCATGGCGTACTAGCAAAGATGCGAACAAGCGTGGTGTGGACGAAGCGGGATAAATTGTGTCCCATTAGCTTTTATCCGGCTTCGCTCGCGGCAGACGTAACGAAATTCCGGGATTTTACTAAATTTCCCTGAAAAGTCCCAAAAATTACATCGTCGTTTTCATTTACGCTGTATAACGGGCACCCGAGCAAAATTACAGGCTCTATAGTCGGCGCCATAATTCGAGAGACAACTTTGACAATTCATTTTGCTCAAATGTTGCCACAGACAGGGTAGTGCTGTTCGTGTCGATAATAAATAAAACATTACGGCTTTGGCTACCTGTGGTATTTATTCATTACTTACGGTGATATGATTAAATTAATTTAACAATTTACATTTCATTTCAATATAAGATATCATTAAAGAAAGTAAAAAAAAACCGTCTTATATCAAATCATATAGTCCAGTCGACACTGATTATCGATATCGGCCACATCACTATTTAATTTCTTCTAACCCTGCTAACCCTTTACTTGTCAAGCTTGTCTCTCGAATTATGGCGCCGACTATAGCTAGACGTAGCGGTTCAGATTTTGGAATTTTACATGGATCTCTTGGAAATAACGGGACAAAAAGGAGGTAGCTAAAGTTTGGAAAATTGTTAGTCACAATCGCATTCCCCATTTCTTTCTCTGAAACAGCATAAGATAAGGGTTGAAAGAGATGGCTAATGCAATCGCTAGGGCCTGCGAAACAATACAGCCTCAAGGGTGTCTGAATGTAAAATTTGACTTCCGGTTTGAAAGAAGTTATGCCGCTTTTATATAACTGCTAAGTAAAGAGCTAATCACCAAAATCCTTTACAGTCTAAGATCCGAACTAGAAGGAACCTTTACCCATCTGTTTAAAGGATGAAAATAATTTTGTATCAAATTAATGTATAAAAAAATGACTTTTTCTCGAGTGGGTTGGATAAAAAAATTCTGGCCAGACAATTAATCAAAAATTTAACAAGAAACCTGCTTTCAAATAAAAAAACTGCATTCAAATTTGACCCGTTTAAGAGTTATTACTTATTATTCCAGAGACAGACATTATACACACACACCACACACACACATAGCGGTCAAACTTATAATACCCCTCTTTTTGTGTCGGGGGTTAAAAATACTTTTTATGTAATATTGTACTTACTCGTATGAGTTTAACCCTTTTCCAGGCATAGTTCATATCGATGGCCCCTACGTAAACCATCGAAAGTCAATTTCTACACTTTTCAGTATAGCGTTTTGAAGTTGGTTTATGGTATAATTCCGAAAATATAAATATTACATTGACTTCATATATCCATAATAACTAATAAAGTAAATCTTGCGGGATTTTTATTTTCAGGAAAATTATAATAGTTTTCTGGAAATTTGAAATTCGATAACATACGTCGTGATAAAGAGAATTACATGTATCAAAACTGCCAATTTCGATTTTTTACGCCGGAATTATTTTTAAAGGTCTTATCCAAAATGGTAGTTTCGATTATTTACTTCGACAGTAGTACTGCGGTAGCTAACGTAACTGGTAGTGTAGATGGTCTACGCCACAAAAAAAAATCTCTATTATAGCTATTTTACCCGTTTCAATATAAACGCATAATTTTTTGAGACACTTTTTAGTATTAGTACTTAAATAAAATCAGTATTGTTTTGTTAATTGAAAACTTTATTCAGAAAATCAATTTTTTATTTCTAGAAATCTGACTTTTAAATCACTGTTATCATCACAGCTTATTATTTTATAATTACTGCTTAGTAATGGCTAGTGAAAATCAAAAAAGTTCTAAACAAACTACAGATGTAGTAAATAAATAAAAATTATTATAAGAAAACTCGTAACATACAACATAAATGTATCCAAACGCTCTAAATTACTAAACAAAAAACTTCTCAAAAACTCTTTATTGTACGAATGAATGAATCTTACTTACTTATGAGATAAAAAAACGAAATACCTTTTTGGCTCACTAACTTCAAACAAAATATGAAATATAAGTAAGCATATAAATATTCTAATCAGAATCGTCAACATTATCACCAATACTGTACTGTAATGAATATATTTTTTTTTAAATATTCTTTAGGTGATAGGTATCACCCCCGATTGACATAAAGAAATAAGATCTTTATATTTTGCATCTGTAACAGTCAGCAGGTTACCATATGCCATCTTAAGTTCAGCGTCATCATTCATTATTTTCCCACTTCTTCTGGTAGTGATAACTGTGTTTAAGCAAAATTGCATTCAAAAGACAATTCGGTGCATTTTTTTCTACCCTGACCTCTTTGACTTTGTTTCATATTACAAAAATTTTCGCTTATATTATAATACAGCAAGTCCAACATCTCCAAGTGGACAATTCAATATTAAAAGTCAAATGTACCACAAACAACTTCGGGTGAATTTTGAGCTACTATTTTGTCATCTGCTTTAAATTTTCTTGTATTTTTTTTTATTTTCTATATGCTGAGATTGGGCACTTATTTGATCTTCAGTCGGGTTTGCCTCATTTGAAAATGCATGACATTTGTCGCAAATGTCTTTCTTTAGGACATAGAATCCAACGTTCATGTGCTCATTCACTATATCAGTGTTAGTACTGACGTAGTGTGACAGATTTACTTTTATAGTTTGGCAGCTGATTCCATTCTTTGTACAAGGAAAACATTTTTTTGAAGGATACGTTATTATTCAGATAAAGTTTACTACAACTGTCTATTACTTTTTTGGTTGCCTTTCGGTAAATTTATCTACATATTCCCACTGCTGAGTATGTACCCCTAATTTCCGAAAATTGGTTAATATTCTTTGCCGGGTGTCGGTATCAAATTTATCGTAACATTTTAATTTGCACGTAGAACGACACATCTTTTTCTTTTTTTCCTGGGTTTGCTTTGAATGTAGACATTCTCTTTTGGTTTAATGAAATGGTCGAGCTCGGCGAATCGCACTCTGATACTGTTATAAGAGAGCTAACGCTAGCTATGGGGCCTGGACTACTGGTAGGTGTAGGTAGTTTCCCGGATTCAGTCGGCAGTGGTGTCAATGGAGAAAACGAACTTCTAATGTTGCTTATTATCTTCAGTTTGGCTTTGTATTGAGATTTCAAAGTCTTGTAATGGGGATGGCACTGAAGTATTTACTGAGCTACTTAAAATAATTGACTCCTTATCACTGTTTATTGCAATTAGTACTTTTTCTACCGTCGCTTCCAGAATAGAAAAATGTGGCGTAGCCAAGTTTCTGTCTGAAGATAGTTCTTCGTCAACTATTCCCTCGAGGGTGGCCCATTCTGTGTCTTCAAAGGTACAAGTTGCAGGTAGCGAAGAATCTGAAAAATACTAGGTACCTAATGATAGTTTGATATTCTGATCAACACAATACAATATCGAATCTGCCAGTTTCGATACAAAGTTAACGGCAAATTCCAACGTACAATATTGAAACTGGCAGTTTCGATACCAAGTCAATAGTAAATTCCAACGTACAATATTGAAACTGGCAGTTTCGATACCAAGTCAATAGTAAATTCCAACGTACAATATTGAAACTGGCAGTTTCGATACCAAGTCAATAGTAAATTCCAAAGTACAATATTGATACTGACAGTTTCGATTATTTAAGTCGGTAATACTATTAAATGTTCATAATTAATAATTATTTGTCAATAACTTGACCGTAACTGCACACTCTATTCCTATTAACAACGTAAAATACACAATCTTTTTAAAATATAATCAAACTTACCAGCTTTAGGTTTTTCACTATCGGTGGTTGCACTGTCTTTTGTTATCAAACCAAGATTTTTTAGATCTCGACGCATTAAATCTGTTGTTCCCCATTATTACGTGTTTTAAAAACAAAAATCATAGTAAAATTGTAACGTTATTAGCTGATTGGTCGCTTGTTGGCAACTGATCGCCTCGCGGGCTTGTGCGACGTATACTATTGAAGCTGTTAGTTTCGTCTCGTTTACACGACAACTATTCCCACGTAAACAATCGAATGTAGACTTACGATGACCTACTACGGAAATGTTATAATGTTTTCGATGTTTTACGGCTCAAATATCTGCTTGAAAATAAGAATTTTCTTTTTTCCTTTCGGGGGTGTAAAATATGGCTTAAAAGAAGTAGATTACACGAATAAAAAAAACGGCAATTTTGAGTTTCGATGATTTACGTAGGGGCCATCGATATATAGCGACCACAAAAATCTACACAAAGATTCGGACAAGACGGAAAGAAGACATGGTAGAAAATCAATCGAATATGTTTAAAATATGCTTGTTGCAGCATATCTAAATAGCCGGAGCCTGGAAAAGGGTTAAACACATTAGTGAAAACCGCATATTTCTAGGCTAAGCCGTTTCTGAAATTAGCGCGTATAAACGCACAGATAAACAGACAATAATTCTAAACATCGTTGTTTTAGGTTCTATTGCGCTAGTAAATAGGCTTATAACAGTATTTCTCAAATATTTTCAACTTACAGGTATATACTTGTGAGAATTTTTTTATTTGTTTAGAATAGATTAAATATAATTATAAATAAACATCATTATTATTTTTTTAGGTTTTTGTAGTCTGGCTAGGAATTTCTTAGCCAACCCACTCGAGATATATTTTTATCATATAAAATGATTTTCATCCATTACTAAACAAATGGGTGAAGGTCATGTGTGGTGCGGATCTTCTACTGTTATTATTGCTGTATAAAATTCTATAAAAATATCGTTTCTTTCAGTTGTATATCGTATTCGGGAATATTCTTATGCTATTGCTTATACTTCGTCATCTTGACGTTTCTAATGATAGTGATTTATGAAGGAGTTCGATCGAAGTGGCTGCCCTCCTTGCCTTAACTATGTCTACCGACTTGCGCTTATCTGAGACCTGAATCTAATATCGATTGCAAAGAGATTTTGTTTCTGCTCAAGCGGTTTCATGCGCGATGTTGATGATGATGAGTCATGTACAGTCTTTCAAAGCCAAACTAACAGGTTAGATGACACATGAATGATCCTTGGCATTAGTTGGTGATTGAGTTCTGTAGCCAGAATGGTAACACCGGGACCTTCATTGCTTCGTCATGTCTATTCGTTTTATTATCCGTTTTCGTCATGTCTATCCGATTAACGTCATTGTTCGCAATATCGTGGACATGACTGGAATATTAATTAAGTACTTAATTAATTTCTTGAAATTACATTTGAATTCATGGAGTTATCAAAAATTTAAAGTTGTCCTTAAATGTACCTAATCCAAATTTTGAGACACACAGTATTTAGAAGAGAAAATAAACTCTGAAATATACCTACCGGCACAACAATATTCTTATTAAGTTACTTAAATTTGATTCATTAACGAAAAAATCAATTGATTGCGAGCGGATTTTCTCAAAACTTAAGTAAGTACTTAAGTATATTTATGCTAATAAAAATAAATCACATAAAATTAGGGATAATTACTGTTTAGATACATTATGAAAAATATTTGTGTTACTATTTACTTACTAGGAATCAAATTTTAATCTCAGGTAAGAAATGAAGTAATTGATTATTATTTTTACACATTATTGCGAACAATGACGCTACTCCGTCTGATCCTTTCACGAGTAATTAAATTAATTAAGAAATTTTAATATCTACATTTGTCTACATTTGCTTTACAGAAAAAACAGTCAGACATGACGAAGCGATAGAAAGTAGGTAAAAGTTCTTTTGATGTAAGTGAGTCTAAAGGTCAGTAAGAAATGTTTTTCCTGTTGGTTTCAGCATATACCTATTTTACTGTTTCACGAGCTGTTGTTGCTGTATTTCACTGCTGCTGCTGGTCATCTTCATCGCGTTCTGTTATTATTCGTTGCGAGTGATTTTTCCTGAGGTCTTTTAGAATGTGAACGGTATGGGTGCGTAAAATATTTTCTTTATGCTTAGCACGTAAGAAATACATAAATTCGTTAGCATCTTGACCGAATATACTGTTTATTCACAAAATTATAAACTTCGGAGCAGTCTGGGTGGTCAAAAATATCTGAACACACGCATTAGGTACGTGATTGACAACGCGGTGGGTAGGTGAATGTTTCAGCATGCGTCCCAGATTGGCGAAGACCCGGGTTCGACCCCCGCTCCAGTATTTCTTTTCTGGTTTTTTTTAATGTGCTTTAGTTACAGTATTAACGTATTCGTTGCCGGCTGCTGTGAGACTCGAGATTTCTTTAGCTGCCACAAACGCACATGTGCGTTGAAACAACTGCCTAACTATGACAACAGCACCAGGCGAAAGTCATCAAAACACATATGTATTATTATGCGTTCCCGACAGTGACTGCGTTGAATAGTGCGGTCGTGTTCAGTTGTTTATGAGAACCTATTCAAGGTCCTAGATAACTCCGATGTTTATGGTAGTGATTGTACTAAAATAAAATATGGGGGCACGTGTAATAAAGACCGGACAGCCCAGAAACTACTGAGACCACATCTGTATTTGAGTCGTTTTCAAAAAATTTGTACACAATTAAGGGATTAATTAAAAACAAAATTTAATTAATTGTTTTTGTGTATCGGAGTTACCCATATACTTTATATGACTAACTTTCGTTACACAAAAATAACGATCGTGATTTTTGTTTTGATTAAGCCGTTAACTATGTACCTATATATTTTTTTTCAAAACGACCCATTTACGCACACAGAAGAATTATACCTACGGATTCCGTTTACAAACTCATTCATAATAATAACGCAGAGAAACTTCGAATTTATGATTATTCCAAGTTAAATTATTATAGAGATCTACTAACATTACCTAATAAGTGATTATGTATTACTAACAATAATGGATTGAAAAGTCTGAATAACCTATAAATATTCATATTATTATTATTATTATAAGTGAACTAAATCTAATTTTGAAAATCAAAAATCATCAGAAATAGTATGTAGGTGCGTTGCCTGAAACTGAGAAGTTAGATTTATCAATTCTGTTTTTTTTTTCAGACTATATATACCATGTCATGTGATACGATAATGTCGCAGTGAGGAAGATTAAGAATTATAAGATTAATGCCGGACTCCAAAAGTATTAATTTTAAGAATAATATGTTCCATAACGTTTTTCAGATCGGTCAGACAGATTTCATACAAAACTCAATTTTAGGAGAGTGCGACACTGTTGGTTTTCATATCATAATTACCAACTAAAATTAAAATATAATAATGGTCTAAGGACCATTTTTCGGTGGTGGTGGATATTTCACGCGAATTCTATTTTATAAGCGTTCAAGGAAAATAGCTATTGTTTACATTTTGATATCATGTTGTTATTTTGTAGAACTTATTTCAGTTTTGTGTACAAATATATTTGTTATTTTAATATTCATTTTGTTTTACTAAAACCTAATATGGTTACATTGGGATGGAATAGAATCAGTAGCAGGAATTCAAAAGACATTTAATTTTAATGTAAATATATGTATATATATATATATATATATATTATGTACAGTCGAACCATTTGATTTCTGACCCCACGTAGAACGTTTTCACAGTAAGCGTCATAATAATTTGGCTTGTCATACAATGCGATGTTACTTTTTTTTTTTAGGTTTACGTTTGGCCTCAATCTCGTTTGATGGAAGGCGAAGATGAGGCCTAAGATGGTACACGTTTGCCTAGGTGTGTGTTCACTTTGAACTTTTCTGTAAAAAGTTCACGTGGGTCACGATTCAGTTGGTTCGATGGTACCTACCTAAGGCCATCTGGCATAAAGCTTTGTCGCTCTTCCTTCATCAATCGTAAAAAAAATATCTGTTTCATCATCATCAGCCTATTGTCGTCCACTGCTGGACTAAGGCCTCTCCCATGGTACGCCACTGAGCACGATCCTCGGCCACTCTGATCCAGCTCTGTCTGTATCTATTTGTTGCAATTAAAAAGAGTTACAAGTTTTGCTTAAATACTTATTATTTAAATACTTATCTTTCATTATTTAAGATTTTATAAACTAAGGAGAACGCTAAGGAGTGGAGTTCCCTGCCTGCTACTGTATTCCCTGAACATTACAATCTGGCCGTTTTCAAGTCTAGGGTGAATGAGCATACTAGGCAAGCGTGCTCCATCGTAGGCTTCACCTTTGCTTTCCATCAGGCGTGATTGTGGTCAAACGCAAGCCTATATTGTATAGAGATTGTATAAAAAAAAATCTAGATAAGTACGACGTGTCCAAACTTTTTGACAGCACTGGCTGTCTGTCATTAGTACTGCTTTCCCTATATTGCAAAAATATGTAAATTTTTCCGTCACTAATCATAACTGCTTTTTAGAAAAAGCTTAAAATTCCGATCCAATTTGTGTTACTTCGCAGTTAATAACATTTCGGGACTAATTCCCAATTTTCCGAACACGAGTTAAATTTAAATGCTAATCCTTTGGCTTTCCCGAAGAGTTGAAAAGATTAATAATATGTGCCCCCAAAACCCTTATCCGTTTACTGTAAATTTGAAAACTGGAGTTCGGTCAGAAAAAAAGTGCTTACATTTTTACAATGTGCCACCAGCGATTAAATCCCGATTCGTCGGATACTTGTTTCGTCGGAATTTTAAAATCACGAGTAGTACTCATTTATTTATTTATTTATTTATTTATTTGGTTCACCAACAATTGTTTACACTAGTAATAGCAATACATACATTTCATTTAGCTTATACGGGCAAAGTGTAACAATCACTTACAGGTAAACACAGCATGCAATTATATAGAGAAAAAAATTATAAATATAGTTATTTAACTGTGACTAGCTTACAAGTTTAGTTCTCATCAAATTTTCACTGACTCAAGCTTATATGAGATTAACTATATTTACTAGACTCCTACGTACACCTATTTTAAATTTGCGTATCGAATCAGAGTGTATATCCGTATTGTGGCTACAACTATTTAAAGTCTTGCACAATCTCGGGATGGGTAAATTACTGCCGAGGACTGTGCGCCTGAGTGGAGCGCAGAGCTTGAGCGTGAGAGTGGGCTTGCGGGGCATTCGGGATGGAGCCCGGAATGACAAAAGGGATAATAGCTGTGGACAATCTATGTCGTTTCGCAAAACCTTGTACAGAAACACCGCGTCTGCAATATTTCTACTCAAAGCTAGCGACTCCAACCCATAGTGCTGCAACCTTTGTTTGTAAGAAGTTACTTTTCTTGTATTACCCTCCGAAAAAGTTAAATGACTTAGAAATCGCTTCTGCACTCGCTCCAATCGCAGTGAATGCGTAGCGTAATGCGGACGCCACACCACACTGCAGTACTCGACGATACTTCTGACAATTCCAGAGTATTCATAAGTATTCATAATGGAAAAATTGTCTTTATTTTTAGTCATTTTTGTGACTTTTTTCATACTGTTTAAATATGACTCGTCACAAAACTACGACACAAAAAATGTAAGGGAAATTATTTAGGGACATTTTTTCACTACCAAAAAATTATTGATTCTGAATAAGGAAACCCTGAAATTTTCTCATTAAAAAAAGTAAAGGCACTTTATGCTGAAGGAAGATCCCAAGCATCGAATAAAGAAGAAGAATCCGATGACTCTGGAACTAATCCATTGAGCGAGGAAATGTTGTCAACGCTACGCAGCGCCACCGTCGTGCACGTAGCCAATAGGCGACGAAAAATAACGCCTCGCTTGCAGATTTCCCGTTACGTGTTTTCTCCATAGGAAATTATGGAGGAAAATGATTTTAATTCACAAAACCTCGGTGCTTATAATGCTGAGCTTTCAGGCATGGGATTATGCATATCAAGTTATAATTAAAGCGCAGTTGAGCGTTACTTTGTTACGATGCAATATAAACTAAGACAAAGTATTAAGTTTTAACGACCGCTTTAGCCTAGTTGGTAGTGACCCTGCCTACGAAGCAAGAGGTCCTGGGTTCAAATCCCGGTAAGGGCATTTATTTGTGTGATGAGCACGAATATTTGTTCCTGAGTTAATGATGTTTTCTATGTATTTAAGTATTTATTTATCTATATAAGTATGTTTATCGTCGTCTAGTACCCATAGTGCAAGCTTTGCTTAGTTTGGGACTAGGTCGATTTGTGTAAGATTGTCCCCTAATATTTTATTTATTCAGTTGCGTAAGTATCAAAGATTTCATAAGAATAATGGACAAATAATATTATTTAACATAAATAACACCTGGACATGTTCACCGATGAATTCCTATGAACCCTTGGTTTAATTAAGTAATTTATTGTTCTTGTTCACGAAACACATTGGTAGAGTGGAAGAGATCATCATCATTACATCATCCTAACCCTATGTCTCACTGCAGGACCTAGATCTCCTCTCAAAATAAGAGGGTTTGAGCCATGATTCCTACGCGGCCCCAGTGCGGATTAGGAACTTCACACACACCGTTGAATTTCTTTGCAGGTGTGTGCAGGCAGGTTTTTTCACGATGTTTTCCTTCATCGTAACACTCGTGGGTAAATTTCAAATGAAATTTCGCACATAAATACAGTAAAACTCAGAAGTGTGAGCACTTGAGAACCAATAGGTCAAAATATAAGGCTACCACAGCTTTTTTGGAAAATGGTGGAAGAGATACAAGTTTTTTATTACTTGTATTCAGTGTAGCATTCGCAGTAAAAACCACGGCAGTAAAATAAAATAATAGATCCACGATCGTTTAATGTTTCATACACTACAAGGCCACTTTACTGAAGCGAGATCATCTTGAGCAGCCAATATTAAAATTATAAGCTTGAAAATTTAATAACTCTTCTATCCTAGTTTCGCACTTGAAGGGTCGTAAGAAAACTTTAAATTTACGATACTCGGGAAATCAGAACACCCTTGTGGAGTGTGACATTGTTAGAGGAACCGGGTAGTAAAGTAAAGTGGGTTCATTTTATTTCGTTTGATGCTAATTTTAAATTAAATTTTTAGTATTTGTTGTTGTACAGGCAAATTGTCCTTAAATTTCAGCTATCAATCTATTACGGTTCTTGAGATACAACACTGTGACAGACGGAATGCCCGACGATGCATAGCGTAGCGATATTAATATGGTTCCGTTTGTCACATTTCGAGCGCTTTCTAATACGGAACCCTAAAAATAGGAAAGCAATTCAAAAATGGCTACAACAATGTCAATACCAGACTAGTTTGCCTGCTTGGAAGCAACGAACCGACGGTGTTTGTGTAGTTCCGTCGGATGCAGCTACAATCACGTTGTCTTCTTAATCTGACTAGACGTGCTGTCTTATTCTACGTAAGTTCGATCATGTCTCTAACTTTCGATCACAGCTCAAGTGGCTCCTAATCCGCCTTCGCCGTAACTCTCACATTCTCCACCTTCTTTACGGCATTCTCTTTAACCCTGCAACTCCTCGCTACCTCAAAGAGCGATTTAGCTACGTAACTTCTATTCGATGCTCTCAGAACTTTCTCCTTACCGTGCCTCTCTCTAACTCCAAATTCTATGTCTATTCTTATACTGTCCAGGCTATTCGGTTGTGGAATTCCTTACCGATTGACTTACGACGGGCAAAATCTCTGTCAATCTTTAAATCTATGCTTAAGGAGCACTATCTGTCATCTTGTAATAGTTAACTTTATTATACCTAGTTTATTTATTTATTTATATGTGGCTGTTTATCCCACTGCCTATATTTATTTTTGACGTCTGTTATATGTACGATGTATGTATGAGTAGATGTACTATTTTTTGTTGTGTTCAATTTTCTGATCCACTGTTGATGCACCACCTGCTGTAAACTAGTCCTTCCTTCTTTCTGTTAAAGGGTTGCCTGGAAGAGATCGCTCTTAAGCGATAAGGCCGCCTATTGCTTGCCTTGTAACTTTCTCTCTGTGTACCTGTTTTCTGTATTGCTTACTATTTCTGGTGTACAATAAAGAGTCATTGTATTGTATTGTATTGTATTCTGTAAAACCCAGTTAAGACCTGCAAGAAAAATTGTGCAAGTTGTATTAAATAGCAGCAACATTTATTTTCCCAAGAAATCGTCATCAAGGTTCGCTACTAATCCTTAACCGACGACCACAACCATTCAGTCAATAGTCTAGGAACTTGGAAGATACCTATAGGTACAGTTGGGGGGAAGAACCTTCAACCACCTTAAACCTTAAAGTTTACATTTGCTTGCAGTAAGGCAATTGGCAGTCCTGTCAACAGTTTATTTCAGATTCTATGATTTTTAAGATATTTTTTTATGACTTGATAAATAACTTTTCTAACTGACGAAGTTTTTCGTACCCTGACTGTACTTGTGTAATTTTTTTTACTCAAGAATTTGGACAATGGACATCAGGCGTTACTTGGCTTATGTCCATCAATTATCATCGTGGTCCTTCGCCAACACCATGCGGTTACAAGGTTTTTGGTTCCTTTAAGGAATTAGAATGTGTTCAATTTGGGTTAACTGTAAGCACAGGTCGCTGGCTGAGTATAACCACCTCTACGAGCGCGTCCCTGTGCCCGCTTTTTTCTCTGATTATGAAAGACAATAGGTACGCTTTTTAAAACGTAGGAAAGCAGGCAGGTGTCACCGCGAACAGAGCTCAAAGCCCACGCTATTATGAAAATAAGCCGGCCTCGCTCTCTACCAATTTTAATTAAGCTCCGTACACTTTGGGAAATGTCCCTTTTTAACTAACTTCGACACGGCGAAATGTAATTTACACCGTTTTTACGAAAAATGTGTCTTCCAATTAAGTAGGTCAGCGGAGTTTGTTTAAGGTAATTGTTGTTTAATTATGTTAATACTTGGCTTATTAATTCCATAACAGACACTCTTATAGCTCAATGTTCGCATTAAATTTTAATTCAACTTGTTTTTGTTGTTGTGTGTAGAAGCTATTTATTTTTACTGTGTACTTACTCGGTGCATCTGTACCTACCTACCGAACATTGTGTGATCTCAGATGCGAGCCACGGCACGTGCGTTTTTATGTGAATTTATGTATTTATTTTTGCAGTGTGTGTTGTCTAAATGGTATCGTAAAATTAAATTTAATATTCAACATGAGTTACAAATAAACACAAAATGTCTCATAAAATTAAAACAGACCTTCATTTTGTGTCTTGCGACGTAATTTTTTTTCGTCCCCCTTTGCACATTAATTTGTCCATTAAATTGAAAGATAAAGATTAATAGAAATTTATTGTCAGTAACTGCGATCTTATGACAAATAAATGGTCCAACAGTATAAAATGTATTAAGTAAGTACAGTAAATTTTAATTTTAATAATATAAAAACAAAAGTATTTAGCAAAACTTCTAATGTTTTCACGAAACAATTATTTTCATATTACTTTGCGTTTTTTTTTTGTTACTCATTGAATACTTAATTATGAATGAAGTAGGTAAGGACACGTTAAAACGGGAAACAAATCCACCATGCACGTATATCCGACAACCTATACGCGTCACATCGACTGATCCTTTTACAGTCGATTTCAAGTTTTCCAGCTATAAATAACGACGTCTTGTTGGTGATAATTTCTCTCGAGAAAAGGGTCAGGGCCCTAGGGTGCTTTCAGACCCGATTGGCTACGATGAGACGCCTACAATCTTAAATATTAAATGAACAATGAACAAACTCACCCAACAATTCACCGACGGGAATCAATCTCATTTAATTTACCTAAAGCGGCTTACAATTAAGAAACGTCGATACCATTCATCGAACGTTATGATCAATAGAGTAAAAATGTCATCGTCATTTATTTGAAAAATATTCCGCCAAACCTTGCTATTGCTGCCTTTTGATTGGCCAGCCAGGTTAAAACACGAAAATCAGGCAAGCAGGACTGTTATAGACATTAGACATTAGACAATGTAAAAAAGGGATCCCTTGGTTTCGCATAATTTAATAAGTCATAATGCATCATTCTTCATAATCAACGTTATTCATAAAGTGATTTATTTCTGAATCAGTATTTTTTCAGGACTTTTTTAAATGCCATCTTATAGAATGCAGTAGGTTAGGTTAGTTACTTTATGAGTAACGTTGATTATGAAGAATGATACATCATAACTTTTTAAATTATGCGAATCCATAGAGACCCGTAAAAAAGTAATTAAATAATCATAATTAAAATTTCTCCTAAGGAGTTCTATCTAAAACTATACCACATTATGAAGGATACTTAAATTTTGTTCGTTAATTTAGTAGTTTATGCTCAGTTTTTACTAACTGCATTTACTAATTATACACATAGACATAGGTTGATTAGTCCTGTCATTTCATAAATTTATTAGTAATAAACACTAATTCTAATAACTAAAATTTGTTCAGTAGGTTTGTTCCGTGTAGGGGATAAAGTAAACGTATCGAAAAGAGTGCTAGAATGCTACCTAGTACCCACAGCCCTAATTATTAGAAAAAAACTCGCAATAAGGCTCATTGATGCCACGGGGACTGAAGAGCTGACTGCTTCCTCGTATGAGCAGCATTACTAGCGTTTTTGGATCCATGCCGCGGGAGGACACTTTTGTAATTTTTGTTCCAGTTTTAGCTTAGCTACTTTTATTTTATTTCAATTTTATAGTTTTTATTTAGTTTAAATTCTTGTATAATTTCATTGATTTTATTTATATTGTCTTTTGTAGCGGAATTGAATTGCCAGTAGGTATTACCGGGTATTGGCAGATATTTGTATGCAAAATACGAATGTTTGTTCTTGGGTCTTGTTTGTTTAATATGTATTTAAGTATGTATCTATCTATATAAGTATGTTTAGCCGTTGTTGTACCCATAACACAAGCTTTGCTTAGCTTACTTTGGGACTGGGTCAATTGGTGTGAATTGTCCCGTGATACTTATTTATTTTATTTATTTATTTATTTATTGGTTATGTGCTCGATATTACTATTTGATAATTTATGAGATCAATCGACAAGGTCGCAAACCGAGCTTCAGCGGGGCGTGAAGTGATTTGGAATATTAATTAGGAAATAATATAACGAAATGGGCTACTTATTTTATTCATCTCGACCTATATACGACCCACCGGAGGGTACAGGCCTCCTCTCAGAATTAGAGGGCTTGCGCTGTAGTTTCCACGCAGCGCGCGGGCCCAGAGTGGATCGGAAACTTCGCACAAACCTTTAAATAACCTAAAAACACTGAAAACGATTAAAACTATCCTAATAAAATAAATAATATTTGAAATTTATCATGAGCAAGAAAACTTCGAGAGAAAACCTACATGGCTGATTCAAATAAAAGTGGCACGGCAGGCTAAAGTTAATTCAAAAAAATAAAAATTAGTTTTTTTACTTTGTTTGCATAAAAACAGCTTCTTGGTGTTTCATTTGTTACGAATATGTTAAAGGGAACAAAGTATTCGTAAAAACTTAAGAGTTATGGGTTCTTGAAATATTGACGAAGCAGGCTAAAGTTAAATTAGACAGACTAGTAGTGAAAAGTTACCAGGTTAAAGAGAATTATATCAAAAATGAAAAGAAATGTATTATAAAGTAATCAATATATTTTTATTACGTCTTATAAAACAAAGGAATATTAAGAAGAAATAGTTACTTAACGAAGTTATTCCAAGAATGATATAATTATTGATATATTCTACTATTATTTTAAAAAAAATAGGAATTCGAACTTTGTGAGCCTTTAAGTAATTACGCTTTATTTTATAAAAAAAGGTGAACAATTTACATGTCTCAAAAATTAGTATGAAAATAAATGTTGGAAAATAACTATCAAACTGCTAATGTCGTCATTTCTTGTAATAAAAATGTACAAAAAAAACAATAAGTTTATATCTTAAGACTAGCCTAAGTGTAGTCGAAAAATCCGTAAAGGCAAAGGCGCAAAGGTACCCATCACACTTGCCGCGTTATCACGTTGAATGGCGATGGACAACCTTTGCATCGGTACGAACCCGCACGGCCATCAGATCCCCTTTATCTAATGCGACGTCCCACTTCCCTAATAAAGGCAATAGCCTCCGACCCCTAGCACCCAGTAGTCTCAAATGCAAGGGGTACAAAATAATAGTTACCGCCCAGGGCCGAATATTTTTCCCACTTCCTGTCAGCGGCAAAATCTGCAGCGCCCCCAGCTGTACGGTGCACCGTTTGGCTGAGGTGTAAGGTGGCGAAAGTGCTGACGCATGTGGCGTCCCACAGCAGACACTTTCCCTTCTGCCACGGTACTAAAGTTAGGCCGTCTGACCTTTTGTCATCGGTGCGGCAGAGGCCTGGCGGCTCCATAACGCAAGGGATCTTGGCGGATATCAAAGCCCTCCTTAAAATGTAATTGAGAGCGTGGTGACACGGAAATCTTCCCGAACAACGATAACAACTCAATGCGTGATGGCCATTTGCTTCCACCATGGAGCCGCAGATGCATTTATAAGGCACATAAACGTCGCAGCCTAGGCGGAGAGCAACTGCAACCCGCAATGAGTCGTTGTCCAGGAGTGTTCCCAAATGAGGAGCAGGCAAAACCTGCAACCACGCCCCCGCTTTGACTCGTGACACCGACTTTGGCCTGGCCAAATTCGCCCCCACGGCCACACCCATAAGCCTTTCAAGGGCGTCCCCAGCCCCCACATCGTCCCAAGCTCGCTGCACTTAAGGAGTCCTGGGCAGCGACCCAGCTGGGTAACAACAATCCCTCCACCTTGCCAATGCATCATCCGCAAACGGAATGGTAACCCTGTCTCCATGAGAGTTTAAAATTTTAGAGACCAGGCCACCAGCTCCAAGCGCCGACGCTAGGAAGGCTGGCAAGCCGACATCCCCTGCACACCGCATACCGAGGCCACCGTAACGTATCGGCAAAGACGCTTGGATCCACTGCTCATCCGAAAGAGACACATTTAAAATAGTTTCTGCCGCATCTCTCAGCTCTACTATTTTATACGAATGAATTTTTACAAACTGTAAAAATTTTACGTTATAAATAGGATCACCACAATTTTATTTTTATTTTTTGAGCCAATGGTTTAACTTTTAGAGGGGGGGAGGGAGACGCCTGACTCCAACAAAAATTTGCAAAAGCTGATATTTTGCGAACTGATCACTAAAGCCACTATGGGATATTTGCGAAAAAAAAATCATGCCTACTTTTTACGTGTACATATGAGGCGGTACGCTAAAAACATATATTTTTTAAATTTTGCTTTACCCCTTTGTTGGCGTAATTAAAACATATATTTACGCAAAATTACAGCTTTCTAGTACTAACTAGTACGCGGATGGATAAACAGACAGACAAAGCGAAATAAGTGTTCAGTTTAATAAAATAAAAAGCAATTCTCTACATTTACTTTGGTAGAACACTTTTAGTACTACTTAAAAAAAACGTCCATAAAGTTATTCTCAGAAATTATATGCAATTTTTAAAGAAAATCATTTTAGTTTTCTTTAGCCTGCCAGTAATCACATCAGCCTGCCCACATTTCACTTTATTCTGCAATGAGTCACTTTAGTCTGTGCTTCAGTTACAGACTAAAGTGACACAGATTAAAGTGAAAAGTGGATTCAAAAGACATTTACTCCAAAACCGTCAAAAATATGAATGTGCCACTCTTAGTAACGTAAGTAAATACATCATAATATCACATTAAAATGATTATCTAATAACGTCCCATATAAATAACATAAAATAATCGAGGCAATGTAAAGTTAACATACCCGTTACAAACTCCAGTTTGCCGCCTTCGATCACTAATCGCCACAAAACTATGCCCGAAAGTCTCCAACCGTTCCTTACGGCGACGAGCCAGACCCTGGCCGAATGTTTACCGATGATTGAGGTGTGCCTATCATTCTCCGTTTGTGAGTGAGATGCAACAACGCGAACACACAGACTACAGTGAAAAAATCGCTGGACAAACTTTGAGTGTGAATATTGATGTATAAAAATGATTTATTTAAGAGCGCATCATTATTAAATGAATATCATATTATTGTTTTTGCAATATATTATAAAATATATTTTGTGAAATAGTACACAAATAATTCACAGGCCTAAAACCGGGAGCATGTCCCTTTTGGACAAGACAGACTACAGTGAAAGTCGGTACTTATATTTATTTATTTTTTAAAGTAATAAGGTTAAATAAATAAAATGGCCTGGCCTCGATGTAAAAGGTCTATGTTTAAGTATGTCAATTTTTATTTTTTATGAAAAACGTAAATTTAACGTACTTTGTATTCAAAAACTCTTTGGCAGATTATGACGCCACTTTTATTAGAATCACCCACATACACTTGCGAAGAAATTCAATGGTGCGTGTGGAGTGCCTACTCCGCACTGGGCTCATGTAGGAACAACGTACGGCCCAAGTCCTCTCATTCTTAGAGTTTTGTGCCCCGTTATCGGACATTTATAAGCTGGGATAACGATGATGATGACAAAGCAGCAGCGCTCTCTATGTTGCTTCTATCAAACTTTCGACTGATGGAGGCCTGTGCCCTGTAATGGGGCGTAAAAGGCCGGGATGATGTTAAAGAAAATATAATAGGGGCACGGTGTTCCTCCCGCTAAAACGAGCAAAACAAAGGCACGACCGCACCATCATTTTCTCGAAGCAACTCAGGCTATTTTCAACCTCCTGTAATTTTGTGATGCCTGTTTCATTGCACATTTAACGGTTCATTCTTGTTTTTATTAATCGCGAAATTCCTGTATCTAAATAACTGAGATTTAATCAGATCCGTTTAAAGGTAGTATAGATAAAATACTTAAGTAAAGGACCTTGTTGCATATAGTATAGGTAACGCCACGAGAGTTGAGGCGAATGATTACACACACAGCTACATAGTGCTGATTGCAAAAAAGTAGTGAATGAATGAAATGAGTGAGTGAATGTGAAGTATATGATCTTATGGTGAAATACCTACGCAATACTATGCATTTACCTACCTATGATTTTTCTTTTATCATTATACTTAACCTATTTTTGAAATAAAACAATTTGAAAGTGATAATAAATATTCGCAACAAAAAAATCGGTATTTTAAAAATAGCGAAAAATATGGTAGGTATATAAATAAATAAATATCAAAATATTTTATTTTTTGTTTTGTTTCAACTAGATGTATTTTCCTAAATAATTCTTAACGAAATAGGTTGAAGAAATTTTTAGTCAATCTTTTAGTACACTGTTGAGTCTGTTAAACTTGCTATCGGTACAAATAAATGTCAAAATCCCGCTGTCATTACATGATATTATGTTGTTCTGTGCGTGACCTCAACTCATGTGACCGTATACACAATCTGACGTTCCATATTAGAAAAATAACTTAAGCTCCATATCAATTCTGTGCACTACTACATGCAACAGGTCCTTTACTTAAGTTTTTCATCTATAGTTAGCAGATAAAGGAGAACATTTTATCGATTCCCTAGGTAACCCGATATCCTTGAACGCACACACTAATTGAGGTGGGCTTCCGTGTGTAAGTAACCATAATTGTGTAATGATTGCCTTCTACGCGCGTTAAGTTATGAGGATCAAGCGGGATGGATAGAGAAAAGAAAACTCATAGAAGGGTCATTATGGAAACATGTCTAAGAACCATCGCCAAGAAACCTGCTTTCTATTTAAAAAAAACCGCATCCAAATCGGTTCACCCGTTTAAGAGCTATGATGACACAGACGGACACACAGACAGACAGACTGTTGTGTCAGGGGTTAAAAATGATGACAGAAATGGAACGTCACTTTGTCATTGACAGTTGTTTGTTTACATTTTTGATGTCTAGTGTCCGTCCATGACGCCTTACATAATTGTTATTGCATTATATAATTTAATTTAATTTATTTAATCTAAATTGGAATAATGTAAGTGGATAAGTTGTAAGCTTGTATTGAAAATGTTCTATTCTTGTTTTTTACACGCTTTATATTAGCTTCACCTGTATGTTTGTTTTTTTTTGTCTTATTAGGTGTGGTCGACCGGGTACTTGTTTTGCCATTTGTAATGACAGTTCCTACATCAGAATGAAAGCAATAGGACTGAGGGGTTACTGCGAAATTCAATGTTCGAAGTTCGGATTGTGCGGTCCCTCTCACCTCGTAATAAATACCATTAGCGTGAGCGGAACGGCATGAAACGGGGTTCGAGTTTCGCGCTTCGTAGTATAGGGCCTGGTTGTCGCACTGACTTGTGAGTGAAAATAGCTTTTGATGTTTTGAGCCATGCAACTGTCATTGAACCTTGGATGGTGAAGGGATTTCTTGGTTGACCGCTACCGTATACCGCTATACGTTTTTTTTTTTTATCGTCCTACCCGCCTGTTTTGTAATGTCAGCACGCTATATAAGGGCGCAGGCTGAAAACCAGCGCGGTGATGAGTAATCCTCACCGCACATGCTGAGCCTGAGCCTTTTGCCACATAATTTTGTGTATTTTTCTTTTTCTTTTTTATGGGCAATATATGGTTTTTTTTTTTTTTTTATATTATTTATTTACAGTTATATTGTAGAAGAGATAACGGAATAATATTATTATATTATGACGTCAAAATCTGCAGTCAGTTCGTAAAGAATGTGGCCACGAAAGCGAGGAGGTTGAAATGCTCGAATAATGCTCAGAACGTTAATCCTGCGTTAGGGAACTTAGGGATGACAGTTCCATACATTTTGACCCTACTTAATCCTAGGTTAGCATTTAACCCGGAGTTCCGGAATCTGTGCATCATCTTCACATCATCCCATCCTCTAAGTTTACATGCAGAACCCGCCCATCTCCTCTTCCGTTCCCGTTATTTCATTTCCGTACTTTAAAAAAACCACCAAAACCTTTTTTATGGATTTCTAACACGGGTGTAGCCGAAAGTTAATGCGAGTATTTACTATTTCGTTATTTTATTACATTTTCATTATGAACTAAAACAATTACTTTGCTCACCCGCGACCTTACAATAGTTACGTTTATGCAAGAAATGTGCGTTCATGCAGTTCCTCCACCTCCACAC
The DNA here is from genome assembly GCA_947859365.1 of Archips crataeganus. Classification (NCBI taxonomy): domain Eukaryota; kingdom Metazoa; phylum Arthropoda; class Insecta; order Lepidoptera; family Tortricidae; genus Archips; species Archips crataeganus. The sequence continues at coordinate 6,049,439 of OX402057.1, read as the reverse complement.
TGTACGAACACACACAAATCACATAAACCCAACCATCACCACCACCAAGCTACACTGACGCGTTTCGAACTCAACCAGAGCTCATCTTCAGAGTTACCACAACCGTATGCTATGCTAGCAAATGTTAAACTCAACATTATTATATTAACATTTGGTTTAACATTTGGTAGCATAGCATACGGTTGTGGTAACTCTGAAGATGAGCTCTGGTTGAGTTCGAAACGCGTCAGTGTAGCTTGGTGGTGGTGATGGTTGGGTTTATGTGATTTGTGTGTGTTCGTACAGTGTGGAGGTGGAGGAACTGCATGAACGCACATTTCTTGCATAAACGTAACTATTGTAAGGTCGCGGGTGAGCAAAGTAATTGTTTTAGTTCATTAATATGGACCTCCGCAAAGTAACGCCTAATTCAATAAATCATTTTCATTATGTTGGAGGCCTACCCACACTGCGTCTTCCCATCTGTGGACGCCATTCGAGAACCTTTTAGTCCCATTGGCCATCAGTCCTACGAGCGATGTGACCTGCCAACTGCCACTTGAGTGGCCGCTGGAACGGTCTGTTTGTCGAGCCTTGGGGTAGGCCTAAATTTTCAGCAGTGGAATTTTTCGACTGAAATGATGATTATGATGATTTTTAACTAACATTAATAAAGGTAAGTATACACATTCGTTCAGTCTCCAGTGACATAATTACACCTCTCAATCCCGGGCCCCTCACTTGCAACCTCGGCTCTAACCAACTAATGGAGAGGTACGGCACATTTGCCCGTAACATTTTCATTATTTTCCTTTTACGAGCACGCGCTAGCTAGAGGTTACTCTAATGTTTACTAAACGCACGTTTTATTTGGTTACTTACTGTTAGATTAGGTAATAGTTACTGTGTGGTTTTGCTACTTAGATACATATTTTATAAGCTTTTATTAAATTTGCAATGCATCGTTCGGGTGGAATTTTGCCACTGAATTTGAAAGCGGTTACCCTCAACCGATTGGAATGCAATTTCGCATACATATGTACGAGTAAGTCAGGTGACAATACAATATTGTAGTACCATGGTATGTTCTGATGATGGAGACGGATATGAACTCCTTGACAACTCAACATGATCCCATAATTACTAAACTAAACGGGACTTATCACGCAATAAATATTTCTTTATTTACCTCGACGTTAAGCCGTTGTTAAAGCGCAACGGTTTTGTGGTGAATAAACGGCAGCCCAGAAGGAAACGTAGAGATAGTCATCCTGACGTGGCTAGACAGCCTGCGTATATGCCTTATGTTAAGGGAGTGACTGACAAGGTAGGCGCTATTTTGGACAAGTATACCATCAAGGTTGTCTACACGCCTGTGTCCAAGGTCACGAGGCATATGCGGACACCCAAGGATGTTGTTCCCTTCCAAACACCGGGTGTTTATAAGGTTGATTGTAGTTGTGGTAGTTCCTATATGAGAGGAGAGGAGAGGAGAGGAGAGGTCGTCGGATGTTGTGAGTGTTGTGTGTCGGTGTGATGGGGTGCCGTTAAAAAATCTTGATCACGTGCGGGTAGTTCGAGATACGGGTGCTGATTCTAATCGGGATCAAGTGCGGGTAGTTCGAAAGACTCGTGCGGCTAAACGAACTTGACACCCTACACTTCAGTTAACTCGTGACCACGGTTGCTGCAATGTGGCCGAAACGTCGAGGTAAATAAATAGATATTTATTGCGCGATAAGTCCCGTTTAGTTTAGTAATTATGAGTGAAAATCACGAAAGTTTAAAACAGTAATCAACATGATCCCATCTTGTTTGGGCTCGTTTTGATCTGCCTTTGTCTTGACGAGTAGTTTAAGACTGTACGAAGTAAAGTACAGACAGAAATAAAAGCTTGTCGCAAAAATGAATGAATTTTTGAAAAAAACTTATTTAAATTCCTTTACTTTGTCTTGCTTGTATTAATAATTAATTGAAATTAATTGATTGATTCATTAATTGATTGTTTTTTTGTTTAAAAAAACCGGTTGTCTGTAAAGTGGGTTTACGGACGATAGTTTAACGTGACAACGTCCTAACAAAACATTCAATACAAAATTACCCGAGCGCTAAGATTGTATTACGTAATATTGCAACTGGCCTTCGCCGCTCTATTGCAACTGGCCTAAGCCGCTCTATTGCAACTGGCCTAAGCCGCTCTATTGTAACTGGCCTAAGCCGCTCTATTGCAACTGGCCTAAGCCGCTCTATTGCAACTGGGCCTCGCCGCTCTGTAAGTACATGTACGTACATGTACTTACATGTAACGTTACATTGCGTCATCTTTCTTCGTGTATATAATATGCAGCCGGCGTTCATCGATTTATTAGACGTTGTCACGTCAAAAAACTTTTTGTCAAGGCGTTTTGTTTGGTTTTGTTTTTGTTGCGCATTCTTTTTGGCAACAATGGTATTTCCGAAAGCGCTGGTAGTATCTATAAAAACATAGACCGTATGTGCAAAATTTGGAATAGACTGGCGAATGGAGTTTCTCTTATATCCTACGAGATGGGTGTGTTCAAAAGGCAACATATCATTTCCTGCAAGGCACCTTTGAGGAGAGAGAAGTGGAGAGCCATTCATCGGCTACACCGACAAGAGTGTAACTCTTAAATAAGAATATAATATACCTGTAGCGAGTCGATGATTACATTACCTACCATCAAGTGATAATGATAATACCAATTAACATTATTATTTCTTATTTAAAAAGTCTCCGCATGGCAGTCAGGGGCACATACCTACACATGTGTGTAACAATTTACTTCTACATTACCGCAACAAAGTGAAACCCAGCCCTTCGTTAGGTTGTTTCCGGAGTACTTAGGTACCATTAACTGTATCACTTATTCAGCACTCCTGAACATGAAGAGGTAAATAAAGCCCAAAAGAGCCCATAAGAAATCAATGAATTTCATTGGTTTACACCATTGAAAGGTTTAAAAAAGCTCGTTTATAATTAGGCGTTGCATTTTTATTATTATTATTTATATTTCATTAAGTTACATTGAGTAGGCCGACAGAGTTCTGAAAAATAGATGTCCGAGTGCTGGTCACTGTCTCGGTAGTTGCCATTGTCTATATTTATGTCACTAGCAATAGAGGTGACCGCAGGGTGTCAGCTATTGGACATTATTACGTACAATTATCATAAAAATTAACGTTAAATTATGTTAATTTAATGTTATTTTGTCCTAACGATAAGATGTCGACCAGCAGGTAACGTTACCAAATCATCAGCCAGCCTTCATACATTCAACTGCATGGCACAGCCCTCCTCTTTAAATGCTCAGGGCTTAGGCAGTAGTTTCCACGCGGGCCTAATGCGGATTTGGAACTTCAACATACCCATTTTTTGAACCAATTAAAGCAAGCGGGCATTCGTTTAGCCAGGAAGATAAGTAATCATAAGACTTTTTAAACATTATAAGCTTGTGGCTCGCGTGACAACCCTATTCCTCTTATTGGTACTTTATGGTAGCGCTTCGTAGAACCAGTTGCCTGTGCCTGTGAATACAGTCGCCGCAGACGCCGGATATTGCGGCCCACTTATTTAAGGACAAGGAGAGATGAAACCAGAAAGGGGCTTCCACTGAACAAACGCGATCCCAAGTTTTTAAGTCTGTTTTCAACTGTTACCGTGCTGATGGTGACCTTCGTAAATAGGGTGTATTAAGGCTTGGGCCAATGTCAGTTACGATGAGAGGCTTGCGGTTGAATCTGCACAATCAATGTAATTTTAATGTCCAAAATTGTACACTTACACATAGTAAGAAAAGATCACTAGTGTGAAGATAGCTTCCTAAAGATATCTGACTTTGGTTCGAACATCGGTAAAAAAATTTGGTCCCTACATTTCAAAAGTAAGTAATAAAGAACAACATAATAAGTGTGTTTTGAAAAATATTTTTCACATTTATTTTTTATTTAAGGAGAACCAACAGCTAATAACATATTAGGTATTGTCAATAGTAACACAGAGCCAATTACAGGATCTCACAGATAGTGATTAATTATTATGTTTAAGCTTAAACTTAAACGAGATGCAAGATGTCGCGCACTATATAACAATCGACACATCATGCAAAACAAAACACCACAAAATCTCAAATGGAATTTTCGCATTTCAAGATTATAAACTAAAAGATATTACAACAGTAATTAATAAGTAAAGTTACGAGTAATGGTCGATCAAAATGATAACTATCCTGAACCTAAAGTTAAAGAAGAAAATCCGTTACTTTCTTGGCGGGTCTGTTACCTTATTAATTTGCAATACATAGGTAGATGAAATTCTATTTATATGTATGTATAGGTAAGCAGGCAGCAAATAATATTATGTCATGCAAAACATCAAGTAGCGTCAACTATTCTTTCAATTCAAGATCACGCGCACCAACACCGATTGAGTAAGAAAGTTAAGATCTGTATCAGTGGTATTTAGATCCATATCCACCGATATACATTATACGATCCGGTACATCGCTTTCATTAGATCCATAAGTACAACTTTTCTGTCATTATCAAAACAAACAATCTCGTAAAGAAAAAAAAATCCATTATCATGATGGAATGCACCCTACCCCCTACCTGTTAAAGCCATATATTTACGATACGCTATACCACCCCACATAAATAAATATGGTTATTGAGCTATAAAAACATCTAATTTCATTCAGAACGCGGCGTTGTGAAAACTTTAATAACGTGATGGTTTAGGTGTTACGACATAAGTTAAGGTTAATCGTGGCATATGTATCAGTTTACAGATATTATGCTTAGAGAGCATTATGTCACAATGACCATATTATGGCGCCAAGAAAAGCTAATGATAGGCCCTCAGGGGTAGAAATTCATCATCATCATCATGCCAGCCTATATACGTCCCACTGCAGGGCACAGGCCACCTCTCAGAATGTGAGGGCTTGGGCCGTAGTTCCCAAGCGGGCCCAGTGCGGATTGAGAACTACAAACACACCATTGAATTTCTTCGCAGGTGTATCCAGGTTTCCTCACAATGTTTTCTTTCACCGTAAAGCTCATGGTAAATTTCAAATGTAATTTCGCACATAAATTCCGAAACACTCACGAGGCCAGATTGCCCAGCCCAGATTTGACCCCACGACCCTCTATTTGAGAGGCTATAGGTCAAAACGCTAGACCACTACGGCTAAGCTAGGGCTATAATATACTGTCTTAATATTTTGTTGCGTAACTTTAGCCATTGGGATTTCGTTCCACGGGCCGTATGGTCTAAAGCGCGGCCAACGCGATAGCATTCACCTTCTCTCTCTTCTTTTACCCTATAACACGTGATAGAAAGAAGTGGTGAAAATTATTGTTATTCCAATTGCATTGGACAATAAGGGTTTTATTATTTATATTTTGTATCTTATATGAACTTTATGAATAAATAAATAAATAAATCAATATAAATAAATTATTGCATTGAAATTTTGGCACTTGACCAGATGGCTGGTTATAGCTGTCTGCCGACATTTTTATATTTTTAATACACCCTTCCATATGTGGTGTCGACATTAGGTCACTCTTCATTGGGCCAAAGTACCTTGGTGTTATGGTACCACAAGAAAATATGCCATTGTCTGTACTATAACGTCTATAACACTAATTTAAAAAAAACAATACTTACCATGCAATAGTTCATACAAGCACGTGGATCGTCTGAGGGTACCTAACCAGCGCTGAAGATAGAATTTCAGGAAACAAATCATAAGTACCGATGTTATCATATTTATAGTTTACTAAGGACGAGTGTTTACACAAATGTGTATTAGTTTCGAATCCATCTCCGCAGACATTCATAACAAAATGTCTGATCAAACGATTCACCACGAATATAGAGGGGGAATATTTATGGATGCGATGGCCAGGTGGTTTTAAAGTGCTGTCGTGCCGCTGTTGTTTGCATTAGAATGGCATTCTGATAGCCGTACAGTTTACAGAGACATCGGGTGCTTGTTAAAAATAGTTATTTGTGCAACAAGAGAGCAAAGTTGTTTTTTACTGCGAGTGCTGATTTTGAATCACGAGTTAGCGAAGGATTCTATAATTGAATCACGAGCGTTTAGCGAGTGATTCTAAGTTAGAATCCTGAGTGCGCGAGTGATTCAAATACACGAGATGCAAAAAAACTTTGGTCTCGTGTGACACATACAACTTTTCACCTCAGCAGCGAGAACATAATAAATTATTAAAGGTATATGAACGTCGTCTTTTTGTCTTTGTTGTGGTTTTCAACATTGAGTAAATACTTCATATTATATATATAACAATAGGTACAGTCTCCGAAAAAGTGTTTGCATTGTTTAAAAATATCATAAGCTTTTAAATATTTTTCGCGAGACTTTTCAAGTAAGAAACTTACTCTGCATTATGTATTACTCCATTAATTCGTCTGGTGTTCAATTGTTGACTTCGTCACTGGACTCACTCAATTCACTCATATCATATTCAAAAATGTATTAAATAAGTACTTATTACTATTCTAATAATTTCCAAATTGCCTCTGATCGTGTACCAAACTCATAGATATCGAACTCTGTAGCTAGAGAAACAGAAGAAAATAATTAAAATTTGAATCCCGCTATTTTTTTAAAGATGCGTTCCGATACTACACCCGCTGCGTTCCGATGCTGCATCCGCTGTATTTACCACGATGTTCAAGATTGTTAAAATTATTAATAATTATATAGATACATGTTTAAACTTTGTTTTCAACAACATTTTTACTATTAATTTGATTATATAAAAATATAATCCAATTATTAATAAAGTACCTACAATAATTTAATTTAAAACCTTAACAGACGAATTACAATTTTAAGGTTAAGAACTTATTATGAGTATCCGAACGTTCAATCGTTCGTTTATTTTTAGGTCTACTAGGATAGAATTTGAAATCGAAATTCGAATCGATTTGATCTTATCTCTCGCTCTTTTCGCATCGAAATGAAAGTGACAGATAAAACTGAAGTTCAAATCTTTCGAATTCAGTAAGCAGACCCATCATTGTCTTTGACTTTTAAAAAAAATAAATTAAAAAGCTACTTTGTCTCACGCAGTGAGCAAAATCGGATTTTGCTCACTGTTTTTTAGTAGCAAAACCTGCCTGTTTGAGGTGCTGAGGTGAAAAAATGTTTATGCTCTCTGTCAAAGTGGTCAAATGTATATTTGACCACACCATAGGTGGGTCATACACAGCACACAGCATAAGAAACAAAAGTCAACAAACAAGAGATTTATTTAAATGGGCCGAAAGTTGGCCAGGCGTCCCACACCCCGATGCACCGATGTAGACTTGACTAAAAATATTGGGTGATGTTAGGACACTATTTATGCATATACCGAAATCATGTAGATTAGACATTTTATTACTAAGTAACTCAGGGACTTTATGCAACCATACAAACCCTTGCTATATTTAAGGTTTATATTGTAAAGCTTATGGATTTTTAACATTTATATTATTACTAGCTGACCCCGCAGACGTTGTTTTGCCATATAAATTAGCCTACGACCTATTCTCAGACCTACCGAACATAGAAAAAAAAGATTACTAAAAATCGGTCAAGCCGTCTCGGAGGAGTTCTATAACTTTACTAACACCGTGACACGAGACCTTTAACTTTTGGCATGCCCACATGAGACGGCATAACAAGAACAAAAAAATGTATACCCGGGTATATATTTGACTACTTTACGATACTAGCTACAAGTACTACAACTATTACGATAGTTACTACGTACCTAACATATTCCACACTCACGTTTGTCAACCGCTATAATATTTACCTACCAGCCGACTCACCGCCGATGGTGTTACTGCCAAAAATGTGTGAACGGCTTTTTTCCCTTCAAATTTGTCACTTACCTACTCGTAAACTAATTTTAAACCATCGACTTTTAAGAAGTATTGTAACATAAAACTTTTCCAGCCTAAAACCATGGTAATCGTTAGCCCATGTAAAAGGTTTTCCATATATAATGTTTTCAGTTTCAACCCTAGAAAAATTATACCAAACAATCATTCGACCAAACAATAATTAGCCCAAAAAAATATTTGACCACTGTTATAAACTCAAACCCATGTTTGTCCCGTACCTACATTCGATAATGGAAGTGTTATAAACATGTTCCAATGATGTGGAAAGCCATTCTCACTTACATTACCGAATCCAATAGTTATGTAAATCGGGCTAGCCGAGTGAATAATCCGTTTGTTGCCAACGGTACGCCCGGTTCGGCCTGTAGGCTTTTAGGTCAGTGGAGGCTCTATATTGCTTCTATTTCCGAAATCTATTTAACTTCATTGTGCTAAGGTAAATTTGTTAAGTGATCTCCTATATTAATTGCAATTTCTTGATTCGGTTCACACTATACCAGCCGTGTAGGACTTAATATTCAGTACCTATGGGTTAGAAGAACAAAAAATATTAACTGTGGCAGAATTCAAATTTGTGGTAAAGCTTCTTCATCTCTTTCATTGAGTAAAGTTAAAATTCGACATGGCGACATTCATATGTACAGTCAAGTGTAAAAATATGGGTGCACGCAACTTGCTCATAAATATGTCCCATAGCTCTTATGTCGTCGAATTAAGGTATAGGTATGTAACGATGGGAGGATTAAATCGATACTTATTTTTGCACTTGACCGTACCTAAATATATTCATTAATAGGTACATCATCATCGACATAGGTATATAAATCCCGATTTTTCCTTGTCCCGTGGTATCTAAGTATCCTGAAATAAGCTTTTTCCTGTCTATTATTATAAACTTACAAATCCCAAACTCCGAACTTGAAGAACCAAATTCGAAGAGTCCAGTAATCATAGTTACGGAGATGGGGCCACTCTGGATCTAACTAAAATCCCGTTTATTCCCTAGTCTATTAGAAACTTCAACGAATTCATCCTTACTCTTCTTTAAAAGAAAAAACATGTCATTTAGTTAAGCGATAATATCTAGAGTCAAATAACATAATTAAGGTAAATACCCCAGTGTTCGACACTTAAATTCCAATAATCGACACCCTGCTGGTCGCCTTTATTGCTACGCATTAAGATTGAAAGTGTCGCCTGTCGGTCACTGGAGTATTTACCTTAGCTACTTTTAGGGCGTTTGTGCACTACAATGAATTTTACTGTCCGGAAGTCTGAGTTTTTTCATGCCTTAAATGTATAGGACTGCCGGGCAGTAAAATTCATTGTAGTGCACAAGCGCCCTTAGTATTAATAGATACTTTAGGAAAAATGTCTATTATTGCTTAACCAGATGGCATGGTTACTTTTCCTTATTTTTTCCAGTACTGTTATATTATAACTTATGGTACCACCGTTACTGCTGAGTTTTGGGACACCCTGTAAGTATATATATTATATAATACTTATAACTAGTTATCTGCATCGGTTTCGGGTGTAATTTTGAAAATACTGGCTTCGATTATAGAATTTCTTTATTTTTTATTACGTCCGTGCGAAGCCTGGACTCGCTAGTTGGAAATAAACCTACAGCAACAAATCAACGAATGGTTGGCGAAATTTGTATCATTAATGGCGTACCGTGATTATAAAATCTCCTGGCGTATCCAGATGAAATAGCACACTAATAGAGGACCCTATTAAAAGCAAAAACCCTTGGGAAATTTAATTTTCTCATTTAACCATTTGCGTCCGCAACCACTAAAAACTTTATATTTGAACGACTAAACTAATGTAATATTGAGATTTTATATTTGCAAGTAAACGCGTGGACTATATTTATTATTTAACAAGCTGCGGGACGTTCAAAGGAATTTTAATATTAAAAAGGCTTTCTGTTCCGATTTCAGTGGAATGTATGAGATTGTTTGCGGAGGGTTCCCAGAACACAGAGCAAATAAAGCGAAACAAATTAAATGAAACAAAAAATATAACGCTTTTACAACTCTTGTTACATTAATCAGGGAATTTATTACAATTTCGCAAGCGATACCGCAAAAGGCGTTCTTTTTAGTGCCGGACTTAAAGTATCTATATTATTATTATTGAAAAAAAATTGATTTCATTTGAAGAAAAGAAGAGATTCTCCGTTCAATTTTTTTTGTGTCCGTCGATATTTTTAGTCAACATGACATGTGTTTTCTATTACGTGCCGTCTACTCTATTCGAAGATGTTTTTTTGGTTCATCTCCTAATAAGTTTTATAAAAATCGGTTAAGTTATAATAAATTAATTCACATTTGATTTGAATTCCATGTTGCTGTTGATAAAACGTGCATTACATATTAATTAATAATATGGTATGTGACTTTGATGTGACATAGCGCGAGTGCAATTCCAAGTTACTCTAGCTATAACGAGTATCAACCCAGCCAAACTTCTTCTGTAAAACGGTATAAGATGGTTACAGAAAGAGATGGTGATAGCGAAAGCTGGCGCCCACACATTGAACAATACGGCCTCAGGTCCTTTAATTAAGTTTTTCACCTATAATTTAATAAGCTTTGTCTTTGAATCTGTATTTATACTTACGCAAGTTAAACAAAACTACCCTGTAAAACATAGGTAAGTACTTATTACATTACAACAAATGTATACATTGCGCGCTCAAACACGATATATCCGCACAATCCCGCATTAAACCAGCAATCTGACGTAAATCGTTCGCGAATTAAGACAGCTCGAACGCTAAAACTAGAATTTACGAGCTTATTACAGGAACGTAGCCAATTTGGGCGGGTGTCTGTTTTGTAAATACAGATTTTACTTACTGCCCAGCGGTTTACGAGGAGTTAATTTGTTCGCCGAATAATCAACGGCTTCCTAGGTGTTTTCTAGTAACACGTAGGATGTATGTATAAGCATCAACGATTTACTTTGTAGTTACAAAATAATTCAGTAAGTAATCCAGAAATTTGCTAAATTTTCTTTCGCACAAGATAACCTTCCATATGCCTACAGCCGAGATTATCATAACTATTATGTACGGTCGGCCTCAGATGTAGCTCAACACTGTAGTACTTCGTCACTTTCACTAACGTGACATATTTGAAACTTCACAGTATAACTGGTTATTGCGACAAAGTACTAGTTTTCAGCGACTTCTGAAGCTGACTGTACGTTACCAAGACGTAAAACATTATCTAGTGTCTAAGTAAGCCAGTTAAAGTTCCGTGTGACCTCATAGTTAGATGTCACGTCGCGGACCCTGACCCCCAAAATTTGATGCGGTTTATCTTTGTAAATTTATATTTGATCGACAAAAGAAAAAATTCGGGTCCAATATTTTTTGAGAATATAACTAATATAGGCTTATATAATATGCTTGTATATTTTTTTACCCAGAACACCACTCAAATGTTTGTAGATTACTTACTAGTTTTATACTATAGGTATCGTGAGTCCATGGTATGCAATGTTACTTTATTATGCTGGTTTATAGCTAATGAATGATAAATTTAGACGCCGCCGAGACCACCCATATTCCGAAACTTAGCTATTAGCACGAAGTACTGTATATTCCCTTGTGCCAACTACTCATCGAATAGATGACCTGTTAAAACTTAAGAGTAGATAGCAGCTAATGACTTCATTCTCTCATAGTTCTACATCGCGCTATCCTTCATTGTATTGTTGATCGAATGCGCTATGAAAGTTTCTGCATTGTGTAGATATACTTACCTATAATTTACAGATTTCTTCTTTTTTCAGTTCTAAGGCTTATCATGTGTCTGGAGAGAGAGATCATTCTATCACGGCCTCTGCTGTAGCCAATATTCGAAGCTTTCACTTGAATAACTTTTATTAGATAACTTAGGTGCAAGCCACGCAGAAGAGACGTAGGACGGGGGCGCGTCACAGTTCGCGTCGTTTGTTCTGTGCATCTCCACCCCGACTCTTCTGTCTGCTTTGGATCGCGACGATTCTACCGGGTGTAGCCCATAAGTGATTCAAGGGGCGCTGCGTCTGCGACGCGTCCCCGTCCCACCCCACGTTTCTTCTGTGTGGCTTGCGCCTTAGTTTAGTGTGAGTTGCATCAAGCTACTATGATGATAACCAATGTTAAACCAGCCGTCAAATGTCTGGTTAAGTAACTTTCTCTAACCCTAACCTTTTTTTTTTTGTTCTAAATATTAGGGGACAATCTTACATAAATCGACCTAGTCCCAAACTAAGCGAAGCTTGTACTATGGCTACTAGACGATGATAAACATACTTAGGTATATAGATAAATAAATACTTAAATACATAGAAAACATCCATAACTCAGGAACAAATATTCGTGCTCATCACACAAATAAATACCCTTACCGGGATTCGAACCCAGGACCTCTTGCTTTCGTAGGCAGGGTCACTACCAACTAGGCTAAAGCGGTCGTTAGCGGACTTTACTACGTACGTACGTTTTACTAAGTTTATTATTTTAAGTAAATGGCTTGCAGGAACTTACTTAAGCGGAGATTTGACATTGATTATTAACTTGGTATAATTTACGCTCAAATTCCAAATTTTGATTTATACTTACCTACCTTTTTTGAAGGAAGTTTAATTATAAAAGGGAAAATAAAGTTATTTCTCGTGTTTATTCACTTATTAACTTAGTTTACATTATAATATAAATTAACACAGATATCGTAAAACAACAGCTCTCTGACTAGAATAACCGATGATATTTTATATCTACGCCAAACATTTATCATTACATAACGATATTTAAATCTTTCACCGACATACATATATTCGCTATTTACTTCTACTTTACAAATAAAATATACTTTCTATCGCATAATAAAATATTGACATTGAGATTTTGCCACCATCCTCCGAAATTGTGAACGTTACACAGTAATGAAGTTTCACTTCGATGGATCAAACATTTTCAATATACTCCAAAATACGTATTTTCCAACAAGTTTGCGAGATAAAATCTATTTGAAGGCATGAGCAAAGTGACAAAGTAAGTACCCGTACGTGAAGTGAAGCGAGTCTAACACTAAATCAACTTACGTGGCGAGTTGGACGGCGCGGCGAGTAAGCGCGGCGAAGCCTACACAGTACACAAATACATACGACACGATCGTCTGACTGAGTACCTTAAATACACTATAGATTCCAAGACACGAAGGAGACATAAAAATAAATTCAACAATCTCATTAAATCTAAACCTATGGAATATTTCAAAAATAAAATCTTTAGAAATACACACTAAAGTAATACTTCAGTAGTAAAGCTAACGATATGGAGGAACCCTGTAGAAGAAATCATTACCGCTACAATACGATACCTAATAAATAGTCATAGGAAACTTTCATATTTGGTCACAGTTTGGTCGGGAGGGTCGAGAAGAGACGGTCCGGTTAAAGCGACTAAAAAAAATATCTTTAAACACCGAAGCTGACTCACTTTCGAACCGCACACTTAAGTTATTGTCTTTATACGCACATCTATAATATCCTAAGTTAATACCCATTTATAAAGCGTCGTGAGTGTTGACGTGCGGCTGGTGCTGGGGCCAGGATAGCAGCAGCTGCTCGTCGGCCGGGCGGTCCAGGTTGCCGTGCTCCGAGAGCGCGGGCGAGCAGCCCGGGCCTCCCAGGAGAGCCCCGCTCGAGCGCGACTGCTGCCGGCACAGCGGCCGTCGTGTCGGCGACTCGCTCTCGTCCGACATTGCTCGCGTCACCGTGATACGCGGCGAGCGCCGCCGCCGCCGCTCCCGCGCCGCACTCTCCTCCAGCCCCAGCGCCCGCCCCAATACCACGTGCGGCGGCGCCCGGATTATAGGAATAGCTGACACCCGCGGCCGCAACTCCTCGTTCTGAGAATCCTGGAGCATGTTGCACGACGCCGCTCGCTGCGCCGGCCGCTCCGATCCCCGCGCCCCCATAGCTGCCGCGTCGGACAGCCTCCTCGTCGTCGGTGGCCGGATACACCCTGACCCGGCCGACAGTGATGGCCTTCGCGAGCCACACGCGCTCGGAGTTCTCGCTTGAATCTCTTGCGTGACTTCGCTTTTCGTCATTCTTTTTCGGCGGTAATTTCGAAGAGAGTCACGGAGTGGTCGACTAAGTATACCGTATAAAATGCTGTTGACCGGTGGGGCCGCCGCGAGCAGTGCCGCGGAAATAGCGGCGACCGGTTGAGGCGGTATAGAAATAGCTGGCCATATCAGTACGCAATAGTAAGGGAAGTACAATATGGCTAAGGAGCAGAGAGGTTGCAGGACTGCAGAGAGCGCTCGGCGTCGCGGAGGTGGCGGTGCCGAGAAGGGATTGCGCTGATGTGTGACTGTCACTTGCGCCGAGAGCGTGACTTCGTATATGGCCGCTGCGATTCTGTGTCGATGATATCGCGCTATGCGAAGGATTTTTAGGCTGCAGAGGATGACGAGTAGGACCGGTAGTATTAGTGTTAGTAAAGCGTATACGAGGCAGAAGCCTAGGGCAGCGGGGCCGGCGCCGCAGTCCGGCGCGCAGCTGCCGAAGCCCCTGTTGAACACCAGCGGGGGCTGCGCCGCGGCCAGCGGGGCCAGAAGTGCCGCCATCACTACCCAGCCGCTCGCGACGCTTATCAGCACCTGAAACAATTAATAATAATAAATAATAAAAATCGTTTATTCAATCACTTATGGATACATAGTAACAAAGGTTGGTGCCTCGTTTTAAGTATACGTGATACCTGTGCTAAGAGACACCGCTCTTCCAATGTGGGTAACAGTTTTTAAGTAAGAGTAAGAAAACTAAGTATATAAAATTAAGAAACTAACTCATACTAGGTAATAGCAAGCTGTTCTTCATTTAACTTAACACATTTAGATAAGCAAATAGGTACATCACAAAATTAAGAGTGAGTGTGCGCATGTGAGTGTGTGTGTGTTATGTTATGAGTGTTAACTGATTGTCCGTGCAATATCTATTGAGTACACAGTCTTAAGTAGCAGTGGGCAGGGCACATTGGTCGTTGAACCGACGGATGATGCAGTCAGGTTATAGAGTGGCGACCGTGCAGCGGCAGACGTGACGTAGGAAGGCCCCTAACAAGATGGGCCGACGATTTGGTAAAGGTCGCAGGAACCTTTTGGATGCGGGCAGCGTAGGACCGATCGTTGTGGAACTCTTTGGGGGAAGCCTTTGTCCAGCAGTGGACGTCTTTTGGCTGATAAAAAGATTAGGTATAGGTATAGGTAGTAACGGGCTATTTTCCGCAGCTCAACGTCTCTGTGCGCCTGTTTTGCGTGACTCGTGATATAAAGATTATGATAATAATGAACACACTGAAATTCATGACTGTCATTCATGAGTGAATAACTATTTACCTTCATCAGAATGAATTTCTTTTGGTCTGATTCTCTCAGTAAAAGTTTTAGATATGCAATAAAAAAACAATTTGTACTTTTATATAACTTAGTTAGGTAGGAATGTTTAATTTCAAAAAAAACCGAATTCATATTATCTGTCCAGTACAAGTTTGCAATTATACCAGGAAGAACGTCCAAGTAATTAAAATTGGTTAGCTTTGAAATAGCCGGCTCACTGACCTACTTTGTGAGCTGTGACAGGGCAACTGGCAAATTGAACTATGCGCCACATTCCGCATATTCTATTCATGTCCAAGTCGATAGCCATTATTCCTACCTTTATTTGAAGATTAATTACTAGGTAGTGCAAATTAATTATGCACCAACGTCATTTAATTTACTAAGAAATTATGGTAAAAGGGAATTCAACAGTCTATAAACTAAACCAAAGCCTGTTGTTAGTTGAAGCTGAACACTTTATTGTTTATACATTATTTTTATTTATTTCTAATCAAATTCTGTGAATCTAGTGAAAAAGGGGTTAAGTCTGCAGAAATTAAACAGCTATTTACTATTTTATGTGTAAAGGGGGCTAAGCCGAAATCAGCTGTTCAACTTCTGAAGACTTAACCCCTTTTTCACTAGAGCCACAGTATATAACTACTGACAAAAATTAGACCACCACGGGACTATGCCAAAAAAGCCTTAACAAAAAACTAGGAGCACATTTCACAGGTGACTAGCATAATTTAGCAAATTCTATGAAAACAAAAAGAAAACATGTGCGCAATAATAGCACGAGGCGAAAATGGGTTCTTGTAGAAAAATTCAAATAATGACATTCCTATTTATCTTGTTATTCAGTTTGTGGCGTGCATCCGGTCCACAGCTACAGCGTGACTGACGAAGCTGTTCTTAGGTCACTGACCTTCTTGGCAGAGACGATCGCAGCGTAATGCAACGGCGCAGCGATAGCGGCGGCGCGGTCGACGCGCAGGCCAAATACAGTCCACAGCTGCAGCACCACTGACAAAACTGTTCTTAGGTCACAGACCTTCTTGGCAGAGACGATCCCAGCGTAATGCAACGGCGCAGCGATAGCGGCGGCGCGGTCGGCGCGCCGGTCGAACACAGTTCACAGCTGCAGCACCACTGATGAAACTGTTCTTAAGTCACTGACCTTCTTGGCAGAGACGATCGCAGCGTAATGCAACGGCGCAGCGATAGCAGCGGCGCGGTCGGCGTGCAGGCCACACACAGTCCACAGCTGCAGCGGGTGCAGTGCGTGCAGCAAAGCGCTGCAAGCACAGGCGCCGCTCCCGCCACAGAGCGCTGCACCGCTCGCCAGCAAGCCCACGACGCCCAGATGAAGAAGCAGCACTGACGATGCTGTAGCTGGCTAGAAAAGAAAGATAAATTTAGAAGAAATTCTGTGCCATGCGTTTGTTATTAAATTATAATTGGTTTGGCTGACAATTACGCTTGCTGCCAATGCGAATCGTAGTCAGTATGTAACATGCTTTGTAAATTTTACTCTGCGTAATAGTTATAATTAATTTATTACTTGGGCAACCGAGCTTTACTATGAGTTCGTTTTTGTTAAAATACGAAAATATGCTTTTCCCTAGCGACAAGACCAAGTAAGATGATTTGATTGTTGCCCTCGAAAACCCCCCATACCTTTAGCAAATTTCATCGAAATCATTGGAACGGTTTCCGAAATCTCCGAAATATTATAAATTATGGGTACAAGAATTTCGATAAATTTTATGAAAATAACATTTGTGTGGCATGAACGCCACTTAAAAGATGTAAAGTGACGACGTTATTTAAAAAAATATCTCTGGCCATTAGAGACAATATAGCCAGTGTCTAATATCATCGTCATCATCATAGCCTATAAATGTCCCACTGAAGGGCATAGGCCTCCTCTCAGAATGAGAGGGCTTGAGCCGTAGTTCCCACGTGGTCCCAGTGCGGATTGGGAACTTCACACATACTGTTGAATTTCTTCGCAGGTTAATGCAGGTTTCCTCACGATATTTTCTTTCACCGTAAAGCTCATGGTAAATTTGAAATGTAATTTCGCACTTAAATTCCGAAATACTCACGAAGTGCGAGCCGGGATTTGAACCCACGGCCCTCTGCTTGGGAGGCCATAGAAATAGAAGATGGTGGTGATGGGGGTGGTGGTGGATGGTGTCTAATTTATTTTATCATAATAGATAAGCTAGTAAATCAGTAAATATTTAAGTACGATTTAAATGCTTGCTTGAAAATGTATGAGTGATATCAATAATTGACAAAGAAAATCCATGCAGACGAATTAAGAACCTCCTTGGGATAAAAATGAAGGCACGCCACCCAATACCTAACTATCGTGATATTTCGGTATCAAACCCTCTTCTACCCCACGTCATTTAATTTATCTAGACTAAAAAATATAAAAGGTATGTTGAGGGATTCGTCTAATGTTATTTACTAGTATAAGGCAAATAATATTCTGCATCTAGATTATATAATCTAGTTGAAAAGGATGAGGCCTTTGGGTCCGGCTAGAAACTTTTTACCTGCCGATATTTCAACAACTTCTCCATCTGTTAGTAAGTAGGTATAGAAACCCCTATCTACAATTGGGGATGTCTATATTTTTGCAAATAAATCGAAAAACATTTCGAGATAAATGCTTTTTAACTCGTTTTCTGTATTTATTTAATTTTGATATTATGTAATTAATTTATTATATAGGAAATAAGCAATGAACTTCATTTGACATTGGTGTAAATTGCGTGACCGGTCCAAGTCGTATTTTATTCTGTATGGTTAGAATTCTTCACAATTTACGCGTAGATTATACTACGGAGTTTGATTTGGACCCGCTGTCTGACATCTAGCTCTTTGACAGTGCCAGTAAAGTGACACTAGTTACAGTGTACCACTACGCAAAAAATAATTAAAGGGGTTGCCTTATCGTACGCATTTAGATAGATTTAGGTACAAATTTGGCAGTAAATGATTTGGCCCTCAATTATAATCAGTAATTAATTTTGAAAAAAGTAGAGAATTAAATGACAAAATATTGATATTAGTTTCTTATAATTAACTTTTCTATACAAAAAACATATAAAAACCACTGGTAATTTTTTTAGACATTCCCAAATTGTAAAGACTAAATTGATACGTTAGCCCAGAGAAGTTTCGTATTTTTTTCTTAATACGCTTTTGTAAGCTTAAGTTGTAACTAAGTTTGAAACTAAATATTTAAATG